>OY757011.1:64774053-65374053 GCA_963580285.1 Lucinisca nassula | reverse complement strand
TAGTTTCAACCTACAAAAATCCCTTTTTGAAGGATTTTCTGCTTGTCGGAATTTTGTAAACCTGTCCCCGTAGAAAACCTACACCCCAGTGTCACCAGCAAATAGGCGAACCCGGGACCACACATTGTTGGGTAGGTCGTTAAGGTATAATAACAATAATATTGTGCCTAGAACTGATCCTTGTAGGTCGTTAAGGTATAATAACAATAATATTGTGCCTAGAACTGATCCTTGTGGTACACCTGAAGTAACTGGAACCTCATCTGAGTACTCACATTCAAGTGCAACTGTCTGACTTCTCTCAATCAGAAAAGACTTAATTCACTGGATAGTTAATCCATGTACCAGTAGCTTGCGAAGAAGCTTCATGTGATTCACCTAGCCAAAGGTCATGCTAAACCCAAGATAAGATCTATTTGTTGACCATTTAATCATGATCTGGTAAGGTCATAAACAAGCAGAATCACATGAGTGTCACAAGATCTGCGCTCCCAGGCTGTTGAGTATTTTGTGATCATAAGGTATGTCAAAACCAAATCTTATGCGGCGAAATTTAGTTTCAACCTACAAAAATCCCTTTTTGAAGGATTTTCTGCTTGTCGGAATTTTGTAAACCTGTCCCCGTAGAAAACCTAAAGCAAATTCTTATATGCCCATTATGACATAAAGACCACATTGGTAATGGGAAATTGTTTTTAAGAAATAGGTGCGATATGGGCATAAGAGCAATTTACGATCTTACTAGTGAGGAAGTGGTATTTTATAGTTTTGAAAAGTTAAAGGCGAAATATGATATAAGGGCCACATTTTTAGACTACCACCATGTAGTAAATAGTATTTCTCAAGTATGAAAAGATCAAATTCACATGAATCGTGTATTTGCTGTTAAATTTAAACAAAATGTAGTTTGTAACATATACTTTCAAGACTTGATTAGTTCAAAGAAAGGGAGTAGACTATTTATGATATTTTGGTTAGAGTAAACGAATACATTACACAAACAAAATGGCAAACGGAGATAGGAGACAAAGTGGAAAACAAGAACTAGAGCCAGTGTTTATGAAACACAATGCCCCCAACTGCTTGACCCTAACACTGCTTGTCCCTAACAGTAATTGAGATATCTTGTTTTTATGTGGCTGTAATGCTGAAATTACACAAGAAAAGCTGTAGTTAATCAGGTCGTTTATTTATCACCCCCTACTAGTTTTTTAAGTTACAGGATAATAGCTCATACAGTTTTAGAGATACAGTCAAACTTGTCTTAGTGGCCACCTTTATTAAGCGAGCAACCTGTCTTATTGAGATATCTTGCTTACAAGCTGCAAACACGAAAAAAATCTAAGGGCCATAACTCAAGAAAAAAAATCGGATTTTTTTCAAAAGTTAATCAGTTCATCTACTCATCATCCCTGACCAGTCTGTGAAATTTCGGGGAAAAACCTAAAATAGTTTTTTAGATATCTTGCTTACAAACTTAAAACGCGAAAAATTTCAAAGGGCCATAACTCAAGAAAAAAATTTCGGATTTTTTTCAAAAGTTAATCAGTTCATCTACTCATCATCCCCAACCAGCCTGTAAAGTTTCAGGGCAATAGCTCAAACAATTTTTGAGATATCTTGCTTACAAGCTGAAAACACGAAAAAAATCAAAGGGCCATAACTCAAGAAAAAAAAATTGGATTTTTTTCAAAAGTTAATCAGTTCATCTACTCATCATACCCAACCAGTCTGTGAAGTTTTGGGGAAAAACCTCATATAGTTTTTGAGATATCTTGCTTACAAACTTAAAACGCGAAAAATTTCAAAGGGCCATAACTCAAGAAAAAAATATAGGATTTTTTTCAACAGTTAATCAGTTCATCTACACATCATCCCAAACCAGCTTGTAAAGTTGCAGGGCAATCGCTCAAACAATTATTGAGATATCTTGCTTACAAGCTGAAAACACGAAAAAAATCTAAGGGCCATAACTCAAGAAAAAAAAATCGGATTTTTTTCAAAAGTTAATCAGTTCATCTACTCATCATCCCTGACCAGTCTGTGAAGTTTCGGGGAAAAACCTAAAATAGTTTTTTAGATATCTTGCTTACAAACTTAAAACGCGAAAAATTTCAAAGGGCCATAACTCAAGAAAAAAAATTTCGGATTTTTTTCAAAAGTTAATCAGTTCATCTACTCATCATCCCCAACCAGCCTGTAAAGTTTCAGGGCAATAGCTCAAACAATTTTTGAGATACCTTGCTTACAAGCTGAAAACACGAAAAAAATCAAAGGGCCATAACTCAAGAAAAAAAAATTGGATTTTTTTCAAAAGTTAATCAGTTCATCTACTCATCATACCCAACCAGTCTGTGAAGTTTTGGGGAAAAACCTCATATAGTTTTTGAGATATCTTGCTTACAAACTTAAAACGCGAAAAATTTCAAAGGGCCATAACTCAAGAAAAAAATATAGGATTTTTTTTCAACAGTTAATCAGTTCATCTACACATCATCCCAAACCAGCTTGTAAAGTTGCAGGGCAATCGCTCAAACAATTATTGAGATATCTTGCTTACAAGCTGAAAACACGAAAAAAATCTAAGGGCCATAACTCAAGAAAAAAAATCGGATTTTTTTCAAAAGTTGATCAGTTCATCTACTCATCATCCCCGACAAGTCTGTGAAGTTTCGGGGAAAAACCTCAAATAGTTTTTTAGATATCTTGCTTACAAACTTAAAACGCGAAAAATTTCAAAGGGCCATAACGCAAGAAAAAAATTTCGGATTTTTTTCAAAAGTTAATCAGTTCATCTACTCATCATCCCCAACCAGCATGTAAAGTTTCAGGGCAATAGCTCAAACAGTTTTTGAGATATCTTGCTTACAAGATTTCATAGTATTTTTTGCAAAGGGGCATAACTCAAAAAAGGGGCATAATCCTGACGAGAAAAAAAACACGGGTCAATTATTTTTTCATGAGGAATCCATATATGAAATTTCAAAAACCTAGCACTAGGAGTGTAACGATGCATCGGACTATCGATGCATTGCGATAGGCACTGGGCCGATAGTACTGCATCGATGGTAAAGTTAAACATCGATGACTATCGCCGATAGTGTTTTGAACTATCGATAGTTTCGATAGTTTTCTATATCACAAGTTTTTCAGATAATTCCCGGAGTTGTTTTCATTCTTGTACCCGGTCAAGCGTCAAACTTTATATTGTCCTAATTATAATCCAATAATCTCCCGTGTCAGTGGGGGTCAACGGCTTCTTGTCGCGAGATAAAGGCAATAAAATTACAGCCGAATCGTGATTTGGCGGTAGCCTACAGGTGCACGGCGTTTATGCATCATATTTGTTATGCATTATCCACTTTACACCCAATGCCGTTATACAGTCAGCACGCTGAAAATTCCTTCATTGAACTGGCAAATTTACAGCTTTCTGAAGCACATTTCAACAGTATACACTTTGATGTTAATTCCGTTCGAAATAATTGACACGGACGACCACGCATATTTTGAATACGCTAATCTGTAAGCCAGTGATAAGAAAAGCGATAAATAATGCGTGTTTACACAGCGGTATTTCTTATCAAAGGGTGCCGCCCGCATTAGCACGTGTATCATGGAAAGTCTGCACAGGTCACTACCGCTTCAAAAGGTGCAAAAATTGTTCTGGTTAATGTTTTAGAGGATTCTTATTTTGTCAATAGCAGACATAAAAGGAAATGAAATACGTGTCGTCCTGCAAAGAATATTTATAATTTGGGCATCCAGACATGTTTATAAAGCCGAGGAATTATTTTTAAATCTTGGACACCGTGTATTAAAAAATATGCACATAGAAATACCGCACTAGAAAACAATTACAACTTCAACCTCATTATAACACCGAATTCTGGCCGGTCCAACAAACGGACAGTATTAGTTAACCGAATCGTGTTATAAACGCCGACCGTATTTGTCATGGGCCAGTCTATTCTACTATTACACTGTAAACACAAGCCTCTTGCGCTAACGATAAGTCTACATAATGTTCCGCATGACAAGGTGTGAAATAAGGTCAAGTTATGTCTCTAATTTGCGTTTATCCCTCAATCATAATATATAATCCACAATCAATGTGAAAAGGATTTAATCGCTCCTAAGACGATATATCTAAGGGTAGATGTATGCGTACCTTAAAAACAGACTATTCTACTGTCTCGTGAACGGTAATGTTTTGGCGCCAAATAGCAGACGCTTGGCGAGAAAAGTCGAACGCTTTAATTTGTGTGAACACGTCTGTATGCTGTTGGTGATTGACACGGAGCTTCTGGGGGATAAGTCGGGAGTTGTTTCCGGGGTTAAGTCGGGAGCAGGGCGCAGTTTTCTGTCCACCTTTATTCACAACCGTTTAGCTATCGAAAAAATATTTTTACCGGTTCCAAACATCTTTTTCGTGAAAAAAAAAAAATAAATAAATAATGACATTAAACACATGTGGGGTTGCTGGTGTCGGATGACGTCATTTACCGATCGCTTGCAGAAAAACGGTTGCGGTGTTTTGTGGACGGTGGATGTTATGGCGATTTGGATGGCGGAAAGTTTTGATGTTTGCCTTGAACTTGCTTGTAGGGCGGGTGTGAAAGTTTTGGCTCGTTTTGTATGGATGAGTCCTCGTCTTGTGGCTGGATCATTAAATTATAAACTGAGTTGCATTCTTTATTCTCTTTTCGCCCTAAGCTGACAATTTTGATCTTTTGAGTATATCGGCTAAAGCTCGTGTTAATCATGCGCGTCAAGCTAAATGAGTTTATATATTGTATCTTTAATTACTAATTGGATAAGCTATTATGACATGTCTGCAATTAACTTGAGAAAGGACCGTTATTGGCCGTGATAACTACAGTATTTTCTACCGTATTACCGCACTTAAAGTCAGAGAAAAATAAAGTTATTGTGCATAAAACTTGACAGAAAACTTGGATTATATTTATAAATATTTGTTGTGGAAAATTTGGTGTCCAAATTTATTTTATTCTGATTAAGAAACTGATGGTACATTCTCACTGTGATTTGATACATGTACTTGGCAACTTCTATTAAAATGAGTCTCCAGGAGGATTTACACTTGAAGGAAAATAGATGCTCCTAGGCTTGTAGGGGCAGGCAGAAAAGCTAACAGGAGTTTACAACAGTTGTTCCTCTGTGTAAATTATCTTGTTTATTTCTTTTATGCAGATAATACATACAGAAAAACAGTTGAAGGTTTGAATAGTTTTTATTTCCTTCTAAAACAAGATATATGTTTTCAGGCAATAGTATCGCAATAGTATTGCAATAGTAGTCAGCAATAGTAATAGTATCGCAATGGTTCTTCCTGCAATGTCAATACTATCGCAATAGTCATTTTCTGACTATCGTTACATCCCTACCTAGCACCCATGGTTCTAAAGTTATGCTATGCAGTAAAAAGTGGGACGGACGTAAGGACGGAAGGACGGAAGGACGGACGGACGAACAGGGCAAAACCAATATGCCAAAACGCGAAAAATTTCAAAGGGCCATAACTCAAGAAAAAAATTTCGGATTTTTTTCAAAAGTTAAACAGTTCATCTACTCATCATCCCCAACCAGCCTGTAAAGTTTCAGGGCAATAGCTCAAACAATTTTTGAGATATCTTGCTTACAAGCTGAAAACACGAAAAAAATCAAAGGGCCATAACTCAAGAAAAAAAAATTGGATTTTTTTCAAAAGTTAATCAGTTCATCTACTCATCATACCCAACCAGTCTGTGAAGTTTTGGGGAAAAACCTCATATAGTTTTTGAGATATCTTGCTTACAAACTTAAAACGCGAAAAATTTCAAAGGGCCATAACTCAAGAAAAAAATATAGGATTTTTTTTCAACAGTTAATCAGTTCATCTACACATCATCCCAAACCAGCTTGTAAAGTTGCAGGGCAATCGCTCAAACAATTATTGAGATATCTTGCTTACAAGCTGAAAACACGAAAAAAATCTAAGGGCCATAACTCAAGAAAAAAAAATCGGATTTTTTTCAAAAGTTGATCAGTTCATCTACTCATCATCCCCGACAAGTCTGTGAAGTTTCGGGGAAAAACCTCAAATAGTTTTTTTAGATATCTTGCTTACAAACTTAAAACGCGAAAAATTTCAAAGGGCCATAACTCAAGAAAAAAATTTCGGATTTTTTTCAAAAGTTAATCAGTTCATCTACTCATCATCCCCAACCAGCATGTAAAGTTTCAGGGCAATAGCTCAAACAGTTTTTGAGATATCTTGCTTACAAGATTTCATAGTATTTTTTGCAAAGGGGCATAACTCAAAAAAGGGGCATAATCCTGACGAGAAAAAAAACACGGGTCAATTATTTTTTCATGAGGAATCCATATATGAAATTTCAAAAACCTAGCACCCATGGTTCTAAAGTTATGCTATGCAGTAAAAAGTGGGACGGACGTAAGGACGGAAGGACGCCAAAACGCGAAAAATTTCAAAGGGCCATAACTCAAGAAAAAAATTTCGGATTTTTTTCAAAAGTTAATCAGTTCATCTACTCATCATCCCCAACCAGCCTGTAAAGTTTCAGGGCAATAGCTCAAACAATTTTTGAGATATCTTGCTTACAAGCTGAAAACACGAAAAAAATCAAAGGGCCATAACTCAAGAAAAAAAATTGGATTTTTTTCAAAAGTTAATCAGTTCATCTACTCATCATACCCAACCAGTCTGTGAAGTTTTGGGGAAAAACCTCATATAGTTTTTGAGATATCTTGCTTACAAACTTAAAACGCGAAAAATTTCAAAGGGCCATAACTCAAGAAAAAAATATAGGATTTTTTTTCAACAGTTAATCAGTTCATCTACACATCATCCCAAACCAGCTTGTAAAGTTGCAGGGCAATCGCTCAAACAATTATTGAGATATCTTGCTTACAAGCTGAAAACACGAAAAAAATCTAAGGGCCATAACTCAAGAAAAAAAAATCGGATTTTTTTCAAAAGTTGATCAGTTCATCTACTCATCATCCCCGACAAGTCTGTGAAGTTTCGGGGAAAAACCTCAAATAGTTTTTTTAGATATCTTGCTTACAAACTTAAAACGCGAAAAATTTCAAAGGGCCATAACTCAAGAAAAAAAATTCGGATTTTTTTCAAAAGTTAATCAGTTCATCTACTCATTATCCCCAACCAGCATGTAAAGTTTCAGGGCAATAGCTCAAACAGTTTTTGAGATATCTTGCTTACAAGATTTCATAGTATTTTTTGCAAAGGGGCATAACTCAAAAAAGGGGCATAATCCTGACGAGAAAAAAAACACGGGTCAATTATTTTTTCATGAGGAATCCATATATGAAATTTCAAAAACCTAGCACCCATGGTTCTAAAGTTATGCTATGCAGTAAAAAGTGGGACGGACGTAAGGACGGAAGGACGGAAGGACGGAAGGACGGACGGACGAACAGGGCAAAACCAATATGCCCCCACAACTTCTTCGAAGTTGGGGGCATAAAGAGCATTAAAGACATTTCACGAGACAAAACTACGCGACTTTCAATACAAAATCAATAATAAAAATTTAGTAACACATTCATTTCTATTTAAAATTAATAAAATCAGGGTCTGGTCGGGCTCATCGGAGTCTAACTGTTGGTTTTCTTTTGCTCCAGCATTTCAGTGGTTTCTTGCTGTCGAGTCCTCGCCGTTGTCTCACCTCTGTGGTTCTTTGATTTTTGTGTTCATGGAGATGTTGCACTGATGAGTTAGGAGGCCTTCATGCGGACTGAACAAATTATTTGTCTAAATCGCGACTGAAGTAAGGGCGAGGATTGTGGCCACGTAAAATCGATTTAAGCCCCCCAGTGGAAATCTTCCACTGACCGTTCCAAGGCGGCTCTTCTGTGGCGATTTATTTATGTTGTTGTTTGTTACTTACTGTGTGTATCACTTGTGTCTTTTAATTTTGGATGGCCATATGGCCATTTTGTGGGAAAGTAACTGTCCTTATGGCCTTCCTTTGTTTAGGTTTCCATTATGGTCTGGTCGCTTAATGTTTGTATTTCTTTCCCTTTGTCTTTTATGGGTGGAGTAAGTTAATTGTATCAATTCCTGATCTTTGTTTTACTTCTACTTTGTAGTTACTGTAATGAACAACCAGAAAAAATCCATTATTTATTTCTTAGATGCCCAAAAGTAAGAACGTTTTAGACTGAACTTTAATCATGGTTGACCACAAATGTAAATCCAGAAATATCGCTAGAGGATAGTAAAATACTATTTTCACACGGTGGTAAAGCAGAAGTGGTCAATTACATCTCTCTCTCTCTCTCTCTCTCTCTCTGTTTTAGCAAAATATTGTATATACGAAAACAAATTTGTTTCTATGAATAAAGTGCTTAGCGAGAGATACATTTCACTCATAAACAACAGGTTAGATAAATTCTTTAAGATTAAAGCCCCTCTCTCGCCCAGCCCAGTGGAATTCGTTTCACTGACCGCTCCAAGGCGGTTCTTCTGTCGCTGTTTATTTTTGTTATGGTTTGTCTTTGAGTGTTTGTATCACTTATTTTATTTTGTTTTGGATATCGAATTGGCCATTTTGTGGAAAAGTAACTGTCCTTTTGGCTTTCCGCTATTGATGTTTCCATTAGGGTCTGTTGTTTCATGTTTGTGTTTCTTTCCCCTTTGGTAACTCTGGTGGGAGCTGTGGGTAAATTGTGTCGATTCCTGATCATTGCCTACACTTCTATGTTCTACATATAACTACTTTTACCCAAACACTGATGATTCATGAGGCCTATTCCGACTTTATGTTTATGTTTGGTGTCAGGGTTCTGTTTTCCATCGACTATCTGCCACACATATAGTGCAGTAGACTTGTACCATTAGCTATAAAAGGCAAATCTTGTAGAAAATACATGTACATTGTTACTACAGTTTGTTTTCTGCTCTCCCATGAAAGAATTTTATTATTATTTTTTTTTTTTTCAAATTGATTATCATCGTCTATTAGCCATTACGATGTTACACCTGTATGACTTTGTGCATTCTTTCATATCTTAACAATATTTACTTTTCTGGTGAAAAATTGTGATAGTTTTCTCATTTATGCTTCAAACATGGCTGTTGGTGCTCGTTGGAACTGCCGCAGTGAAGTGGTTCTATCGAGTACCCACGGCGTATGTCTTGGAGCAGGAATGAGAAAAATATTGTATACCCAGTCAGACCCGCATCCGACTGAGGTACTGAGGCTGACGATTATCATACGAGATATTTTGGCCAGCAATAATCGAGTCTCAGGCTTTCAAGTGACTCCTGGTGAAAAAGTAGGAGAAAAGTAGGAGCCTGAGATATCAAAAAGTAGGAGAAAAGTAGGAAAAAAGTAGGAGCCTGATATAAAAAGTAGGAGCTAATAGACACGAACATACCTCCATATGTCATACATTTTACCAGTTTTTCATTTTGGGCAGTTTTATTTGTGCATTTGAGTCTAATGTTTTTACATCAAAGTTAGCAGGCACCTGTAAAATGTTAGTGGCTAACCCATCTAGTACAGTTATTCATGACGGCAGCCTGAACTTCCAATGCTTTTGTCAAGAGTTTGCCACTGGCAGATATCTGTACCTAGATATTGACATATGTCAAAGAATTAATGAATTTTGAAAATTTACATTTGTGAGAAGCATCAGCTACAAGATGTCCAGGTGAAGGCATCATAGCACTGCTACAATGAATTCCTGTCATGCAAACTAAGACACCATTTTAGATGCTCACTGAAGTCAAGGCTTTAAAGTATTGCTGCAATGAATTTCTGTTACTCTAAACAGAGCTCTAGTTGGTCATCCCAGACATCACAGCACTGGTGCAATGAATTTCTGTCAAGCTAAACAAGACAGAGCTCTAGTTGGTCACTTCAGTCATCACAGCATTGCTGCAATGAATTTCTGTCATGCTAAACAATACAGAGCTCTAGTTGGTCACTTCAGTCATCACAGCATTGCTGAAATGAATTTCTGTCAAGCTAAACAAGACAGAGCTCTAGTTGGTCACTTCAGTCATCACAGCACTGCTGCAATAAATTTCTGTCATGCTAGACAAGAAAGATCTCCTGCTGGTCGATCACTGCAGTTAAGACATTGCATTACTGCTGCTTTGCATTCCTGTCATCCTCCATAAGACAGATCTCAGATTTTTCACTGCAGTTAAGGCATCATAGCACTGCTTCAATGTTTTTCTGTCAAGCTAAACAAGACACAGCTCTATTTGGTCACTTCAATTAAGGCAACACAGCACTGCTGCAATGAATTCCTTTCATGCTAAACAAGATGGAACTCTAGTTGGTCACTTCAATTAAGGCAACACAGCACTGCTGTAATGAATTCCTGCCATGCTCAACAAGACAGAACTCTAGTTGGTCACTTCACTTAAGGCACCACAGCACTGCTGCAATGAATTCCTGTCATGCTCAATAAGACATAACTCTAAATGGTCATTGCAGTTAAAGGCATCAAAGCATGGCAAATATGAATTACTTTCATACTTATCAAGACAATAATTCTAGTTGGTCACTGCATTTAAGGCAAATTTAAGCAGCACTACTGCAATGAATTCCTGTCATGCTCAATAAGACAGAACTCTAAATGGTCATTGCAGTTAAAGGCATCAAAGCATGGCAACAATGAATTACTTTCATACTTATCAATACAATAATTCTAGTTGGTCACTGCATTTAAGGCAAATTTAAGCAGCACTACTGCAATGAATTTCTGCAATGCTCAAAAAGTCAGAGCTCTAGTTGGTAACACAGTTAAGGCATCACAGAAGTGCTGCAATAAATTGATGTCAGGCTCAACAAGACAGAACCCTAGTGGGTAACTGCGGTTAAGGCATCACAGTACTGCTGCAGTGTATCCCTTTCATGCTCCAGACAGAACTCTAGTTGATCACTGCAGTCAAGGCATCAGAGCATTGCAGCAATGAATTTCTGTCTTGCTCAACAAGACTGAGCGCCAGTGGGTCTCTGCAGTTTAGTCAGAGCACTGCTGTAATGTATTTCTGTCATGTTCAACAAGACATAGCTCTAGATGGTAACCACAGTTAAGGCATCACAGCATGGCTGCTACAATGAATTTCTATCAAGGAAAACAAGACAGAACTCTAATTTGTCACTGCAATTAAGGCATCACAGCACTAAGGAAATTAATTGCTCTTGTGCTAAAGACAGAGATCTAGTTGATCACTGCGGTTAAGGTGTCAAAGCATTGCTGCAATGAACTGTCCTGCTAAACAAGACGGAGCTCTAGTAAGGCATCAAAGACATGGTATCAAAGCATTGCTGTTATGAACTGCTGGTCAGTTAAGGCCTCAAAACACTGCTGCAATGAATTCCTCGCATGCTTACCAAAACATAGCTCTAGCTGAACACTGCAGTTAAGAAATCAAAGCACTGCTCCTATGAACTCCTGTCATGCTTACCAAAACATAGCTCTAGCTGATCACTGCAGTTAAGAAATCAAACCACTGCTGCTATGAACTCCTGCCATGCTTACCAAAACATAGCTCTAGCGGATCACTGTAGTTAAGAAATCAAACCACTGCTGCTATGAACTCCTGCCATGCTTACCAAAACATAGCTCTAGCTGATCACTGCAGTTAAGAAATCAAACCACTGCTGCTATGAACTCCTGCCTTTCTTACCAAAACATAGCTCTAGCTGATCACTGCAGTTACTTTATCAAACCACTGTTGCTTTGAACTCCTGTCATGCTTACCAAGACAGAGCTCTAGCTCAGTAATGCAGCTGAGGCATCAAAGTATTGCTGCAATGAATTTTTGTCTTGCTAAACAAGACAGAGCTCAAGCTGGTTACAGCAATTTTAAGGCATCACTGCACTGCTGAAAAGAATGTTTGTCATGCTAACAAGACAGAGCTAAAGCTGGTCACTGCAGTTAAGGAATCACTGGACTGCTGCAATGAATTTCTGTAATGCTAAATAAGACAGAACAGTTTGTCACAGCAGTTAGGGCATCAAAGCATTGCTGTTGTGAATTTTCTACCGTTCTCAGCAAGAAGGAGCTCCAGTTGGTCATTTGGTTGAAACATCACTACACTACTGACTGCAAAAATTCTTGTCATGTTCAACAAGACAAAACTGTAGATGGTCATTGCAGTTTTGCTTTACATCAACATATTCAAATTAGTGGTACAGCTAAAAACAGCAGATGAATGTCAAGGATCATCAGTAGATTTGTCATGTAACAAAATGCATTCTACAAATAGTTTGAGATACAATTTATACTTTTAAATGCTTAATTTGTTTATTTATTTATTTGGGATCTTAGTTTTTGGACAAATAAAAAAAGTAGGAGTAGTAGGAGTTTTTCTGGAAAAAGTAGGAACAAAGTAGGAAGAGACCCAAAAAGTAGGAAAAGTAGGAAAAAGTAGGACTACTTGAAAGCCTGTCGAGTGTATGTAAACGTAAAGTGCAGATAACTCCATGTCAACAGACATACAACGTCTAAACAACGTCGTGTCAACGTCAATGCAACATCACTGGGATGCATTGACGCTGACGCTGACGCAGCAAATTGTATACCCAGTTACAAAATATTGTAATCCCCAGTTCTCTCTCTATAAAATTGGGTTTAAAGGGGCGTTCATTGCACGGACCTGTTATCGTAATGAATCGTCTTATTATTAACATTGCTAGAGATACTCGCCTACCAGTCGAGGAAGACAGAAGGCCAACTTCTATCGTACATGTTGTCTAAACTGAAAAGCACTCACACAACCTTTCAATAATTCCCTGTCCCCTTTTTGTACTTTCATCTACTTACTTCTAAAATATGTTCTAGAAAGGGTTGTCCTTTGGAAACAAGGAATACACCACAAAACTGTAAACTAGATCGCGCAGTCGATGGCGCGCCATCGCAAATCCCCACGTTTTGACCGCTTCCAGGGACCCCTGGGGGCTGGTCCAAAAATTAATGCGCTCTTGCAGAAGCCATTCATGTATGTAACTCACACACCAAATTTGGTTGAATTCAAATGAACGGTGTAGGAGGAGATAGCCGGACAGACGGACGGACGGACGAACGGACAGACGGAGGCGATAACAATATCCCCACTTTTCTTCGAAAAACGTGGGGATAAATATGGAGTGTACATGTTTTCTGGACCAGACTAGCTAGTTTTGCCCAATTAGGCCTCATCAGTGACCCTCAAAAATTTCAAACAAGGGCAAGAAAATATAAACTACACTATGATGTTGGGCAGGGAGACTTTTTACGACCTCCACACATTCCCAGACACCAGCTATAGTGACGTTAAATATGTTCTAGAAATGGTTATCCTTTGGAGTGAGTGAGTGAGTGTTTGAGTTTTACGTCCCACCAACAGCTAAGGCCATACGGAGACGGCACCTAGGTTTAAAGACTCATCCGAAAGTGTATATCCTTTGGAAGCAAGGAATGCACCACAAAACTGGAACATATGGAGTGTACATGTTTTCTGGGCCAGAATAGCTAGTTTCGGCCAATAAGGCCTCATCAGTGACCCTCAAACCTTTTCAAAGCTTTCCAAAATGTCTGCACAAGAATTTCAGAGAAAATAAGTTCAGTTAATATGGCATTAGGATAACACATCCGTGGGATATAGTAAATTTCTCAAACCTTAAAAAGGCATCTTTTTCTGCTGAAGATTTGTGATATTTTTCCTATTTATACTCCAAACATAGGTTTTGGATGCTCGTTAGAACCGCCTCATTGAGGCGGTTCTAACGAGTACCCACAGCCTATGTCTTGGAGCAGAACTAAGGAAATTAATGTTATTCCCCGTAAACCCCAGTTTTCTTTATATAAAATGGGGTTTAGTGGGGTCTTAATTTCACGGACTTGTTCACGTGATGGGAAGTGGTTTTAGGTTCTAGCTTTACGTAATAACGCCAAATTAGGTCATTATCTGCCGTCCGTATTTTTTTATTTTATTTTTTTTTTTTTTTTGGTTTTGGTTTTACGGCCCTTTCAAGATTATTTCACCCGTATCGAGCGATCGTTAATCAGAGATGGGCGAAAACCAGAGTACCCGGAGAAAAAACACCTTACCTTCCGTTGCAGAACTTGGCGTCTCACACATGACACGAGCGAGACTCGAACCACAGCGGTGAGAGACCTAATGATCAAGGGTCAGCACTCTTAACCACTAGGCCACGGAGGCCCGTTACCGTCGGTATGATCATTTTCCACATTAATCTGGTACTTTTGAGTAACAAGTTCCGGAGCCGATGCTACACGCTATGTCAATTTCGTTGTTGCATCGACTTTGCTGCGTCACCG
The DNA here is from genome assembly GCA_963580285.1 of Lucinisca nassula. NCBI lineage: Eukaryota > Metazoa > Mollusca > Bivalvia > Lucinida > Lucinidae > Lucinisca > Lucinisca nassula. Next base: position 65,359,721 of record OY757011.1, on the reverse strand, counting down.
TCAATGCATCGTTGTTTAGACGTTGTATGTCTGTTGACTTGGACGTTGTTTAGACGTTGTATGTCTGTTGACATGGAGTTATCTGCACTTTACATTTATATACACTTGATTATTGCTGGCCAAAATATCTCGTATGATAATCATCGGCCTCAGTACCTCGGTCGGATGAACGTCTGACTGGTGATCAGTAAGGCGCGTGTTCCGTACCTGCCGGGTTGGCAACATTCTTTCGTGGAGATAGATCATGAAATATTTTCCATGGCCATTCTCTACCACTGGGCATCCGCTGATTCAAGAAGGGCAGTTGTCAGTGGCGAAAGAGTGTGCACTGTACTGGTTAACTGCTGATGCCTCGGTCACAAATTCGGGGTACCCCGGCCGAGCTATACTATACGTTGTGGTCGGCAGAGCAGTCCAAGCTGAGAAATGGGTGTCTGGCTAGGTTTTGGCAAAAAGTATGCCGTGTGGGGCCTAGAGAGACATCCGCCGGGAATCGGGCGGTGTCAGCCTAAGTTTTGCGGGGAAGCATCGGCGTATACGCCGGGCGGAAATAGGCCGGTGCACTGCAGGTTACCGACCATATACCCGGCGATTGTTACTAGTCCCCGAGCATCGGTCGATGTTCCGCAGATGTCCGCCCAGTTCCCGGCCGCCGGACAAGGGACGGGTTTACCCCAGCCGGGAATTGTCCAGTTGTTCAGGGGTATATAAACTGCATCCTCTCCTGCCTATACAACAAATGGGTCAGCTCTGTTGGTGGGTGAACATCCTTTTTCTTGACGTCGAGGAAAACTTTCGAAGAAAAGCGGAACAAGATGCCTCTTATCCCACCACTGCACCTACCATCACCCCAGGAAAGGATCCGGAGGTTACAGGGGTGGCTGCTTAGGGCTCGGCACCGTGCCAATGTGGTCTTTGCAACCTTGTGTGCGGGAGAAGAACTGCTACCGCTGATGGTGGATGAAGCAATGGATCGTGTACCGTCCTTTGCATGGGCAGTTATCAAACGTTTATGTACAATGCTCCCTACTGGTCTGGTAGAAACTGGCACCCATCGGAGATCAGGCCCTTATATAGTCGAGCGTCAATCAGCGATCGAGCGGCGCCAGTCGAAACCGGGATTCGTCCAGCGGATTCCGCTTGATCATCTGTCGGGCCTCGGCCGATTACTGCCCGATTATCTGATTGGTCTGGGTCCGCTTTACGACTACCGGATGCCAGCCGATGCCATCGACATCGACGTCGGTACGAGCTCTGCTCGACTTTTATCGATGTGCCACCGACCCAGAAGTCGGTGAGTTTTCGGGGAGAATTTTAACGAGTTAAAATTTAACCGGGCCCCTCCCGACCACCACCGACGCCCCAACATCCGGCGGGACGCCGACCAGACTCCAGCCCAATCTCACCCCATCGCAGTCCCCGAGTAGTCGGGCGGGGATCGAATAGTGATTTGTGACCGTGGCTTTACGTATAAGCCTGCCCAGGAAAAGTGTGGACAGGTAAACTGACCGGCTCAAAAATGACATAAAATAGTGTTGACTGGGCCGTTAGTCCAATACAAAACTAAACTGAGGTAGGGGTCTTTAACTTTAATGGAAGACACCCAGTCAGCGTAGAATGTCGGTCAAGCGTCGGCCCGACTATATATATACATAGAATATTAATTTTCTGTCTTATACCGTTAACAAATAACATTAGCCCTGTATGGCTTTTACTTCTACAAAAACAGTGTAGAAGAAAAACAATCTTTTTGGTGCTGTTTGGGCAGGATCAAGATTTTCACCTTACATCCTCATTCGAAGGATGGAGCAGGTCAAGGCATTCATCTCTGCAACTAAGTTTGACAACGCTGCCAGAGAGAGAGAGAGAGAGAGAGAGAGAGAGAGAGAGAGAGAGAGAGAGAGAGAGAGAGAGAGAGAGACTAATGAGCAGCATGTAGGTAATGGTGTGTGTGTGTGTGTGTGTGTGTGTGTGTGTGTGTGTGTGTGTGTGTGTGTGTGTGTGTGTGTGTGTGTGTGTGTGTGTGTGTGTGTGTGTGTGTGTGTGTGTGTGTGAATCATCTGAACTACGCCTACTTCGGGCCGACAGCGATACGACAAGGCGACGTCGTATCGCTGTGGGCCCGATGTTGGCAGAGAGAGAGAGAGAGAGAGAGAGAGAGAGAGAGAGAGAGAGAGAGAGAGAGTAAATCGCCTGAACGGTGCGTCTGACCGAGAGCGATACGACCTGGCGACGTCGTATCGCTGTCTGCCCGATGTTGACCCACTGTTTCAACATGTAGCCCATAATGAGTGAGAGAAAAAAACTTAGCAACATGTTGGCCATAGCACTTTCAGAGAGAGAGAGAGAGAGAGAGAGAGCACTGGGGAACGTGTACGCCATGGCATGCTGAGAGAGAGAGAGAGAGAGAGAGAGAGAGAGAGAGAGAGAGAGAGAGAGAGAGAGAGAGAGAGAGAGAGAGATAACGGAATTTTACTCCATTTTACACATTGGAATTCGCATAAAAAGTTTAAAAGAATTTCACTATACTACGATCTACGATTTCTGTCACAAAAATTGTGTGTAACGATGTTGAGATGACCCCTGCATACCTTTCTAGGTATTTACCGCATGACGTCATTATTCAAGCGCGTTGTAGTTTTGTCGCGAAATTAAAAATAGACTAACTGTGTTCGTAGCATAGTTAGGAAAACCGTCTCATAAAACTTAACCTGTGATCATTATTGTTCGCAATATTACATAAAACTCATTCATTTGTATTATTTAAACAAAAAATACCCGATATATGTAAAAAAAAAATTAAGCACTTTTTTCCGACAGCTCAATAATGCACCTTTAAGGGCTAGAAACTCTCATGTAAATAGTCAAATCTGACCCAAAATCGAACATGTCCGAGATTATATGGCTGTTCTCATTACCTGCATCTGATATTGCTTTCATCCTGACAAGGGCAGATAACTCACATGTAAATAGCCAAAACTTGGCCAAAATCAAACTAGCGCCAGCTTTAATGCTGCAAGTTTCAGGAAAATAATGACGATAACATTTTCCACATTATATTTCTATGGGAGTCCAATCTGACCCAAAATCAAACTTGTACAAGGTTTTATGATTGTCCTCAGATGACAATTTGATCAAAATTGAATTGGCTATCATCAGATATTAAAATGTGAACAATTGTTGATAGTTTAATATTTAGGAGCAGGACAAGTTTCATGCCAGTACAATTACACATCCTTGTTACATAGTGCATCATTTCATTTCTCCAAAATGGCACACTTTTTCAATACAAATTTTGTTATTTTTTTCTTATTTTATACTCTGAACATAGGTTGTGGGTACTTATTATAACTGCCTCATTCAGGCGGTTCTAAAGAGTACCCACAAGCTATGTCTTTAAGCAGAAATAAACAAAATATATACCCCTGTAAAGCCCAGTTTTTCCCTGTATAAGGTGGGGTTTAGAGAAGTATACATTTCAAAGACTTGTTAACATGATGCTTAACCCTTTCTCACTCAGATACCGGTACCTCTTTTTACATAGACAGCTATGTTTGTGTAAGGATTAGTTGTCCTAAAAAATGGCCTGTTTCTTCGCGTGGCTCCCAACTAACTAAATATATACCTATGGGGGGGGTTTGAAGGAGGACAGCAATACATGTGAAATCACACTATTTGACAACTCGAGATGCCCCCTCGTTACCATGGCAACAATGATTTAGCCTAAAAAAGGTTCCATTTGAAAGGCTACTGCCCAGTGAGTGAGTGAGTTTTAGTTTTACGTCCCACCAACAGCTAAGGTCACACGGAGACGGGACCTCGGTTTAAAGACTCATCCGAAAGTCTGGAGAAGCCCGGGATCGATCCTGCGATCCCTGGTTTACAAGGCGAGTAGCGTAACCACTGCACCACGGAGGCTTCTAGGCTACTGCCCAGTAAACATTCCTGCCAAGTTTGATGTGAAACAGACCATTCATTACCAGAGGACCATTGGTCCTGAAGACGCTCACCTGACAGCCTTAGGTCTAAAGGGCTAAGGGACATGCACCCAAGGTCCCTCTAGACCTCTTATGATCTAAGATCCATGTCACCAAACGTGTTTTAATGTTCTGTTTTTGTCCTCTGATAATGATATTTCGGAGATTCGTTATAGTAAACAAAGACAAGGATTGATGATTTCTTTAGCAAAAGTTGCTTATAAATTTCTTGAAACATGTGCCACAAAAATTTTGAAAATCGGTTCACTATTTAAAAAATTATGACCAAAATAAGATTTGAATAGAGATTTTACATTGAAAGGGGAGATAATCCATGATCATAAAGTTTTGATTCTGGCATCTTTTTGGCCTCGATTTAAATGTTTTGAACTTCATGATGTGTTTTGCATCATTTATGATTATTTCAGTTATTTAGTAACAGTGTATGAAGAAATTGAAAGTTTGCGGGGAAATATTTACCTCCCTTGCTAGCAATTTAACAAAGGAAATTTCCCTATTCAAATGTGTTTTTGGTTATAAAATCCTTATTTGTCAACAGATTTTCTAAATTATTGCAACACTAGTTGTTTTAAACCTTGTTCTTTATCCTGATGTAATTTTTATTGAGTTTTTTTCTGAAAACCCATTATCAAAAGAGAAAATGTCCACATTAGTATATAGGGAAAGAATATATATGGTTAATGGGTGGGGAAATATTTCGCATTTTATTAAATGATGTGGGTAGGGCATGCCCCCAGGGGCCCAAATTAAGGTCCATGTCACTAAATGCATCTGGCTGTATTACCAAGTGGTCCTTAATCACATTCCTGACTCTTGAAGATCAGTTGGAAAACTTTTGAGTTTGAATTTTCAGTTATATTTAGCCAAGATAAAGCCTTAGATGAGCTAAAAGGTCAGGAACAAGAAAATATATGGTTAATGGGTGGTTATAAAATCCTTATTTGTCAACAGATTTTCTAAATTATTGCAACGCTAGTTGTTTTAAACCTTGTTCTTTATCCTGATGTAATTTTTATTGAGTTTTTTCTGAAAACCCATTATCAAAAGAGAAAATGTCCACATTGGTATATAGAGAAAGAATATATATGGTTAATGGGTGGGGAAATATTTCGCATTTTATTAAATGATGTGGGTAGGGCATGCCCCCAGGGGCCCAAATTAAGGTCCATGTCACTAAATGCATCTGGCTGTATTACCAAGTGGTCCTTAATCACATTCCTGACTCTTGAAGATCAGTTGGAAAACTTTTGAGTTTGAATTTTCAGTTATATTTAGCCAAGATAAAGCCTTAGATGAGCTAAAAGGTCAGGAACAAGAAAATATATGGTTAATGGGTGGAGAGCTTAACCATTTCTTAAGGGGGTGTCGGCCCCCAATTTAACCTATGGTGTTCAAAGATCCATGTAACTAAATGCCCCTTATCACAAGAAACAAGAAAATATATGATTTATGGGAGGGGATCTGAACAGTTTCTGAGATTTGATGCATTTTATGTAATGCAGGGGTGGGGCATGCCCCCAGGGTCTCAAGATGCATGTCACTCAAAGCCCCTTAGAATATATATTGTTTATGGGTGGGGATCTGGACAGTTTCCAAGATATTGGGCACTTTTTGAAATGAAGGGGGTGGGGCATGTCCCCGGGGGACCCCCTAGACTCCCAAGGTCCATGTCATTTAACATGCTTAATCACAAGGAACAAGAATATACATATGGTTTAGGGGTGGTATTCTCAACCATTTGCAAGATATCAGCCATTTAGACTTTTTCCCATACAAATGCCAATGTGACCAAATTTGACCTTGGCATAAAATAGGTCAAGGTCATCCCAGGGCAATTATTTGAACAAACTATGATGTGCCCCGAGTCCCGAGGCTACATACCAAGTTTGGTGGAAATCGGCCCAGCGGTTCTGGAGAAGAAATTTTTGAATTTTTTTTTAAAGGGACCTGGTGGACCCCATGTCAATAAATGCGCCCTATCTTAAGGAACAAGAATATATATGATTTAGTGGTGGAATATTGAACGGTTTGTTAGATATAATGCATTTTCACTTTTTCCCATACAAATGCATATGTGACTAAATTTTACCCTGGCATAAAATAGGTTAAGGTCATCCGAGGGTCACCATTTTAAGAATTTATGATGGGCCTGCATCCCAGATGCTACATACCAAGTTTCATGAAAATCCGTCCAGTAGTTTCACAGAAGAAGATTTTTGAAGGGTTTTAACCATATATGGGCATGGCGGCCATCTTGGTTACGTGACCCAACATCATCAACTTAATTTACATGTCCTTCTCCCATAAAGCTTGCATATGAAATTTGGTCAAAAGTAGTTTCCCTGAAAAATAAGTTTAAAGTTTGACATATTAAAAAACTTGACCCAAGGTCATGGAATGACCTTGACCTATAAATCTCATATATACTTATTAACTCATTTAGCTGATGTCATCTACCAACTTTCAGGCCAAAGGCTGCAACAGTTTTCGAAAAATCCACCGTTTTCACTTTTTGCCATTCAAAAGCCTATATAACCAAATTTGACCTTGGCATAAAATAGGTCAAGGTCATCCAAGGGCCATTATTTGAAGAAACTATGATAGGCCCAAGTACCCAAGGCCACATACCAAGTTTGGTGAAAATCGGACCAGCGGTTCCGGAGAAAAAGATTTTTGAAGGGTTTTTACCATATATGGGCATGGCGGCCATCTTGGTCATGTGACCTGGACCCCGCGAACAAACTTTCGTTCCCCCATCCCACTGAGGCCCCACATGAAATTTGGCTTCAGTCCGCCCAGCGGTTCCAGAGGAGAAGATGTTTGAAAATGTTGACATACATACATACATACAGACAGCATGACCACCCTATAAGCTCACCAATGAGCCTACGGCTCAGGTGAGCTAATAAAATAATGGTTATATGAAGTTGCTGTCCTAGGGAACACTGTGAAAATCAGCAAAATTCACAAAGTCCCGCAGTGGGAATGGGTTAATGAATAAGATCGAAACTGATTAAAATCATGTTTTTCATCATTGGATTGTAAAATATGATATTTTATACGTAATTAATGCATTTTAGAGTAAAATTAAGTTTTTTTCCAAGATTCAAGTTTGCCCTTTCCCACTCAGATACATCTTTTTACGTGTGTGAACCGCATCCCCCCCCCCTTCCATTTTGAGCCCCAGAATCACCTAAAATTGGCATTCCCCACCCCTAGACAGCTATGTTTGCGTTAAGATTAGTTGTCCTAAAAATGACCTGTTTTTTTTTGTGCAGTTCCCAACTAAGTATATACCTATGGGTGGGGGGTGTGTGAAGGGGGGCGTCAGCCCCCTATCACCACTATAAAAAAAGTGGGGGTATGGCCAAGCCGGCCGCTGAAATGAAATCTGAGGGTGTCTTAGGTAAACAAGAGGGCCCAATGGCCCTATATAGCTCACCTGTGTACCAGAAAATCATAAGTGTTGGAGACCACTTGACATTGCTACATACTAAATATCTAAGCTCAGGCAAAGCGGTGTCCATGCTTATAAACCCTACTGGTTTCATTGGGCGACAGGGCTTGAGATGTAATTTCATCTCGATGTCGGGTAAAAGTCCCACAAAATTGGAAGAGACATCTCCAAAATGACCTATACAGTGTTGACGGGGATGTAAAACCTCAAATGAAACAAAATCTGTGCCTTATGGTTTTGGAGAAAAAGATTTTTTTAATTTTTTTCCAGTATAAGTCTATAGGAGCTAATGAGCCTTGGGGCTTGGCCAATTTTGACCCAAAGGGCACGGTTCGCAGGATTTAAGTAGGCGACCATTTTGTGTTGCTATATACTAAATATCTAAGGTCTGTACTTCATGGTTTCAAAGAAGATGTTTGAAGCTTTTTTCCATTTTAAGTTTGTTGGAGTTAAGGGGCCACAGAATTTGGACCCCAGGGGCATGATTGGCAGGATTCATGTAGGCGACCACTCGACATTGCTACATGCTAAATACCTAAGCTCTGGGACTTATGGTTTCAGGCAGAAGATTTTTGAAGATTTTTTTCCCTATTTTTAGCTTTTTTTTTCACTATAAGGGCCCTGTGGTTTCAGGGAAGAAGATTTTTGAAGTTTCTCCAATTGTATGTTATGGAAGCTAAAGAGCCAATTTGGATCCCAGGGGCATAACTGGCAGGATTTATGTAGGTGGCCACTTGACGTTGCTACATACTAAAAATCTAAGCTCTGGGCCTAATGGTTTCATAGAAGAAGATTTTTTAAGTTTTTTTCCATTATAAGTCTATTGGAGGTGATGAGCTCGGGCGTGGCCAATTTTGACCCCAGGGGCAGGGTTAGCAGGATTTATGTAGCTGGCTATTTTATGTTGCTAGACACTAAATATCTAAGTTCTGTGCTTCAAAGTTTCTGAGAAGAAGATTTTTGAAGCTTTTTTCCATTATGAGTCTATGGGAGCTAAGGGGCCCCGGGGCATTGCCCATTTGGACCCCAGGGGCATGATTAGCAGGAAATATGTAGGTGACCACTTGCCATGGCTACATGCTAAATATCTAAGCTCTGGGCCCTGTGGTTTCAGAGAAGAAGATTTTTGAAGTTTTTTTTCCATTATGAGTCTATGGGAGCGAAGGGGCCCCAGGGTGTGGCCAATTTGGACCCCAGGGGCATGATTGGCAGGAATTATGTAGGTGACCACTTGCCATTGCTAGTTGCCAAATATCTCAGCTCTGGGCCCTGTGGTTTCAGAGAAGAAGATTTTTGAAGCTTTTTTCCATTATGAGTCTATAGGAGCTAAAGGGCCCCGGGGCGTGGCCCATTTGACCCAAGGGGCATGATTGGCAGGAATTATGTAGGTGACCACTTGCTGTTGCTACTTGCTAAATATCTAAGCTCTGGGCCCTGTGGTTTCCGAGAAGAAGATTTTTGAAGCTTTTTGTTCCATTATGAGTCTATGGGAGCGAAGGGGCCCCGGGGTGTGGCCAATTTGGACCCCAGGGGCATGATTGGCAGGAATTATGTAGGTGACCACTGGCCTTTAATATATGCTAAATATCTAAGCTCTGGGCCCTGTGGTTTCAGAGAAGAAGATATTTTAATTTTTTCCCATTAATAGTCAATGGGAGCTATATGTTGCCATGGCAACCAGAATTCCAATCTGATCAGCCAAAAAACCTTATGCAGCCTTTCCCCCTACCTGATGATGCTTCCCATGAAATTTGATCAAGATTGACCATGGGGTATTAGAGATATACTTATTTGAAATTGTTTACAGACGGACGCATGCACGCACGGACGCACGCACGCACGCACGCACGCACGATGGACGACGGACAAAAAGTGATCACAAAAGCTCACCTTGTCACTACGTGACAGGTGAGCTAAAAAGTATTTAATAGCTTTGTGACCAGACTTAAATCACCCTTCAGCATACATGATCTACCTGCAGTCTGATCGGGGTCTTGGTTGTGTGCACATTTACAAAGATACATATTTGCCGGACATGATTCATTTGATAACTTACAATCTCATCTGCCATGTATGCCAAGAATAGCCCAAGGTACTGCTTAACAAGGTCATCACACTGAAAATACAAACATATAATGTAATGTATTTACCCTTATTTGAACACCTCAACTCAATATTATACTTGTTCTTAAATTTGAACAAGTATAAATTATTGAACAAGTATAAATTATTAAAGGATGTGTCTAAAAATAGCGTGACCAGTGACAAACTGTGTAGACCCTGATGAGATGCCGTGTTCTGCCCAGTTACAAAATCACAAGTATCACGTGTACTTTCACACTGGTCAATACATACGTACAGGCTGCGAAGCGGTCGCATAGGCTTCGTATTTTGGACGCATAGGCTTCGATGAAAAATGGCGGATGACAGTTCGTCAATGCAGGTAAGAAACTGTTTTTACGTTAATCTAAATGTTGTGTTGCATTGTCCGATACTGACATCTGCCTTACGGACCACTTTATTAACGTGCGGCTTTGTCTGTTGCAAGAAAAAGTTTGAAAAACGGAATATAGAAAAATAGACCCCAAAAGAAATTTGTCAGTCAGCACAGATTCACCTGTATTTTCACTTTGGTCCGGTCGCCCTATGTAACTACACTTTTTTGGCTGGTGTTCTGGCCGATAAATTGTGAATAATGATAATGAAATCCAAAAGCTAATATGCAACTTTCGTAATAACTTTTGCGAAAAATAAAAATCTTGATATTTCGATACAACGCGCGTAGCTTCGTTACCTATTGCAACGCAGAGGCTGCGAACAAAATTTGAAATCCCTGTTTTATGTAGAATAATAGCGAATGATATTTAATTAATGTCGAGGAGTCAGTCAACCAGCGTTAGCTGGTGTTGCTAAAGACATTCTGAATCATTTATACCGAAAACCTACTCAGTCCCAGGTATGCAAATACATGTACAACATTTTGATTCGAATGCACAAAATCTGTCAATCTACAATTATTTACACCGCCTTTCATAAACTCGGCAAGTCCTCGTCAAATTTGTTCAGTATTAAACCAAATAATATTTGCACTGTATAAATTTCTGTCGTGTTTTTCTTTTACAAAGCACGTGGCTTCGCAGGTTACAGAGATGGGAAGACGCATTACGAAAACACGCCTATTAAAATACCACTAAAAAGATAAAAAGCTTTCAGATAAAACATTCTGATAGTTTTAATATTTATGCTCAAGACATAGTGTGTGAGAACTTGTTACAACCGGGGTTTTAACGCGTATCAACAATCTGTGTTTCTGAGAAGAAATAAGGAAAACAACGTATATCCCTTTAAAGCTCAGTTTTACTATATAAAAGTTGGATTTAAGGGGGTCAGAATTATATAGGCATGTTTTCGTGATTCTCCGACTTTTTAAAATACTTGAATCGAAAACCTGCAGCTCCTACAAAACTTCAGCAAAGGTCCATTAATCGCACCTGCACTGGCTGATCCGAGTCTTCGTTTCCGATAAGAGAAGCATTTGCTCATTAAGAATCTGAATTTCATAGTGACTTAGAATATAAATTCAAAAAAATACTTGTTTGCAATGATTTCAGTACCCCATTTCGTGAAATCATTCTTCGATATAATAAGATAAGGTAGAAAAAAATGTTTTTGCTTTACGGCCCTTTCACAACTCTGTGACGGCTCCGGCCTAAAGATTTATTTTTTAAGCAAGTCTGTCGGCTGGATGCTTATTTATGGATTTAAACTGCTTCCTTTAGCCCTTAAATTACAATTTAAAGCAAAAAGTAAAGCCCCTGAAAAGACGCTGCGTTTGGCCCTTCAATTCATGTAATTTGAGCAAACAGTGTAGGCCCTGATTAGACGCCGCGTTTGGCCCTTCAATTCATGTAATGTGAGCAAACAGTGTAGACCCTGATTAGACGCTGCGTTTTGCGGCATTATATCTGGACATACAGTTTGAAAAGCCCAATCCATGACCTATGGATTGCCGTATTACGCAGCACGCTGACCTCTCTTCGATAAAAATAAACGCTGCTGTTTCTATATACAAGTTCCCTGAATTTCCGACAAATCAGTGATAATCACGAGGACTTAAGCACTGTAGAGCTACTTGCATCTTTTTACTTGTGTCGATTGATAAATAATCGACCCAAAAACTAGTATTTGCCTTTTCAAAAAGTCAACGGGTCATTCATATTTAGCAATTGCAAGTATGCTTTATATGTGAGGGTGATGTAATTTCGTCTCAGTGTCGGGTAAAAGTCCCATAAATTCGGAAACAATGTCTCAAAAATGACCTGATTGATGTTGTCGGTGACATTAACCTCAACACAAACAAAAAGGTTCCACTTAGTCATGCGCTGTGACATGAGAGGATTCTCTACCAATAATGAATTGTCATACAACCGTTCGTTAGGGATACCAACCTAGGCCGAATTCATCTGGAGCCAATGGCTAGCTTTGGCTACTTTGGTTGCTGTTTCATTTTCCTATATCACGCCTACGGCAAGGGTCAAAGTTAGGCAAATCCATAAACACCCAATCAAAAATGAAGATTGCTACCTCCATTTTAAGAGTGCTCATGAGTGCGCATGCGTGGAAAACCGGACGAATCAACCGTAAGAAAACCTGAATTGTAAAAAGGCCCCTGTTTATACTGTCTGCTGCAACTTCTTAAAAGTTTTTTTTTCTTTCTTTTTTGTAATAATATTTTCGCTTATAGGCAAATAGTGTGGACCAAGATCAGACTGGATCAGGTGCAGTCTTAGATTGGTCCAGGTAACATTTAAAGAAAGCAGCAGATGACTAAGCAGACGACAATTTTTGTGATTGACATGTAAGATAGCTATCTTCAGAGCTGCTGCTTCCCTCACTAAATTCCTGATCACAAGTTTCAGTGGACTCAAATATTTAAGGCTGAATATCTTAATTGAAGTCCCCTCAAAGAGTGGCCAGTTCTTGCTTATTCTGCTCCATTTTAAGCTTCTGTTTTAAGCTTCAACATTGCTACATATGCCTATTCAGTACACAGCAAGCTTCTAGAATCCTCATGGATGAAGACAGGGCATATCTGTGGTTAATTGGAATCTTCAAGGTCAGTTCAGAAGCAGAGTAAATGGCTGGAGATTACACAGTGATAAAATCCTTATCAGACTACTTAGTAACCTACAGTATTCAGTAGAAGAAAGGGTTTATTTATGTTTACCTATTTATTGTAACAGATTATCGCTTTCCTGTTTCCTTTAACAGATTTGATGAAGACAGACTTACCAAGTTTATGAACGGTAGTGTACATTGACAGATGTTCTGCATTACTTATATTTCCTTATTTCTTCTCAGAAACACAGATTGTGGATACGCGTTAGAACCGCCTGGCCCGGGCGAGCAGGATGTTTTATCTGAATGTTTTTATCTTTTTAGTGGCATTTTAATAGGCGTATTTTCGTAATGCATCTTCCCATCTCTGTAACCTGCTCGTCGTAAATTCCGAAGCCACGTGCGTTGTAATAAAAACACGACAGAAATTCATACAGTGCAAATATTATTTGGCTAAATACTTAACAGATTTGACAAAAGACTTACCAAGTTTATGAACGGTAGTGTAAATAATTGTAACTTTACAGATTTTGGCATTCGAATCATAATGTTGCATTTGCATAGCTGAGAATGAAAATGTGTTTGGTATAAATGATACAGATTGTCTTTGGAATCACCAACTAACGCTGGTTGGCTGATTTCTCGACATTAATTTAATATCATTGGTTATTATTCTACATAATTCAGGGCTTTCAGATTTAGTTCGCAGCCTCTGCGTTGTAATAGGGAACGAAGCTTCGTTCGTTGTATCGAAATATCAAGATTTTTCTTTTTCACAAGAGATGTGACGAAAGTTGCACATTAGCTTTTTGATTTCATTATCATTATTCACAATTTATCGGCCAGAACACCAGCCAAAAACGTGTAGTTACATAGGGCGACCGGGCCAAAGTGAAACTACAGGTAAATCTGTCTGGAATGCCAAATTTCTTTTGGGGTCTATTTTTCTATATTCCGTTTTTCAAACTTTTTCTCGCAATAGACGAAACTGCACATTAATAAAGTGGTCCGTAAGGCAGATGTCAGTATTGGGCAACGCTATACAACATTTAGATGAACGTAAAAACAGTTTCTTACCTGCATTGACGAACTGTCATCCGCCATTTTTCATCGAAGCCTATGCGTTCAAAATACGAAGCCTATGCGACCGCTACGCAGCCTGTGCGTATGTATTGACCAGTGTGACTTTCTAGGCGTTAACTAGAGCTGTCAGTGAAACTGACTAGGGCCCCGGCAGCGCTATCAGAGGAGTAGGAAAATGTTGATGTTAAAAAAGACGTTTTTTTTTTCCTTTCACCTCTAAGTATGACCTTGACCTTTGAGGTACGGACCTGGGTCTTGCGCGTGACACACTGTCACATTATGGTTAATATTTCTGCTAAGTAATATTTAAATCCATCCAGGTATAAGAAAGTTATAGATTGGACCCAATGAAAAAGACTCTTTTTTGACCTTTTATCTCTAAGTATGACCTTGACCTTTGAGGTACGGCTGTGGGTCTTGCATGTGACACTTCGTCACATTATGGTTAACATTTCTGCCAAGTAATATTTAAATCCATCCAGGAATAATAACAAAGTTATTAATTGGACACAGGAAAGACCCTTTTTTGACCTTTAACCTCTAAGTATGACCTTGACCTTTGAGGTACGGACCTGAGTCTTGCGCGCAACACTCCATCACATTATGGTTAACATTTCTGCCAAGTAATATTTAAATCCATCCAGGAATAAGAAAGTTATGGAGGATAAAAAAATTTGTGGACGGACAGACGGACAGACAGAATGATGCCAAGTAATATTTAAATCCATCCAGGAATAATAAAAAGTTATGGAGGATAAAAAAATTTGTGGACGGACAGACGGACGGACAGACAGACAGACGGACGGACAGAGTGATTACTATAGGGCACCCACACTTTCAGTGCGGGGCCCTAATTATTCTACATATACTTATTCATGTATTGAATTAAAAGAATAATTTTTAAAACGCCTATAATTGTAACTCGTATCATATTGGACTCTTCCAGCTTTGGGTTTGTTAGGATTCCATATTCATAAAAGAATAGCTGTAAATGACATACAGTTGACTCTCTTTATCTCAAACTCTGATATCTCAAACTACTGCTGTAGTCAAACACAATTTTGAACACTTGTCTTAGTTTTGCTATATCTTCTTTAGATTTTAACTCCTTTAATCTCAAACTGCTGTTATCTCAAACTAAAAATCCCTGTCCCTTGGAGTTTGAGATAACGGGGGACAATAGTATCTATTGATGGAGATTGTGTAAATTTCAACGCATAATTGCTCGTAAAAGAAATTTGTTTAGAATATTGATAAGTAAAGTACGAGGACTGTTCAAATATGAATGCAAGTAGAACGTTTTCTCATGCACTAATGCGAAAATCACCTGGAAATAAATATCACAGCGTAGAAAAACATTTAACCTATACATTGATACCAAACCTGTTAAAATCCGTCCACTTTAGCCATGTATATTGTTCGATAAACACTGTCTACTCTCGTATACTAATACAAAACATGGTTGGAAGAAGGTCAGAGTACGCCGTTGAAATACGGTCCTATATTAAGAATCATTGTATTCTTGGTATACGGTGCAAAGACATTTTTGATGAAATATGTTCGGTTTATGGGCATAATGAAATGTCTTTTCCGACAGTTTTTCGTTGGTGTAAGAAATTCAGCTGTGGGCTAGGCTCAACAGACGATGCACCACGTGATCATCGGCCGAAAAGAGCAACATCTGCCACGATGGTTGCTAGAGTGAAAGAAATAGTTGCTACCAATGCCAATACACCACTAGGCAAATAGCTAGTATGGTTGGCATCTCATTAGGAGCTGTGCTAGATGGATTCCCCATCTGTTGACAGATGAGCAGAAAAAGACACGCGTTCAGTGCGCCTAGAAGTTGCTTAAAAAGTTTCCAAATTACAATGCATGGTCTTTCGCTAATGTCCTCACAGGTGACGAGACATTGGTTCACTTTTTTGAGCCAAAACGAAAGATTCAGAACAAAATATGGGCAACAAAGTATTGCAAAAGACCATGCATTGCAAAGCGGACCATGAGCGACAAGAAGGTAATGTATGCCATATTCTTTTCAAATCAGGGCCCTGCTTTTCAGGTTGCTGTGCCTAAAGGCAAATCTGTAAATGCAAAGTTTTACAAGAATAAAGTTCTTCGAAAATTGAAGAAATATTTCAAAGAACGAAGACCCGCAACTGGTTTGGCCAATGTCAGATTGCTACATGATAATGCATCATCGCACAAGGCGTTCATTGTGCAAGACTATCTGAAGCAGGAAAAGGCTGTTGAACTCCCTCACCCCCCGTATTCCCCTGACCTTGCCCTGTGTGACTTTTTTCTGTTTCCGCGGCTGAAAAAATACCTTTCTGGTCGAAAATTTGTACAGCACAAACACCTCGGTTCTGCAATATTCCAGTGCCTTCATAGTATACCTCGAAAAGACTACCAAAATGCATTCAATGATTGGATCAGAAGACATCTGTTAAAGGGGAATACTTTGAGGGGACAAAATAAATTTTTCATCGAAATCTATCACAGAATCATTTTTATGTGCTTAGTTGCATTCATATTAGAACAGTCCTTGTACTTGAATTTAAGTATCCTGACACCCCTTCAAAAGTATTACATGAAGTTAGGTCTGTATGTCAAAAATGGTGACCCGGTAAAGTGCATATTTGGAGGTACCTCATAACTTAAATATGTTCTATAAAAGGGTTATCCTTTGGAAGCAAGGAATACACCACAGAAGTGAAAACTATGGAGTGTACATGTTTTCTGGGCCAGACTAGCTAGTTTCAGCCAATTAGGCCTCATCAGTGACCCTCAGATATTTTCAAAATTGCACAATGGAATCAATGATCCCAAAGGACAAGAAAATATAATCTACACTATGATGTACGGCAGAGAGACATTTTACCGCCACCACACATTCCCACACACCAGCTGTAGTGAAGTTAAATATGTTCTATAAAAGTCATGTTCTGGTATCAGTGGTTCACTTTCCATGTACTTTGTTCATGTAAAACAAATCATTTGGTGCTCTTAGCATGATAACTGCATTTGATATATGGTAGGGAATGACTGCAATGAAATTGACCTACGTTTTTCAGTATTTATAATGCATCAAATATGCTAAATATTGCATAAATACATGGATTAGGCGGCCCCCGCCCATTGAGGCTTGAAGAAATATATGGGCTGCATGATGCTTCCACGCAGAGCTGAATCTGACCCACACACGAATACTGGTAAACTGCTTAGAGGATCTAAGCCTGCCCAGGCAAAGTGGTGTTAGTGTTGGACCGTCCATGCTTATAAACCCTATTGGTTTCATTGGGCAACAGCGCTTGAGATGTCATATCATCTCAATGTGGGGTAAAAGTCCCACAAAATTGGAAGCAACATCTCCAAAATGATCTTTACAGTGCTGAAGGGGATGTTAAACCTCAAATCAAACAAACAAACATGGATTAGGATAGTAATCCAGTGGAGCCGTGTTGGACTACAATTTCTATATTGTCTTTTGAACCAGAGGGTCATGCGTTCGAATCTCATTGCAGGGTTTTTTATTTTTGCTTTTTTGTTTGTCTTTTTTTTTTTTTTTTTTGCAAGAAAACATACAAACAGTTATTATTACTTGCAAGTTTGTAGCTTTTTGGTGTCAAGGACAAAACAAGAGGCTCAATGAGCCTAACCGCTCACCTGAGGAACATTTTAGTTACCTGTTTGTCTCATGGTCTTTGAGCATAATTTTTTTTTTGAAGTTCTTCCTAATGGGACACAGCATTATAAATTTGGACCCTAGGGGCATGTTTGGTAGGATTAATGCAGGAGACCACTTGACATTGTTACATGCTTAATATGTAAGCTCTTGGCCTAGTGGTTTCAGAGAAGAAGATTTTTTATTTTTTTTTTTCCATTATAAGTCTATGGGGGTTAAGGGGCCCCAGGCGTGGCCAGTTTAGACCCCAGGAGCATGATTGGCACAATCTATGTAGGGGACCACTTGACATTGCTACATGCTTAGTATGTAAGCTCTGGGCCTAGTGGTTTCAGAGAAGAAAATTTTTTAAGTTTTTCCAATTGTAAGTCTATGGGAGCTATATGTTGCCATGGCAACACCAGTTTCAATCTGAATTGCACCAAAAACATACTGCATCTTCTCCCCCAAACAGATAATGCTTCTCATGAAATTTAATCATGATTGGCCAAGTGGCTTTAAAGATATACTTATTTGAAAATGTGAATGGACGCCGGACCATTGGCATACTAATACCTCACATGAGCCTTTGGCTCAAGTGAGCTAATAATACTTGTGGTTTCAGAGAAGAAGATTTTTTAAGCTTTTTTCCATTATAAGTATATGGGGGCTAAGGGGCCCCAGTGTGGCCAGTTTAGATCGGCAGGGGCATGATTGGCACAATTTATGTAGGGGACCACCTGACATTGCTACATGCTTAATATATAATCTCTGGGCCTAGTGGTTTCAGAGAAGAAGGTTTTTTTAAGCTTTTTATCCATTATAAGTCTATGGGGGCTAAGGGGCCCTGGGGCGTGGCCAGATTAGACCCCAGGTGCATGATTGGCACAATTTATGTAGAGGACCACTTGACATTGCTACATGCTTAATATGTAAGCTCTGTGCCTAGCGGTTTCAGAGAAGAAGATTTTTTCAAGCTTTTATTTCCATTATAAGTCTATGGGGGTCAAGGGACCCCGGGCATGGCCAGTTTAGACTTCAGGGGCATGATTGGCACAATTTATGTAGGGTACCACTTGACATTGCTACATGCTTCAAATGTAAGCTCTGGACCTGGTGGTTTCAGAGAAGAAGATTTTTTTTAGCTTTTTTTCCATTATAAGTCTATGGGGGCTAAGGGGCCCCGGGGCTTGGCCAGTTTAGACCCCAGGGGCATGATTGGCACAATTTATGTAGAGGACCACTTGACATTGCTAAATGATTAATATGTAAGCTCTGTGCCTAGCGGTTTCAGAGAAGAAGGTTTTTTAAGCGGGCTTTTCCATTATAAGTCTATGGGGGGTAAGGGACCCCAGGGCGTGGCCTGTTTAGATCCTTGGGGCATGATTGGCCAAATTTATGTAGGGGACCACTTGACATTGCTACATGCTTAATATGTAAGCTCTTTCAGAGAAGAAGATTTTTTAAGCTTTTCCATTATAAGTCTATGGGGACTAAGGGGTCCTGGGCGTGGGCAGTTTAGACCCCCAGGGGCATGATTGGCACAATTTATGTAGAGGACTACTTGACATTGCTACATGCTTAATATGTAAGCTCTGTGCCTAGCGGTTTCAGAGAAGAATATTTTTTAAGCTTTTATTTCCATTATAAGTCTATGGGAGTTAAGGGACCCCGGGCCGTGGCCAGTTTAGACCCCAGGGGCATGATTGGCACAATTTATGTAGGGTACCACTTGACATTGCTACATGCTTCAAATGTAAGCTCTGGACCTGGTGGTTTCAGAGAAGAAGATTTTTTTAGCCTTTTTTCCATTATAAATCTATGGGGGCTAAGGGGCCCCTGGGCGTGGCCAGTTTAGACCCCAGGGGCATGATTGGCACAACTTATGTAGAGGACCACTTGACATTGCTACATGTTTAATATGTAAGCTCTGTGCCTAGCTGTTTCAGAGAAGAAGATTTTTTAAGCTTTTCCCATTGTAAGTCTACGGGAGTTATATGATGCCATGGCAACAAGAGTTTCCATCTGATCTGCCCTAAAACATAATGCATCTTTTCCCCCAACCTGATAATGCTTCTCATGAAATTTAATCATGATTGGCCAACTTGCTTTAAAGATATACTTAGTTGAAAATGTGAACGGACGACAGACGACGGCCGACGGATCATTGGCATACTAATACCTCACATGAGCCTTCGGCTCAGGTGAGCTAAAATCAAGACGGCCATGATGGCCCTGGATCTCTCACCTGATCCATAGAGTAACAAGTGGGCCCTGGGGAGGGCCATTATTGACCCCAGGGCTATAACGTGCATAATGTTGGGGGAGGTCTAAAAAGGTGAAGCTTCATACCAAATATCAACATTTAATTTAAGGCTATAATTTGAACAATCTTGGCAAAGGTCCACTAGATGGCCAGTTTTCGAATTCATCTGAGGTTTCATCCCCAGCCACCTTACATATAAGTTTCAGAAAATCTGATCAAAACTGAAGGGGCTACGGTGATGACAAGGTCAAAAATCAACATTTTCAGCAATCAAAGGGACATAACTATGATAAATAGGCTGACTTGGCCTGTTTTTGAACTCATCCAAGATTTTATCCCCAGCCACCTTACATATAAGTTTCAGAAAGATCGGATCAAACCTGAAGGGGTATGGTGATGACAAGGTAAAACAAGAGGACCAAGCTGGTCCTGTATCGCTCACCTGAGCTAACAGATTCAAAGTTTCAGGAAGTGCCAACCTTTCCTGAAGGATTAATGGAAGGACATAGTGATGAAAGTGTAAGCAATTTCTGCAAATCAAGTAGAAAGTAACTCTATGATAAATAGGCTGACCTCACCAGCTTTTAAACTCATTCAAGCTTTTATTCCTGACTTGCTAAGAAGATCCAATATAAACTGATGGGGTTATGGTCATGACAAGTTCAAAAATAAGCAATTAACTGCTGCAATCAAAGGGATGTTACTCTGTGACAAATAGGCAAACCTCACGAGTTTTCAAACTCCTCCGAGCTTTTCTGCCTGACTTACTTGTTTGTAAGTTTCATGAAGATCTGATCAAAACTGAAGAGGGCAGCAGTGCTTACAAGGTCGAAAATAGGCATTTTTAAGCAATCAAAGGCATGTAACTCTATGATAAATGTGCCGACTTGGCCAGTATTCAAACTCATCCAAGGTTTTATTTCCAGCCACCTTACATATAAGTTTCAGAACGATCTGATCAAAACTGAAGGGGCTACGGTGATGACAAGGTCAAAATTTGGCATTTTTAGCAATCAAAGGGATGTTACTCTAAGATAAATGGGACGACTTGGCCAGTTTTCGAACTCATCTGAGGTTTAATCCCCAGCCACCTTACATATAAGTTTCAGAAAAATCTGATCAATACTGAAGGGCCTACGGTGATGACAAGGTCAAAAATTAACATTTTCAGGCATCAAAGGGACATAAGTCTATGATAAATGGGCTGACTTGGCCTGTTTTCGAACTCATCCGAGATTTTATCCCCAGCCACCTTACATATAAATTTCAGAAAGGTCTGATCAAAACTGAAGGGGCTATGGTGATGACGAGGTCAAAAATCGTCATTTTCAGCAATCAAAGGGACGTTACTCTATGATAAATGGACCAACTTGGAAGGTTTTCGATATCATCCGAGATGACAAGGTCAAAAATCGCCATTTTCAACAATCAAAGGGACGTAACTCTATCATTAATGGGCCGACTTGGCCGGTTTTCGAACTCATCCGAGATTTTATCCTCAGCCACCTCACATATAAGTTTCAGAAAGATCCAATCAAAACTGAAGGTGCTACGGTGATGACAAGCATTTTCCATTGTAAGTCTATGGGAAATTGCAATTGCCATAGCAACCAAAGTTTTCATTCAATTTTGATAAAAAGCTAAATTCTTCGTTGCCCCACCCAAGGCATGCTACAGATAAGAAATGATTGAGATCAACCTGCAGGCTGCAGAGAATTTACTGGTCAAAGGTGGTGACAGACAGACGACGGACGGGGGATGACCAGTCATACTAAAAGCTCCCCTGGAGCCTTCGGCCCAGGTGAGCTAAAAATCGGTATTTTCAGCAATCAAAGGGAAGTTACTCTATGATAAATGGGCTGATTTGGCTGGTTTATGAACTCATCCAAGGTTTTATCCCCAGCCACATTACATATTAGTTTCAGAAAGATCAGATCAAAACTGAAAGGGCTACGGTGATGACAAGGCCAAAAATCGGCATTTTCAGCATTCAAAGGGACATAACTCTATTATAAATGGGCCAACTTGGCCCACCTTCGAACTCATCAGACTTTTTATCCCTAGTCACCAAACATATAAGTTTCAGAAAGATCCGATCAAAACTGAAAGGGCTACAGTGATGACAAGGTCAAAAATCGTCATTTTCAGCAATCAAAGGGACGTTTCTCTGTGATAAATGGACCAACTTGGCCGGTTTTCGAACTCATCCAAGTTTTTTTCCCAAGCCACCTTACATATAAGTTTCAGAAAGATCCGATCAAAACTGAAGGGGCAATCAAAGGGACGTAAACCTATGATAATGGGCCAACTTGGCCGGTAATCGAACTCATCCTAGGTTTTATCCCCAGTCACCTTACATATAAGTTTCAGAAAGATCCGATCAAAACTGAAAGGGTTACTGTGATAACAAGGTCAAAAATCGTCATTTTCAGCCATCAAAGGGACTTTACTCTGTGATAAATGGACCAACTTGTCCGGTATTCGAACTCATCCAAGGTTTCATCCCCAGCCACCCTACATATAAGTTTCAGAAAGGTCCGATTCAAGACTGAAAGGGCTACTGTGATGACAAGGTCAAAAATCGGCATTTTCAGCAATCAAAGGGACGTAAATCTATGATAAATGGGCCAACTTGGCCGGTATTCGAACTCATCCAAGGTTTTATCCCCAGCCACCTTACATATAAGTTTCAGAAAGATCCAATCAAAACTGAAAGGGCTACTGTGATGACAAGGTCTAAAATCGTCATTTTCAGCAATCAAAGGGACGTAAATCTGTGATAAATGGACCAACTTGGCCGGTTTTAAAACTCATCCGAGATTTTATCCCCAGCCACGTTACATATAAGTTTCAGAAAGATTTGATCAAAACTGAAAGGGCTACGGTGATGACAAAGTCAAAAATCAGCATTTTCAGCAATCAAAGGGACGTTACTCTAAGATAAATGGGCCGACTTGGTCGGTTTTCGAACTCATCCGAGACTTTATCCCCAGCCACCTTACATATAAGTTCTAGAAAGATCTGATCAAAACTAGAGGGGCTACGGTGATGACAAGGTCAAAAATTGACATTTTCAGCCATCAAAGGGACATAACTATATAGTAAATGGGGCGACTTGGCCGGTTTTCGAATTCATCCGAGGTTTTATCCCCAGCCACCTTACATATAAGGTTCAGAAAGATCCGATCAAAACTGAAGGAGCTACAGTGATGACAAGGTCAAAAATCAACATTTTCAGCTATCAACGGGACCTAACTCTATGATAAATAGGCCACCTTGGCCGGTATTCGAACTCATCGAAGGTTTTATCCCCAGCCACCTTACACATAAGTTTCAGAAAGATCCGATCAAAACTGAAAGGGCTACGGTGATGACAAGGTCAAAAATTGTCATTTTCAGCAATCAAACGGACGTTACTCTATGATAAATGGACCAACTTGGCCGGTTTTCGAACTCATCCAAGTTTTTATCCCCAGCCACCTTACATATAAGTTTCGGAAAGATCTGAACAAAACTGAAGGGGCTACGGTGATGACAAGGACAAATATCTGCATTTTCAGCAATCAAAGGGACCTTACTCTATAATAAATAGGCCGACTTGGCCGGTTTTCGAACTCATCCGAGCTTTTATCCCCCGTCACCTTACATATAAAGTTTAGAAAGATACGATCAAAACTGAAGGGGCTATTGTGATGACAAGGTCAAAAATCGCCATTTTCAACAATCAAAGGGATGTAACTCCATCACTAATGGGTCGACTTGGCCGGTTTTCGAACTCATCCGAGATTTTATCCTCAGCCACCTTACATAGAAGTTTCAGAAAGATCCGATCAAAACTGAAGGTGCTACGGTGATGACAAGCATTTTCCATTGTAAGTCAATGGGAAATTGGAATTGCCATAGCAACCAAAGTTTTCATTCAATTTTGATAAAAAGCTAAATTCTTCGTTGCCCCACCCAAAGCATGCTACAGATAAGAAATGATTGAGATCAACCTGCAGGCTGCAGAGATATAACTGGTCAAAGGTGGTGACGGACAGACGACGGACGACGGACGACTGACGACAGACGACGGACGGCGGATGACCAGTTATACTAAAAGCTCCCCTGGAGCCTTCGGCCCAGGTGAGCTAAAAATCAGCATTTTCAGCAATCAAAGGGACGTAAATCTAAGATAAATGGGCCAACTTGGCCGGTATTCGAACTCATCCTAGGTTTGATCCCCAGTCATCTTACATAGAAGTTTCAGAAAGATCTGATCAAAACTGAAGGGGCTACGGTGATGACAAGGTCAAAAATCAACATTTTCAGCCATCAAAGGGACATAACTATATAGTAAATGGGGCGACTTGGCCGGTTTTTTAAAACATCCAAGGTTTTATCCCCAGCCACCGTCCAAATATAAGATTCAGAAAGATCCGATCAAAACTGAAGGGGCTACAGTGATGACAAGGTCAAAAATCAATGTTTTCAGCAATCAAAGGGACCTAACTCTATGATAAATTGGCCACCTTGGCTGGCATTCGAACTCATCCGAGGTTTTATCCCAAGCCACCTTACATATAAGTTTCAGAAAGATCCGATCAAAACTGAAAGGGCTACGGTGATGACAAGGTCAAATATCAGCATTTTCAGCAATCAAAGGGACGTTAGTCTGTGATAAATGGACCAACTTGGCTGGTTTTTGAACTCATCCAAGATTTTATCCCCAGAAACTTTACACATAAGTTTCAGAAAGATTTGATCAAAACTGAAAGGTCTACGGTGATAACAAGGTCAAAAGTCAGCATTTTTAGCAATCAAAGGGACGTTACTCTAAGATAAATGGGCCGACTTGGTCGGTTTTTGAACTCATCCGAGATTTGATCTCCAGCCACCTTACATTTAAGTTTCAGAAAGATCCGATCAAAACTGAAGGGGCTACAGTGATGACAAGCATTTTCCCATTGTAAGTCTATGGCACCTTGTGATTGCCATAGCAACACAAGTTTCATGCGATTTCAAAAAAAAAGCTTATGTCATCAATGCCCCACCAGAGGCATGCTACAGATGAGAAATGATTGAGATCAGCCTGCAGGCTGCAGAGATATAGCTGCTCAAAAGTGTGGAAGGACGGACGACGGACGGAGGACCCACTATACTATAAGCTCCCCTGGAGCCTTCGTCCCAGGTGAGCTAAAAATCAACTGTTTTGCCTTTTTTTCCATACAAATGTCTGAGTGACCAATTTGACCTTGCTGTTAAGCAGATGAAGGTCAACGAAAGGTCATCATTCCAAGTCCCCGATGCTGGATACCAAGTTTCAAGGTCATCGGCCATTCGGTTCCTGAGAAGAAGATTTTTAAAGGTTTTTACCAAATATGGGCAATGACCGGTCACAGGTCAAAAATTTTGCATGGGTGGGAAGCCCTTGTCACAAGGTACCTACAAGCCAAATATGAAGGCTCTATCTTAAATGGTTCAAAAGTTATGAGAAAGAAGGTCAAAGGTCAAAATGTTTTGTATGGATGGAAAGTCCTTGCAACAAAGAACATACATGCCAAATATGAAGGCTCTATCTCAAATAGTTCAAAAGTTATGATAAAGTAGGTCACATGCCAAGGTCAAAGTCACAAATCAGTTTTGTATGAATAGGAAGCCCTTGTCATAAGGAAACTACTATACCAAATATGAAAGCCCCATCTCAAATGCTTCAAAATTATGACAAAGTTGGTCAAAGGTAAAGGTCATAAGACACAAGAGCATCGGTGAAACCGAGGGATGCTCCTCGAAGATGCGCAGTAGTAGGAGCGTTATTTAAGTGGAATGATCCTATACACTTTGAAGTTTGATAAGATTTGTTTGAAGACGAAGGTTATGGGTACTCGTTAGAACCGTCTGAATGAGGAGATTCTAATGAGTACCCTCAGCTGATGTTTGGAGTACAAATAAAGAAACTAGGTAATGATTTTCAACAAAGAATGTAACAAGAGCATCGGTGAAACCGAGGGATGCTGCCCGAAGATGTGCAGTAGGAGGGTTATTTTAGTGAAATGATCCTATACACTTTGAAGTTTGATAAGATTTGTTTGAAGACAAAGGTTATGGGTACTCGTTAGAACCGTCTGAATGAGGAGCTTCAAATGAGTACCCTCAGCTGATGTTTTGAGTACAAATAAAACAAGAGGCTCAATGAGCCTAAACCGCTCACCTGAGGAACTTAAGTTTTAACAATTCACAGACTTGTCTACTAAATCTGCTAATAGAATCCAGCCCATTGACCCTTACAGGATATAAGTCATCATTATTGCATTGCATTCCAAGTTTGAGACTTCTAGCTTCTATAGTTCCTGAGAAATCTTTGACGAAAATTTAACATTGGTCAAAATAGAGAGAAAGAAGAATGAAAGAACAGATGAACAAATAAGCTGAGAAAGCCCAATGTCTCTTACACAAAATAAGTCATCATTATTCTATTGAATACCAAATTTGATGCTTCTAGCTTTTATAGTTCCTGAGAAATCTT
Organism: Lucinisca nassula; assembly: GCA_963580285.1. Lineage (NCBI taxonomy): Eukaryota > Metazoa > Mollusca > Bivalvia > Lucinida > Lucinidae > Lucinisca > Lucinisca nassula. Next base: position 65,333,630 of record OY757011.1, on the reverse strand, counting down.
TGATTAAAAATTTAACATTGGTCTATTATCTCTATATGGAGAGAAAGAAGAATGAAGGAACAAATGAACCAGACTAGCTCCAAAACCTAATGCAGCCTTTCCCCTTGCCCAATGGTGCTACACATAAAATTTAAACAAGATTGGTTGACTGCCTTCTGAGATATGCTTCATTGAAAGTGTGGACGACGGATGGACAGACGACGGACTCCAGAGCCTTGGTATACTATCAGCTCACTGGAGCCTTTGGCTCAGGTGAGCTAAAAATTCAAGTCGCTATTTCTGTCACAACATTTTCCCTACGTTAAGTCTATGGGCAAATTTTTTTGTCTCTCAAGGTCACGTAACTCCGAGGTCAATATTCCGATTCGGCCCAAAATCGAACTTAACCGAGATTTTATGCCTGTCCTCGTTACCTGCAAGTTTGAAGCTGATATGAATAAAAATAAAGTTGCTATCGTGGTCACAACATATTTTTTTATGCTCAAGGGCAGGTAACTCCAAGGCAAATATTCCGATTCGGCCCAAAATCGAACTTAACCGAGATTTTATGTCTGTCCTCGTTACCTGCAAGTTTGAAGCTGATCTGAAAAAAATTCAAGTCGCTATCGTAGTCGCAACATTTTCCCTAATTAAGTCTATGGGCAAATTTTTTGTCGCTCAAGGTCACGTAACTCCGAGGTCAATAATCCGATTCGGCCCAAAATTGAACTTAACCGAGATTTTATGCCTGTCCACGTTACCTGCAAGTTTGAAGCTGATATGAATAAAAATAAAGTTGCTATCGTGGTCACAACGTATTTTTTTATGCTCAAGGGCAGGTAACTCCAAGGCAAATAATATGATTCGGCCCAAAATCGAACTTAACCAAGATTTTATGTCTGTCCTCGTTACCTGCAAGTTTGAAGCTGATCTGAAAAAAATTCAAGTCGCTATCTGGTCACAACATTTTCCCTATTTAAAGTCTATGGGCAAATTTTTTGTCGCTCATGGTCATGTAATTCCGAGGTCAATATTCCGATTCGAACTTAACTGAGATTTTAAGCCTGTCCACGTTACCTGCAAGTTTGAAGCTGATCTGAATAAAAATAAAGTTGCTATCGTGGTCACAACGTATTTTTTTATGCTCAAGGGCAGGTAACTCCAAGGCAAATAATCCGATTCGGCCCAAAATCTAACTTAACCGAGATTTTATGTCTGTCCTCGTTACCTGCAAGTTTGAAGCTGATCTGAAAAAAATTCAGGTCGCTATCGTAGTCACAACATTTTCCCTATGTTAAGTCTATGGGCAAATTTTTTGTCGCTCAAGGTCACGTAACTCCGAGGTCAATATTCCGATTCGGCCCTGTACTGGTTATCTGCAAGAATGAAGTCGATCAGAAAAAAATTGACAGAGCTAGAGTGATGACAAGCTTTTTCCTATGTGAAGTCTATGGGAGCTAGATGTTGCCATGGCAACCAGAGTTCCACTCAGATCTGCCTGAAAACCTAATGAAGCCTTTCCACTTGCCCAATAATGCGACACATGAAATTTGATCAAAGTTGGCCAAGTAGTCTTTAAGATATACATTTTTGAAATTCCCATTAACCCTAATGCAAAAACACACAAGGGCAGGTAACTCCTAAGTGAATGATCCGATTCTGCCAGTTATCGAACTTGACCGAGATTTCATGGCTGTGCTGGATATCTGCAAGAATAAAGCCAATCTGAAAATAATTGAAGCAGCTACGGTGATGACAACATTCTCCCCATGTTAAGTCAATAGGCAATTTTTTCAACGCTCAAGGGCACGTAACTCCTGAGTGAATAATCTGATTCAGCCCAAAATCGAACTTGATCGAACTGTCCTCGTTATCTGCAAGAATGAAGTCAATCAGAAAAAAATTGACGGAGCTAGAGTGATGACAAGCTTTTTCCTATGTTAAGCCTATGGGAGCTCTTTGTTGCTGTGGCAACCAGAGTTCTCATCCGATCTGCACGAAAACCTAATACAGCCTTTCCCCCTACCTGATGATGGTTCATATGAAATTTGATCAAGGCCGGCCCACTGGTTCCAGAGATATACTTCATTGAAAGTGTGGACGAGGGACGACAGACGACGGGCGCCGGCTCGTGGTATACTAATACCTCACATGAGCCTTCGGCTCAGGTGAGCTAAAAACAAGGTAGTGATTTTCAACAAAGAATGCAAAAAAATGAGAAATGTACATACCTGCCAACTTTCACCCATTAGGAGTGAGTTTCACGATTTTTCCATGCATTTTGACCTCACGATCGTGTTGCCAAAATAAGGCAAAAATCACGATTTTTCCACCTCCTCACGCTTGGTATTTTTATCAGCCATATTGTTTGTGGATAGTCATTTGGAATATCTTGGATTTCTTCACTATCTATTTTGGAGATGGAAAAACCCTGAGTATATTTTTAGCTGTATTGACTATTTTTAACCCAATTATAGATACCCAGTACCCACAAACAAAAGCAAGTTGCCAACAGTTTTCTATCTGTATGAGCATGAACAGGGATGCTCTTTGCTGATCTTTTCATGTAAGTATGTTTGAACAATTATTTAATCTCTCCCAGATGTAATGAAAATAAATATTTACCTATGAATGTGCAATGTCACGTATTTTCATGACTACGAAAATCGTAGTTTTTATCTCTCAAACTAAGAATTGTATTATTATTTGGAAATGAGTGTTCTAACACTTCAGAAACAAATGTTTTGCAAAATAAAGGCTGTTATAGTCAGACATTAAGCACTCCTTGCAATTGCATGAAAACTGTTTCTGAGTAGAAGAACCTAATTTCAGACAGATCATGTATTCAGACAATCTTTGGTTATTGCAAATACTGTTAATTATTGAAGCTTAAGTATTATACCAGTGATTTTTTGGATAATACATAAAATGTAAACATGCAATTTTTCTGATTGTACTAGTGGACTGGAGTGGACTTCTTTGAAAAAAAATCTCCCCCATGGAAATTTTGGGGAAAATATTCACCGCGCTTTATTCCATCGAAAAATGCCGTGGCACGCAGAATCTCCCCCATGAAAAATTTGAAAAGTTGGCAGGTATGAATGTAAGGCCCCTTCCCTGCAAGGACCTGTAAATCTTAAACCATAAGGCTAAGAAACTCAATTTTGTGTTCCCTAGTAAGTGATTTTCAATGGAAAATGTCACAAGGAATACACATGTGAAACATTAAAGTCCTATCACCCATGGTTATGAAATAACAGGAGATATTTTTTGGAAAAAGGGGAAATGATTGGTGAAAATAAGCAATATAGTAATGGCCCTTTGTCAGAATGTAGGTTTTTGTAATGTAAGTATGTGTGTGAAGTTTCATGAGAGTAGGACAAATACTTTTAAAATTTTGACCGGAGTTTAAGTTGTTTGGGTATGGCCTGACAAACACACACCCAAATGCAATTTCTCAGGATGTAGGTCTTGTGATGGTAATTATGTGTGTGATGTTTCATGAGAGTAGACACAATACTTTTGAAGTTATGACCGAGGTTAAGGTTTTTGGTTTAGGTGTGACAAACACACAAGTTATTCTCCTTTGTCAGAATGCAGGTCTTGTGATGGTAAGTATGTGTGTGAAGTTTCATAAGAGTAGGGCCAGGTTAAGGCGTGACAAACACGAGTTTCATGGCATCTGATCTGGGCCTGCACTGTTTGCCACTTACCCCTTTTGGGGTTTCCGGTACCAAATGGGTTTAACCTAAAGTCTAAGAATTCCCTAGTTAGTGATTTTCAACAAAGACTGCAAAAATAAGGAAAAATGTAAGGCCCCTTCCGTGCAAGGGCATGTAAATCTTAAACCATAAGACAAAGAAACTCTGTTTTGTGTTCCCTAGTAAGTGATTTTCAATGAAGAATGTCACAAGGAATACATATGTGAAATATGAAAGCCCTATTACCCATGGTTATGAAACAACAGGAGATATTTTTTTAAAAAGGGGAGATAATTCAGTGAAAATAAGCAACATAATGATGGCCCTTTGTCAGACTGTAGGTTTTGTGATGGTTAGTATGTGTGTGAAGTTTCATGAGAGTAGGATAAATAGTTTTAAAATTTTGACCGAGTTTAAGTTGTTTGGTTATGGCCTGACAAACACACACCGAAAAGCAATAAAGTTATGGCCATTTGTCAGAATGTAGGTCTTGTGAAAATACGTAAGTGTGTGCAGTTTCATGAGAGTAGGGCAAATACTTTTGAAGTTATGACCGAGGTTAAGTTTTTTGGTTAAGGCGTGACAAACACACGGACAAAAGCAATATGGTTTGTCAGACTGTAGGTCTTGTGATTGTTAGTATGAGTGTGAAGTTTCACGGGAGTTGGGATAATACTTTTGAAGTTATAACCGGTTAAATGTTTTGGTTTAGATTTGAAACTGACTGACAAGGAGATTACTATAGGGCACCCAAAATACTGTGTGTGGCCCTAATTAAGAAGGGAAGTAACTCCGTAAATACTGTTGGTAGGGTTATGCTTCTTGCATTCTGCGATTTCTCTCATAGCCCCCTATCAGTGTATCAAGTTTCACTAAATTACCTTTAAAACTTTTAGAGATATGCTCTGGACAAGCTTAATATAGCAAAAACTAAAAAGGGAAATAACTCTGTAATTACTTGTGATAGAGTTACATTTCTTGCACTCTGCACTTCCTCTAATGGCCATCTATCAATGTATCACGTTTCACTTAAATCCCTTCTATACTTTCAGAGATATGCTCCGGACAATCTTTTCATTGAAATAGTTAAGAAGGGAAGTAACTCCATTAATACTGGTGACAGGGTTATGGTTTTTGTATTCTACAATTCCCCTCATCGCCCTCTATCAGTATATCAAGTTTCACTTAAATACCTTTAATACTTTTAGAGATATAGAGTGTGACGGACGGACGGATTGACGGACGGACAGACGGTCGGATGGACAGACAAAGCGGCGACTATATGGCTCCCCCTTCGGGAAGCATCAAAATTTTGTATGGATGCGAAGACCTTTTCACAAGGAACATACATGCCAAATATGAAGGCACTACCTCAAATAGGTCAAATGTCAAGGTAAAGGTCACAGATCATTTTATGTACGAATAGGAAGCCCTTGTTGCAAGGAACCTTCATGCCAAATATGAAGGCTGTATCTCAAATACTTCAAAAGTTATGACAAAGTAGGTCAAAGGTCAAGGTCATGGGTCAAAAGTTTTGAAAGGTTGAGAAAATCTTGTCACAAGGAACATACATGCCAAGTATGAAGGCTCTATCTCATATGGTTCAAAAGTTATGATGCCCCAATAGCTCAGTTGGTAGAGTGTCCGCTCCGGGGAACGGGAGGTCACGGGTTCGATCCCGGGCCGCGACATACCAAAGTCGTTAAAAATGGTACTAGCTGCTCCTAGCTTGGCACTCAGACTTACGGGGTAGAGCTAGGACTGGTCGACCCAATGTCAGGATAATGTGACTAAGTGTGGTATCATGTAATGTGTCTGGGACATGATACTTCAGTGAGGCAGCACTATAAAAGTGAGCATTGAGCTCCCTGTCGCAACCAGACGCCGTCGTGATATGACTGAAAAATTGTTGAAAGCGACGTTAAACCCGAATTCACACACACACACACACACACACACACACACTCAAAATGTATGATAAAGTAGGTCAAAGGTCAAGGTCAGAAGTCAAATGTTTATATGAGTGGGAAGCCCTTGTCACAAGGAACCTACATGCCAAATATGAAGGCCCTACCTCAAACGGTTCAAAAGTTGTGACAAAATAACCTACTGATCAACTTTTTGATTTGACTTGACACATATTCGAACTTAACTGAGATATTGTCCAGATGATCATTCTGAGCAAGTTTTATGATGATTTGACTAAAACTGTGGCCTCTAAGAGTGTTCAAAACGTTTTTTCTATGATTTGACCTGCTGACCTACTTTTTGATTCGACATAACCTATATTCAAGCTTGACCCAGATATTGTCAAGATGATCATTCTGAGCAAGACTGATGATGATTGGACCAAAACTGGGGCCTCTAGTGTGTTCACAAGGTTTTTCAACAATCTGACCTACTGACATACTTACTGACCAGACATGACCCATATTTGAAATTAACCGAGATAATGTCAAATGATCATTTTGAGCAAGTTTGATGATGATTGGACCAAAACTCTGGCCTCTAGAGTGTTCAGAGGGTTTTTCTATGATTTGACCTACTGACATACTTTTTGACCCGACATGACCTATATTCGAACTCGACTGCGATATTGTCAAGATGATCATTCTGGGCAAGTTTGATGATGATCGGACGAAAACTGTGGCCTCTAGTGTGTTCACAAGGTTTTTCTATGATTTGACCTACTGACCTACTTTTTGACCCGGCATGACCCGTATTCAAACTTGACAGAGATATTGTGAAGATGATCATTCTGGGCAAGTTTGATGATGATCTGACCTAAACTGTGGCCTCTAGTGTGTTCAGAAGGTTTTTCTATGATTTGACCAACTGACCTCTTTTTTCGACCCGACATGACCCATATTGGAACTTAACCGAGATATTGTCAAGACTATCATTCTGAGCAAGTTTGATGATGATTGGACCAAAACTGTGGACCATAGTGTATTCACAAGGTTTTTCTATGATTTGACCTACTGACCTACTTTTTGACCTTACAAGACCCATATTCGAACATGACCAAATATTATCAAGATGATCATTTTGAGCAAGTCTGATTATGATCGGACCAAAACTGTGGCCTCTAGTATCTTCACAAGGTTTTTTTTTTCGATTTGTTCTACTGACCTACTTTTAGACCCATATTCAAACTTGTGTGTGTGTGTGAATTCGGGTTAAACGTCGCTTTCAACAATTTTTCAGTCATATCACGACGGTGTCTGGTTGCGACAAGGAGCTCAATGCTCACGTTTATAGTGCTGCCTCACTGAAGTATCATGTCCCAGACACATTACATGATCCCACACCCAGTCACATTATCCTGACACTGGGTCGACCAGTCCTAGCTCTACCACGTAAATCTGAGTGCCAAGCGAGGAGCAGCTAGTACCATTTTTAACGACTTTGTTATGTCGCGGCCCGGGGTGGAACCCGTTACCTCCCGTTCCCCGGAGCGGACACTCTACCAACTGAGCTATCGGGGCCTGTATATTCAAACTTGACCAAGATATTTTGTGGTGGTACAAATTGTGTGCAAGTTCAGTTTAAATCAAATCATAAATGAAACAGCTATCATGCAGACAAGACCAAAATAGGCAATTTTTTGCCCTTTCAGGGGCCGTAACTCTGTAACACATGATTGAATATAAATGTTTCAAGAAAAGAACCCAGATCTCATGATGGTACAAGTTGTGTGCAAGTCTGGTTAAAATCAAATCATAAATGAAGATGCTTTCGTGCGGACAAGACCAAAATAGGCATTTTTTGCCCTTTCAGGGGCCGTAACTCCGTAACACATGATGGGATATAGCTGGTTGAAGAAAGGAGCCCAGATCTCATGGTGGTACAAGTTGTGTGCAAGTCTGGTTAAAATCAAATCATAAATGAAGATGCTATCGTGCGGACAAGAAATTGTTTACGCACGCACTGACACACGCACAGAAGCACTGACAACGGATGAAGGACAAAATGTGATCACAAAAGCTCACCATGAGATATCTTGCACACAAGAAAGTGTCAAGCAGATGCATATGCATACACATACACAGACACCGACACCATCCGAACCAAAAACAATAAGCTCTGGTGACCAGCTTGTTCATCCGGGCGGAACGGTTTGAGCAATTTTGGTAGCAGGTCACCCAAGGAATATTCCTGTGAAATAATTTCAAAATCCATCCACTGGTCAAGGAGGAGAAGTTGTTTGAAGATTTTTCTATTTTTAGCTCTGGTGGCCATCATGTTCATCCAAGTGCAACACTTTTGGCAACTTTGGTAGTGGGTCACCCAAGGAACATTTCTGTGAAATAATTCAAAATCCAGCCACTGTTTAGGAAGAGAAGTTGTTTCTATTTTTAGTTCTGGCAGCAATCTTGTTCTCCTGAGCAGAACTATTAGAGCAATTTGTTACAGGGTCAGCCAAGGAATGTTCCTGTGAAATTATTTCAAAATCCATCCACTCGTTAAGGAGGAACACTGTTTAAGTTTTTCTATTTTTAGCTCTGGTGGCCTTCTTCATCATCAACAGATTTTTGATTAACGTGCAGGTACAGGGGCAGCGTCCACATAAGTGGGCCCCCTTCCAGGTAGCTGGCTTGCTGCACGCATGGCAGATCTCACACCAGATCTCCAGGCTTGTCTATCAAGAGGATCGATAGCAGAGAGCTTCCATTCTCTGCAATCTCTTTCTGTTAGCTGCTTCAAGGTCATCTTGGGCCTTCCTGGCCCCCGCTTTCCACCTACCTGTATGTCACAGGCAGTCTTGAATGCACCATTGGAGTGTTCCACATGGTCATACCAGCGAAGTCTTCTCTCTTTCAGGATGAGGTCCAGGTCCTCAATGCCAAGACGCTCAAGTAACTCACTGGACCTGATGGTGACAGTGTCCTGTGGCGTGACATTGCAGATTTGTCTGATCATTGCCCTGTCATTTCGCTGTAGACGTTGGAGGTTTGGCTTTGTCAATGGCCATGTCTCACTGGCATGGAGCATTGCGCTCCGCACACAAGAGCTATACACACGGCCACGTGTCTTGAACGAGAGGTGGCGGGAAGAGAGAACTGGTAGCAACTCCTTGAATTTCTTCCAGGCTGTTTTCACACTAGATGTAGTTGAAAGGTCGCAACCACCCGCTGCAGACAGCATATCACCTAGGTAGCAAACGGAAGCTACAACCTCCAGCTTGTCAACCCGACTTGGACTTCCCTCTGCGGTCTGCCGACTAAGGGGCGTGCAGTTCCTTGGCACCGTGTACACCTGTAATCAGGGTCCTCTATCAAGCGTTTGAGCCCACTGCATTTCTTGTGCACCCAGAACTTGCAGCCATTACAAAAGATACTGTTGCTGCCCACTCCAGTGCGACATACAGCGCATGGGAACTGGCCTGTACTCTGCAAGAGGTCCAGACCTGTACCACAGATCATGATCTTTGTCTCTCCTGCATTCACTCTCAGCCCTTTCGCCTCCATTGTGTCTTTCCAAGTCAAGAGCCTCCTGACACATTCCTCAAGGGATTCAGCTATGATGACAAGGTCATCAGCATTCAGGTCCTCCCAGGGGACTCCAGAGCGGAACTCGCATGACAAGGCTTCAAGCACAATGATGAAAAGCAGTGGGCTGAGAACAGAGCCTTGATGAACACCCATTTTCACCTTGAATTCTTCACTGTAACCATCACCAACGCGGACACGGCTCCGAGCATTAGCATACATCCCTTGGACCAGTTTCATAATCCACTCGTCCACTCCAAGTTTTCTTAGTGCCCACCAAATGACTTTCCTAGGCACTCGATCAAATGCCTTCTCCAGGTCTACAAAAGCCATGTAGTCTCCTGTTGGCTGCCAGATACTTCTCTTGCAGCTGCCGTACAACAAAAATTGCATCTGTTGTGCCTCTTCCTGGGACGAAGCCAAACTGGGAATCGTCGATGGACACCAACTGCCTAATGAGGCCATCCACAATCCTCTCCAGGACTTTCATGACCTGTTCTGTCAGCTTGAGACCACGGTAGTTGCCCCTTTCCAATGCATCGCCCTTGCCCTTGTAGAGACAGACAATGAAACTCTGTTCCCAGTCAGAGGGTACCTTCCCATCACAGATGATTGCAGCTGCAAGGTCGCGGATCATCGAGGCATGCGCATCACCTGCAGCTCTTATCATCTCCACCACTATGCCAGAGGGACCCGGTGCTTTGAGTCTTTATCTGAGAGATAGCCTTCTTAATCATATCAATAGTGATTGGGATGCGTGGCCCTTCCACTGGTGGTTCATCAGAAAGATGGTCTGGGTCCCAGTCGAACTGAACATTGAGTAGCCTTTGGTAGTGTTCTAACCAGGCCCTCTGCTTTGAGTCTTCACTCATTGACATCTCCCCTGCATCATTCTTTACTGGTTTGTCACCTACAACATCCGCATTCTCTCTTCTCATCTGGTTAGCAAGGCGGTATACTTCTGAGGACTTAGGGTCAATATTCTTGTAGATCTCCTTTTCAGCTTCTTGGCGAGCATTGTGCACCGCTCGTCTGGCTATATGTTTGGCCGCAAGATATGATGCACGGGTGCCCTTACCAGTCTTCCAAGCTTAAAAGGCTTGCCGCTTGACTGCAATGACCTTATTAACATCCTCATTCCACCACCAGGTTTCACGACGCCAGCGGTGGGGCCGAGTTGTGCCACACACCTCTTCAGTTGTCTTGAGCAGATCGGTCTTGATGCTGTTCCATATATCCTCAGTGGTAGCATCTGCTACACCGGCTGAAGCACTCACATGCTGGCTAAAAACCTCCTGGAAATGATTTCTTGTCTGAGATTCTTTCAGCTTCCAAACTTTTAGTCTGGGGGTGAACTTGCGCTTGGGTTTTGGTGGCACATCAATCCTCATGTCACATATAAGTAGCTGATGTTGCATGGCTACTTCCTTGCCAGGGATCACTTTGACATCTGTGACAAGTTTGCGCATTGTCCTGCGGTAAAGGATGAAATCTATCTGTTCACCTTCTTGTTCACCTGAGTGGAACGATTTGAGAAAAACTGGAACAGGTTCACACAAGGAACAATACTGTGAAATTATTTCAAAATCTGTCCAGCAGAAGAAGTCATTTAAAGCAAAAGTTGACGACGGACGCACAGACGCGGACAGAGACGGATCACAATAGCTCATCATGAGCACTTCAAGAAAAATATGTATGAAAAAGTTGTGAGATGCAAGAAAAATATTTTAGTTGTACCGATTATAGTAGTGCCTGGGCTTGGAACCTCTGCTTAGCAAGTTCCCATAGGCCTAAGCATCCCTCATGCTCGAAATGTCTATATACGAGTCTTCATCAGATTTTAATCTGGCATCATGAAAGAATATGCCTTTACAGGTTTACAGCTGATGAACTTACCTCTTGCTGTAATGGTCCAAGATTCACACAGACAGCATCATGAAGGATCTGCTCAAGTTGAGACTGTAAAATAATATACATGTATTTAGTCAAACTATTACAGCTAAGGTATCTTCGGGATAACACTCTGGGCCCTGAATCGCTCACCTGAGTATCAGTGTCTCTAGTGCATTCTTGGCCCAAGGGCTATAATTTGAATAAACTTGGTAGCTGTCCACAAGATAAGGCTTCAGACAAAATATCAAAGACCTGGGCCTTCTGGTTTCAGAAAAGAAGATTTTTAAAGGATTTCCCTATATAAGTTATATGTAAAACCAGCGGGCCCTGGCGTGTGGGCATTTTTGGCACCAGGGCTATAATTTGACCAATCTCAGCAGAGGTTCACTAGTTGAAGCTTCATTCCAGATATCAAATACCTGGGCCTCCTGGTTTCGGACAAGAAGATTTTTAAAGGTTTTTCCTATATATGCCTATGTAAAACTATTGGGTCCCAGCGCAGGGACATTTTTTGCCCAAAGGCTATAATTTGAACAATCTTGGTAGAGGTCCATTAGATGAAGCTTCATACCAAATATCAAAGACCTGGGCCTGGCAGTTTCAGAGAAGAAGGTTTCTAAAGATTTTCCCTATATAAGCCCATGTAAAACCAAAGGGCCCTGGGGCGGGGGCATTTTTGGCTCCCAGCACTGTAATTTGAACAATCTTGGTAGGGGTCCACTAGATGAAGCTTCATACCAAATAGCAAAGACCTGGGCCTTGTGGTTTCAGAGAAGATTTTTAAAGAAATTCCCTATATAAGCCCATGTAAAACCAAAGGGCCCCGGAGCGGGGGCATTTTTGGCCCCAGCAGTTATATTTTGAACAATCTTGGTAGGGGTCCACTAGATGAAGCTTCATACCAAATATCAAAGATCTGGGCCTTGCGGTTTCAGAGAATAAGATTTTTAAAGATTTTCCCTATATAAGCCCATGTAAAACCAAAGGGCCCTGGAGCGGGGGCATTTTTGGCCCCAGCACTATATTTTAAACAATCTTGGTAGGGGTCCACTAGATGAAGCTTCATACCAAATAACAAAGATCTGGGCCTTGCGGTTTCAGAGAAGAGAAGATTTTTAATGATTTTCCATATATAAGCCCATATAAAATCAAAGGGCCCCGGGGCGGGGGCACTTTTGGCCCCAGCACTATAATTTGAACAATCTTGGTAGGGGTCCACTAGATGAAGCTTCATACCTAATATCAAAGATCTGGGCCTTGCAGTTTCAGAGAAGAAGATTTTTAAAGATTTTCCCTATGTAAGCCCATGTAAAACCAAAGGGCCCCGGAGCAGGGGCATTTTTGGACCCAGCACTATATTTTGAACAATCTTGGTAGGGGTCCACTAGATGAAGCTTCATACCAAATATCAAAGATCTGGGCTTTGCGGTTTCAGAGAAGAAGATTTTTAAAGATTTTCCATATATAAGCCCATACAAGAGGGCCATGATGGCCCTGGATCGCTCACCTGATCCATAGAGTAACAAGTGGGACCTGGGGAGGGCCATTATTGACCCAAGGGTTATAATGTGCATAATGTTTAGGGAGGTCTAAAAAGGTGAAGCTTCATACCAAATATCAACTAGAGCTGCCGCCTAACGGGCGCCAATTATACCCCCGCATGCGTTGTCAGTACTAGTAGCAAGGTGTGTGGTGTGTGAATATTAAAGAAATCGGTCAAAGAATGAGGAAGTTATGTGCAATGTTAAAGTTTTTTTGTACCGACAAATTTTTACAAGTATTTGACCTTGAGGAAGGTCAACGTAAAGGTCAAGGTCAGGTTTGTGTATATCAATCTTAAGTACTAGTGTCAAGGTTTGTGGTGTATGAATATTAAAGAAATCGGTCAAAGAATAAGGAAATTATGAGCAATGTTAAAGTTTTTTGAAACGGACCGACGACAGACGACAGACGACAAGCTGACTCCTATATACGCCCTTCAAACTTCGTTTGCGGGGGTATAAAGACCTGGGCCTTGCAGTTTCAGAGAAGAAGATTTTAAAGATTTTCCCTATATAAGCCCATGTAAAACCATAGGGCCCAGGGCGGGGCAATTTTTGGCCCCAGCACTATAATTTGAACAATCTTGGTAGGGGTCCACTAGATGAAGCTTCATACCAAATATCAAAGAGCTGGGCCTTGCGATTTCAGAGAAGATTTTTAAAGATTTTCCCTATATGAGCCAATGTCAAACCAAAGGGCCCCGGGACAGGGGCATTTTTGGCCCCAGCACTAAAATTTGAACAATCTTGGTAGGGGTCCACTAGATGAAGCTTCATACCAAATATCAAACACCTGGGCCTAGCGGTTTCAGAGAAGAAGCTTTTTAAAGATTTTCCCTATATAAGCACATGTAAAACCAAAGGGTCTCTGGGCGGGGGCATTTTTGGCCCTAGCACTATAATTTGAACAATCTTTGTAGGGGTCCACTAGATGAAGCTTCATACCAAATAGCAAAGACCTGGGCCTTGCGGTTTCAGAGCAGAAGATTTTTAAAGATTTTCTCTATATAAGCCCATGTAAAACCAAAGGGCCCTGAGGCGGGGGCATTTTTGGCCCCAGCACTATAATTTGAACAATCTCGGTAGGGGTCCACTACATGAAACTTCATACCAAATATCAAAGACCTGGGCCTTTCGGTTTCAGAGAAGAAGATTTTTAAATATTTTTCCTATATAAGCCCATGTTAAACCAAAGGGCCCCGGGGCGGGGGCATTTTTGGCCCCAGCATTATAATTTGAACAATCTTGGTAGGGGTCTACTAGATGAAGCTTCATACCAAATATCAAAGACCTGGGCCTTGTGGTTTCAGAGAAGAAGATTTTTTAAGTTTTCGGTGAAAAAAATCTATTTTGGGCTCCTGTGACCTATATGTGCAATGGACCGGAACCATTTGAACAATTTTGAAAGGGGTCCACCTGAGGATCATTCCTGTGAAGTTTGGTCAAAATCCAATCAGTGGTTTAAAAGGAGATGTTGTTTGAAGAAATAGTTTACGCACGGATGACAGACAAAAAGTGATCCTAATATAAAACACAAGAGGGCCCAAAGGGCCCTGAATCGCTCACCTGAGTATCAGTGTATCTAGTACATTCTTGGCCCAAGGGCCATAATTTGAAAAAACTTGATAGTGGTCCACTATATGAAGCTTCATACCAAATATCAAAAACCTGGGCCTTCTGGTTTCAGAAAAGAAAATTTTTAAATGTTTTCCCTATATAAGCCTATGTAAAACTAGCGGGCCGTGGTGCGGGGACACTTTTGGTGTCAGGGCTATAATTTGAACAATCTCAGTATAGGGGTCCACTAGATAAAGCTTCACACCAAATATTAAAGACCTGGGTCTTCTGGTTTCAGACGAGAAAATTGTTAAAGTTTTTTTCATATATAAGCCTAGGTAAAACAAATGGGTACTGGAACGGGGACATTTTTGGCCTCAGGGCTATAATTTAAGAAATCTTGATAGAGGTCCACTAGATGAAGCTTCACACCAAATATCAAAGACCTGGGCCTTGCTGTTTCAGAGAAGAAGATTTTCAAAGATTATATCTGTATTAAGTCTATATAAAACTGAAAGGTCCGGGCGGGGGCATTTGTGGCCTGAGGGCTCTAATTTGAACAATCTTGGTAGAGGTCCACTAGATGAAGCTCCATACCAAATATCAAAGACATGGGCATTGCAGTTTCAGAGAAGAAGATTTTTAAAGATTTCCCTATATAAGTCTTGTTAAACCAAAGGGTTTCAGGGCAGGGGCATTTTTGGCCCCAGGGCTATAATTTGAACAATCTTGATAGAGGTTCACTAGATGAAATTTCACACCAAATATCAAAGACCTAGGCCCTGTGGTTTCACAGTGGAAGATTTTTAAAAATTTTCCAAAAAAAGTCTATGTAAAACCAAAGGGCCCCTGACGGGGGCATTTTTGGCCCAAGGGCTATAATTTGAACAATCTTGGTAGAGGTCCACAAGATGAAGCTTCACACCAAATATCAAAGACCTGGGCCTTGCGGTTTCAGAAGAAGAATTTTTAAAGATTTTCCTTATATAAGCCTATGTAAAACCAAAGGGCCCCAGGGCGGGGGCATTTTTGGCCCCAGCACTATAATTTGAACAATCTTGGTAGGGGTCCACTAGATGAAGCTTCATACCAAATAGCAAAGACCTGGGCCTTGCGGTTTCAGAGAAGAAGATTTTTAAATATTTTCCCTATATAAGCCCATGTAAAACGAAATGGCCCCGAAGTGGGGGCATTTTTGGCCCCAGCACTATAATTTGACCAATCTTGGTAGGGGTCGACAAGATGAAGCTTCATACCAAATATATAAGACCTGGGCCTTGTGGTTTCAGAGAAGAAGATTTTTAAAGATTTTCCCTATATAATCCTATGTAAAACCAAAGGGCCCTGGGGCGGGGGCATTTTGGGCCCTAGCACTATAATTTGAACAATCTTGGTAGGAGTCAAGTAGATGAAGCTTCATACCAAATATCAAAGACCTGGGCCTTGTGGTTTCAGAGAAGAAGATTTTTAAAGATTTTCCCTATATAAGCCAATGTAAAACCAAAGAGCCCCATGGCGGGGGCATTTTTTGTTCCAGCACTATAATTTGAAGGGGTCCACTAGATGAAGCTTCATACCAAATATCAAAGTCCTGGGCCTTGTGGTTTCAGAGAAGAAGATTTTTAAAGATTTTCCCTATATAAGCCTATGTAAAACCAAAGGGCCCCGGGGCGGGGGCATTTTTGGCCCCAGCACTATAATTTGAACAATCTTGGTAGGGGTCCACTAAATGAAGCTTCCTACCAAATATCAAAGACCCGGGCTTTGTGGTTTCAGAGAAGAAGATTTTTAAAGATTTTCCCTATATAAGCCTATATAAGTTTTCGGTGAAAAAAAATCTATTTTTGGCTCCTGTGACCTAGATGTGCAGCAGACCAGAACCATTTGAACAACTTTGAAAGGGATCCACCTAAGGATCATTCCTGTGAAGTTTGGTCAAAATCCGATCAGTGGTTTAGGAGGCAATGTCGTTTGAAGAAATGGTTTATTCACGGATGACAGACAAAAAGTGATCCTAATATAAAACACAAGAGGGCCATGATGGCCCTGGATCGCTCACCTGATCCATAGAGTAACAAGTGGGCACCGGGGAGGGCCATTCTTGACCCCAAGGTTATAATGTGCATAATGTTGGGGGAGGTCTAAAAAGGTGAAGCTTCATACCAAATATCACCAAAGGCTATAATTGTCCACTAGATGAAGCTCCATACCAAATATCAAAGACATGGGCCTTGCAGTTTCAGAGAAGAAGATTTTTAAAGATTTTCCTATATAAGTCTATGTAAAACCAAAGGGCCTCGGGGAGAGGGCATTTTTGGCCCCAGGGCTATAATTTGATCAATCTTGATAGAGGTCCACTAGATGGAATTTCACACCAAATATCAAAGACCTAGGCCTTGTGGTTTTACAGAAGAAGATTTTCCCTATATAAGTCTATGTAAAACCAAAGGGCCCCAAGGCGGGGGCATTTTTGGCCCCAGGGCTATAATTTGAACAATATTGGTAGAGGTCTTCCATTATCTGAAGCTTCATACCAAATATCAAAGACCTAGGCCCTGTGGTTTCAGAGAAGAAGTTTTTTCAAGATTTTCCCTATATAAGTCTATGTTAAACCAAAGGGCCCCGGAGCGGGGGCATTTTTTGCCCCAGGGCTATAATTTGAACAATCTTGGTAGAGATCCACAAGATGAAGCGTCATACCAAATATCAAAAACCTGGGCCTTGCAGTTTCAGAGAAGAAGATTTTTAAAGATTTTCCCTACATAAGCCTATGTTAAACAAAAGGGCCCCGGAGTGGGGCCATTTTGGCCCCAGCACTCTAATTTGAACAATCTTGGTAGGGGTCCACTGGATGAAGCTTCATACCAAATAGCAAAGACCTGGGCCTTGCAGTTTCAGAGAAGAAGATTTTTCAAGATTTTCCCTATATAAGCCCATGTAAAACCATAGGGCCCCGGGGCGGTGGCATTTTTGGCCCCAGCACTATAATTTGAACAATCTTGGTAGGGGTCCACTAGATGAAGCTTCATACCAAATATCAAAGATATGGGCCTTGCGGTTTCGGAGAAGAAGATTTTTAAAGATTTTCCCTATATAAGCCTATGTAAAACCAAAGGGCCCCGGGGCGGGGGCGTTTTGGCCCCAGCACTATAATTTGAACAATCTTGGTAGGGGTCCACTTGATGAAGCTTCATACCAAATATCAAAGACCTGGGCCTTGTGGTTTCAGAGAAGAGGATTTTTTAAGTTTTCAATGAAAAAATCTATTTTTGGCTCCTGTGACCTATATGTGCAATGGATCGGAACCATTTGAACAACTTCTAAAGGGGACAACCTAAGGATCATTCCTGTGAAGTTTGGTCAAAATCTGATCAGCGGTTTAGGAGGAGATGTCGTTTGAAGAAATTGTTTACGCACGGATGACAGACGAAAGGTGATCCTAATATTAAACACAAGAGGGCCATGATGGCCCTGGATCGCTCACCTGATCCATAGTGTAACAAGTGGGCCTCGGGGTAGGCCATTATTGACCCCAGGGTTATAATGTGCGTAATGTTGAGGGAGGTCTAAAAAGGTGAAGCTTCATACCAAATATCAACAAAGGCTATAATTTGAACAATCTTGGCAAAGGTCCACTAGATGAAGCCACACAAAAAATATCAAAGACCTTGGCCTTGCAGTTTCAGAGAAGAAGATTTTTTTAAAGATTTTCCCTATATCAGCCTATGTAAAACCAAAGGGCCCCCCGGGCAGGGGCATGTTTGGTCCCAGCACTACATAAGCCTATGTAAAACCAAATGGCCCCGGGGCGGGGGCATTTTTGGCCTCAGGGCTATAATTTAAACAATCTTGATAGAGGTCCACTAGATGAAGCTTCATACCAAATATCAAAGACCTGGGCCTTGCTGTTTCAGAGAAGGAGATTTTCAAAGATTATCTCTATATAAGTCTATGTAAAACCAAAGGGCCCCGGGGCGGGGGCATTTGTGGCCCGAGGGCTATAATTTGAACAATCTTGGTAGAGGTTCACCAGTGTTCAATCTAGGCTGCGCCATTGCGCCCTGGGCCCGCTTTTTACATGAGGGGCGCACTAGAGATCATTCCATGGGCCCGTCGGGCGCAACTGTAGAATTTAGAGACTGTTTCTTCTGGAGTTCATTTTTGCGATTTTCTCAGGGGTTTTCGGCTGCCGTTGCGTATTGTTGAGTTGATCAAAAATCGCATGTTGCCTGATCAAAATAACTTAGAAAACATTTTGTTTCATCTGTTTAACTAGTAACAATTCTTATTTTTATAAACCCAAATTGACGTTTTGTTTACCGGGGATGCGGCCATGTTCGGTATACTTGTGTGCGCCGGGCGGCTTACGCCAAATTCATGTGCGCCGTGTGGCTTACGTTAAATACCGGACCGAAATACCGCAATATACCGAGGCGGGCGCTATTTATTATAGAGTTCTTCTCTTCCAGAAATATTTTTAATGGCATTCATTCTAGATTAAAGGTGCATTTAGCACTTGAGCAAGACACTTTATCCAAATTGTTTTGTACTGGTTAAATGAGGTAATGAGCAAATGTGACCAACTCAGTATTCGAAGATGGATAGATAAACTAAATAGATTTTGTCTGTGCTGTTCAACTTGTTTTGTGTCCATTTTTATCATTCAGCTAAAACCTTAAGATAAATCTGGTAACTTTATATAGTATAATTTAAGGGCCACCTAAATTTCCAAATGGCCCCCTTTTCCAAGGCCTGTGGGCCCAGAGGGCCCCCAAACCCCAAATCCTGGATTGAACACAGGGTCCACTAGATGAAGCTCCATACCATATATCAAAGATATGGGCCTTGCAGTTTCAGAGAAGAAGATTTTAAAGGTTTCCCTATATAAGTCTATGTAAAACCAAAGGGTCTCAGGGCGGGGGCATTTTTGGCCCCAGGGCTATAATTTGAACAATCTTGATAGAGGTCCACAAGATGAAATTTCACACCAAATATCAAAGACCTAGGCCATGTGGTTTCATAGAAGAAGATTTTTAAAGATTTTCCCAATATAAGTCTATGTAAAACCAAAGGGCCACGAGGCGATGCATTTTTGGTCTCAGGGCTACAATTTTAACAATCTTGGTAGAGGTCCACTAGCTGAAGCTTCATACCAAATATCAAAGACCTAGGCCTGTTGGTTTCAGAGAAGAAGATTTTTCGAGATTTTCCCTATACAAGTCTATGTAAAACCAAAGAGCCCCAGAGCGGGGGCATTTTTGGCCCCAGGGCTATAATTTGAACAATCTTGGTAGAGGTCCACAAGATGAAGCTTCATACCAAATATCAAAGACCTGACCCTTGCAGTTTCAGAGAAGAAGATTTTTAAAGATTTTCCTTGTATAAGCCTATGTAAAACCAAAGGGCCCCGGGGCGGGGGTATTTTTGGCCCCAGCACTATAATTTGAACAATCTTGGTAGGGGTCCACTAGATGAAGCTTCATACCAAATATCAAAGACCTGCCCAAGTGAAAATGTGAGCGGGATCCCGGCGGGATTTTTCCGGGATCCCGGATCCCGGCGGGATTTTTCCGGGATCCCGGATCCCGGCGGGATTTTTCCGGGATCCCGGCGGGATTGTGAATCCCGGCCGGGATAATCCGGGATCAAGACTTCAGTCCGGGATCAAGACTTCAGTCCGGGATCCCGCTTGTGGCAAACCGGGAATTTTGGCAGAGTCCGGGATCCCGAAAATATTATCCCGGACTGGGATCCCGGACAAGTAAAGACCAAAATAGCTTTAAATTCTTTTAATTCTCTTATGTAGAATACCTATAATATTTTTATCCCCCGACCGAATAGGTTCGGGGGATATAGCGACCATAACCAGTCACTGAAAAATGCGACCAAAAATTTGGCCCGAGAAATTCTGGATATGGTAGTTGACTGTTGCAGGCATGAAAGCACGCAAATAAATGCATGGTCAAGCTGTTTATTGTCATGACTGCAATCCGATATAATTTATCGACACGCTATCCAAGTTAAAAATAGTCTGGTGAAATATCAGTAGACACTGGTGGTTCAATGGCACGTGCACAGAATCAATGACACGGTTAACTTTACGCTTTTTTGTCACATGTATTTGAAAACACACTGTGTTAATTGTTTAAAAAATGGATTATAGTTAATTTGCTGATTAATGTAAGCAAGAAATTGGATTAGAGATGGACTAGAGTCAGTATATATCACACCATGATCTGACTCGATAGATGCAAATGTCACAGATTTCCGAGACAATAAAATCTTTTTTTTTTTTTTTTTTTGATAAGATAAATTTTGAATTGAACTCCTGCTATAATTATATAAGGAGGAAGATTCCATTTGGTAAAAAAGGGTTAAAGTCGCACCTCTATCTATCTATCTTTTATTGATATGTAAAATGAGACGCACGTTTTTCATGCGTCAATATATTGCCAAGATCAAAAAGACCAAACGTCTCATGCTGCGCGGACAAGTCTGATTACTCAGTTTAAGTGGCCATGAAATAAGATCAAAGATGCCGATCTGGACTAACCCGATTCACCTATTTATATAATTAACTGATCTGACAACTTGTGCTCAACGCTACAGGTGGTCAGTTTCTGACTCGAGCAATTAACACATGGAGTTCAGTCCGGGATCCGGCTTGTGGCAAACCGGGAATTTTGGTAGAGTCCGGGATCCCAAAAATATTATCCCGGACCGGGATCCCGGACCGAGATCCCTGACAAGTAATAGTCAAAAAAGCTTTCTTTTAAAAGATTATCTTGTTATCTAGAATACCTATAAGATATTTGAATAGATATGTAATTTAGATATCTTTAATGGCAGTTTAGATATCTAATATAGCATATACCTATGGGGTGCAGTTTTACTATTCAATACAATTTGAGATATCTATAATTTTAATTAGATATTTATAATTTTACTATCGATATCTATAAATCAAATTACAGATATCTATAATTTTATTATAAAATGATAGATATCTATACATAAAATTAAAGATTTATATATAATATATAACATAATTGATATCTTTAATTATCAATAGTTATGATATCATAAAATGTAATCAATGATATGTTATATAAATATGTCTTGATAGCATTAAATTTGTTTTATGATATCCAATTTTCTTTTGCATATATAGATATCTAAAAATCAAATTACAGATATCAATTATAAGGCTGAATTATAGATATCAAAATTTTCATTAATGGATATCATAAAATAAAGTATAGATATCAATAAATGTAATTGATATTAATAAATGTAATTACTGATATCCTCAAATGTTCTTCAATATTTGATATCAATATATCGAATAATAGCTATCTATAATTGGTAAGCAACATTCATATGAAGTTTCAATACAATAGGCCCAGGGGTATGGGATAAGTAGACGTTTAAAATATTTTTTTTCTATTTTTAAAAGTTGATACTTGTATCAAGTTTCTATGTTAACGCATCTCCACATGAACTACTTAAATCTAAGTTATTAGGGCCCCGCACTGAAAGTGTGGGTGCCCTATAGTAATCACTCTGTCCGTCCGTCTGTCTGTGTCTGTCTTTCCGTCTGTCCGTCCACAAATTTTCCTACTCCTCTGATAGCGCTGCCGGGGCCCTAGTCAGTTTCACTGACAGCTCTAGTTTGGCTATGGAATAGGAGGAAATACTCTCAAATAGATAGATTCCTTTCTTTGCTACAGAAAATAGCGCGCATATTCAGAGTGGGCGCCAGTTTTGTCTGGAGTCCAACAAGGGACCGTTCGTAGTCCACTGTTATTCTCCCTGTACATCAATTATATTTCCACTGACATTGACTCAGATATAAGACTGTTCGCAGATGCCTGTGTTTGCTATCGGGAAATTAGAGATACAGAGGACTCACTGAAACTTAAGAATGATATAGATAAATTTGGATGTTGGGCACGAAAATGGGGCATGGGATTTCAGCCCATTAAATGCAATATTATGCAGGTAACTAGGAAGAAAAAAAAATGAGGCTTCTTACACCTTAAAGGGAACGGTCCTCGAGAACGTGGATTCCATTTAATACCTTGGTGTGACACTCGCACACAATTTGAGATGGAATACACATATTAGCAACATGTCTACTAAGACAAATAGAACGCTTGGTTTCCAAAGGCGATATATTCATTAGTGTCCCCAGGATGTAAAAGAGGCAGCATATAAAGGTCTTGTTCGCCCAATCTTGGGATATGGTAGTTGTATCTGGTCCTTAATGAAGAAATTGAAGAAGTTCAGAATACAGCTGCAAGATTTGTAACAAACAGTTACTGCTTTGAAACTGGGAGCATGACTGAACTATTAGGAAAATTAAAATGGGGTTCTCTCTAGAAAAGGAGAAAAGACAGAATGCTCATTAAAGATCTAAAAGGTGCTGCCCGCATTCCAACAGATGACCTTGTTACCACAACTAGGCACTGTAGAAATCATCCTTCATTGGCGTTTCAGACCCTTACTGCAAGAACTGACATTAAACTCCAATTAAAACAAACAAACATTTATTCTTCCCCGGACCAATACAGGTTGGAATGCCCTTCCCGATTTAATCCATCCTATTTCAGCAGCTGAAGGTGCTGAGGATTGTGTAGCTAAGTTTACCTCTTTAGTGAGAGCGATAGGGACTAACTTCCTATTCTCCCTTTCTTGAGAGGCTCCCATCCTAATTTTCCTAGTATTCCAGTTATGCTCCCAGTTTTATGCAAAACTTAATACACCTATTTATCGTATCCCCAAATTTCTAAACAATCTTTATATTGGTTACTGGGACCTCGTCTGGACGAATTTTTTGCAGAAAGAAGAAGAATCGGAGCAAAAACAATTAGTCTCCCTTCTTTGTTTGTGAGAGACTTACAAGTGCAAGTGTTTAGGTCCGGTGTTGGCTTTAATGGAGCACTATTTGCTACCGCGCATTTTGGTGTTTTTCGCTGAGTTTTCGGTATTTCTATAGACTATATGTAAAATATGTTCTTGCATTTTTTTTCTTTAAGCTCCCTCTTTTTACCCCAAAACCTATGTAGTTTTTAACTACCCGAATGGTCCTTCACATCTATAAACCCCGCTAAAATGGGGACGTATAAAAGCCGGGAGTAACGGTCGGGAGAATGTATTGATAAAGGTATTAAACATGCACCACCTATCTTAATGAAATTTAGAACAATTGTCAAATTCAGAATCTTCTTCAAAATGCATCTTAGGTCTAACATTAGGTCTAAAGGGTGCTGCCAGCATTCCAACAGATTACCTTGTCCCCCCAGCTAGGCACTGTAGAAATCACAATTCATTGGCGTTTCAGATCCTTACTGCAAGAACTGACATTTATAAAGAATCATTCTCCCCCCGAACCATTAGAGACTGGAGTGCAAGTAAAAGATCCCTACTGGTTATTGCATGATTACTGTGTAGACTTTCATCCAGCAAACCAGGAGTACGTTATATACACATGCGAGTAGTGATCTGATATGACTGATCGCAGTACTAGTATCAGTAAAAATGAAGTAAGAAAGAAAGAAAGTATGTCATTAGACGTGTCACCAGCAAAAATTCAGATTCAGACGGGTACTTTTGATGAATATTTCTTCTTCTTCTTCTTCTTCTTCTTCCGGTTTCGCCTTAACCCCCTGAGGGGACACAGACGGTGTATTAGATACACTCCAGCTTTGCAGGATGAAAGCCTACACAGTAATCATGTAATTACGGTAGGGTTCTTTTAACCTGCACAGGGGATGGTTCTCCCTGCACAGGGGGCCTCCAGTTAACGTCCCGATCCGAAGGACGGTGCACTTTATGACATTCATCCCTGCAAATGATGCCAATGGAGCGTGTTCGGACACCGAAATTTTCACACCGCTGCCGGGGATCGAACCCGGGACCTCTAGCATCAGAGGCAAGTGCACTAACCACTGAGCTATCATGCTCATTTCCCCTTGAGCACTACAGCCTGGGTTCGACCCCTAATAATTTACAAAGTGCTTGACAAAAGTTACTCCCGATCCCAAAAGTTTGTGACACGGTTGTATCTTTCAGTATGAATCGTGATAAATATTTGATAACAATTTGTAGTCTTATATGCGTTTTGTAAATGAGTATATATTCTACTTTTGTTCCAAATTTCAACAAGATAGATGCATGTTTAATACCTTTATTCGATTGTCAAAATTTACTCACGACTTTTCTCCCGACCGTTACTCCCGGCGTTTATATTTTCCGGCCTTTATACTTTCCCCGCTAAAATACGTCACTTCCTTTCGAAAAACTACAGAAGACGGCGTCTGCATAATTCAACCAAATTCAATCAAATTTTGGCCGTTTCTCGGATAAGACCAACTATTTTAAGCTAGATATCAACTATACATAGCAAATTTAAGAATAGGTAGTACATTTGTAATTTTGATTATAAATGGTTAGTGTAACGTACGGCCATTACACTCGCGACATCAATTTTCGTGGTTTTTATTTTATTTTTTTTTCAGCTGGATGATGGAAAATTGGTTTCTTTTGGAAGTCATTTGTCTGGCTTTAATTGTTTTCCAACAATGATAGCACAGTGGTTAATGCACTTGCCTCTGATGCTAGAGGTCCCGGGTTCGATCCCCGACAGCGGCGATAAAATTCCGGTGTCCGAACTCGCTCCATTGGCATCATTTGCAGAGATGAATGTCATAAAGTGCACCGTCCTTCAGATCAGAATGTTAACTTGAGGCCCCCTGTGCAGGGTAAAGTCCCTGCCGTAATTACATGATTATTGTGTCATGTTTAGGCTTTCATCCTGTAAACCTGGAGTATGTAATGTACACCTGCGGTAATTGTCAAATGTGACCGACGCAGTAGAAAGAAAAACAAAAGTCAATTTAAGTTTACAAAGTACTCTTGAAGGTAAGAATTTGCTCCATAGGAGCAAATTCTTTCCATGCTCCCCAGCAGCAAATTCTTTTCTTAAGAAGTTGCTTGTGTTACAGTCAAGTACCCAGTTCTGGATCAGTCACGCGTCGTTGAGTGTTGTAACCAATGGTTGCTTATAATTGATTATCAGACAGGTTGAGGATTAATCGGATAATCGCTTATTCAGTCGATAAATTCTACAAAAATGATTATCATTACTGATTTGCTTGCAATAGATTATTTGATAAGTTCAATTTACTACCCAAAGCTGTGCTTAAAATAGCTGTATAAGAAACAAACAGTGCAGACCCAGATGAGATGCCGCATTCTTCGGCATCTCATCTGGGTCTACACTGTTTGCTCAGGTCTGTCTGTTCAAATACGTCTGGCAAAGTATAGCATATGGTAGGAGTCATGCTCATACAGAAAGCCAGACATAAAATTATGACCAAATATTCAGTGATTACTAATCGGTTATGGATCGCAATGATAGGAATGATAATAGATTATCATTTCAGCTCCAAATAGCCAGCCCTAATTATCAGTCCTGTCATTGTGATCGACAATCGATTAGTAATCGCTAAGGTTTTTGTCATGATTTTACCTGTCTGACTTTCTGTCTGAGCATGACTCTGACCATATGTTGCACTTTACCATATGTATATTTCAACAGACATGTCTGAGCAAACAGTGTAGACCCAGATGAGACGCTGCATAATGCGGCGTCTCATCAGGGTCTGCACTGTTTGCCACACATCCAGCTATTTTAGGCATGGCTTTGGGTAGTAAATTGTACCTATCAAGTAATCAATTAAAAGCAAATCAGAAATGATAATCATTTTTGTGGAATTTATCGATTGATTAATCGATTATAAGATTAATTGTGTCAGCCTTACAAACATACTTTCTAATTTTATTCGGCTGACATTGTTAGACCCCAGTTGCGGATCACAGTACCCAGTTGCGGATCACAAGGTTTTGTTTGATTGATTTGATGTTTAACGCCACCGTCGACACTAAAGGTCATTTAAATTGGAGGCATTGCTCACAATTTTGTGGGAATTGTACCCGACATGGAGATGAAATGACATCTCAAGCCCTGCCGCTTAATGAAACTAATAGCGGTTTATAAGCATTGACGGTCCGACTCGCACTGCTTTGCCTGGGCAGGCTTACACCTATAAGCTGTTTACCAGTTTACTCGTATGAGTTTCAGTTTCAGCTCTGCGTGGAAAGCATCATTGAGACCATCTATTTCTTCAAGCTCCAATGTGTGGGGGCTATCGAATGGCGTTAACCTATTTGGAAACAATCAGTGGCATTCAGTAAACATTTAATATTGATTTGTGGTCAAGTATCAATGCCGCTGACCCCTCCACCACCACCATCATCCCCACCACCAATGAGGTCAAAAGGCATTGTTTAGTGCCCAGTCTGTCGACCCTCCCACACTTTTGTTCGGTGGCATTCAGTAAATATTAAATATCCATTTGTCGTTTTGTCCCCCGGTCTATCGACCTGTCTCTGTCTCACGCCGTCTCCCACTTGAAAATTTTGGGATGTTTTCATGCAGCTACACTAACTTGTTTTCCCCAGCTCTTAAAAAGGGCATGGTGCTGGTCAGGAAAAAGGGCACTTTCAGCGTGCGTAAATATGTAAATTATTATTAATATGAACAGGCCTTTTAAGCTCACCTGAGAACAAAGTGCTCAAAGTGAGCTATTGTGATCACCCGGCGTCCGGCGCCAACAATTTTCTTACATGACATCTCCTCCTAAACTGTTGAATGGATTTCAAAATAATTTCACAGAAATGTTCCTTGGGTGACCCTCTACCAAAATTGGTAAAATGATTCTGCTCCATTGAACAAAATGGCCACCAGAGCTAAAAATAGAAAAACCTTTGAACAACATCTCCTCCTAGCCCACTGGCCTGATTTCTAAATAATTTCCCAGAAATGTTCCTTGTGTTACTCTACCAAAATTGAGTATTATTATCTTCTCAACTTAAACTGCTGGGTCGATTGGAACCAAATTACATGTGGAGCCTCTATGGGAAGGGGGAACAGAAGTATGTTTGTAAGGACTGGGTCACAAGACCAATATGGCCGCCATGGCCCGATATGTAAAAAACATTTAAAAGTCTTCTTCTCGGGGACCAAATGGCCGATGACCTTGAAAATTGGTATGTAGCATCAGGGATGTCGCAGATAATTTCTTTTATTTGACTAACTCCCTATCGGTGAACTGTCCTGTTTGCACGGTTATTAGCAATCGGCTGGGATATGTTGTTTTAACCCTGTCTGTTTCTTTGTATGTCATGTATGTGGACAACCTTTTAACGTTGGTCATAACTTTTTAACCATTTGAGATAGCGCCTTCATATTTGACATGATTGTGCTTTCCAAACACGCAAAAAAAATTGACCTTGACCCATCCTACTTTAAAGAAAAACGTGGATTAGGGCTTCACGTCCATTCAAAAAAATTGCCTTTTGCCTACTTAAAAGAGAAAACAGCAGGTCATAACTTTTGAACCTTTCATATCTTGCATGTAGTTTCCTTGTGACATTGAAGGGCTTCACAGCCATACAGAAAATTTGACCTATGATTGTGACCCTGACCTACTTAAAAGAAAAAATACCATTGATCAAAACTTTTTAACTGTTTGAGACAGCATTTTTATTTTGCATACAGGTTCCTTGTAGTAAGGGCCTCACGTCCATACAAAAAAGTGTGACCTTGACCTATTTTAAAGATGAAATCATTATTGGTAATAGCTTGAGAACCGTTTGAGTTCGAATCTTTATATTGAACATGTAGGTTCCTTCAACTTCCTTGTGACATTGTCTTAACTCAAACAAAAAATCTTGACCTGTGACCTTGATCTTGACCTGTGAGTCCATATTCGAAGAAAAAGTGACCATGTCCAGGGACATATTCCTGTTTCACTAACACATCTTGTTTCTAAACTTGCGAATTTTTATACCCTGCCACACGATAGTGGCGGGGTATTATGTTATACCCTCCGGTGTCCGTCCGTATGTCTCTCCGTCCGTCCGGACTTCGTTTCCGATCGATAACTTGAGTATTTTTTCACGGATTTTGTTCAAATTTTGCATACATATTGGTAATGGTATCGGGGGATGAGTGGTTTGGGATTGTTAATGGGCAAAATCCGTTAATTTTTAGCAGAGTTATTGCCCTTTTCAGTATCTGAAAAATGGTTTTTGGCCTCTAATTCCCTTACTATATGGAATATCTGGATGAAACTTCACAGATATATAGAGGATTAAACGGTTCATATTGTGGCCAAGGACTGCTACTCTGGCTGTTCCAGTTCTTGAGTTATCTGCCCTTGACGTATTTAAAAAATGCATTTTAGACTGTAGTTCGTTTATCATTTACAATATCTTGCTGAAACTTCATAGATATGTAGTAGATGAATTGTTATATACTGTGGCAAAGGAACATGACTCTGGCTTTCCCAGCGATTGAGTTATCTGCCTTTGAAATATCTGAAAAATGGTTTTTGGCCTCTAGTTCTCTTACTATATGGAATATAGTAAAACTAAGACTAATTCTGCTTTAAAAAGCTTATTTAGTAGCTTGTAGTCATTCTTTCTATGTGTTTTCTGCATTCCATGTCATGTGGTCAGAGACCACCTTTGGGACTGTTAAAAATGGTCTTTAAGACCACTTTTGAACAATCCCAAAGACATAACATAACATGACTTTACTGGAGATAAACATGAAATTCTTACATGTACCACGTAAAGATACATGTTCCACAGCCATTTAAGGTAAATACTTGAGTTGCCTTCCCATTGAATGTCTGAAAAATGGATTTTTACATATGCTTCCTACATCTTCTAACAACTTCATCCACTCACATTAAGTCATTACACTTGCGGATCATATCTCTGCTATCCCCTTTCTAGTTATTTAGCCTTGGTATATTTTCAAATAAGTTACATTGCTTAGCAGTGGCGGGTATTATGCAGTGTCTGCGGTGCTTTTATTTCTTTCTGTTTTGAAAAATAGCCAATCCTGATCAGTCCGGAAACATTCAAATTTAATTGACTTGGGATTTGTCCGATTTGTTGCAAATGACCTCTGTTGCATGTAAGACTCCTGCACAACTAACACAGAAGATCGACCACTGTCTTTGTCTCATTCAGTCATCAACAATTTGGATCACATGTAATCATTTATTACTAGGGTTGCAACGATAAAAAGATACAGTTACTTCATGATCTCTCTGATACATATTGCAATATTTGTTTTTAATATGGCTACCGGTATATATGTCCTCACAGATCCAATGACCACTAACAGGGATTTTCCTACCCTTCAGAATCAGGGTCGAGGGGCCACTGGGTTTGGGAAAAACAGCTCGCTAATATTTATAGTTGGGAATTTAATTCAGCTGTAACTTTGTCAATTTTGGTTCAATTTTTCATGAAATGTAGCACAACATCAGAAATTGGGAAAGTTTTCATAAAATTTGGGAATATCTGTCTCTAAATTGGGTAAAATAGGGGCCGATTACCGGCCCCAAAGTTGCACTAGGAAAATCCCTGACTAATTAGTGACTGCATTGCCATCTTGGCCCTCTTGTTATACTTTTTTATTTCTAGTTGTGTATACTGTTGTATGATGTTTTCAGCCTCTGTATTGAGCCCATATATTTTTAGGACCAGCTACGCTCATTTGTAGAAGGGGGTGCGACGTCTCTGAAAGCTGTCTAATGTCTATTCAAGGAGCTCTTCACCAAAGAGGAGACCACTGGCAGGACACAAACCAGTTTTACAGGACCAGGAAAACTTGAAGAAATATACAGTAAACATAGTCAATCACTTAATGGTGTATGGCATTTGGGGACTCTGACCTAGTGGATAAGAGAGCTGACTCTTAATCATTAGGTCTCTCACTGATGGTTTGAATCTGGCTCGGGTTACATATGAGATGCCAAGTTCTGCATTGAACTGTACATCATGTGGTTTTCTCTGGGTTCTCCGGTTTTTGCCCCCACCTCTGATTATTGATAGACTAGATATATTTAGTTTGAATTTTGGCGAGTGTTTGAGTTTTATGTCTCACCAACAGCTAAGGTCATACGGAGACGGAACCTTGGTTTAAAGGTGCATTATTGAGCTACCGGGTCTCAATTTTTTTTTTCTGGTTTTTATCTTCAATGCATACTCCTTTGTCATGTGTACACTTTTGGAGCCAAATACAGCTTCAGAACTTTGTGAAAATGGTCGTTTTCATTCGTGTTTACCCTTTGCTCTGAACATGTGTTCGGAATTTCTGTTCTAAAAATAAATCTGTCACTTTACACATACATAGCGACAGTATGGTCTCTGAGTGTCGTTACTTATGGCATGGTATTCCGCGTCATATTTTTTTCAAATTCAGGCATGGCCTAAGAAAACAAGGCCAAAAGTGAACGTCGCATAGCGTCATATGTGGGGATTCTATTTTTGTCACGAACTAAAAATAGATCTAACTAGTGTTCGAAACCTAGTTAGGGAATCCCTCTCAAACTCATTTACCTGTCTTCATAATTGTTCACACTTTTGCATAAAATGCATTCATTTTTATTTTGTGAAGAAAAATACCGGCTATATATATTTTATTTTTGGAAGCATTTTTTTTCAGATAGCTCAATAGTGCACCATTAAAGACTCATCCGGAAGACTGGAGAGGCCTGGGATTGATACTGCGATCCCTGGTTTACAAGGTGAGTAGCATAACCACTACATTAGGGATGCTTCTGTTGAATTGAGGTTTTATGTTCCTGTCAACACTCTTTAGGTCATTTTGGAGGCATTGGTTTCAATTTTATGGGACTTTTATCCGACATTGAGATGAACCTTGTTGCCGAATGGAACCAATAGGATTCACAACAAGGTTTAACTGTGACAACTAAATAGTGTAATGGACTGTTATGGACATGTGCATCATCCTGCAGTTCATTCACCAATGAAATCTGGTACTTACATGCATTTGTTAAGGGCAGGCACATTCAGATTGAACATCTTTACATGTTTGCACGAAAGGAAATGGGCATCGTCAGTCGACCATCAGTCAGCCTTGGTAGCTCAGTCGGATGCACGTCTAACTGATGATCAGGAGGACGCGGGTTTGATATCTGCCGGGGTCTGCAACTCAGTCAGATGCGTGTCTAACTGATGATCAGGAGGGCGCGGGTTCAATATCTGCCGGGGTCTGCAAAATTATTTTGTGATGATTGATCATGAAATCTTTTATTCGGTCATTCTCTCCCTTCCACGGATTCAAGAAGGGCAGTTGTCAATTTCCAGATAAGGAATAATAATATTATCATTTCATGGAGATTGATCATAAAATCTTTACTCTATGACCATTCTCTCCCTTATGCTGAATCAAGAAGGGCAGTTGTCAGTTTCTGGCGAAAGAATGTGCACTGTTTCTTATAAAAAATAAGAATAATGTACATATGTACATTCGTGGACATGTTAAACAAACCTGTCTTTTTTTTCTATGATTTTATAAAAACTCAAAATAATTGTTTCTATCATTCTTCGAATTTTTCCCTCATAGATTTCTCTCCTCATAGATTTCTCATGATTTCTCTGAATTGTCTCTTGTACTTACTTTATCATTGCAGCATTATATACATGTACTTTAAGAATATTAATGCTTTCAGCCTGTGCCATGAAAATAAAGAGAAATACCTGAGAAACATCAAGCGAGAAAAAGATAATGAAGGCGTTCCACAAGATCGTTGGATACTGCAAGAGGTAGGTATGAAGTCACTACATGGTTAAGTTTCTTAAATAATGAAATACAACCTGTGAGCATCATACAATTCATAGGGATGAGCTGCTATAGAAGTGTTGTGGCAAGCAGATTTTGTTTCATTATTACAGACACTTATCATGTCTAAAAGCAATCAAATATGATATGTTTTCTAATACATAAAAATTGCATATGTAACACGCCGATTGATTGAATAGCCTCGATAAGTAGTGACAGCACATTCTGTTTTGTTTTTGTTTGTTTGATTTGAGGTTTAGCGTCCCATCAACACTGTAAAGGTCATTTTGAAGAAGTTGCTTCCAATTTTGTGGGACTTTTACACGACATTGAGATGAAATGACATCTCAAGCCCTGTTGCCTAATTTGCCCCCGCCCATCGGGCTTGAAGAAATAGATGGGCTGCATGATGCTTCCACTCAGAGCTGAAACCGACCCCAGCCAGTACTGGTAAACCGCTTAGAGGATCTAAGCCTGCCCAGGCAAAGCGGTGCGAGTCGGACCGTCCATGCTTATAAACCCTTTTGGTTTCATTGGACGACAGGGCTTGAGATGTCATTTCATCTCAGTGTCGGGTAAGTCCCACAAATTCGAAGCACCATCTCCAAAATGACCTATTTAGTGTTGACGGGGATGCTAAACCTCAAATCAAACAAACAGAAAGAACATAACATCTATTCAGTGGTGATGGGGACGTTTAACCGCGAATCAAACAAACAAACCTGCTGCCTAATGAAACCAATAGGGTTTATAAGCATGGACTGTCCGACTCTCACCCCTTTGCTTTGGCAGGCTTAGATACTCTAGCAGGCTTAGATACTCTAAGCGGTTTATTGGACGACAGGGCTTGAGATGTCATTTCATCTCAGTGTCAAGTAAGTCCCACAAATTAGAAGCACCATCTCCAAAATGACCTTTATAGTGTTGACGGGGATGCTAAACCTCAAATCAAACAAACAAAACAGAACATAACATCTATTCAGTGGTGATGGGGACGTTTAACCGCGAATCAAACAAACAAACCTGCTGCCTAATGAAACCAATAGGGTTTATAAGCATGGACTGTCCGACTCTCACCCCTTTGCCTTGGCAGGCTTAGATACTCTAAGCGGTTTACCAGTACTCCTGTGCGGTCGGTTTCAGCTCTGCATAGAAGCATCATGCAGCCCATCTATTTCTTCAAGCTCCGACGGACGGGGCATACAGCAGATTCTGTGAACTTATACTGTGTCCAAAACGTTCTGTTATCATGCAAAGTTGCTTTTCATTTACATCACGAAAAATTTTGGGTGTATGGCCCAACCGGATGCTAAAATTTATATCTGAGGGTGTCTGGGGTCAAAAATGTCTCAAAATTGATGCTGATAAAACATGCTGCAAACAGTGAAAATGGCCAGTGCCAAACCCCTTAATTGTTGCCTTGACAGCTGTAAGAAGATTGAGATTTGGTCAAAAATTCATGTGAAATCACACTTTTTGCCAACTTTGAGATGTCCCCTCATTACCATGACAACGATCAAGTCATGAAAGGTTGCATTTGAAAGGCTACTGCCTATTGAACATTCATACCGAGTTTGGTGTAAAACAGACCATCCATTATGAAACAATGGCTATTTGAAGTTGCTGTCAGGTGCAACACTGTGAAAATCAGCGAAATTCACAAAATCCCTGAGTGGTAAAGGGTTGACCAAGGATAGCTGGCATTGGCCTGTCCTGCAGCATAGGTAATTGTTGTATTTAGCCCACTGAAAGTTGCAGTTTAAGTAATGCTGGCACGGAAAATAGTGTTATCACATGTTTGTAGCAGACATTTATATACTTCAGCATTGCAAAAGAGTCATCATATTCTCAAGCCAAGTCCTTGCAGTCCTCCTAGCAAAACCTATAATAACCTATAATTTTGTGCCAAACCTATAAAACCTTTATTTTGTTCATAAAACCTGTAAAAAGCCTGTATTTTCATGAAAAAAACCTATATTTTTCAAATTTGGAATCTTCTTGCGACTCAACCCTAACTTTTCTTTAAAATGCACTAGTTACTATTTTTTACTTTTTAGTCCCATAAAATGTGATGAAAACTGTCAAGAAATTGTAATTTTTTTCCTCGCTTGCTTCGGCCCTTTTTTTAACCTGTATTTTTATTGAAAAATCTGTAAATAACCTATATTTTGAGTAAGAAGAACCTATATAAAAACCTATATTTTCAAAGTGGGCCACTAGGATGCCTGTCCTTGTGAAAATCTTCACAGCTTTGGTAGTAAACATTATCAGCCTTTCTTTCCATCTGGATGCTAGATTGTGAAAAACTTTTCAACATGCACTACCACCTTGTATGGACTGGTCCATATTCATGGGTGATTGTGACTGCTGATAAGCATGTGAATGATTCTAAACATGGAAAATTTTAAGACTTGTTATAACTGCAATATATATGTACTTATCCATGGTGTCTATCATTTTTCAGGCAAAATCTTCAGTCGCTATATGAGGAATAACACAGACGACGTGAGATAGAAATTCTGGGTTGAAAGAATAGTGTACAAACTGAACGATAAGATTCGTGGAATTAGGAATGGAAAATACAAATCAAAAAAGTAAATCATTACGATAACACAACCGTGAGGCATAGTGCATTTTTTCTTATATCAAAAACGGACATTTATCTGATAAAATTTGTGATCCTTTTCTTATTTATACTCCAAACATAGGTTTTGGGTGCTCGTTAGAACTGCCTCATTGAGGTGGTGTGATATGTTTTCTAAGCAGAAATAACGAAAATAATGTATACCCCTGTAAACCACAGTTTTCTCTTTCAAAAGTGGGGTTTAAGGGGCTGTCCATTTCACAGACTTGTTCAAACAGGGGATACCTTCATTCCAAATTATCATTTATGGGGGTAAATTTCCGTTTTTACTGTTGGAAACTTTGTTTTACAGCAACCGGTTAAATGGGCTTTAAGATGTTAGGGGGTGGGGATATTACATTTGTCATGTACATACATACATACATACATACATACATACATACATGTTTGCATGCATGCACAAAAGCAAGCACACACACTCACACATATAGACATGCATTTATGCACACATGGATACATGCATGCTTACCGGTATGTGCATCAAACATGCATGCATGCAAACACACCCACTCATGTATGCATGCATGCATTCATGCAGACCAGGGATACAGATTAAGCATTTTGCTCATGCATGTGTGTTTGCAAGCATTCTTGTTTGCAAACACACACACACTCCTGCATGTTTGCATATATAGATGCACACACAAACATGCAAACATGCACGTACACACTCATGCACTCATGCATTACTTGTTCAACTTATTCCCCTATAGGGGAGCTATGTTGCTGTCTGTTAACTCTTGCTCAGATATTGCCCTTTTGAAATTTTGTCATTTAGGGCCAAGCATATGGTTGGGGAGATAGTGTTGTACAAACACCATCTAGTTTGTTTTTTTAATTAAAAAAAAAAAGCCACCCAGTGGAAATCTTCCACTGACCGTTCCAAGGCGGCTCTTCTGTGGCGATTTATTCATGTTGTTGTTTGTTACTTACTGTGTGTATCACTTGTGTCTTTTGGTTTTGGATGGCCATATGGCCATTTTGTGGGAAAGTAACTGTCCTTAGGGCATTCCTTTGTTTAGGTTTCCATTATGGTCTGGTCGCTTAATGTTTGTATGTCTTTCCCTTTGGTGTCTTTTATGGGTGGAGTAAGTTAATTGTATCAGTTCCTGATCTTTGTTTTACTTCTACTTTTCAAGTGCTGCAAGCATAAGCTGTCAATGTACAGCAATGTTTTGCCATGACATTGGGCCTCGGACACTATATCGCTGGCCCCCGCCCATCGGGGCTTGAAGAAATGGATGGGCTGCATGATGCTTCCACGCAGAGCTGAAACCTACCCACACATGAGTACTGGTAAACCGCTTAGAGGATCTAAGCCTGCCCAGGTAAAGCGATGCGAGTCGGCCCATCCATGCGTATAAACCCTATTTGTTTCATTTGGTGGCAGGGCTTGAGATTTCATTTCATCTCAATGTCGGGTGAAAGTCCCACAGAATTGGAAGCAACGTCTCCAAAATGACCATTACAGTGTTGATGAGGACATTAAACCTCAAATCAAGCAAACAAACACTATGTAGCAGAATAAACTTCACAATTATTT
Source organism: Lucinisca nassula (assembly GCA_963580285.1). Classification (NCBI taxonomy): domain Eukaryota; kingdom Metazoa; phylum Mollusca; class Bivalvia; order Lucinida; family Lucinidae; genus Lucinisca; species Lucinisca nassula. The sequence goes on along the minus strand of OY757011.1, from coordinate 65,297,549 downwards.
TGATGTTATCCAAACAGACCTCGCCTGACCTACGTAGGCACATTAGAATTTTTATTCTAATGCACTTGCCAAAGTAATTTTATGTCTGATTGGATGAGTTAAAATTTTTCAACAGTATATTCTATTACATACCATATTGACCCTAAGTATTGGGACAGATAGGCCTAAGCATAATGTGTAGAACCTAACCAGTGACAGTCTGATCAAGGTTCCAAATGTTTGCCATTCCATCTGCACGTCTTGCTTGATTGCGAAACAGATTTGTTAAAACGTTTGGAGAATTACAGCATGTCCTTAAGGTCTCTAAATTCTTTGTCATTGTGAAGTATTGTCAGAAACCCAAGTCATCATGTAACATAGCTATTTATTGGCAAACATTTAGTTTTTACGCAGCTCATGGTTACAGCAGTGCACTTCCAGTACATCCATTTCTATTTTTTGCAAAACAGTATATATTTTTAACAACAACCAAATTTGATTAGTGCTTAAGTCACTGTAAAAATAAAAAATTCCAACGGTAAAACTGCTGATAAAATTTTCCTCCCCAAATGACAATTTTGAATACAGTTATCATCTAATTAACCTAATGATATTTTAGGATTTGTATTTTCCATTCCAGATTTCCACATTCAAACAAAAAAAAAATAAATAAATAATTCAATTCGGAAAGTTTGTCATGTTTATCTTGTCATTGTGATTTCTCTTACTGAACCACAATAGTTCACAATTTTTTTGAGCTGCTATATTATGATCACACTGTCTATTAACCAAGTTCATAACATTTGTTCCTAGTATACACATGACCAGATTGAATCATTCATTCAACAATATTTCAATTATATTGAGACATCTCACAGAGAGGAAGAAAAAAAGGAAGATTGAAAGAGAAGAAAAGAAAAATGAAAACGAGAGCCACACCTGCTTCAAACATAACTTACCAGGTGAAGCAAAGGCTATATGATGCCTTGGTGCTGAAACACCATCACATCATCATAGTATTATGGGAGAACTTATGGTCATGGAAGACAAAGGTGGAAATGTTAATCTCTACGGAGGCCTATATATATAGTTTACATAATATATACATCATCTGTATATTGGAACAGTATATATCAAGTATACCCGCAGCATATGAAGTGTATCAGTGGGTATACATCAGTATTGTCTTTGCATTTGTCCATTCGATCTGCTGTTTGTCCTTCCGTTAATCAACTTTTACATCAAATTTTGCATTAACCCTTTCCAGTAGAGGCATTTGCACTGGCTGGGCGTATATGAGCCCAACTGGACATTTTAGTTTTCCTAGAATTTGAACTGGGAAAAGCACAGAAAAACGGGAAAGTATAAAACCCGGGAGTAACAGCCGGGAGTAAAATCCGGGAGTAAATTTTGGCAATCGAATAAAGGTATTAAACATTAACATATCTAGATGAAATTTGGATCAAAAGTAGAATATAGACTCCTCTTTAAAATGCATATAAGTTTTATATTTATAATTGAGTACTTTTCAAGATATGAACCGAAATATATGACCATGTCGCAAAAATTTCGCCCTCTGTGAAGTAATTAATTGACCCGGGAGTAGGCCGGGAGTAATTTCTGGGTTGAAATCGGCGTTTATTGGCTTATTGCCTATGTCACATACATTGTATTTATTAAACATAGTCTTACTACCCTGACAGCTAATAGCAAAGGCACTGATCAGACTGCGGAGGTAATTGTGTCATCGTTTCTACATTATACGGCCATAAAACAAATAGCGCAAAATATAAATGTTCCGGGTCACATAATCATAGGCGCAGGAGCAGGGCGTGAGTTGGGTTGGGGGTTTGGATGTGTGTCGAGTCCCGATATGACAAGTAAATAAATTCATGTACTCCATGCTGAATCTCAGCTTTTCTTCTGACAAACGTTTAAGAAATGCAATGTATGTGATAGAAGCAATAAGGCCGAGAATAAGGCAAATAAACGCCGATTTCAACCCAGAAATTACTCCCGGCCCACTCCCGGGTTAATTATTTACTAGGCGGAGCTATGAAATAACTTTAATTTTGCATTTTTCTAATCTCTGACATGTTTTTAACTGATAACACATAAAGTAATTTTTGTAGAAACCCCAGACTGAACATATTTTGCAAAATGCTTGACATCGGCAAAACCGCAAAAGTTACTCCCGGGCGAAAATTTTGCGACGTGGTCGTATATTTCGGTTCATATCTTGAGAAGTACATGATAATGATGTTAACACTTATGTGCATTTTAAAGAAACGTCTATATTCTACTTTTTATTCAAATTTCATTCAGATATGTGAATGTTTAGTACCTTTATTCGATTGTCAAAATTTACTCCCGGATTTTACTCCCGGATTTTACTCCCGGCTCCCGGCCGTTACTCCCGGGTTTTATACTTTCCCCAGAAAAACCTGCACGTCTAAATATACTGGAAGGACTTACCTGTTGGGTTTTGTTTTGAGCTTCTGGTGAGATGGGAATCTGAGATGTGATTCTGGATTCAGAGTGGGGTCATTCTGGAACACAAGTGGGATCCCAACCCTGAATCCCTTATTTTAATCCTGTTCCGATCCCACAGGATTTCATCGGGATCACTGCGGGATTTCATTCTGATCCCGGCTGGATTTCATCGGGAATCCCGCAATTTGTCCCGCTGGGATCCCGTCAGAATCCCACCGGGATCCCGATAAAACCTGCTGGGATTTCACCGGGATCCCGCTGGTTTCACCGGAATTCCGGTGGGATTTCACCGGGATCCGGCGGGATTTCATCGGGAATCCCGCAATTTGTCCCGCTGGGATCCCGTCAGAATCCCACCGGGATCCCGATAAATCCTGCTGGGATTTCACCGGGATCCCGCTGGTTTCACCGGAATTCCGGTGGGATTTCACCGGGATCCCGGCGGGATTTCATCGGGATCCCAGCGGGATTTATCGGAATCCCGGCGGGATTTCATCGGGATCCCGGCGGGATTAATCAGGATCCCATTGGGATTTATCGGGATCCCGGCGGGATTTCATCGGGATCCCGGAAATCCCGACCGGGAATCCCGCAATTTTATCCCGCCGGGATCCCGGCGGAATCCCACATGGGATCCCGGCAGGATCCCGGCGGGATTCCCGCTCATATTTTTACTTGGGTGGGCCTTGCAGTTTCAGAGAAGAAGATTTTTAAAGATTTTTCCCTATTATAATCCTATGTAAAACCAAAGGGCCCCGGGGCGGTGGCATGTTTCACCCAGCACTATAATTTGAACAATCTTGGAAGGGATCCACTAGATGAAGCTTCATACCAAAAAACAAAGACCTGGGCCTTGCGTTTTCAGAGAAGAAGATTTTTAAAGATTTTCCTATATAAGCCCATGTAAAATCAAAGGGCCCCGGGGCGGGGGCCTTTTTGGCCCCAGCACCATAATTTGAACAATCTTGGTAGGGGTCCACTAGATGAAGCTTCATGCCAAATATCAAAGACCTGGGCCTTGCGGTTTCAGAGAAGAAGATTTTTTAAGTTTTTGGTGAAAAAATCTATTTTGGCTCCTGTGACCTGGATGTGCAATGGACCGAAACAATTTGAACAACTTTGAAAGGGGTGCACCTAAGGATCCTGTGAAGTTTGGTCAAAATACGATAAGTGGTTTAGAAGGAGATGTCGTTTGAAGAAATTGTTTACGCACGGATGACAGACAAAAAGTGATCCTAATATTAATCACAAGAGGGCCATGATGGCCCTGGATCGCTCACCTGATCCATAAAGTAACAAGTGGGCCCCGGGGTGGACCATTATTGACCCAAGGGCTATAATGTGCAAAATGTTGACGGAGGTCTAAAAAGGTGAAGCTTCATACCAAATATCAACAAAGGCTATAATTTGAACAATCTTGGCAAAGGTCCACTAGATGAAGCTACACACCAAATTTCAAAGACCTGGGCCTTGCCATTTCAGATAAGAAGATTTTCAAAGTTATATCTCTATATAAGTCTATATAAAACCAAAGGGCTCCGGGCAGGGGCTTTTGTGGCCCTAGGGCTATAATTTGAACAATCTTGGTAGAGGTCCACTAGATGAAGCTTCATACCAAATATCAAAGACCTGGGCCTTGCAGTTTCAGAGAAGTAGATATTTAAAGATTTGTCCTATATAATCAAACAAAAGGGACCCGGGGCTGTGGCATTTTTGGCCCCGGCATTATAATTTGAACAATCTTGGTAGGGGTCTACTAGGTGAAGCTTCATACCAAATATCAAAGACCTGGGACTTATGGTTTCAGAGAAGATTTTTAAAGATTTTCCCTATATAATCCTATGTAAAATCAAAGGGACCCGGGGCGGGGGCATTTTTGGCCCCAGCACTATAATTTGAACAATCTTGGTAGGGGTCCACTAGGTGAAGCTTCATACCAAATATCAAAGACCTGGGCCTTGCGGTTCCAGAGGAGAAGTTTTTTAAAGATTTTCCCTATATAAGCCCATGTAAAACCAAAGGGCCCCCGGGTGGGGGCATTTTGGGTTCCACCACAATAATTTGAATATTCTTGGTAGGGGTCCACTAGATGAAGCTTCATACCAAATATCAAAGACCTGTGCTTTGCCATTTCAGAGGAGAAGATTTTTAAAGATTTTCCCTATATAAGCCCATGCAAAACCAAAGGGCCCCGGGGCGGGGGCATTTTTGGCCCCAGCACTATTATTTGAACAATCTTGGTAGGGGTCTACTAGATGAAGATTCATACCAAATAACAAAGACCTGGGCTTTGTGGTTTCAGAGAAGAAGATTTTTAAAGATTTTGCCTATATAAGTCAATGTAAAACCAAAGGGCCCTGGGGCGGGGGCATTTTTGGCCTTAGGGCTATAATTTAAACAATCTTGATAGAGGTCCACTAGATGAAGCTTCATACCAAATAGCAAAGACCTGGGCGTTGCAGTTTCAGAGAAGAAGATTTTAAAGATTTTTCCTATATAAGCACATGTAAAACCAAAGGGCCCCGGGGCGGGGGCATTTTTGGCCCCAGCACTATAAATTGAATAATCTTGGTAGGAGTCCACTAGATGAAGCTTCATACCAAAAATCAAAGACCTGGGCCTTGTGGTTTCAGAGAAGAAGATTTTTAAAGATTTTCCTTTGTAAGCCCATGTAAAACCAAAGGGCCAAGGGGGTGGGGGCATTTTTGGCCACAGCACTATAATTTGAACAATCTTGGTAGGGGTTCACCAGATGAAGCTTCATACCAAATATCAAAGACCTGGACCTTGCGGTTTCAGAGTAGAAGATTTTTTAAGTTTTCGGTGAAAAAATCTATTTTGGGCTCCTGTGAACTATATGTGCAACAGACCGGAACCATTTGAACAACTTTGAAAGGGGACCACCTAAGGATCATTCCTGTGAAGTTTGGTCAAAATCCGATCAGTGGTTTAGGAGGAGATGTCGTTTGAAGAAATTGTTTACGCACGGATGACAGACAAAAAGTGATCCTAATATTAATCACAAGAGGGCCATGATGGCCCTGAATCGCTCACCTGATCCATAGAGTCAAAGGGGGCACCGGGGAGGGCCATAATTGATCCAGAGCTATAATGTGCATAATGTTGAGAGAGGTCAAAAAAGGTGAAGCTTCATACCAAATATCAACAAAGGCTATAATTTTAACAATCTTGGCAAAGGTCCACTAGATGAAGCTACACACCAAATATCAAAGACCTGGGCCTTGCGGTTTCAGAGAAGAAGATTTTTTTTTAAAGGTCCTCTAGATGAAGCTCCATACCAAATATCAAAGACATGGGCCTTGCAGTTTCAGAGTAGAAGATTTTTAAAGATTTCCCTATATAAGTCTATGTAAAACCAAAGGGTCTCGAGCGGGGGCATATTTTGCCCCAGGGCTATAATTTGAACAATCTTGATAGAGGTCCACTAGATGAAATTTTACACAAAATATCAAAGACCTAGGCATTGTGGTTTCAGAGAAGAAGATTTTTCAAGATATTCCCTAAATAAGTCTATGTTAAACAAAAGGGCCCTGGAGCGGGGGCATTTTTTTGCCCCAGCACTATAATTTGAACTATCTTGGTAGAGGTCAACTAGATAAAGCTTCATACCAAATATCAAAGACCTAGGCCTTGCGGTTTCAGAGAAGAAGATTTTTCAAGAATTTCCCTATATAAAGCCTATGTAAAACCAAAGGGCCCCAGGGTGGGGGCATTTTGGCCCCAGCACTATAATTTGAACAATCTTGGTAGGGGTCCACTAGATGAAGCTTCATACCAAATAGCAAAGACCTGGGCCTTGCGGTTTCAGAGAAGAAGATTTTTAAAGATTTTCCCTATATAAGCCCATGTAAAACCAAAGGGCCCCGGGGCGGGGGCATTTTTGGCCCCAGCACTATAATTTGAACAATCTTGGTAGGGGTCCACTAGATGAAGCTTCATACCAAATAGCAAAGACCTTGGCCTTGCGGTTTCAGAGAAGAAGATTTAAATATTTTCCCTATATAAGCCCATGTAAAACCAAAGGGCCCCGGGGCGGGGGCATTTTTGGCCCCAGCACTATAATTTGAACAATCTTGGTAGGGGTCCATTGGATGAAGCTTCATACCAAATAGCAAAGACCTTGGCCTTGCGGTTTCAGAGAAGAAGATTTTTAAATATTTTCCCTATATAAGCCCATGTAAAACCAAAGGGCCCCGGGGCGGGGGCATTTTTGGCCCCAGCACTATAATTTGAACAATCTTGTTAGGGGTCCACTAGATGAAGCTTCATACCAAATAGCAAAGACCTGGGCCTTGCGGTTTCAGAGAAGAAGATTTTTAAAGATTTTCCCTATATAAGCCCATGTAAAACCAAAGGGCCCCGGGGCGGGGGCATTTTTGGCCCCAGCACTATAATTTGAACAATCTTGGTAGGGGTCCACTAGATGAAGCTTCATACCAAATAGCAAAGACCTGGGCCTTGCGGTTTCAGAGAAGAAGATTTTTAAAGATTTTCCCTATATAAGCCCATGTAAAACCAAAGGGCCCCGGGGCCGGGGCATTTTTGGCCCCAGCACTATAATTTGAACAATCTTGGTAGGGGTCCACTAGATGAAGCTTCATACCAAATATCAAAGACCTGGGCCTTGTGGTTTCAGAGAAGAAGATTTTTTAAGTTTTCGGTGAAAAAAATCTATTTTTGGCTCCTGTGACCTAGATGTGCAACGGACCGGAACCATTTGAACAACTTTGAAAGGGGATCACCTAAGGATCATTCCTGTGAAGTTTGGTCAAAATCCGATCAGTGGTTTAGGAGGAGATGTCGTTTGAAGAAATTGTTTACGCACGCACGCACGCACGCACGGATGGACGCACGACGGACAAAAAGTGATCCCAAAAGCTCACCTCGTCACTACGTGACGGTGAGCTAACAAGAGGGCCATGATGGCCCTGGATCGCTCACCTGATCCATAGAGTAACAAGTGGGCCCCCGGGAGGATCATTATTGACCCCAAGGTTATAATGTGCATAATGTTGAGTGAGGTCTAAAAAGGTGAAGCTTCATACCAAATATCAACAAAGGCTATAATTGTCCACTAGATGAAGCTCCATATCAAATATCAAAGACATGGGCCTTGCAGTTTCAGAGAAGAAGATTTTTAAAGATTTTCCAATATAAGTCTATGTAAAACCAACGGGTCTCGGGGCGGTGGCATTTTTTGCCCCAGGGCTATAATTTGAACAATCTTGATAGAGGTCCACTAGAAGAAATTTCACACCAAATATCAAATACCTAGGCCTAGGGGTTTCACAGAAGAAGATTTTTAAAAATTTTCCCTATATAAGTCTATGTAAAACCAAAGGGCCCTGAGGCGGGGGCATTTTTGGCCTCAGGGCTATAATTTGAACAATCTTCGTAAAGGTCCACTAGCTGAAGCTTCATACCAAATATCAAAGACCTAGGCCTTGTGGTTTCAGAGAAAAAGATTTTCCCTATATAAGTCTATGTAAAACCAAAGGGCCCCAGAGCGGGGGCATTTTTGGACCCAGGGCTATAATTTGAACAATCTTGGTGGAGGTCCACAAGATAAAGCTTCATACCAAATATCAAAGACCTGGGCCTTGCAGTTTCAGAGAAGAAGATTTTTAAAGATTTTCCTTACATAAGCCTATGTATAACCAACGGGCCCCAGGACGGGGGCATTTTTGGCCCCAGCACTATAATTTGAACAATCTTGGTAGGGGTCCACTAGATGAAGCTTAATACCAAATAGCAAAGACCTGGGCCTTGCAGTTTCAGAGAAGAAGATTTTTAAAGATTTTCCCTATATAAGTCCATGTGAAACCAAAGGGCCCCGGGGCGGAGGCATTTTTAGCTCCAGCACTATAATTTGAACAATCTTGGTAGGGGTCCACTAGATGAAGCTTCATATCAAATATCAAAGACCTGGGCCTTGCGGTTTCAGAGAAGAAGATTTTTTAAGATTTTCCTATATAAGCCCATATAAAACCAAAGGGCCCCTGGGTGGGGGCATTTTTGGCCCCAGCACTATAATTCGAACAATCTTGGTAGGGGTCCGCTAGATAAAGCTTCATACCAAATATCAAAGACCTGGGCCTTGTGGTTTCAGAGAAGAAGATTTTTTAAGTTTTCGGTGAAAAAATCTATTTTTGGCTCCTGTGACCTATTTGTGCAACGGACCGGAACCATTTGAACAACTTTAAAAGGGGACCACCTAAGGATAATTCCTGTGATGTTTGGTCAAAATCGGATCAGTGGTTTAGGAGGAGATGTCGTTTGAAGAAATTGTTTACGCACAAATGACAGACAAAAAGTGATCCTAATATAAAACACAAGAGGGCCATGATGGCCCTGGATCGCTCACCTGATCCCAGGGCTTTAATGTGCATAATGTTGAGGGAGGTATTAAAGGTGAAGCTTCATACCAAACATCAACAAAGGCTATAATTTGAACAATCTTGGCAAAGGTCCACAAGATGAAGCTACACATCAAATATCAAAGACCTGGGCTTAGCGGTTTCAGAGAAGAAGATTTTTGAAAGATTTTGCCTATATAAGCCTATGTAAAACCAAAGGGCCCCGGGACGGGGGCATTTTTTGCCCCAGCACTATAATTTGAACAATCTTGGTAGGGGTCCACTAGATGAAGCTTCATACCAAATATCAAAGTTCTGGGCCTTGTGGTTTCAGAGAAGAAGATTTTTAAAGATTTTCCCTATATAAGCCTATGTAAAACCAAAGGGCCCCGCGGCGGGGGCATTTTTGGCCCCAGCACTATAATTTGAACAATCTTGGTAGGGGTCCACTAGATGAATCTTCATACCAAATATCAAAGACCTGGGCCTTGTGGTTTCAGAGAAGAAGATTTTTAAAGATTTTCCCTATATAAGCCAATGTTAAACCAAAGGGCCCCGTGGCGGGAGCATTTTTTGTCCCAGCACTATAATTTGAACAATCTTGGTATGGGTCCACTAGATGAAGCTTCATACCAAATATCAAAGTCCTGGGCCTTGTGGTTTCAGAGAAGAAGATTTTTAAAGATTTTCCCTATATAAGCCTATGTAAAACCAAAGGGCCCCGGGGCGGGGGCATTTTTGGCCCCAGCATTATCATTTGAACAATCTTGGTAAGGGTCCACTAGATGAAGCTTCATACCAAATATCAAAGACCTGAGCCTTGTGGTTTCAGAGAAGAAGATTTTTAAAGATTTTCCCTATATAAGCCAATGTAAAACCAAAGGGCCCTGTGGCGGGGGCATTTTTTGTCCCAGCACTAAAATTTGAACAATCTTGGTAGGGGTCCACTAGATGAAGCTTCATACCAAATATCAAAGTCCTGGGCCTTGTGGTTTCAGAGAAGAAAATTTTTAAAGATTTTCCTTATATAAGCCTATGTAAAACCAAAGGGCCCCGGGGCGGGGGCATTTTTGGCCCCAGCACTATAATTTGAACAATCTTGGTAGGGGTCCACTAGATGAAGCTTCATACCAAATATCAAAGTTCTGGGCCTTGTGGTTTCAGAGAAGAAGATTTTTAAAGATTTTCCCTATATAAGCCTATGTCAAACCAAAGGGCCCCGGGGAAGGGGCATTTTTGGCCCCAGCTATATAATTTAAACAATCTTGGTAGGGGTCCACTAGATGAAGCTTCATACCAAATATCAAAGACATGGGCCTTGTGGTTTCAGAGAAGAAGATTTTTAAAGATTTTCCCTATATAAGCCAATGTAAAACCAAAGGGCCCCGTGGCGGGGGCATTTTTTGTCCCAGCACTAAAATTTTAACAATCTTGGTAGGGGTCCACTAGATGAAGCTTCATACCAAATATCAAAGTCCTGGGCCTTGTGGTTTCAGAGAAGAAGATTTTTAAAGATTTTCCCTATATAAGTCTATGTAAAACCAAAGGGCCCCGGGGCGGGGGATTTTTGGCCCCAGCACTATAATTTGAACAATCTTGGTAGGGGTCCACTAGATGAAGCTTCATACCAAATATCAAAGACCTGGGCCTTGTGGTTTCAGAGAAGAAGATTTTTTTAAGATTTTCCCTATATAACCCTATGTAAAACCAAAGGGCCCCAGGGCGGGGGCATTTTTGGCCCCAACACTATAATTTGAACAATCTTGGTAGGGGTCCACTAGATGAAGCTTCATACCAAATATCAAAGACCTGGGCCTTGTGGTTTCAGAGAAGAAGATTTTTTAAGTTTTTTTGTGAAAAAAATCTGTTTTTGGCTCCTGTGACCTAGATGTGCAACGGACCGAACCATTTGAACAACTTTGAAAGGGGACCACCTAAGGATCATTCCTGTGAAGTTTGGTCAAAATCCGATCAGTGGTTTAGGAGGAGATGTCGTTTAAAGAAATTGTTTACGCACGCACGGACGGACGCACGCACGCACGCACGACGCACGACGGACAAAAAGTGATCCCAAAAGCTCACCTCCTCACTACGTGACGGTGAGCTAACAAGAGGGCCATGATGGCCCTGGATCGCTCACCTGATCCATAGTGTAACAAGTGTGCCCAAGAGAGGGCCATTATTGGCCCCAGGGCTTTAATGTGCATAATGTTGAGGGAGGTCTTAAAGGTGAAGCTTCATACCAAACATTAACAAAGGCTATAATTTGAACAATCTTGGCAAAGGTCCACTAGATGAAGCTACACATCAAATATCAAAGACCTGGGCCTTGCGGTTTGAGAGAAGAAGATTTTTAAAGATTTTGCCCATATAAGCCTATGTAAAACCAATGGGCCCCGGGACGGGGGCATTTTTTGCCCCAGCACTATAATTTGAACAATCTTGGTAGGGGTCCACTAGATGAAGCTTCATACCAAATATCAAAGATCTGGGCCTTGTGGTTTCAGAGAAGAAGATTTTTAAAGATTTTCCCTATATAAGCCAATGTAAAACCAAAGAGCCCCATGGCGGGGGCATTTTTTGTTCCAGCACTATAATTTGAAGGGGTCCACTAGATGAAGCTTCATACCAAATATCAAAGTCCTGGGCCTTGTGGTTTCAGAGAAGAAAATTTTTAAAGATTTTCCCTATATAAGCCTATGTAAAACCAAAGGGCCCCGGGGCGGGGGCATTTTTGGCCCCAGCACTATAATTTGAACAATCTTGGTAGGGGTCCACTAAATGAAGCTTCATACCAAATATCAAAGACCCGGGCCTTGTGGTTTCAGAGAAGAAGATTTTTAAAGATTTTCCCTATATAAGCCTATGTAAAACCAAAGGGCCCGGTGGCGGGGGCATTTTTTGTCCCAGCACTATAATTTGAACAATCTTGGTAGGGGTCCACTAGATGAAGCTTCATACCAAATATCAAAGTCCTGGGCTTTGTGGTTTCAGAGAAGAAGATTTTTAAAGATTTTCCCTATATAAGCCTATGTAAAACCAAAGGGCCCCGGGGCGGGGGCATTTTTGGCCCCAGCACTATTATTTGAACAATCTTGGTAGGGGTCCACTAGATGAAGCTTCATACCAAATATCAAAGTCCTGGGCCTTGTGGTTTCAGAGAAGAAGATTTTTAAAGATTTTCCCTATATAAGCCAATGTAAAACCAAAGGGCCCCGGGACGGGGGCATTTTTGGCCCAAGCACTATAATTTGAACAATCTTGGTAGGGGTCCACTAGATGAAGCTTCATACCAAATATCAAAGAACTGGGCCTTGTGGTTTCAGAGAAGAAGATTTTTAAAGATTTTCCCTATATAAGCCTATGTAAAACCAAAGGGCCCCAGGGCGGGGGCATTTTTGGCCCCAGCACTATAATTTGAACAATCTTGGTAGGGGTCCATTAGATGATGCTTCATACCAAATATCAAAGACCTGGGCCTTGTGGTTTCAGAGAAGAAGATTTTTTAAGTTTTTGGTGAAAAAAATCTATTTTGGCTCCTGTGACCTAGATGTGCAACGGACCGGAACCATTTGAACAACTTTGAAAGGGGACCACCTAAGGATCATTCCTGTGAAGTTTGGTCAAAATCCGATCAGTGGTTTAGGAGGAGATGTCGTTTGAAGAAAAAGTTTACGGACGCACGCACTACGAACGACGGACAAAAAGTGATCCCAAAAGCTCATCTCGTCACTACGTGACAGGTGAGCTAATAAAACAAGAGTGCCAAGATGGCCCTGTATCTCTCACCTGTGGACCAGAAAATCATAAGCTTAGGGATGTTTAGAAACAAGAGGACCATGATGGTCCTATATTGCTCACCTGAGCTAAGAGATTTACATGTGGGTCCCACGGCAGGGCAATTGTTGGCCCCATGTCCATAATTTGAACAAGTTTGGTAGAGGTCCACTAAAGGAAGCTTAATATCAAATATCAAAGTCCTGGGCCTTCTGGCTTCAGACAAAAAGATTTCTAAAAGTTTTCTGTATATAAGTCTCATGTAAGACCAGTGGGCCCCATGGTGGGGTGAATTTTGGCCCCAGGCTATGATTTGAACAATCATGGTAGAGTTCCACTAGACGTAGCTTCATACCAAATATCTAAGACCTTGACCTTTTAATTTCAGACATGTTTTCTCTATGAAAGTCTATGTAAAACTAGTGGGTCCCGGGTTGGGGCAATTTTTGGCACCATGCAGGGCTATAATTTGAACTATCGTGGTAGATGGCCACTGGATGAAGCTTCAAACCAAATATCAAAGACCTTGGCCTTCTGGTTTCAGACAAGAAGTTCTTTAAAGGTTTTCCCTATGCAAAACCAATGGGCCCCCACACAGGGCCATTTTTGGCCTTCTAGTTACAGGGAAGAAGACTTTTAAAGGTTTTTCCTATATAAGCCTATGGAAAACCATTTGGTCCCTGGGCAGGGGTCGTTTTTGGCCCCAGGGCTATAATTTGAACAATTTCAGTAGAGGTCCACTAGATGACGCTTCATACCATTGTAACCAAATATCAAAGACTTGGGCCTTCTGGTTTCAGACGAAAAGATTTTAAAAGGTTTTCCCTATATAAGCCTAATTAAAACCAGTGTGCCCTTAGGCAGGGTCGTTTTTGGCCCCAGGGCTATAATTTGAACAATCTTGGTAGAGGTTCACTAGATGAAGCTTCAAACCAAATATCAAAGACCTGGGGTTTCTGGTTTCAGGAAAGGAGATTCTTATATGCTTTCTCTATATAAGCCTATATAAAACCAGTGGGCCCCGGGGCGTGGCTGTTTTTGGCCCCAGGGCTATAATTTGAACAATCTTGGTAGAGGTCCACTAGATGAAGCTTCATACCGAATATCAAAGACCTGGGCCTTCTGGTTTCAGACAAGAAGATTTTTAAAGGATTCCCTATATTACCCTAAGTAAAACCAGTGTGCCCCAGGGCGGGGTCATTTTTGGCCCCAGGGCTATAATTTGAACAATCTTGTTAGAGGTCCACTAGATGAAGCTTCATAGCATATATCAAAGACCTAGGCCTTCTGGTTTTAGAGAAGGAGATTTTTAAAGGTTTTTCCTATATAAGCGTATGTAAAACCATTGGGCCCCGGGGCGGGGTCATTTTTGGCCCCAGGGCTACAATTTGAACAATCTTGGTAGAGGTCCACTAGATAAAGCTTCATACCAAATATCAAAGTCCTAGGCCTTCTGGTTGCAGGGAAGAAGATTTTTAAAGGTTTTTTATTATTTTCCCCTCTTTGTTGCCATGGCAACCAGAGTTCGGCATGGAATGGAATTCTTTGAACAACTTTGAGAGAGGACCACCTAAGGATCATTTCTGCCAAGTGTGGTCAGAATCTGTTCAGTGGTTAAGGTGGAGATGTTGTTTTAAGAAATTGTGAACGGCCGGACATATGGACGGACGACGACGACAATGACAACAGACGGTGACCAATTCACAATAGCTCCCCCTGAGCCATCGGCTCAGGTGAGCTAAAAATAGAAACAAGAGGGTCATGATGGCCCTGGATCGCTCACCTGATCCATAGGGTATCAAGTGGGCCCCTGGGAGAGCCATTATTGGCCCAGGCTATAATATGAAATCGGGCCAAAGGGCTAGGAGGAGATGTTGCTTAAAGGTATTTCTATTTTTAGCTCTGGTGGCCATTTTGTTCAGCGGAGCAGAACCATTTTATCAATTTCGGTAGAGGGTCATCCACGAAACATTTCAGTGAAATTATTTTGAAATCGGGCCAAAGGGCTAGGAGGAGATGTCGTTTAAAGGCTTTTCTATTTTTAGCTCTGGCGGCCATTTTGTTCAGCGGAGCGGAACCATTTTAGCAATTTCTGTAAAGGGTCATCCAAGGAACATTTCAGTGAAATAATTTTGAAATCAGGCCAAAGGGCTAGGAGGAGATGTCGTTTAAAGGTTTTTCTATTTTTAGCTCTGGCGGCCACTTTTTTCAGCGGAGTGGAACCATTTTAGCAATTTTGGTAGAGGGTCATCCAAGAAACATTTCTGTGAAATTATTTTGAAATCAGACCAAAGGGCTAGGAGGAGATGTCTTTTAAAGGTTTTTCTATTTTTAGCTCTTGCGGCCATTTTGTTCAGCGGAGCGGAACCATTTTAGCAATTTCGGTAGAGGGTCATCCAAGAAACATTTCAGTGAAATTATGTTGAAAGCGGGCCAAAGGGCTAGGAGATGTCGTTTAAAGGTTTTTCTATTTTTAGCTCTGGCGGCCATTTTGTTCAGCGGAGAGGAACCATTTTAGCAATTTCAGTAGAGGGTCATTTAAGGAACATTTCTGTGAAATTATTTTGAAATCGGGCAAAAGGGCTAGGAGGAGATGTCGTTTAAAGGTTTTTCTATTTTTAGCTCTGGCGGCCATTTTGTTCAGCGGTGCGGAACCATTTTAGCAATTTCAGTAGAGGGTCATCCAAGGAACATTTCTGTGAAATTATTTTGAAATCGGGCCAAAGGGCTAGGAGGAGATGTCGTTTAAAGGTTTTTCTATTTTTAGCTCTGGTGGCCATTTTGTTCAGCGGAATGGAACCATTTTAGCAATTTTGGTAGAGGGTCATCCAAGGAACATTTCTGTGAAATTATTTTGAAATCGGGCCAAAGGGCTAGGAGGAGATGTCGTTTAAAGGTTTTTCTATTTTTAGCTCTGGCGGCCATTTTGTTCTGCAGAGCGGAACCATTTTAGCAATTTTGGTAGAGGGTCATCCAAGGAACATTTCTGTGAAATTATTTTGAAATCAGACCAAAGGGCTAGGAGGAGATGTCGTTTAAAGGTTTTTCTATTTTTAGCTCTTGCGGCCATTTTGTTCAGCGGAGCGGAACCATTTTAGCAATTTCGGTAGAGGGTCATCCAAGAAACATTTCAGTGAAATTATGTTGAAAGCGGGCCAAAGGGCTAGGAGGAGATGTCGTTTAAATTTTTTTCTATTTTTAGCTCTGGCGGCCATTTTGTTCAGCGGAGAGGAAGCATTTTAGTAATTTCGGTAGAGGGTCATCCAAGGAACATTTCTTTGAAATTATTTTGAAATCGGGCCAAAGGGCTAGGAGGAGATGTTGTTTAAAGGTTTTTCTATTTTTAGCTCTGGTGGCCATTTTGTTCAGCGGTGCGGAACCATTTTAGCAATTTCAGTAGAGGGTCATCCAAGGAACATTTCTGTGAAATTATTTTGAAATCGGGCCAAAGGGCTAGGAGGAGATGTCGTTTAAAGGTTTTTCTATTTTTAGCTCTGGTGGCCATTTTGTTCAGCAGAATGGAACCATTTTAGCAATTTTGGTAGAGGGTCATCCAAGGAACATTTCTGTGAAATTATTTTGAAATCGGGCCAAAGGGCTAGGAGGAGATGTCGTTTAAAGGTTTTTCTATTTTTAGCTCTGGCGGCCATTTTTTTCTGCAGAGCGGAACCATTTTAGCAATTTTGGTAGAGGGTCATCCAAGGAACATTTCTGTGAAATTATTTTGAAATCGGACCAAAGGGCTAGGAGGAGATGTCGTTTAAACGTTTTTCTATTTTTAGCTCTTGCGGCCATTTTTTTCAGCGGAGCGGAACCATTTTAGCAATTTCGGTAGAGGGTCATCCAAGAAACATTTCAGTGAAAAATTTTGAAATCGGGCCAAAGGGCTAGGAGGAGATGTCGTTTAAAGGTTTTTCTATTTTTAGCTCTGGCGGCCATTTTGTTCAGCGGAGCGGAACCATTTTAGCAATTTCGGTAGAGGGTCATCCAAGAAACATTTCAGTGAAATTATGTTGAAAGCGGGCCAAAGGGCTAGGAGGAGATGTCGTTTAAATTTTTTTCTATTTTTAGCTCTGGCGGCCATTTTGTTCAGCGGAGAGGAAGCATTTTAGCAATTTCGGTAGAGGGTCATCCAAGGAACATTTCTTTGAAATTATTTTGAAATCGGGCCAAAGGGGTAGGAGGAGATGTTGTTTAAAGGTTTTTCTATTTTTAGCTCTGGCGGCCATTTTGTTTAGCGGTGCGGAACCATTTTAGCAATTTCAGTAGAGGGTCATCCAAGGAACATTTCTGTGAAATTATTTTGAAATCGGGCAAAAGGGCTAGGAGGAGATGTCGTTTAAAGGTTTTTCTATTTTTAGCTCTGGTGGCCATTTTGTTCAGCAGAATGGAACCATTTTAGCAATTTTGGTAGAGGGTCATCCAAGGAACATTTCTGTGAAATTATTTTGAAATCGGGCCAAAGGGCTAGGAGGAGATGTCGTTTAAAGGTTTTTCTATTTTTAGCTCTGGTGGCCATTTTTTTCTGCAGAGCGGAACCATTTTAGCAATTTTGGTAGAGGGTCATCCAAGGAACATTTCTGTGAAATTATTTTGAAATCGGACCAAAGGGCTAGGAGGAGATGTCGTTTAAAGGTTTTTCTATTTTTAGCTCTTGCGGCCATTTTGTTCAGCGGAGCGGAACCATTTTAGCAATTTCGGTAGAGGGTCATCCAAGAAACATTTCAGTGAAATAATTTTGAAATCGGGCCAAAGGGCTAGGAAGAGATGTCTTTTAAAGGTTTTTCTATTTTTAGCTCTGGCGGCCATTTTGTTCAGCGGAGCGGAACCATTTTAGCAATTTCGGTAGAGGGTCATCCAAGGAACATTTCTGTGAAATTATTTTGAAATCGGGCCAAAGGGCTAGGAGGAGATGTCGCTTAAAGGTTTTTCTATTTTTAGCTCTGGCGGACATTTTGTTCAGCGGAATGATTTTAGCAATTTTGGTAGAGGGTCATCCAAGGAACATTTCTGTGAAATTATTTTGAAATCGGGCCAAAGGGCTAGGAGGAGATGTCGCTTAAAGGTTTTTCTATTTTAGCTCTGGTGGCCATTTTGTTCTGCGGAGCGGAACCATTTTAGCAATTTTGGTAGAGGGTCACCCAACGAACATTTCTATGAAAGTATTTTGAAATCCATTCACTGGTTTAGGAGGAGATGTCATTTAAGTGAATTGTTGACGACGCACGACGCACGCCGGACGCCGGACAAAAGGCGATCACAATAGCTCACCTTGAGCACTTCGTGCTCAGGTGAGCTAAAAACTGTGAAAGAAGGCAAGGCATGTTTGTTAACCGGACTGATATAAATATCTTCATAGTTCCCGGGTTGTCAACAAAGTTGTACATCAGTTGAACCCTTAGGCGGGAACATATTTGGCCCCAAGGCTATAATTCAATAGATGAAGCTTCATACCAAATATCAAAGACCTGGGCCTTGTGGTTTCAGAAAAGAGGATGTTTAAAGATTCCCCTATATAAGTAAGTCAATGTAAAAGATCCTTTCAAAAGTTAGGGACTTATCACGAGAATGTCAAAAATGGGTGTTTTCAGCAATCAAAGGGAAATAAAAAGGTCGAACTCACCAGTTTTTGAACTCATCCCAGCCTTTATCCCCGACTTACTTGTTTGTTAGTTAAAAGAAGATCCAATAAAAACTGAAGGGTCAAAAACAGGCATTTTCTGCAATCAAAGGGACATAACTCTATGATAACAAAGCATCGCAGGCAATACAAATCCCCTCGCACAAGCCTACTTTGTGTGTGGAAAACATTGAACTGGCAAAAGTCCACCTTGCTTGAGATGTCATCATTCGCTGCATTTGTGTAAAGTTTTATTAAAATCCATAAATAAATATAGGCTCTAGAGGGATGACAATGTTTTTTCTAAAAATAGTCAAAGAGACCTTAACCTTGAGCCAGGGACCCCGAAAGTCGAAATGGCTCTGGATGTAACCATTTTCAACATTTAAGTAAAGTTATAGCAAATTTCATCAACAAGAGGCTCAATGAGCCTAAACCGCTCACCTGAGGAACTTAAGTTTTAACAATTCACAGACTTGACTACTAAATCTACTAATAGAATCCAGCCCATTGACCCTTACAGGATATAAGTCATCATTATTGCATTGCATTCCAAGTTTGAGACTTCTAGCTTCTATAGTTCCTGAGAAATCTTTGACGAAAATTTAACATTGGTCAAAATGGAGAGAAAGAAGAATGAAAGAACAGATGAACAAATAAGCTGAGAATATTGAATACCAATTTTGATGCTTCTAGCTTTTATAGTTCCTGAGAAATCTTTGATTAAAAATTTAACATTGGTCTATTATCTCTATATGGAGAGAAAGAAGAATGAAGGAACAAATGAACCAGACTAGCTCCAAAACCTAATGCAGCTTTTCCCCTTGCCCAATGGTGCTACACATAAAATTTAAACAAGATTGGTCGACTGCCTTCTGAGATATGCTTCATTGAAAGTGTGGACGACGGATGAACGGACGACAGACGACGGACTCCGGAGCCTTGGTATACTATCAGCTCACTGGAGCCTTTGGCTCAGGTGAGCTAAAAATTCAAGTCGCTATTTCTGTCACAACATTTTCCCTAGGTTAAGTCTATGGGCAAATTTTTTTGTCTCTCAAGGTCACGTAACTCCAAGGTCAATATTCCGATTCGGCCCAAAATCGAACTTAACCGAGATTTTATGCCTGTCCTCGTTACCTGCAAGTTTGAAGCTGATATGAATAAAAATAAAGTTGCTATCGTGGTCACAACGTATTTTTTTATGCTCAAGGGCAGGTAACTCCAAGGCAAATATTCCGATTCGGCCCAAAATCGAACTTAACCGAGATTTTATGTCTGTCCTCGTTACCTGCAAGTTTGAGGCTGATCTGAAAAAAATTCAAGTCGCTATCGTAGTCGCAACATTTTCCCTAATTAAGTCTATGGGCATATTTTTTGTCGCTCAAGGTCATGTAACTCCGAGGTCAATATTCCGATTCGGCCCAAAATTGAACTTAACCGAGATTTTATGCCTGTCCTCGTTACCTGCAAGTTTGAAGCTGATATGAATAAAAATAAAGTTGCTATCGTGGTCACAACGTATTTTTTTATGCTCAAGGGCAGGTAACTCCAAGGCAAATAATCCGATTCGGCCCAAAATCGAACTTAACCGAGATTTTATGTCTGTCCTCGTTACCTGCAAGTTTGAAGTTGATCTGAAAAAAATTCAAGTCGCTATCGTAGTCACAACATTTTCCCTATGTAAAGTCTATGGGCAAATTTTTTGTCGCTCAAGGTCACGTAACTCCGAGGTCAATATTCCGATTCTGCCCAAAATCGAACTTAACCGAGATTTTATGCCTGTCCTTATTATCTGCAAGAATGAAGTCGATCAGAAAAAAATTGACGGAGCTAGAGTGATGACAAGCTTTTTCCTATGTTAAGTCTATGGGAGCTATATGTTGCCATGGTAACCACCAGAGTTCCACTCAGATCTGCATGAAAACCTTATGCAGTCTTTCCACTTGCCCAATAATGTTACACATGAAATTTGATCAAAGTCGGCCAAGTAGTCTTCAAGATATACATTTTTGAAATTCACATTAACCCTTATGCAAAAATGCACAAGGGCAGGTAACTCCTAAGTGTATGATCCGATTCTGCCAATTATCGAACTTGACCGAGATTTCATGGCTGTGCTGGTTATCTGTAAGAATGAAGCCAATCCGAACAAAATTGAAGCAGCTACAGTGATGACAACATTTTCCCCATGTTAAGTCGATAGGCAATTTTTCGGGCACTCAAGGGGACGTAACTCTTGAGTGAATTATCTGATTCGGCCCAAAATCGAACTTGACCGAGATTTTATGCCTGTACTGGTTATCTGCAAGAATGAAGTCGATCAGAAAAAAATTGACGGAGCTAGAGTGATGACAAGCTTTTACCTATGTGAAGTCTATGGGAGCTAGATGTTACCATGGCAACCAGAGTTCCACTCGGATCTGCCTGAAAACCTAATGAAGCCTTTCCACTTGCCCAATAATGCGACACATGAAATTTGATCAAAGTTGGCCAAGTAGTCTTTAAGATATACATTTTTGAAATTCCCATTAACCCTAATGCAAAAACACACAAGGGCAGGTAACTCCTAAGTGAATGATCCGATTCTGCCAGTTATCGAACTTGACCGAGATTTCATGGCTGTGCTGGTTATCTGCAAGAATAAAGCCAATCTGAAAATAATTGAAGCAGCTACGGTGATGACAACATTCTCCCCATGTTAAGTCAATAGGCAATTTTTTCAACGCTCAAGGGCACGTAACTCCTGAGTGAATAATCCGATTCAGCCCAAAATCGAACTTGATCGAGATTTCATGCTTGTCCTCGTTATCTGCAAGAATGAAGTCGATCAGAAAAAAATTGACGGAGCTAGAGTGATGACAAGCTTTTTCCTATGTTAAGCCTATGGGAGCTCTTTGTTGCTGTGGCAACCAGAGTTCTCATCCGATCTGCACAAAAACCTAATACAGCCTTTCCCCCTACCTGATGATGGTTCATATGAAATTTGATCAAGGCCGGCCCACTGGTTCCAGAGATATACTTCGTTGAAAGTGTGGACGACGGACGCCGGCTCGTGGTATACTAATACCTAACATGAGCCTTCGGCTCAGGTGAGCTAATAAATGTAGGCACTAGATCGATGACAAAGTTTTTGTAAAAAATAGCCACAGTGACCCTGACCTTGACCTCAGGACCCTGAAAGTCGTACTCTCCTAAGATATTATCATACCAAACATTTGTGTGAAGTTATATTAAAATCTATCAATAAATGTAGACACTAGAGCGGTGTACAAGATTTTCTAGAAATAACCAGTGACCTTGACCTTTAGCCGAGGACCCTGAAAGTCAAATTCGCTCGAGATATTGTCATAAGGAACATTTGTGTGAAGTTATACTAAAATCCGCAAAGAATTGTAGATGCTAGAGCGATCACAAAGTTTTTCTAAAAATAGCCAGTGACCTTGACCTTGAGACCATGACCTTGAAAGTCCAACTTGCTCATAAGGAACATTTGTGTGAAGTTATATTGAAATCAGTGAAGAAATTTAGGAGCTAGAGTGATGACAAAGTTTTTCTAAAAATAGCCACAGTGACCGTTACCTTGGGCCATGACCTTGAGGCCACGACCTTGAAATCAACCTCGCTACAGATATTGTCATAAGAAACATTTGTGTGAAGTTATATTGAAATCAACAAGAAATGTAGGCGCTAGAGTGATGACAAAGTTTTTCTAACAAGAGGGCCATGTCATGGCCCTCGGCTGCTAACCTGATCCATAGGGCCCGGGGAGAGCCATTATTGACCCCATGGCTATAATTTGCATGATCTTTGTAGTGGTCTAAAAGGTGAAGCTTCATACCAGATATCAAAGAACGGAGCCTTCTAGTTTCAGACAAGAAGATTTTTAAAGGTTTTCCTTATATAAGTCTATATACAAGAGGGCCCAGAGGGCCCTGATTCACTCACCTGAATGTCACTGTCTCTAGTATATTCTATTTTTAGCTCTGGTGGCCATCTTGTTCATCAGAGTGGAACGATCTTAACTATTTTGGTAGGGTGTTACCTAGGCAACATTCCTTTGAAGTTTGAATCAAATTGACCCAAGGGTTTAGGAAGAGTTCGCATTTGAAGCAAATTTACGTTTTTCTATTTTTAGCTCTGGTGGCCATATTGTTCATCGGAGCAAGACCATTTTAACTATTTTGGTAGAGAGTCATCTAAGCAACATTCCTATGAAGTTTGAATGTAATTGGCCCCAGGGTACAGAATTGTCGATTGAAGATTTTTTTTTATTTTTAGCCCTGGTGGCCATCTTGTTTATCACAGTGGAATGATTTTAACTATTTTGGTAGGGAGTCACCTGGGCAACATTCCTGTGAAGTTTAAATCAAATTAGCCTATGAGTTTAGAAGAAGTTTGAGTGAGTGAGTGCACCACGGAGGCTTCTAGAAGAAGTTTGCGCTTGAAGCAAATTTACAATGTTTTTTTTTTCTATTTTTAGCTCTGGTGGCCATTTTGTTCATCTGAGTGGGCTCATTTTAGCTAATATGGTAGAGGGTCATCTAAGCAACATTCCTATGAAGCTTGAATGAAATTGGCCCAAGGGTACAGGAGGAGTTGTTGTTCAAGGATTTTTTTCTATTTTTAGCTCTAGCGGCCATCTTGTTTGTCAGAGTGGAAAGATTTTAGCTAACTTGGTAGGGAGTCACCTAAGTAACATTCCTGTGAAGTTTGAATCAAATTAGCGCAAGCATTTAGGAGTTCATATTTGACGCAAATTTACAATGTTTTTCTATTTTTAGCTATGGTGGCCATTTTGCTCATTTTGGTAGAGGGTCATCTAAGCAACATTCCTATGAAGTTTGAATGAAATTGGCCCAAGGATACAGGAGGAGTTGTCGTTTGAAGGATTTTTCTATTTTTAGCTCTGGAAACCATCTTGTTAGTCAGAGCGGAATGATTTTAGCTATTTTGGAAGGGAGTCACCTACATAATATTCCTGTTAAGTTTAAATCAAATTGGCCCAAGGGGTAAGGAAGAGTTGTTGTTTGAAGATTTTTTTTTATTTTTAGCTCTGGCAACCATCTTGTTCACCAAGATGAACGATTGTAGCTATTTTGGTAGGGAGTCACCTAACTAACATTCCTGTGAAGTTTGAATCAAATTGGCCCAAGGGTTGAGGAGGAGTTTGCGTTTTGATGCAAATTTACGAAGTTTTTCTATTTTTAGCTATGGCCGCCATTTTGCTCATCAGAGCGAAAACGTTTTAGCTATTTTGGAAGTGGGTCATCCAAGTAACATTCCTTTGAAGTTTGAATGAAACTGGCCCAAGGGTAAAGAAGGAGTAGTCGTTTGAAGAATTTTTTCTATTTTTAGCTCTGACGGCCATCTTGTTAGTCAGAGCGGAATGATTTTAGCTGTTTCTTTAGGGAGTCACGTACATAACATTCCTGTGAAGTTTGAATCAAATTGGCCCAAGTGTTAAGGAGGAGTTCGTGTTTGAAGCAAAATTAAGATATTTTTTTCTATTTTTAGCTATGGCGGCCATTTTGCTCATCAGAGCATAACGTTTTCAGCTGTTTTGGTAGATGGTCACCTAAGCTACATGCCAATGAAGTTTGAATAAAATTGGCCCCAGGGTACAGGAGGAGTTGTCATTTAATGATTTTTTTTTCTATTTTTAGCTCTGGTGGCCATCAGGGCATCTTGTTTGTCAGAGCAGAATGATTTTAGCTACTTTGGTAGGGAGTCATTTGGGCAACATATCTGTGAAGTTTGAATCAAATTGGCCCAAGGGTTGAGGCGGAGTTTGCGTTTCAAGCAAAGGGGGTCTTTCAAGGTATAGGAGATTTGCATTGGGTTCTACCCACGCTTGGATTTTGATGAAATTGTGCACAATAATTGCCTTGGGTATAATCATTATAATTACGATGCGTTCACTTTTAAATTTTATTTCCGTAGTAAATTTATTACATATTTTATGAAGTCTCTATCACAACAGAGAGTACTCTCATATAAACTTGTCTACAGTATTCAGAGTTTCATATATCTAATGCTGCTATGTTTTGTGAATTAAAGCCATAATTGGTGAGTTAGTTGATACTATGAATGACCTCATATGTCTAGTAATAGTGGCTGGGCATTCAGTTTTCTTTGATGCTGTCCCCATATTTCAGCTCCTATGTTTGTATTCATTAAAATTTTATATGCATTTTTACCATGTTCCAATTTTTGTCAAGACACCATTTTAGCATAAAATCTACCCACATATCTTAGAAACATTTTGATGCATTTCGATGGAAATTGAGGACCGGTAACATTGTTTTTTAACAGACTGAATACTGATAGTCCTGATTCAGCAAAATGTGAAATTATATGATTATCATGTTTTTGGTCATGCTGTTTAATAATACTTTACTACTGCTTTCAAATTGGATGGCTATAGTATAGTATGGTTTGTGTAAATAGTTCATAGCATAATTATAAGTATTATTTCAAAACATCCATTTCGGTAAATTTGCCCCCTATGGAACAAACTATTTTGTCTACAGAACTATATCGCAAAGGTTTAGATGACAAACGTCATCAAACGCGCACATGTAATCATGTGCACAGTTTTTTTCTGTCTTTCTTGTCTAATTTGGTAATGGTGCTATGGTGATGTTTAGATTTAAAATTCAAATCAACAACATACCAGTCACTTTAGATGTTGCTTCAGATTTTGTGAGATTTGTTATCCGACTCGAGATAAATGACTCTCAAGTCAAACTGTTGTTTGTTTATTTAATCCTAACTATCCATTTAAAAAGAAAGGTTTACTCTAGGGTAAATCAATAACACTTGAGATTACTTTTTGTATCTGCATAGGCACTAGCCAATCTGTCTTTTTTATATAGCCCCTATGAACGAAATCGAACGACTTCCTGAAGCTGTATTCCAAAGCAATTTGAATTTGCTTTTAGAATTCACATGGTCGTACGTTCCGAAACTTATGTGATCATGATTGTGTTGTCTATATATTTGTATAGGTCTTTCACTTCATTTACCTATCTCAGCAGTTGTTGCAGTAATTACAAAGCAGATTATGTAAGATATCAAAAAGAATTTAAACTGTTGATAATAATTATTCAATCTGTGAGTAGTTATCGCATTACTCATAGGAATTTAAATTATTTTCAGTAAATACATTGTGATGCTTTTTTTTCTGTCCAAACACTGCAATGCTCTTTCTAAGCTGAGAGATACATTGCACAGAAATTTACTGGTAATTATTAACGAACAAAAAGCAAGCAAGAACAGTGCTTAAAAAAACCAGTGAACTTGCATTCAGCAGAAACATTCAAGAAGTGGTTGAAAGTTTTACAACCCGAAAAAAAATACTAAAAGCTTTACCACTATATTGACAAAGTAAATAGAAACAAGAGGGCCATGATGGCCCTGGATCGCTCACCTGATCCATAGAGTAACCAGTGGGCCCCGGGGAGGGCCATTATGGTCCCCAAAGTTATAATGTGCATAATGTTGAGGGAGGTCTAAAAAGGTGAAGCTTCATACCAAATATCAACAAAGCCTATAATTGTCAACTAGATGAAGCTCCATACCAAAAATCAAAGACACGTGCCTTGCAGTTTCAGAGAAGATTTTTAAAGATTTCCCTATATAAGTCTATGTAAACCCAAAGTGTCTTGGGGTGGGGGCATTTTTGGCCCAGGGCTATAATTTGAACAATCTTGATAGAGGTCCACTAGATGAAATTTCACACCACATATCAAAGACCTAGGCCTTGTGGTTTCACAGAAGAAAATTTTTAAAGATTTTCCCTATATAAGTCTATGTAAAACCAAAGTGCCCCGAGGCGGGGGCATTTTTGGCCTCAGGGCTATAATTTGAACAATCTTGGTAGAGGTCCACTAGCTGAAGCTTCATGCCAAATATCAAAGACCTAGGCCTTGTGGTTTCAGAGAAGAAGATTTTTCAAGATTTTCCCAAAATAAGTCTATGTAAACCCAAAGGGGGGGGGGGGGGGGGGGGGGGGAGGGAGTGGGGGGGGGGGCATTTTTGGCCCAAGGGCTATAATTTGAACAATCTTGGTAGAGGTCCACTAGATGAAGCTTCATACCAAATAATAGCAAAGACCTTGGCCTTGCGGTTTCAGAGAAGAAGATTTAAAAAAATTTCCCTATATAAGCCCATGTAAAACCAAAGGGCCCCGGGGCGGGGGCATTTTTGGCCGAAGCACTATAATTTGAACAATCTTGGTAGGGGTCCACTAGATGAAGCTTCATACCAAATATCAAAGACCTAGGCCTTGTGGTTTCAGAGAAAAAGATTTTTAAAGATTTTCCCTATATAAGTCTATGTAAAACCAAAGGGCCCTGGAGGGGGGCATTTTTGGCCCAAGGTCTATAATTTGAACAATCTTGGTAGAGGTCCATTAGATGAAGCTTCATACCAAATATCAAAGTCCTGGGCATTGTTGTTTCAGAGAAGAAGATTTTTAAAGATATTCAATATATAAGCCTATGTAAAAGCAAAGGGCCCCGGGTTGGGGGCATTTTGTGCTCCAGCACTATAATTTGAACAATCTTGGTAGGATTCCACTAGATGAAGCTTCATACCAAATATCAAAGACCTGGGCCTTGTGGTTTCAGAGAAGAAGATTTTTTAAGTTTTCAGTGAAAAAAATCTATTTTTGGCTCCTGTGACCTAGATGTGCAACGGACCGGAACCATTTGAACAACTTTGAAAGGGGGCCACCTAAGGATCATTCCTGTGAAGTTTGGTCAAAATCCGATCAGTGGTTTAGGAGGAGATGTCGTTTGAAGAAATTGTTTAACACGGATGACAGACAAAAAGTGATCCTAATATAAAACACAGAGGGCCATGATGGCCCTGGATCGCTCACCTGATCCATAGTGTAACAAGTGGGCCCCAGAGAGGGCCATTATTGGCCCCAGGGCTTTAATGTGCGTAATGTTGAGGGAGGTCTTAAAGTTGAAGCTTCATACCAAACATCAACAAAGGCTATAATTTGAACAATCTTGGCAAAGGTCCACTAGATGAAGCTACACATCAAATATCAAAGACCTGGGCCTTGCGGTTTCAGAGAAGAAGATTTTTTTTTTTAAAGATATTCCCTACATAAGCCTATGCAAAACCAAATGGCCCCGGGGCTATATAAATCTATGTAAAACCAAAGGGCTCCAGGGTGGGGGCATTTGTGGCCCCAGGGCTATACTTTGAACAATCTTGGTAGAGGTCCACTAGATAAAGCTCCATACCAAATATTAAAGGCCTGGGCCTTGCAGTTTCAGAGAAGAAGATTTATAAAGATTTCCCTATATAAGTCTATGTAAAACCAAAGAGCCCCAGAGCGGGGACATTTTTGGTCTCAGTGCTATAATTTGAATAATATTGATAGAGGTCCACTAGATGCAGCTTCATACCAACTATCAAAGACCCAGGCCTTGTGGTTTCAGAGAAGAAGACTTTTAAAGATTTTCCCTATATTAGTCTATGTAAAACCATAGGGCCCCGGGGCGGGGGCATTTTTGGCCCTCGGGCTATAATTTGAACAATCTTGGTAGAGGTCCATTAGATGAAGCTTCATACCAAATATCAAAGTCCTGGGCCTTGCGGTTTCAGAAAAGAAGGTTTTTAAAGATTATCCCTATATAAGCCTATGTAAAACCAAAGGGCCCCGGGGCGGGGGCATTTTTGGCTCCAGCACTTTAATTTGAATAATCTTGGTAGGGGTCCTGTAGAAGAAGCTTCATACCAAATATAAAACACCTAGGCCTTGTGGTTTCAGAGAAGAAGAATTTTAAAGATTTTCCCTATATAAGTCTATGTAAAACCAAAGGGCCCCAGAGCGGGGACATTTTTGGCCCAAGGGCTTTAATTTGAACAATCTTAGTAGAGGTCTATTAGATGAAGCTTCATACCAAATATCAAAGTCCTGGGCCTTGTGTTTCAGAGAAGAAGATTTTTAAAGATTTCCCTATATAAGTCTATGTAAAACCAAAGAGCCCCAGAGCGGGGACATTTTTGGTCTCAATGCTATAATTTGAATAATATTGATAGAGGTCCACTAGATGCAGCTTCATACCAACTATCAAAGACCCAGGCCTTGTGGTTTCAGAGAAGAAGACTTTTAAAGATTTTCCCTATATAAGTCTATGTAAAACCAAAGGGCCCCAGAGCGGGGACATTTTGGCCCAAGGGCTTTAATTTGAACAATCTTAGTAGAGGTCTATTTGATGAAGCTTCATACCAAATATCAAAGTCCTGGGCCTTGTGTTTCAGAGAAGAAGATTTTTAAAGCTTTCCCTATATAAGTCTATGTAAAACCAAAGAGCCCCAGAGCGGGGACATTTTTGGTCTCAGTGCTATAATTTGAATAATATTGATAGAGGTCCACTAGATGCAGTTCATACCAACTATCAAAGACCCAGGCCTTGTGGTTTCAGAGAAGAAGACTTTTAAAGATTTTCCCTATATTAGTCTATGTAAAACCATAGGGCCCCGGGGCGGGGGCATTTTTGGCCCCAGGGCTATAATTTGAACAATCTTGGTAGAGGTCCATTAGATGAAGCTTCATACCAAACATCAAAGTCCTGGGCCTTGCGGTTTCAGAAAAGAAGGTTTTTAAAGATTATCCCTGTATAAGCCTATGTATAACCAAAGGGCGCCGGAGCAGGGGCATTTTTGGCTCCAGCACTTTAATTTGAATAATCTTGGTAGGGGTGCTTTAGAAGAAGCTTCATACCAAATATAAAACACCTAGGCCTTGTGGTTTCAGAAAAGAAGATTTTTAAAGATTTTCCCTATATTAGTCTATGTAAAGCCAAAGGGCCCCAGAGTGGGGGCATTGTTGGCCCAAGGGCTATAATTTGAACAATCTTGGTAGGGGTCCACTAGATAAAGCTTCATACCAAATATCAAAGTCCTGGGCCTTGCTGTTTCAGAGGAGAAGTTTTTTAAAGATCTTCCCTATATAAGCCTATGTAAAACCAAAGGGCCCAGGGGCGGGGGCATTTTTTGCCCCACCAGAATAATTTGAACAATCTTGGTAGGGGTCCACTAGATGAAGCTTCATACCAAATATCAAAGTCCTGGGCCTTGCGGTTTCAGAGAAGAAGATTATTAAAGAGTTTCCCTATATAAGCCTATGTAAAACCAAAGGGCCCCAGGGCGGGGACATTTTTTGGCCTCAGCACTATAATTTGAATAAATTTGTTAGGGGTCCTTTAGATGAAGCTTCATACCAAATATAAAAGACCTAGGCCTTGTGGTTTCAGAAAGAAGATTTTTAAAGATTTTCCCTATATAAGTCTATGTAAAACCAAAGGGCCCGGGGCGGGGGCATTTTTGGCCCAAGGGGTATAATTTGAACAATCTTGGTAGAGGTCCATTAGATGAAGCTTCATTCTAAATATCAAAGTCCTGGGCCTTGTGGTTTAAGAGGAGAAGATTTTTAAAGATTTTCCCTATATAAGCCTATGTAAAACCAAAGGGCCCCGGGATGGGGGCATATTTTGCCCCAGCACTGTAATTTGAACAATGTTGGTAGGGGTCCACCAGATGAAGCTTCATACAAAATATCAAAGTCCTGGGCCTTGTGGTTTCAGAGAAGAAGATTTTTAAAGATTTTCCCTATATAAGCCTATGTTAAACCAAAGGGCCCAGGGGCGGGGGCATTTTTGGCTCCAGCAATCTTAGTAGGGGTCCACTAGATAAAGCTTCATACCAAATAGCAAAGACCTGGGCCTTGTGGTTTCAGAGAAGAAGATTTTGAAAGATTTTCCCTATATAAGCTATGTAAAACCAAAGGGCCCCGGGGCGGGGGCATTTTTGGCCCCAGCACTATAATTTGAACAATCTTGGTAGGGGTCCACTAGATGAAGCTTCATACCAAATATCAAAGACCTGGGCCTTGTGGTTTCAGAGAAGAAGATTTTTTAAGTTTTTGGTGAAAAAATCTATTTTTGGCTCCTGTGACCTAGATGTGCAACGGACCGGAACCATTTGAACAACTTTGAAAGGGGACCACCTAAGGATCATTCCTGTGAAGTTTGGTCAAAATCCGATCAGTGGTTTAGGAGGAGATGTCGTTTAAAGAAATTGTTTACGCACGCACGCACGGACGACGGACAAAAAGTGATCCCAAAAGCTCACCTCGTCACTACGTGACGGTGAGCTAACAAGAGGGCCATGATGGCCCTGGATCGCTCACCTGATCCATAGGGTATCAAGTGGGCCCCTGGGAGAGCCATTATTGGCCCAGGCTATAATATGTAATCGGGCCAAAGGGCTAGGAGGAGATGTTGCTTAAAGGTATTTCTATTTTTAGCTCTGGTGGCCATTTTGTTCAGCGGAGCAGAACCATTTTAGCAATTTCTGTAAAGGGTCATCCAAGGAACATTTCAGTGAAATTATTTTGAAATCGGGCCAAAGGGCTAGGAGGAGATGTCGTTTAAAGGTTTTTCTATTTTTAGCTCTGGCGGCCATTTTGTTCAGCAGAGCGGAACCATTTTAGCAATTTCTGTAAAGGGTCATCCAAAGAACATTTCAGTGAAACAATTTTGAAATCAGGCCAAAGGGCTAGGAGGAGATGTCGTTTACCGTAAAAATTCGGCTATAAGACGAGGATTTTTCCTTCCAAAATGAGCCAAAAAAATTGACCCCGTCTTATAGCCGAGGTCATGGACTGCAGGCTTTTTTTCCGGCAATGTCCGGCGAAGACCAGACATACGGAAAAAGCCGATCGGTGATTTTTGAATTGATATAAATCGCCGCCCACAAACCACCGCTACGATTTTTCTGCACGCGATCGGTAAATGACTTCATCCGACGCATTATCCCCACACGTGTTTAATGTCATTGCATGTGTCTCTTTCATTAAAAAAATGTTTGGAACCGGTAAAAAATATTTTCCCGATAGCTAAGCGGATGTGAATAGAGGTGGATAGAAAATCAGTGCTTTGCACAGCTCCCGAATTATCCCCAGAAGCTCCGCGTCAATAACCAACAACAGCGTTCGACTTCTGCTATTTGGCGCCAAAACATAACCATTCATGAGATCGTAGAATAGTCCGATTTTATAATGCAAACATTTACCGTTAGATGTAGCTAATAGTCTGAGGAGCAATTAAATCATTTTCACATTGATTGTGGATTAAATTTTATGATTGGAGGATAAACGCAAATTAGAGACATAACTTGACCATATTTTCACACCTTATCGACACGCACCGCAGGGTGGCAATTATACGACAGGGATTAACAAAAGTGTCATACTTGAACCGTAATAAATACACAGATGGTTTGTCTCTGAATTGACAGCGATTTACTTACTGGTCTAGTAGTATCGTATTTAAGAACTCAAAAAGACTGGCAGTTGTAGACGATTTTTTTTTTTTTTTGCACTTGTCCTGACAGAGCGTCATAAGGTCAAAGTGCACCTGCCCGGCGTGATTTCGGTCTTGTCCCGGACGGCCGGGAAGTGGATTTGTCAGCCCCTGTCGCCTATTAAATAGAAGTCTGTGTAGCCTAAGCCAGCAAAGCATGTAACGGGCCGACAGCGATACGACGTTTGCCGCTATTTTGTGCTAGCTGGGGCGTTGGTTCTGAAACTGAATAGCTAGGTGTTGTGTTCCCTGATAAAAAAAAACGTTCAGTTACTTCTGACGAAAAAAGGCCGATTTCACACATCTAAATGGCATCTGGCGGTAGCAGATAGGCCCCAACAGATATGGCAAAAAATTTGACCCGTCTTATAAAAGAGTATAAGCAAAATCCCACCTTAGAAAAACTGAAAAGGGGGTCCCGTCTTATAGCCGAATCGCCTTATAGCCGTATTTTTACGTTAAAGGTTTTTCTATTTTTAGCTCTGGTGGCCATATTTTTCAGCGGAGTGGAACCATTTTAGCAATTTTGGTAGAGGGTCATCCAAGGAACATTTCTGTGAAATTATTTTGAAATCAGACAAAAGCGCAAGGAGGAGATGTCTTTTAAAGGTTTTTCTATTTTTAGCTCTTGCGGCCATTTTGTTCAGCAGAGCGGAACCATTTTAGCAATTTTGGTAGAGGGTCATCCAAGAAACATTTCAGTGAAATTATGTTGAAATAGGGCCAAAGGGCTATTTTGTTCAGCGGAGAGGAACCATTTTAGCAATTTCGGTAGAGGGTCATCCAAGGAACATTTCTGTGAAATTATTTTGAAATCGGGCCAAAGGGCTAGGAGGAGATGTTGTTTAAAGGTTTTTCTATTTTTAGCTCTGGAGGCCATTTTGTTCAGCGGAGCGGAACCATTTTAGCAATTTTTGTAGAGGGTCATCCAAGGAACATTTCTGTGAAATTATTTTGAAATCGGGCCAAAGGGCTAGGAGGAGATGTTGTTTAAAGGTTTTTCTATTTTTAGCTCTGGCGGCCATTTTGTTCTGCGGAGCGGAACCATTTTAGCAATTTTGGTAGAGGGTCATCCAAGGAACATTTCTGTGAAATTATTTTGAAATCGGACCAAAGGGCTAGGAGGAGATGTCGTTTAAAGGTTTTTCTATTTTTAGCTCTTGTGGCCATTTTGTTCAGCAGAGCGGAACCATTTTAGCAATTTCGGTAGAGGGTCATCCAAGAAACATTTCAGTGAAATTATTTTGAAAGGCCAAAGGGCTAGGAGGAGATGACGTTTAAAGGTTTTTCTATTTTTAGCTCTGGCGGCCATTTTGTTCAGCGGAGCGGAACCATTTTATCAATTTCGGTAGAGGGTCATCCAAGGAACATTTCTGTGAAATTATTTTGAAATCGGGCCAAAGGGCTAGGAGGAGATGTCGTTTAAAGGTTTTTCTATTTTTAGCTCTGGCGGCCATTTTGTTCAGCGGAGCGGAACGATTTTAGCAATTTTGGTAGAGGGTCATCCAAGGAACATTTCTGTGAAATTATTTTGAAATCGGGCCAAAGGGCTAGGAGGAGATGTCGTTAAAAGGTTTTTCTATTTTTAGCTCTGGTGGCCATTTTGTTCTGCGGAGCGGAACCATTTTAGCAATTTTGGTAGAGGGTCACCCAAGGAACATTTCTATGAAAGTATTTTGAAATCCATTCACTGGTTTAGGAGG
Organism: Lucinisca nassula; assembly: GCA_963580285.1. Taxonomy (NCBI): domain Eukaryota; kingdom Metazoa; phylum Mollusca; class Bivalvia; order Lucinida; family Lucinidae; genus Lucinisca; species Lucinisca nassula. Next base: position 65,264,209 of record OY757011.1, on the reverse strand, counting down.
AGATGTCATTTAAGTGAATTGTTGACGACGCACGACGCACACCGCACGCCGGACAAAAGGCGATCACAATAGCTCACCTTGAGCACTTCGTGCTCAGGTGAGCTAAAAATAAGACACTAAAGAAACGCGAACAATTACAATACCAATGCAGAAAAGAGACATATTTATGCATGTGTACTATAAGGAAGGAAACTGTTTCTCTCCCTGTCTAATAGCAAAATTTCTCTAGGTCATGGAACAGCTGTGTTTACACCAAATATTCTGCGCCTCATCCATCAATGATATCTTTTGCAATAGAAACTCAATATCAGTGACATTTCGATTTTTGGAAATACTAACCAATAATTACTGTAACTTTTTTGTTAGGATAATAATCCAGCGTTCATAAAGACAGAGTATATCTAAGGCTTAATCTGGCCATGGATTTATCAACAGAACTATTTTTACTAGTAACAACAAACCACTGACCATTGCGTCCTTGCATACCAGCTTGGTATGATGAACAGAGTATATCTAAGGCTTAATCTGGCCATGGATTTATCAACAGAACTATTTTTACTAGTAACAACAAACCACTGACCATTGCGTCCTTGCATACCAGCTTGGTATGGAAATGAAAATAATGGATCTCCTTGCCTTACACCTATTTGAGTAGCATGACTTATGCGAAGTCATTAAATAAAGTTGCACATGTTCTCAATAATTTTGCTGCTAATAAAAAAGCAAAATATGTTGTTAAGACTAATTTGTTGATTAGAATACCTTTTGATTTAGTGTTTTACTATCTACTATTTTGGATAGATCATAGTGTATAAATGAAAGGAAAATATCAGATATTCATGATATTTTAATAGTTTCTAAGCTAGATCAGCTCAATATGTATTCATTTTGATTTGTATAATCTCATTTTTATTACGTAAGTGTTACGAATTGCCTTTTTGTAAGGTTCTTGGATGATTTCAATAAAATAGTAAATTTTGAGAAAAGACTTACATCCATTAAAGGTGTAAAACTACAGTATTACCGGTTTCGGATTTTCATGAAATTTGGCATAGCTAAAGAAGATACATATGGCAAGTTTTCCTAGCAAAATGAAATCTTGACAAAGACTAGAACATATTTATCTTAGGGATTGAATTTTGATAATTTTTTAAAATTTTAATTAAAAAATGAGATTTTTGATAATTAATTTATCAGAAAATGTAAACTTTAATTAATACAAAAGTTTTTTTTAGTATCAAAGGAATGCCTATGGAGTTCTGCTTTCAATTCAGTTCACATATCTTGAAACTAAATAAAACATAAGATTTAAGACGCACTTATTCAGAGACAGACACCAGCTCATGGAGGGAGTCAGTTAGAGTGGCCTCCTGAGTCCTACTTTGATTTATATAATTTATTAAATACATTTTTATAAGTTGTATATGCTGAGTTATTAATATACAAAGTTTAAAGAAAAAAACATGCATGGGCACAGATGAAAGACCCCCTTTACAATGTTTTTATATTTTTAGCAATGGCAGCCATTTTGCTCATCAGAGCAATACCGTTTTAGCTATTTTAGTAGAGGGTCACCTAAGCAACATTCCTATGAAGTTTGAATTAATTTGGCCCAAGGGTACAGGAGGAGTTGTCGTTTAAAGATTTTTCTATTTTTAGCTCTGGTGGCCATTTTGTTCACCGTAGCGGATCCGTTTTAGCTATTTTGGTAGAGGGTCACCTAAACAACATTCCTACAAAGGTTGAAGTAAATTGGCATAAAGCTAGAGGAGAAGTTGTCGTTTAAAGATTTTTCTATTTTTAGCTCTGGTGGCCATCTTGTACAGCGAAGCAGAACGATTTTAGCTATTTTTGTAGAGGGTCATCTCAGCAATTTTCCTAAGAAGTTTTATTGAAATTGGCTCAAGGGTTTAGGAGGAGTTAGCATTTAAAGCAGATTGTTGACGCCGCACGACACACGACAGACGACAGACATTGACCGATCACAATAGCTCACCATGAGCACTTCTTGCTCAGGTGAGCAAAAAAAACCTGCGGGTCCCAGGGCACGACCATTTTTGGCCCAAGGGCTATTATTTGAACAATCTTGGTAGACATCCACAAGACAAAACTTCATACCAAATATCAAAGATCTTGGCCTTCTGATTTCAGACAAGAAGATTATCAAAGGTTTTCCCAATATAAGTCTATGTAAAACAAGTGGGCATTACGAAAACACATCTGTGTGATATAGTGCATTTTTCATAGCTCAAATAAGGTAGTTTTTCTTATGAAAATTTATGATATTTTTCTTATTTATACTCAAAAAACAGGTTTTGGGTGCTTGTTAGAACCACCTCATTGAGGCGGTTCTAACAAGTACCCAAAACCTATGTCTTAGACAGAAATAAGGAAAATAATGTTTACCCCCGTAAACCCCAGTTTGCTCTATATAAAGTGGGGTTTAGGGGGTCTTTTTTTCACGGACATGTTATGTGATGGGTGGGCCCATTTTTGGCCACTGGAACTAATTTGAACAATCTTGGTAGAGGTACACTAGAAGAAGCTTCATACCAAATATCAAAGACCTAAACCTTCTAGTTTCAGACAAGAAGATTAAAGATTTTCCCTATATAAGTGAATGTAAAACCAAAGGACCCTGGGGATCGGGGCAGTTTTGGCCCAAGGGCTATAATTGAAACAATCCTGGCAGAGGTCTACTAGACAAAGCTTCATGCCAAATATCAAAGACCTGAGCCTTCTGGATTCAGACAAGAAGATTTTACAGGTTTTCCCTATATATGTCTATGTAAAACCAGTGGGCCATTTTTTGGCCCCAGGGTTATAATTTGATAAATCTTGGTCAACGTCCACTAGACAAAACTTTGAGAGAGGACCATCCAAGGATCATTTCTGCCAAGTTTCTTTAGAATCCATCCTGTGGTTTAGGACAAGATGTAGTTTAAAGGAAAATGTAAACGGACGACGACGACGTGGACGACGACACGGACGAGGACGACAACGGACAGTGAGTGATCACAATAGCTCCCCCTTGAGCCTTGGGCTCAGGTGAGCTAAACAAGAGTGCCCGGAGTGCCCTGGTTCGCTCACCTGTGTGTCAATGTCTCGAGTACATTCTATTTTTAGCTCTGGTGGCCATCTTGTTCATCAGCAGAGTGATTTTGGCTTATTTGGTAGGGAATAAACCTAGGCAACATTCCTGTTAAGTTTGAATCAAATTGGCCTTAGGGTTTAGGAGGAATTCACATTTGAATCAAATTTACAATATTTTTCTATTTTCAGCTCCTGTGGCCATTTTGTTTATCGTAGATCGTTTTAGCCTTTTTGGTAGAGGGTCATCTAAGCAACATTACTTCTAAGTTTGAATGAAATTGGCCCAAGGGTACAGAAGGAATTGTCGTTTGAAGATTTTTTTTATTTTTAGCTCTGGCAGCCATCTTGTTCATTGGAGTGGAATGAGTTTTTACTATTTTGGTAGGGAGTCAGCTAGGCAACATTCCTGTGAAGTTTTAAATCCAACTGGACCAAGGGTTTAGAAGGAGTTCGCATTTGAAGCAAATTTACAATGTATTTCCATTTTTAGCTCTTTTGACCATTTGTTAATCGTTTATGCTATTTTCCTAGAGGGTCACCTACACAACATTCCAATGAAGTTTAGAAGCCTTCATGGTGAAGTGGTCATGCTACTTGCCTTGTAAACCAGGGGTAGCAGGATCTACCTGGGCCTTTTGGTTTCAGGCAAGGAGATTTTTAACCCTTGTCCTGCTGAGCCCGGATATGCCTTATCTTTGAAACAATGTAGATCCAGATCAGATGGCTTCTGACGAAGCCATCTGATCAGGATCTACATTGTTTACCATTCAGATTGTGAATTTGTTGCAATAATTTGCATCAAGTAATCTGATTGGTTGATAATCGGTAGTGGGTGTGGCATATATAAATATTCAGCAGGACAAGGGTTAAAGATTTTCCCTATATAAGTCTATGTAAAACTGTTGGGCCCTGCCGCAAGGGCTTTTTTGGCTTAGCGCTATAATTTGAACAATATTGGTAGAGGTCCACTAGATGAAGCTTCATACCAAATATCGAAGACCTGGGCCTTGCGGTTTCAGAGAAGAAGATTTTTAAATTTTTCATTTAAAAAGTCTATTTTTAGCTCCTGTGACCTAGATGTGCAACAGACTGGAACCATTTGAACAACTGTGAAAGGAGCCCACCTAAGGATCATTCCTGTGAAGTTTGGTCAAAATCCGATCAGTGGTTTAGGAGGAGGTGTTGTTTGAAGAAAAAGTTTACGCACGCACACACACACGCACAAATGCACGCACAACAGACAAAAAGTGATCCCAAAAGCTCACCTCGTCACTACGTGACAGGTGAACTAAAAATAGCCAGAGTGACCGTGACCTTGAGGCCAAGACCTTGAAAGTCAAACTCACTCGAGATATTGTCATAAGGAATATTTGTGTGAAGTTATGTTGAAATCGAACAAGAAATGTAGCGGCTAGAGAAATGACAAAGTTTTTCTTAAAGTGACCTTGACCTTGAAAGTCAAACTCACTCGAGATATTGTCAGAAGGAACATTTGTGTGAAGTTATATTGAAATTGGTCAAGAAATGTAGGCGCTAGAGCGACGACAAAGTTTTTCTAAAAATAGCCATGTAGTGACCTTCACCTTGAGGCCACGACCTTGGAAGTCGAACCTGCTCTAGATATTCTCAAAAGGAACATTTGTGTGAAATTATATTGAAATCAGTGGAGAAATGTAGGCACTAGAGCGATGACAAAGTTTTTTCTAACAAGAGGACCATGATGGCCCTGGATCGCTCACCTAATCCTTATGGAAGGTAATATTAATATAAGGTGGAGTGGATGTTAAGAGTAATTTTGGGCGGCAGTGACCCAAGGAACATTTCAAAATCAATCTAGCTATTTCGGAACTTAAGTCATTTAAAGTGTCATACTGGTGGCTATCGTGTTCAGTGGAAAATTATCAGTGTCACTCATGGAACATTCCTTCAAAATTGTTTTCTTTTTTGAGGAAGAAGTCATTCAAAAGTTCCCTTTGACAATACAGCGCTGACTTGTACGTCACTATCTGGGCACCTTGTGGACATTAAAGGTCAGGTCCTAGTGCACCAGACAGAGATGAATGGGCTAATTCTGAGCAAGTTTGTGGATGATTGGCCCAAAACTGTGGCCTCTAGTGTCAACAAGGTTTTTCTATGATCTGACCTACTGACCTACTTTTTGACCCGAAATGACCCATATTCAAACTTGACCGAGATTGTCAGGATAAACATTCTTAGCATGTTTGAGGATGATTGGACCAAAACTGTGGCATCTACAGTGTTAACAAGTTTTTCTATGATTTGACATACTTACCTACTTTTTGTCCTGACATGACCCACATTCGAACTTTAACGAGATATTGTCAGGATGAACATTCTGAGTAAGTTTGAGGATGGTTGGACCAAAACAGTGGCCTCTAGAGTGCTAATAAGGTCTTTCCATGGTTTGACCTACTGACCTACTTTTTGACCCAACATGACTCATATTTGAAAGTGACTGAGATATTATTAAGATGATCGTCCTCAGCAAGGTTGAGGATGATTGGACCAAAACTGTGGCCTCTCGAGTGTTAACAAGATTTTTCCTATGGTTTGAGCTACTGACCTACTTTTTGACCCGACATGACCCATATTGGAACATGACCTAGATATTGTCAGGATGATCATTTTGAGCAAGTTTGAGGATGAGTGGACCAAAACTGTGGCCTCAAGAGTGCTAACAAGGTTTTTCTGTGGTTTGATCTACTGACCTACTTTTTGACCCGACATGACCGATATTCGAACTTAACCCAGATATTATCGAGATGATCATTTTGAGTAAGTTTGATGATGATTGGATCAAAACTGTGGCCTCTAGAGTGTTAACAAGAAAAGTTTACGCATCAGAGGTGTAAAATTTCCCTCAAACTCACTCGCCCTTATCATCTAAACTTTTCATTTAGATGCTAAAAATGAAGAAAAAGTAAGGTCAGTTTTGAAAACCTCACTCGCCCTGCCTTAAAACTTACTCGCAAATGCGAGCGGGTGAGTGGAATTTTACACCCCTGCGCATGCACGAAGAACGATGCACGACGACGCACGACATCTCACAGTCACAAAAGCTCACCATGACCTTCGGTCAGTTGAGCTAAAAATAGCCACAGTGACCTTGACCTTGAGGCCACATCCTTGAAAGTCGAACTCGCACGAGATGTTGTCATAAGGAACATTTGTGTGAAGTTATATAGAAATCAGTCAAGAACATGACAAGCATACATACGGTCATAGCAAGGTCATTAATAGGCATTTTCTGTAATCAAGGGGGACGTAACTCGCTAAAATATGGCCGAACTCAGCAATTTTTTAACTCAGCGGAGGTTTTATCACTTACTTACTTACATGAAAGTTTCAAAAAGTTAATCTGAAAACTGAAGGGGCTATGTTGATGACAAGGTCAAAAACAAGAGGGCCATGATGGCCCTGGATCGCTCACCTGATCCATAGAGTAACAAGTGGGCCCCGGGGATGGGCCATTTTTGACCCCAGGGCTCTGATGGGCATAATGTTGAAGGAGGTCTAAAAAGGTAAAGCTTCATACCAAATATCAACAAAGGCTATAATTTGAACAATCTTGGCAAAGGTCCACTAGATGAAGCTACACACAAAATATCAAAGACCTGTGCCTTGCAGTTTCAGAGAAGAAGATTTTTTAAAGATATTCCCTACATAAGCATATGTAAAACCAAATAGCCCCTGGGCGGGGGCATTTTTGGTCACAGGGCTAAAATTTAAACAATCTTGATAGAGGTCCGCTAGATGAAGCTTAACCAAATATCAAAGACCTGGGCCTTGCTGTTTTAGAGAAGAAGATTTTCAAAGATTATCTCTATATAAGTCTATGTAAAACCAAAGGACCCCGGGGAGGGGGCATTTGTGGCCCGAGGGCTATAATTTGAACAATCTTGGTAGAGGTCCACTAGATGAAACTCCATACCAAATATCAAAGACCTGGTCCTTGCGGTTTCAGAGAAGGAGATTTTTAAAGATTTTCCCCATATAAGTCTATGTAAAACCGAATGGACCCGGGGAGAGGCATTTTTGGCCCCAGCACTATAATTTGAACAATCTTGGTAGGGGTCCACTAGATGAAGCTTCATATCAAATACCAAATATTAAAGACCTCGGCCTTGTGGTTTCAGAGAAGAAGATTTTTAAAGATTTTCCCTATATAAGCCCATGTAAAACCAAAGGGCCCCGGGGCGGGGGCATTTTTGACCCCAGCACTTTAATTGGAACAATCTTGGTAGGGGTCCACTAGATGCAGCTGCATATCAAATATCAAAGACTTGGGCCTTGCAGTTTCAGAGAAGAAAATTTTTAAAGATTTTCCCTATATAAGCCTATGTAAAACCAAAGGGACCCAGGGCAGGGCATTTTTGGCCCCAGCACTACAATTTGAACAATCTTGGTAGGGGTCCACTAGATGAAGGTTCATACCAAATATTAAAGACCTGGGCCTTGCGGTTTCAGAGAAGAAGAGTTTTAAAGATTTTCCCTATATAAGGCCATGTAAAATGAAAGGGCCACGGGGCGGAGGCATTTTTGGCCCCAGCACTATAATTTGAACCATCTTGGTATGGGTCCACTAGATGAAGCTTCATACCAAATATTTAAGACCTGGGCCTTGTGGTTTCAGAGGAGAAGATTTTTTAAGTTTTCGGTGAAAAAATCTTTTTTTGGCTCCTGTGACCTAGATGTGCAACGAACCAGAACCATTTGAATATTTTTGAAAGGGGACCACCTGAGGATCATTCCTGTGAAGTTTGGTGAAAATCCAATCAGTGGTTTAGGAGATGTTGTTTGAAGAAAAAGTTTACGCATGCAGGGACGGATGGATGTTCTCACGGATGTATACTTATGTGGCTATTTTTGGCAGGATTGATACTTAAGTGGCTACTTTTAGCCACAGAAAAGAAGTATTCTGGTGTCTGACGGAATAAATCCCATAGACTTACATTGATTCTGTCCATTTACATAGCCACCTAACTATACATTTGTTGGTGCGGACGCACACCCGCATGGACGCACGATGGACGAAAAGTGATCCCAAAAGCTCACCTCATCACTACGTGACAAGTGAGCTAATAGGCATTTTCAGTAATCAAGGGGAAGTAACCCTATGACAGATAGGCGGAACTCGCCAGTTTTCGAACTAATCCGAGGTTTTATCCCTGACTTACTGGAAGAAGGAGAGAGGATGCTGTCCCAAATCTCCGACACCCAAAGGTTGGGCACCGAACATGGTGATTGCCTAGAGCAACAACAACAGGAAATTAATCAGAAACGATGGTTGTCCACATTAACCTCACAAAATACGCAAAGCCTTTTCAAAATTTTATAGACGTCATTCTGATTTAATTTAAAAATACAATGTTGGACTTAAATCTCTTCCACAACAAGGTCTATTGGAACCCAAATTTTATGGTGATATCATGAGTATATAAATTCAGAAAAATATAAAACTGCAATGACTTCAGCACCCAATTTTGTAAAATCATTCTTCGATATAAAAAGATCGTGCACAACATAAATGTTATACGACAGACTGCATGCATGGTAGTTAACCCATTCACGGTTGACAACTCTGCTTCCCTCTTTAATTGCACGCCAGTGGGTCAGGCCTCAGATTCTATGATGGTTCCAGCATAAAGGCTTTCTGAGAATTAGAGAGAATTTAATTCTATGTAATGTTGGTTGGTGCCTGATGCTCTGTCTCTTATCGCCCATCGGAGTCTGTTTGGTTTTTTTTGCTCCAGCATTTCAGTGGTTTCCTGATGTCGAGGACGGACGAAGACAATGACGACGACAACGGACGGTGACCGATCACAATAGCTCCCACAGAGCCTTTGGCTCAGGTGAGCTAAAAAGCAACTTACTTTGGTCTCATTTGAAGTGATGGATTTTTTTACATCTTCGAAAAATTTTACACAATCTTTACAAACAGTTGCGCCATTCACCTGAAATGTATAAGTAAACAGGATAAATAATTCCCTCACTTGAAGTTATGAAACTGCTTGTTCTGCTGAACCTTGCTCTACCTTGCTCTAATAATAACATGCTCTACCTTGGCAAACCGTGCAGATACAGATCAGCTGCTTCTAAAGAAGCCATCTAATCAATATCTACACTGACCTATATGGGGCCTAGGGACGCAGCAAAGTCGATGCAACAATGAAGTTGACATAGCAATTTCAATGCAACGTCATAAAGCTGCAATGACGATGATCACTGTGTAGCACTGTCTCCGTAACTTGTTACTCAAAAGTACCAGATAAATGTGGAAAATGATTATACATGTACTGACGTTATTACGTAGTGCCAAAAACTAAAACCACTTCCCATATTTACTCAACTTATTTTCTCTGAAATTCTTGTGCAGAAATTTCGGAAAGCTTTGTCAGCTGCAATTTAAACACAAATTATCCTGGTTCCGCGAAGATTGATGGCAGCTTCACAAAACTGTGAATTTGTTACAGAAATGGCTGAGACAATATTCAACTCAGTGACATCAATATATATGTCAAATCTTTTGCTGGTTGTTTTATTTTCAAAGAATATTGTGACTGAATAAAACAAGCTGAACTGCTCAAAAGCCAGAGTATGGCAACTTGCACCACTACGTAAAATACTGGACAGCAGTTTGCTAGGAACAGTATGGCGATTTGCTTTGAACAATTATACATAAAGTGCTATGGCGAAGATGTATTCTAACTAGTTTCACAACTATCAGTCTTTCTCTTTCTTTCTGCTAATACTGCTATCGGTCACATTTGACCATTACTCGCAGGTGTACAGGATGAAAGCCTACACAGTAATCATGTAATTACGGTAGGGGTCTTTAACCTCCACAGGAGATGACTCTTCCTGCACAAGGGGCCTCCAGTTAATGTCCCGATCCGAAGAACGGTGTACTTTTTGACATTCATCCCTGCAAATGATGCCAATAATGCTTGTTCGGGCACTGCAATAATCACCGCCATGCACTAACCACTGAACTATCATGCTCTTAATATATACAAAGGTTTGTTGGGCATAATTTGCCTTTCGTCACTACTTTCATTGTCGGTCTCCTTTTTATAACTAATTTTAATGCCAGGGGCAGAAGGAAATATGATATTTACAACAGATTTATCTGTTGTTGTCCTCTAGTTTGTTTCTTCGACTTTTATCGATTTTTTTTTTTTATGTCATTGTGCCACCATGAAACAGTTTCTTTGTACAACGTTTTGCTTCTCATGTTGTTATCATATTGTTTAACCTGAGATAAATAAATTGGATTGGATTTGATTTGACTTGATTTGGACATACCTTTTTTATTTATTTATTTAGACTACAAATGAGTTCAACATCATAAATACATAAATACAGTCAACGCTCGTTATCTCGAACCTCACAAGACAGGATAAAAAAATTCGAGTTATCCTTAGTACTAGATAACCAAAGTAATTGACGTCATGTGCATGTCTCAGCCCATTATGAGCCGTGATATGCTTTGTGTTCTTGGTTATTCCAGAGTAATAGCACTTACATGCACAGCTTATTGAGCTTTTAAAATTTGTTTATGAAAATAATGGAGCTTGTCCAAGTATAGTGATCATAAAAGATTTCTCACATGTTTTGTTGCCTTTTAAATTCCTGCAAATTGGGGTATCCAAATAAGCTAAAATATAGATACGTACTTAAATGGACTGGTTCCCCGCTTGTGAATGCAATGATGCAATGCTTATATCATTTCGGTGAGCAGAACAAGCTATAAGTCATAAGGCAGTCCCTCGTATTTAAACAGTTTAGGTCCTGCCGAGAAAGCTGGTCATGACTCATGAGCCATCTTTTTAGGAAATACACTGTTTGTACCTGCATCGGGACAAGGGACTTACTCAATTTTGACACTAATGACGAGTATGTAAAACAACCAATTAAAGAGCCTCGTCATACCTAATCGTACATTTATACAAATCAGAGCCAGCTCTTGGTATTCATTGAAACAAGACAGTGTTAAGATCAAAGGTTGAGCACCGCATGCCAGTCTTTATTATACGCATGTGATTTTCGTAATAGCGGTAAAGGTAATTTTAATTGCGAATGCACCTGGACAAATTTGAAAAATTAAAAAACATTGTGAATATTGATGAACAGTTTTGTAAAGGTCTATTATTATTTTCTTTACATGAAAGACCGGCGGCATCATCTATTTTTTTTATTTTTTTTTTTCCTTCCTTCTTTACATCATGAATCTCGGTTCGAGATATGCAGTAGTAAAAACAGTGAAAACTATATTCAGGGACTGTATGCTGATGACCTTGTCATCATAGCTGAATCCCTTGAGGAATGTGTCAGGAGGCTCTTAACTTGGAAAGACGCAATGGAGGCGAAAGGGCTGAGAGTGAATGCAGGAAAGACAAAGATCATGATCTGTGGTACAGGTCTGGACCTCTTGCAGAGTACAGGCCAATTTCCCATGCGCTGTATGTCGCACTGGAGTGGGCAGCAACAGTATATTTTGTAATGGCTGCAAGTTCTGGGTGCACAAAAAATGCAGTGGGCTCAAACGCTTGATAGAGGACCCGGATTACAGGTGTACACAGTGCCAAGGAACTGCACGCCCCTTGGATGGCAGCCCACAAAGGGAAGTCAAAGTCGGATCCGACAAGCTGGAGGTTGTAGCTTCCTTTTGCTACCTAGGTGATATGCTGTCTGCAGCGGGTGGTTGCGACCTTTCAACTACATCACGTGTGAAAACAGCCTTGAAGAAATTCAAGGAGTTGCTACCAGTTCTCTCTTCTCGCCACCTCTCGTTCAAGACACATGGCCGTGTGTATAGCTCTTGTGTGCGGAGCGCAATGCTCCATGCCAGTGTGACATGGCCATTGACAAAGCCAAACCTCCAACGCCTACAGCGAAATGACAGGGCAATGATCAGACAGATCTGCAATGTCAAGCCACAGGACACTGTCACCATCAGGTCCAGTGAGTTACTCGAGTGTCTTTGCATTGAGGACCTGGACAATCTTGGTAGGGGTCCATTAGATGAAGCTTCATACCAAATATCAAAGGGACCCAGGCCAGGGGCATTTTTGGCCCCAGCACTATAATTTGAACAATCTTGGTAGGGGTCCAATAGATGAAGGTTCATACCAAGTATCAAAGACGTGGGCCTTGTGGTTTCAGAGAAGAAGATTTTTAAAGATTTTCCCTATATAAGCCTATGTAAAACCAAAGGGCCCCTGGGCGGGGGCATTTTTGGCCCCAGCACTATAATTTGACAATCTTGGTAGGGGTCCACTAGATGAAGCTTCATACCAAATATCAAAGACCTGGGCCTTGCAGTTTCAGAAAAGAAGATTTTTAAAATTTTTGGTGAAAAAAATCTATTTTTGGCTCCTGTGACCTATATGTGCAACGGACTGGAACCATTTGAACATCTTTGAAAGGGGTCTACATAAGGATCATTCTTGTGAAGTTTGATCAAAATCCGATCAGTGGTTTAGGAGAAGATGTCGTTTGAAGAAATTGTTTACGCATGGATGACAGACAAAAATTGATCCTAATATAAAACACAAGAGGGCCATGATGGCCCTGGATGGGCCATGATGGCCCTGGATCGCTCACCTGATCCATAGAGTAACAAATGGGCCATTATTGACCCCAGGGTTATAATGTGCATAATGTTGAGGGAGGTCTAAAAAGGTGAAACTTCATACCAAATATCAACAAAGGCTATAATTTGAACAATCTTGGCAAAGGTCTACTAGATGAAGCTACACACCAAATATCAAAGACCTGGGCCTTGCTGTTTCAGAGAATAAGATTTTCAATGATTATCTCTATATAAGTCTATGTAAAACCAAAGGGCCCCGGGGCGGGGCATTTATGGCCTCGAGGGCTATAATTTGAGCAATCTTGGAAGAGGTCCACTAGATGAAGCTCCATACCAAATACCAAAGACCATTGCCTTGCAGTTTCAGAGAAGATTTTTAAAGATTTCCCTATATAAGTCCATGTAAAACCAAAGGGTCTAGGGCGGGGGCATTTTTGGCCCCAGCACTATAATTTGAACAATCTTGATAGAGGTCCACTAGATGAAATTTCACACCAAATATCAAAGACCTAGGCATTGTGGTTTCAGAGAAGAAAATTTTAAAGATTTTCCCTAAATATGCCTATGTAAAACCAAAGGGCCCCAGGGCGGGGGCTTTTTTTGCCCCAGCACTATAATTTGAACAATCTTGGTAGGGGTCCACTAGATGAAGCTTCATACCAAATAGCAAAGACCTGGGCCTTGCAATTTCAGAGAAGAAGATTTTTAAAGATTTTCCCTATATAAGCCCATGTGAAACAAAAGGGCCCCGGGGTGGGGGCATTTTTGGCCCCAGCACTTTTATTTGAACAATCTTGGTAGGGGTCCACTAGATAAAGCTTCATACCGAATATCAAAGACCTGGGCCTTGCGGTTTCAGAGAAGAAGATTTTTAAAGATTTTCCCTATATAAGCCCATGTAAAACCAAAGGGCCCCAGTGCGGGGGCATTTCTGGCCCCAGCACTTTAATTTGAAAAATCTTGGTAGGGGTCCACTAGACAAGAGGCTCAATAAGCCTAACCGCTCCCCTGAGGAACATTTTAGTTAGCTGTTTGACTCATGGTCTTTGAGCATATTTTTTGTTTGAAAGTCTTCCTAATGGAACACGGCATTGTCAATTTGGACCCTAGGAGCAGGTTTGGTAGGATTTATGTAGGGGACCACTTGACATTGCTACATGCTTAATATGTAAGCTCTGGGCCTAGTGGTTTCAGAGAAGAAGATTTTTGAAGTTTGTTTTTTTTTCCATTATTAGTCTATGGGGGCTAAGGGGCCCCAGGGCGTGGCCACTTTAGACCCCAGGGGCTTGATTGGCACGATTTATGAAGGGGACCACCTGACATTGCTACATGCTTAATATGTAAGCTCACGGCCAAGTGGTTTCAGAGAAGAAAATTTTTTAAGTTTGTCCCATTGTAAGTCTATGGGAGCTATATGTTGCCATGGCAACACCAGTTTCAATCTGAATTACCCCAAAACATACTGCATCTTCTCCCCCAATCAGTAATGCTTCTCATGAAATTTAATCATGATTGGCCAAGTGGCTTTAAAGATATACTTATTTGAAAATGTGAACGGATGCCGGACCATTGGCTCCCATGAGCCTTCGGCTCAAGTGAGCTAATAATACTAGCGGTTTCAGAGAAGAAGATTTTTTAAGCTTTTTTTCCATTATAAGTCTATAGGGGCTAAGGGGCCCAAGGGCGTGGCCAGTTTAGATCCCAGGGGCATGATTGGCACAATTTATGTAGGGGACCACTTGACATTGCTACATGCTTAATATGTAAGCTCTGGGCCTAGTGGTTTCAGAGAAGAAGATTTTTTAAGCTTTTTTCCATTATAAGTCTATGGGGGCTAAGGGGCCCCGGGGGTGGCCAGTTTAGACCCCAGGGGCATGATTGGCACAATTTATGTAGAGGACCACTTGACACTGCTACATGCTTAATATGTAAGCTCTATGCCTAGCGGTTTCAGAGAAGAAGATTTTTTAAGCTTTTACTTCCATTATAAGTCTATGGGGGTTAAGGGACCCTGGGGCGTGGCCAGTTTAGACCCCAGGGGCATGATTGGCACAATTTATGTAGGGGACCACTTGACATTGCTACATGCTTCATATGTAAGCTAACAGCCTATTGGTTTCAGAGAAGAAGATTTTTTTAGCTATTTTCCATTATAATGCTATGGGGGCTAAGGGGCCCCCGGGCGTGGCCAGTTTAGACCCCAGGGGCATGATTGGCACAATTTATGTACAGGACCCCTTGACATTGCTACATGCTTAAAATGTAAGCTCTGTGCCTAGCGGTTTCAGAGAAGAAGATTTTTAAGCTTTTACTTCCATTATAAGTCTATGGGGGCTAAGGGGCCCCAGGGCGTGGCAAGTTTAGATCCCAGGGGCATGATTGGCACAATTTATGTAGGGGACCACTTGACATTGCTACATGCTTCATATTTAAGCTCTGGGTCTAGTGGCTTCAGAGAAGAAGATTTTTTAAGCTTTTTTTCCATTATAAGTCTATGGGGGCTAAGGGGCCCAGGGGCGTGGCCAGTTTAGACCCCAGTGGCATGATTGGCACAATTTATGTAGAGGACCACTTGACAATGCTACATGCTTAATATGTAAGCTCTGTGCCTAGCGGTTACAGAGAAGAAGATTTTTTAAGCTTTTATTTCCATTATAAGTCTATGGGGGATAAGGGGCCCCAGGGCATGGCCAGTTTAGATCCCAGGGGCATGATTGGCACAATTTATGTAAAGGCAACTTGACATTGCAACATGCTTCATATGTTAGCTCTGTGCCTAGCGGTTTCAGAGAAGAAGATTTTTTAAGCTTTTATTCCTTTGGGGGGTTATGGGACCGCGGGGCATGGCCAGTTTAGACCCCAGGGCATGATTGGCACAATTTATGTAGGGGACCACTTGACATTACTACATGTTTCATATGTAAGCTCTGGGCCTATTGGTTTCAGAGAAGAAGATTTTTTAAGTTTTTCCCATTGTAAGTCTATGGGAGCTATATGTTGCCATGGCAACAAGAGTTTCCATCTGATCTGCCCCAAAACATAATGCATCTTTTCCCGCAACCTGATAATGCTTCTCATGAAATTTAATCATGATTGGCCAACTGGCTTTAAAGATATACTTAGTTGAAAATGTGAACAGACGACGGATCATTGGCATACTAATACCTCACATGAGCCACGGCTCAGGTGAGCTAATAAAACTTCATACCAAATATCAAAGTCCTGGGCCTTGCGGTTTCAGAGAAGATTTTTTAAGTTTTCGTTGAAAAAAATGTATTTTTGGCTCCTGTGACCTACATGTGCAACGGACCGGAACCATTTGAACAACTTTGAAAGAGGACCACCTAAGCATCATTCCTGTGAAGTTTGATCAAAATCAGATCAGTGGTTTAGGAGGAGATGTCGTTTGAAGAAATTGTTTACGCACAGACGCACGGACGACGGACAAAAAGTGATCCCAAAAGCTCACCTCGTCACTACGTGACAGGTGAGCTAAAAAAAACTAGACATGTGTCCAAAGTACACAGATGCCCCCCCGCCATATATCTTTGACGATATGGCTTGTATCCATCCTCTAGAATGGCCCGGGGGTGTCCGGAGGGACCCAAAGTCTGTGTCTTGGAATGTGTCATATCATAAGTTACAAAAGACATCGCATGTGATACAAATCCCCTCGCACAAGACAACTTCGTGTGTGGAAAACACTGAACTTGCAAAAGTCCAACTTGCTTGAGATATTATCATATGCAACATTTGTGTAAAGTTTGTTTAAATTCCATCAATAAATGTAGGTTCTTGAGTGATGACAATGTTTCTCTAAAAATAGCCATAGTGACCTTGACCGCGAAAGTAGATCTTGCTCAAGATATTATCATAAGCATCTTTTGTGTGAAATTATATTAAAATCTGTTAATAAATGTAGGCGGTAGAGCGATGACAAAGTTTTTCTAAAAATAGCCACAGTGACCTTGAGCTTGAGGTCATGACCTTGAAAGTCAAACCAACTCGAAAAATCATCATAAGAAACATTTGTGTGAAGTTCTATTAAAATCCATCAATTAATGTAGGTGCTAGAGCGATGACAAAGTTTTTCTAAAAATAGCCACAGTGACCTTGACCTTAAAAGTCAAAATCACTCGAGATATTGTCATAAGGAACATTTATGTGAAATCATATTGAAATCAGTGAAGAAATGAAGGCGCTAGAGCAATGAAAAAGTTTTTCTAAATATAGCCACAGTGACCTTGACCTTGAGGACATGACCTTGTAAGTCGAATTCGCTCAAGATATTTTCTAAGGAACATTTGTGTGAAGTTATATTGAAATTGGTGAAAAAATGTAGGCGCTAGTGCGATGACAAAGTTTTTCTAAAAATAGCCACAGTGACCTTGACCTTGAGGTCATGACCTTGAAAGTCAAACACGCTCGAGATATTGTCATAAGGAACATTTGTGTGAAGTTATAATGAAATCAGTGAAGAAATGAAGGCGCTAGAGCGATGAAAAAGTTTTTTCTAAAAAAAGCCACAGTGACATTGACCTTGAGGCCATGACCTTGTAAGTCGAACTCGCTCAAAATATTTTCATAAGGAACATTTGTGTGAAGTTATATTGAAATTGGTGAAAAAATGTAGGAGCTAGTGCGATGACAAAGTTTTTCCAAAAATAGCCACAGTGACCTTGACCTTGAGGTCATGACCTTGAAGGTCGTACTCGCTCGAGATATTGTCATAAGGAACATTTGTGTGAAGTTATATTGAAATCAGTAAAGAAATGAAGGGGCTAGAGCGATGAAAATTTTTTTCTAAAAAAAGCCACAGTGACCTTGACCTTGAGGCCATGACCTTTGTAAGTCGAACTCGCTCAAAATATTTTTATAAGGAACATTTGTGTGAAGTTATATTGAAATTGGTGAAAAAATGTAGGCGCTAGTGCGATGACAAAGTTTTTCCAAAAATAGCCACAGTGACCTTGACCTTGAGGTCATGACCTTGAAGGTCGAACTCGGTCGAGATATTGTCATAAGGAACATTTGTGTGAAGTTATATTGAAATCAGTAAAGAAATGTTGGCGCTAGAGCGATGACAAAGTTTTTCAAAAAAATAGCCAGATTGACCTTGACCTTGAGGCCATGACCTTGAAAGTATAACTCCCTCGAGTTATTTTTATAAGGAACATTTGTGTGAAGTTATATTGAAATTGGTGAAGAAATGTAGGCGCTAGAGCAATGACAAAGTTTTTCTAAAAATAGCCACAGTGACCTTGACCTTGAGGGGTGGGGTGGGGGTGTCGGGATGGACCCTTTGTCTGTATCAGTCAATGCATTTTATCATAAGGAACAATAATATATATGGTTAAGGGCTGGGGATATGGATAGTTTCTGAGATATAAAGACTTAAATGAAGCAAAGGGGGCGGGGCATGGCCCAGGGGTGACCGTAGGCCAGGGGTGACCGTAGGGACCCAAAGTCTGTGTCATGGAATGTGTCCAATCATAAGGAGCAATGAACATGAACTGATAGGTCTTGGTCTGAGTAAATGTCATAACAAATTTCAACTTTGTAGCACAACAGGTAAAACAAGCGGACCAAGCTGGTCCTGTATCGCTCACCTGAGCTAACAGATTCAAAGTTTCAGGAAGTGCCAACCTTTACTTAAGGATTTATTGGAGGACAAGGTGATGACATGGTAAGCATTTTCTGCAATCAAGTAGAATGTAACCTATGATAAATCAGCTGACCTCACCGGTTTTCAACCTCATTCAAGCTTTTATTCCCGACTTGCTTATATGTAACTTTCAGGAAGATCCGATATAAACTGAAGGGGCTATGGTGATGACAAGGTCAAAAATAAGCAATTAACTGCTGCAATCAAAGGGATGTTACTCTATGATAAATAGGCAAACCTCAAGAGTTTTCAAACTCCTCCAAGCTTTTCTGCCTGACTTCCTTGTTTGTTAGTTTCATGAAGATCCATTCAAAACTGAAGGGGCAGCAGTGATGACAAGGTTGAAAATAGGCATGCTCAGCAATCAAAGGCACGGCACTCTATGATAAATGTGCCAACTTGGCCTGTATTCGAACTCATCAGAGGTTTTATTCCCAGCCATCTTACATGTAAGTTTCAGAAAGATCCGATCAAAACTGAAGGGGCCACGGTGATTACAAGGTCATAATTTGGCATTTTCAGCAATCAAAGGGAGGTAACTCTATGATAAATGGGCCAACTTGGTTGGTATTCCAACTCATCCGAATTTTATCCCCAGCCACCTTATATATAAGTTTCAGAAAAATCCGATCAAAACTGAAGGGCTACGGTGATGACAAGGTCAAAAATCAACATTTTCAGCAATCAAAGGGACGTCACACTATGATAAATGGGTCGACTTGGCCGGTTTTCGAACTCATTCGAGGGTTTATCCCCAGCCACCACCTTACATATAAGTTTAAGAAAGATCTGATCAAAACTAAAGGGGCCATGGTGATGACAAGGTAAAAAAACAACATTTTCAGCAATCAAAGGGATGTAACTCTATGATAAATGGGCCGACCTGGCCGGTTTTCGAACATATAGGAGGTTTTATCCACAGCCACTTTACATATAAGTTTCAGAAAGATTCTATCAAAACTGAAGGGGCTACAGTGATGACATGGTAAAAAATCGGCATTTTCAGCAATCAAAGGGACCTAACTCTACGATACATGGGCTGACTTGGTCGGTATTCGAAATCAACCGAGGTTTTTTCCCCAGCCACCTTAAATGTAAGTTTCAGAAAGATCCGATCAAAACTGAAGCAGCTACGGTGATGACAAGGTCAAATTAGGCATTTTCAGCAATCAAAGGGACGTTACTCTATGATAAATAGGCCGACTTGGCCGGTATTCGAACTCATCCTAGGTTTTATCCCCAGCCACCTTACATATAAGTTTGAGAAAGATCAGATCGAAACTGAATGGGCTACAGTGATGTCAAGGTCAAAAATGGACATTTTCAAACATCAAAGGGGATGTAACTCTACGATAAATGGGCCGACTTGGTTGGTTTTCGAACTCATCCAAATTTTTATCCCCAGCCACCTTATATATAAGTTTCAGAAAAATCTGATCAAAACTGAAGGGGCTACAGTGATGACAAGGTCAAAAATAGCCATCGGAAGAGATGGCAAATCCCCCGACCAAAAGCCAATATGGCCTTCAGAAGATTGTTCACCAATAGAAAGTGCACCAGAATTAAACCAGCAATATATCACAAAAATATTGCAGCTATGGCCATCACAAGATTATACTTCAGGAGAGATAACTAAAAAACCAGGGTACTCAGAACTGTGGTTCTTGCGCATGACATGCCTGCTTAAGCTCATGCATTTCTGTACAAAGTACCATCAATATGTCTCAAAGGGTGTTGGAGATCACAAGCCGGTCATACTGTTATATTGGAAGGGTAGATAACTCAAATATTTATCATAGCACCCAGAATTGTGGTTCTTAGGCATGAAGCACAGTCTCAACCTTGTATACAATTGTGCCAAGTACCATCAATATATCTCAAAGGGTATTGGAGTTATGGCCATCAAAAGGTTATATTGTCAGGGGAGATAATTAAAAAACCAGGGCACCCAGAATTGTGGTTCTTGCACATGTCACACCTGCTTAACCTCATGTACAATTGTACCAAGTACCATCAATATATCTCAAAGAGTATTGGAGATGTGGCCATCACAAGGTAGTGATTCTATATTATTGGAAGGGGAGATAACTCAAAAACAATGGCACCCAGAGTTGTGGTTCTTGTACATGACACACCGTCTCGGCCTTGTGAACAACTGTGCCAGGTATCATCAATATATCTGAAAGGGTATTGGAGTTATGGCCATCACAATGTAGTCACTCTATTTTATTGGAAGGGGAGATAACTCAAAAACCATGGCAGCCAGAGTTGTGGTTCTTGTGCATGACACACGGTCTAGGCCTTGTGAACAACTGTGCCAGGTATCATCAATATATCTTAAAGGGTATTGGAGTTATGGCCATCACAAGGTAGTGATTCTATATTATTGGAAGGGGAGATAACTCAAAAACAATGGCACCCAGAGTTGTGGTTCTTGTACATGACACACCGTCTCGGCCTTGTGAACAACTGTGCCAGGTATCATCAATATATCTGAAAGGGTATTGGAGTTATGGCCATCACAATGTAGTCACTCTATTTTATTGGAAGGGGAGGTAACTCAAAAACCATGCAGCCAGAGTTGTGGTTCTTGTGCATGACACGCTGTCTCAGCCTTGTGAACAACTGTGCCAGGTACCATCAATATATCTCAAAGGGTATTGGAGTTATGGCCATCACAAAGTAGTCATTCTATTTTATTAAAAGGGGAGATAACTAAAAAAGTATGGCATCCAGAGTTCTGGTTCTTGCGCATGACACGCCGTCTCAGCCTTGTGAACAATTGTGCCAAGAACTATCAATGAATCTCAAAGGGTATAGGAGTTATGGCCATCACAAGGTTGCGTCTACGGACGGACGGACGGACGGACAGACGGACGGACGCCAGGCTGATCGCTATATCCCCCGAACCTATTCGGTCGGGAGATAAAAATCAACATTTTCAGCAATCAAAGGGACGTTACTCTATGATAAATGGGCCAACATGGCCAGTTTTCAAACTCATCAGAGGTTTTACCCCCAGCCACCTTACATATAAGTTTCAGAAAGATTCGATGACAACTGAAGGGGCTACGGTGATGACAAGGTAAAAAAAAACTACATTTTCAGCAATCAAAGGGATGTAACTCTATGATAAATGGGCGGACTTGGCCGGTTTTTGAACTCATCCGAGGTTTTATCCCCAGCCACCATACATAATAAGTTTCAGAAAGATTCGATCAAAACTGAAGGGGCTACTGTGTTGACAAGGTCAAAAATCGGCATTTCCAGCAATCAAAGGGACGTAACTCTACGATTAATGGGCCGGCTTGGCCGGTTTGCGAACTCATCCAAGTTTTTATCCCCAGCCACCTTACATATAAGTTTCAGAAAGATCCGATCAAAACTGAAGGCGCTACGGTGATGACAAGCATTTTCCCATAGAAAGTCTATGGGACCCTGTGGTTGCCATAACAACCAAAGTTTTAGAGCGATTTTGAAAAAAAGTTTTTGTCATCAATGCCCGACCAGAGGCATGCTACAGATGAGAAATGATTGAGATCAGCCTGCAAAACGCTATATGCCCCACTCCTGCCAAGGCAGGCGGGGGCATAAACAAGAGGCCCATGGGCCACTATGCTCACCAGAGCTCAGGTGGGCACTGCCCATCCTGCCCAATGGCAGCCATGTATTTTAACATGATATCATTTTAATCCACCAAATGAACCCCCATGTCCAAATGAGCACCCATGTGGACTCAGCATCTGAAAAGTTAGGCCTTTTATGAAGTAGAGGGGGTGGGGCATGGACCCAATGGAGCCCTGGTTGGTATCACTAAATGCGTCTTATCATAAGAAACAAAAATATATATGGTTTAGCAGTGGGGATCTGTAAGGCCTCTTTAACAGTTGAGGGGTTGGGGCATGCCATGTTGATCCCAGGAAAGCCCAAACTGTTGTCCCTAAATGTGTCTTATCATAAGGACCAAGTATATATATGGTTCAGTGCTGGGAATCTGACCGGTTTCAGAGATTTGAGGCCCTTTTATGAAATAGGAATGGCCCCTGCGGACCCCGCTACAGTAGGTGTGCTAATAATAAGAAACAAGAACATATATGATTATGGGGTGGGGATTTGAATGGTTTCTGAAATATAAAGCCTTTTATGAAATGGAAGGGCGGGGCACATTGCCTCAGCACAAAGAGACCTCCAGGTTGGTGTGATTGAACGAGTCTTATCATAAGGAACAAGTATATGGTTTAGGGGTGGGGATCTGAACTATTTCTGATATATATGGCTTTTAATGAAGTAAAGCGGTGTGGCATGGCCTGGGCGTGCCCCGGGGACTCCCAAGCTGGTGTCACTGAATGCGTCTTATCACAAGAAAGATGAATATATATGGTTTAGGGTGGGGCTAAGAACATTCTCTGAGATATAAGGCCTTATGTGAAGTGGAGGGGTGGGGCAAGGCCCAGGGAGACTCCCAGGTTGGTGTCAATGAATGTGTCTTATCATAAGGAACAAGACTATATATGGTTAAGGGGTGGCCATCTGTAGGGTTTCCGAGATATTGTGATATTATGAAATGGAGGGGGTGGGGCATGGCCCCAGCATATCCCTGGGAACCCCCAGGTTGGTGTTACTGAATGCGTCTTATCATAATGAACAAGAGTATATATGGTTTAGGGGTGGGGATCTGAACAGTTTCTGAAATATATGGCCTTTTTTGAAGTGGAGGGGTGGGGCAAGGCCCCAGCGCATCTCTGAGGACCCCCAGGTTGGTGTCAATGAATGTGTCTTATCATAAGAAGCAAGCATATATATGGTTTATGGGCGGGGATCTGTAAGGTTTCCGAGATATTGGGCCTTTTATCAAATGGAGGGGGTGGGGCATGGCCCCGGTGCATCCAGGGGACTCCCAGGTTGATGTCACTGAATGGGTCTTATCAAAAGGAACAAGAATATATATGGTTTAGGGGTGGGAATCTGAATGGTTTCCAAGATATTGGGCCTTTTATAAAGTTGAGGGGGTGGGGCCTGACCTGTGCACATCCCTGACGACCCCCAGGTTGGTGTTACTGAATGCGTCTTATCAATAGGAACAAGAATATATATGGTTTAGGGGTGGGGATCTGAACAGTTTCTGAGATATATGGCCTTTTGTGAAGTGGAGGGGTGGGGCAAGGCCCCAGCGCATCTCTGAGGACCCCCAGGTTGGTGTCAATGAATGTGTCTTATCATAAGAAGCATGCATATATATGGTTTAGGGGCGGGGATCTGTAAGGTTTACGAGATATTGGGCCTTTTATGAAATGGAGGGGGTGGGGCATGGCCCCGGCGCATCCAGGGGACTCCCAGGTTGATGTCACTGAATGGGTCTTATCATAAGGAACAAGAATATATATGGTTTAGGGGTGGGGATCTGAATGGTTTCCGAGATATTGGGCCTTTTATTAAGTGGAGGGGGTGGGGCATGACCTCGGCGCATCCCTGAGGACCCCAAGGTTGGTGTTACTAAATGCGTCTTATCAATAGGAACAAGAATATATATGGTTTAGGGGTCGGGATCTGAATGGTTTCTGAGATATATGGCCTTTTATGAAGTGGAGGGGGTGGGGCATGGCCCCGGCACAACCTGGGGGACCCTCAGGTTGGCATAAAAGCATATGGCTGAAAGAATTTTACTCAAGAAACAATTCTATAAAAGTTTTGTCCAAATATCTGCAATGACTTGGCAGTAAATGCCATTTTTCAATTTTCCCCATTATAAGTCTATGGAAACTCTAAGTTGCCATAGCAACCAAACTAATGGGCCGATTTTCATAAAAAACACAAACTTTCAATCCCCCAGCCCAAGGATGCTACAGATAAAATTTGGGCTGAATCGGTCCAGTGGCTTCAGAGAAGAAGATGTTTGAAAGTGTTGACGTCAGACGACGACAACGACGACGACGACAACGCCGGACAACTGCCTATCCTATAAGCTCCCCCGGAGCCTTCGGCTCTGGTGAGCTAAAAACCAGGACACTCAGAATTGTGGTTCTTGCGAATGACATGCCTGCTTAAGCTCATGTATTTCTGTACAAAGTACCATCAATATGTCTCAAAGGGTATTGGAGATATGGGGATCACAAGCTGGTCAAACTGTTACATCGGAAGGGTAGATAACTCAAATACCACAGCACCAACAGTTGTGGTACTTGCACCTGACACCCCTTCTGTACCTTGTATACAATTGTGCCAAGTTCCTTCAATATATCTCAAAGGGTGTTGGACTTATGGCCTTCACAAGGTTATACTGTCTGGGGAGATTACTCAAAAAACAGAGCACCCAGAGTTGTAATTCTTGAGCATGACACACCTGCTTAACCTCATGTACATCTGCATCAAGTGAGATATAAGGCCTTTTGTAAAGTGGAGGGGTGGGGCAAGGCCCCAGGGGACTCCCAGGTTGGTTTCAATGAGTATGTCTTATCATAAGAAACAAGAATATATATGGTTTTGGGGGTAGTCATTTGTAGGGTTTCCGAGATATTGTGAGATTATGAAATGGAGAAGGTGGGGCATGGCCCCAGCACATCCCTGGGGACCCCCAGGCTGGTATCACTGAATGCGTCTTATCATAATGAACAAGAATATATATGGTTTAGAGGTGAGAATCTGAACGGTTTCTGAGATATATGGCCTTTTGTGAAGTGAAGGGGTGAGGCAAGGTCCCGGCCCATCCCTGAGGACCCCCAGGTTGGTGTCAATGAATGTGTCTTATCATAAGGATCAAGAATATATATGGTTTAGGGGCGGGGATCTGTAAGGTTTCTGAGATATTGGGCCTTTTATGAAATGGAGGGGGTGGGGCATGGCCCCGGAGCATCCCGTGGACTCCCAGGTTGATGTCACTGAATGGGTCTTATCATAAGGAACAAGAATATATATGGTTTAGGGGTGGGGATCTTAATAGTTTCCAAGATATTGGGCCTTTTATTAAGTGGAGGGGGTGGGGCATGGCCTCGGCGCATCCCTGAGGACCCCTAGGTTGGTGTCACTGAATACGTCTTATCAATAGGAACAAGAATATATATGGTTTAGGGGTCGGGATCTGAATGGTTTCTGTGATATATGGCCTTTTATGAAGTGGAGGGGGTGGGGCATGGCCCCGGCACAACCTGGGGGACCTTCAGGTTGGTATAAAAGCATACGGCTGAGAGAAGTTTACTCAAGAAACATTTCTATAAAAGTTTTGTCAAAATATCTGCAATGATTTGGCAGTAAATGCCATTTTTCAATTTTCCCCATTATAAGTCTATGGAAACTCTAAGTTGCCATAGCAACCAAACTAATGAGCAGATTTTCATAAAAAACACAAACTTTCAATCCCCCAGCCCAAGGATGCTACAGATAAAATTTGGGCCCAATCGGCTCAGTGGCTTCAGAGGAGAAGATGTTTAAAAGTGTTGACGTCACACGACGACGCAGACGCAGACGCAGACGACACAGACGCAGACGCCGACGGACAACTGCCTATCCTATAAGCTCCCCCGGAGCCTTCGGCTCTGGTGAGCTAAAAAACTAGAGAAAGCGACCACTGGGTCATGTATACCCCTGGCCAGTGCCACCCTCGGATATATCTTTCGAGCTTGTATGTGACATGAATGAAGAAGTCAAGAAGCTATAAGAATCTTTAATGTGCTTATAAAATCTAAACCAAACAATCTTTCTAAATGGACCAAGGAAGTGAGAGCATCAAAGTTACTGAAGGGGTGGGGGCATCAATGTTACTGAAGCAGCAGGGTGGGGTATGCATCAATGAAATCTTTGAACTGGTATGCAACATTGATGCAAGTATCGATTGAATTTGTCTTAAAGTTTAGAACATTATGTAACAGGCATCTATAAACTTTGTCATAAAACTTTAACCAAATGTAAACATTCTAAGTCCATGACCCTGAGGTCTAGGTCACTGTGGGTGGGGAAGCGACATGCATCTCAAAATCTTTGGACTGGTATGCAACATTGATGCAAGTATCAACTGAATTTGTCTTAGAGTTTAGAACATACAGGCATCTATAAACTTTGTCATAAAACTTTAACCAAACGTAAAATTTCTAAGTCTGTGACCATGACCTCAAGGTCATTGTGGGGGGTGGGACATGCATCAATGAAATCTTTAGGCCAGTATGTAACTTCAGTGTAAGTATCAACTAAATCTTTCAAAGGGTTCAGAAGATACAACCTCTTAGAAACTTTAACGCAAAACTTTAACCAAGATGTAAAATTTCTAAGTCTGTGACCTTGACCTCAAGGTCACTGTGGGGGTGGGACATGCATCAATGAAATCTTTAGACCAGTATGTAACTTCAGTCTTAAGTATCAACTAAATCTATCAAAGGGTTCAGAAGATACAACCTCTTAGAAACGTTAACGCAAAACTTTAACCAAAATGTAAAATTTCTAAGTCTGTGACCTTGACCTCAAGGTCACTGTGGGGGGCGGGACATGCATCAATGAAATCTTTAGACCAGTATGAAACTTCAGTCTTAAGTATCAACTAAATCTATCAAAGGATTCAGAAGATACAATTTCTTAGAAACTTTAACGCAAAACTTTAACCAAAATGTTAACGGACAGACAGACGGACGGACGGAAACACGGACGGATGGACAAACGACAGGACGAAAACTATATACCCCCATAGCATACTTCGTATGCCGGGGGTATTATAACATTATCCATGACACAGAATGCAATTTCAAATGACTTACAAAGACCATCATGAAAGCATCCCTATACAACTTTGACCCCCTTAAACTCCACTTTTATACAGTAAAACTCTTTTTTTAGGGTTGTACATTATTTCTGGCATTTCTGCCCCAAAACACAGATTGTGGGTACAAAACACCTCGCCGAGACGGTTCTAACGAGTAACCACAATCTATGTTTTGAGCTGAAATATGAACCAGAAATTCAACTTAGGTGAAGTTGATGTCGCACCTGCTCACCACCTGCCCAACACAAAAAACTAGAGAAAGTGCCCAGTGGGGCACGTATACCCCCGACCAGTGCCATCCCCTTTCAGTGGAAATGAAAATTTGTTTGTAGCATTGAACCTTTCCATATAAACTTTCCATTTAGTCCACTGAGAATAACTATTGCATTTTAACAAATATAGTATAATTTATCATATATCCAAAGATGAAACTGCTTGTCTTTGCTGAATAATAAAAATTCAAATTTTGTTGCAATTTGGAACAATTTTACCTGGAAGCAACAAACATAGAATAGGCTGTCATAGAACATTCGCTGAATTAAAGTAGCTGTATGATGACATAATAAAGCAATGCATTTTTTTATTATTACTTGCATTTATTATTGTCTGCATTTCAAGAGAAAATATTATGCAAAATTTAACAGTTCTAGTCGCTGTTGTTTCTAAGATCACAAGGACCAATATACATGTATAAGCTGACAAATCTGACAAGGGTCACAGCATAAAGAAAGAACAAACTAACTAATAATGAACAGATGGAAAGACAAAAACTATAACGTATAATGAAAACAGTTATCAACTCCTGTACCATATTCTATTATGCGATGTATACATGTGAATTTATTCTACTAAATATTGTTTAAACCAAAACAGTTAACACAAAACTTGGACGTGATCAAAATGTGTAAGTCCTAATTATTGACCCATAGCCCCACCCAGGGGCTTGACACAGGAGCTTAGTTATTCCATATGAAAGTTAATGCTATAGAGATATCCTTTACCAAATATGAAGAGAATCTAACGTGTGGTTACAGAGATATGAGCTATCAAAAAGGTTTAACACAAAACTTCGCCATAAAAGTTGACAAACTGACAGACCCAGGGGCTTAGATATTCCATATGAAAGGTTATGCTATAGAGATATCCTTTACCAAATATGAAAAGAATCCAACATGTAGTTACAGAGATATGAGCAATCAAAAAGGTTTAACACAAAACATTGACGTAAATGTTGATGAACGGACTGATGGGTGGACAGCCCACCCAGGGGCTTGACCCGCAAGCTTAGATATTCCAAATGAAAGGTAATGCTATAGAGATATCCTGTACCAAGTATGAAGAGAATCAAACAGGTGGTGACAAAGATATGAGCAATCAAAAAGGTTTAACACAAAACTTTGATGTAAAAGTTGACAAACGGACGGACAGCCCACCCAGGGGCTTGATCCAGGGGCTTAGATATTCCATACGAAAGGTAATGCTATAGAGATATCCTGTTCCAAATATGAGGAGAATCTAACATGTGGTGACAGAGATATTAGCAATGAAAAAGGTTTAACACAAAACTTTGACGTAAAAGTTGACAAACGGATGGACAGCCCACCCAAGGGCTTGACCCAGGGGCTTAGATATTCCATATGAAAGGTAATGCTAATGAGATATCCTTAACCAAATATGAAGAGAATCTAACATGTGGTTACAGAGATATGAGCAATCAAAAAGGTTTAACACAAAACTTTGACGTAAAAGTAGATGAACAGACAGACGGACAGACGGACAGACAGACAGCCCACCCAGGGGCTTGACCCAGGGGCTTAGTTATTCCATATGAAAGGTAATGCTATAGAGATATCCTTTACCAAATATGAAGAGAATCTAACATGTGGTTACAGAGATATGAGCTATCAAAAAGGTTTAACACAAAACTTTGACGTAAAGGTTGACGAACGGCGGGACAGACGGAAGTACGAACGAACGAATGAACGAACTAACTAACGAACGAACGAACGAACGAACGAACTAACGAACGAACGGACGGAAAGACGAAAACTATATACCCCCTGACATACTTCGTATGTCGGGGGTATAATAAAAGTTTATTTAAGGCAGAAGAGATGAATATAGGGCTTTGAGAAGAATCCATAGCCTATATATTATGTGAGGTAAAAAAACGGCTTTGAGAAGAATCCATTTTAGTTCATTTTATCACATTGCGAACTTAGTCGGCTTTTTACCTCACATATATAGGCTAAGTTCACAATGTGATAAAATGAACTAAAATGATCCAAGAATTATATCCAAAGCATATGAACATCCTCATATCATGGAGAAAACACAAGCTAAGTTTCAAAATGATTAGTACAAGAGGGCCCAATGGCCCTATATCGCTCACCTGTGTACCAGAAAATCATTAGTGTAGGAGACCACTTGACATTGCTACTTACTAAATATCTAAGCTCAGGCAAAGCAGTGTCCATGCTTATAAACCCTACTGGTTTCATTGGGCGACAGGGCTTGAGATGTAATTTCATCTCAATGTCTAATAAAAGTCCCACAAAATTGGAAGAGACATCTCCAAAATGACCTATACAGTGTTGTCGGGGATGTAAAACCTCAAATCAAACAAAATCTGTGCCTTATGGTTTTGGAGAAAAAGATTTTTTTTAAGTTTTTTTCCAGTATGTCTATAGAAGCTAATGAACCCTGGGGCTTGGCCAATTTTGACCCAATGGGCACGGTTGGCAGGATTTATGTAGGCGACCATTTTGTGTTGCTATATACTAAATATCTAAGGTCTGTACTCCGTGGTTTTAAAGAAGATGTTTGAAGCTTTTTTCCATTATAAGTTTGTTGGAGTTAAGGGGCCACAGGATTTGGACCCCAGGGGCATGAGTGGCAGGAATCATGTAGGCGACCACTCAACATTGCTACATGCTAAATACCTTAGCTCTGGGACTTATTGTTTCAGAGAAGAAGATTTTTGAAGATTTTTTTCCCCATTTTAAGTTGTTATTTTCTTTTGTTTGTTTTTTTTATTATAAGGGCCCTGTGGTTTCAGAGAAGAAGAGTTTTGAAGTTTCTCTAATTGTAAGTCTATGGAAGCTAACACCCTGGGGTGGGGCCAATTTGGATTCCAGGGGCATAACTGGCAGGATTTATGTAGGTGGCCACTTGACGTTGCTACATACTAAAAATCTAAGCTCTGGGCCTTATGGTTTCATAGAAGAAGATTTTTTAAAGTTTTTTTTTCCATTATAAGTCTATTGGAGGTGATGAGCTCGGGTGTGACCAATTTTGACCCCAGGGGCAGGGTTAGCAGGATTTATGTAGCTGGCTATTTTATGTTGCTAGATACTAAATATCTAAGTTCTGTGCTTCACAGTTTCTGAGAAGAATATTTTTAAGCTTTTTTCCATTATGAGTCTATGGGAGCTAAGGGGCCCCGGGGCGTGGCCCATTTGGACCCCAGGGGCATGATTAGCAGGAAATATGTAGGTGACCACTTGCCGATGCTACATGCTAAATATCTAAGTTTTGGGCACTGTGGTTTCAGAGAAGAAGATTTTTGAAGTTTTTTTTTCCATTATGAGTCTATGGGAGCTAAGGGGGTCCCAGGGTGTGGCCCATTTGGACCCCAGGGGCATGATTGGCAGGATTTATGTAGGTGACCACTTGTCATTGCTACATGGTAAATATCTAAGCTCTGGGCCCCGTGGATTCAGAGAAGAAGATTTTTAAAGCTTTTTTTCCATTATGAGTCTTTGGGAGCTAAGGGGCCCCGGGGCATGGCCCATTTGGACCCCAGGGGCATGATTGGCAGGATTTATGTAGGTGACCACTTGCTTGCTCCATGCTAAATATCTAAGCTCTGGGCCCTGTGGTTTCAGAGAAGAAGAGTTTTGAAGTTTTTTTTTCCATTATGAGTCTATAGGAGCTAAGGGGCCCAAGGGTGTGGCCCTTTTGGACCCCAGGGGCATGATTGGCAGGAATTATGTAGATGACTACTTGCTGTTGCTACCTGCTAAATATCTAAGCTCTTGGCGCTGTGGTTTCAGAGAAGAAGATTTTTTAAGCTTTTATCCATTATGAGTCTATGAGAGCAAAGGGGCCCCAGCGCCTGGCCTATTGGAACCCAGGGGCATGATTGGCAGGAATTATGTAGGTGACCCATTGACGTTGCTACATATCTAAACTCTGGGCCCTGTGGTTTCAGAGAAGAAGATTTTTTGAAGCTTTCTTTTTTTCCATTATGAGTCTATGTGAGCTAAGGGGCCCCGGGATTGGCCCATTTGAACCCTAGGGGCATGATTGGCAGGATTTATGTAGGTGACCACTTGCTGTTGCAACATGCCAAATACTTCAGCTCTGGTCCCTGTGGTTTCAGAGAAGAAGATTTTTTAAGCTTTTTTCCATTATGAGTCTATAGGAGCTAAAGGGCCCCGGGGCGTGGCCGTTTGGACCCGAGGGGCATGATTGGCAGGAATTATTTAGGTGACCACTTGCTGTTGCTACATGCTAAATATCTAAGCTCTGGGCCCTGTGGTTTCAGAGAAAAAGATTTTTGAATCTTTTTTCCTTTATGAGTCTATGGGAGCTAAGGGCCCCGGGGCGTGGCCCATTTGGAACCCATGGGCATGATTGGCAGGATTTATTTAGGTGACCACTTGCCATTGCTACATGCTAAATATCTAAGCTCTGGGCCCTGTGGTTTCAGAGAAGAAGATTTTTGAAGCTTTTTTTTCCATTATGAGTCTATAGGAGCTAAGGGGCCCCGGGGCGTGGCCCTTTTGGACCCCAGGGGCATGATTGGCAGGAATAATGTAGGTGACCACTTGCCGTTGCTACCTGCTAAATATCTAAGCTCTGGGCCCTGTGGTTTCAGAGAAGAAGATTTTTTGAGCTTTTTCCATTTTGAGTCTTTGGGAGCAAAGGGGCCCCGGGGCGTGGCCCATTTAGAACCCAGGGGCATGATTGGCAGGAATTATGTAGGTGACCAATTGCCGTTGCTACATGCTAAATATCTAAACTTTTGGCCCTGTGGTTTCAGAGAAGAAGATTTTTGAAGCTTTTTTTCCATTATGAGTCTATGGGAGCTAAGGGGCCCCGGGGCTTGGCCCATTTGAACCCTAGGGGCATGATTGGCAGGATTTATGTAGGTGACCACTTGCCGTTGCTACATGCTAAATACCTCAGCACTGGGCCCTGTGGTTTCAGAGAAGAAGATTTTTGGAGCTTTTTGCCATTATGAGTCTATAGGAGCTAAAGGGCCCGGGGGCGTGGCCCGTTTGGACCCCAGGGGTATGATTGGCAGGAATTATGTAGGTGACTACTTGCCATTGCTACATGCTAAATATCTAAGCTCTGGGCCCTGTGGTTTCTGAGAAGAAGATTTTTGAAGCTTTTTGTTCCATGATGAGTCTATGGGAGCAAAGGGGCCCCGGGGCGTCGCCAATTTGGAACCCAGGGGCATGACTGGCAGGAATTATGTAGGTGACCAATGGCCATTGCTACATGCTAAATATCTAAGCTCTGGGACCTGTGGTTTCAGAGAAGAAGATTTTTGAAGCTTTTTTCCATTATGAGTCTATAGGAGCTAAAGGGCCCCTGGGCGTGGCCCGTTTGGACCCCAGGGGCATGATTGGCAGAAATTATGTAGGTGACCACTTGCCGTTGCTACATGCTAAATATCTAAGCTCTGTGCCCTGTGGTTTCTGAGAAGAAGATTTTTGAAGCTTTTTGTTCCATTATGAGTCTATCGGAGCGAAGGGGCCCCCGGGGGTGGCCAATTTGCTGTGCGTGGCCCGTTTGGACCCCAGGGGCATGATTGGCAGGAATTATGTAGGTGACCACTTGCCGTTGCTACATGCTAAATATCTAAGCTCTGGGCCCTGTGGTTTCTGAGAAGAAGATTTTTGAAGCTTTTTGTTCCAATATGAGTCTAACGGAGCGAAGGGGCCCCCGGGCGTGGCCAATTTGGACCCTAGGGGCATGATTGGCAGGAATTATGTAGGTGACCACTGGCCGTTAATACATGCTAAATATCTAAGCTCTGGGCCCTGTGGTTTTAGAGAAGAAGATATTATAAATTGTTTCCCATTGTAAGTCTATGGGAGCTATATGTTGCCATGGCAACCAGAATTCCAATCTGATCAGCCCAAAAACCTTATGCAGCCTTTCCCCCTACCTGATGATGCTTCTCATGAAATTTGATCAAGATTGACCATGGGGTATTAGAGATATACTTATTTGAAATTGTTTACGGATGCACACAAGCACGGATGGACGGACGCACCCACGGACGCACGCACGCACGACGGACAAAAAGTGATCACAAAAGCTCACCTTGTCACTACGTGACAGGTGAGCTAATAAAACTGTAAGAGGAGTTGCGATGACAAGAGGTACCTATCATATATCAACTGAAGGTAAACAATGACTAAGTTTACAATGTGGAAAAAGTGACAAAAATTGATCTGATGATTAAGTCCAAACCACATGCAGGGCCTCATGCCATGGCAAAAACACATGCAAAGTTTCAAAATGATTAGTATAAAACTATAAGTGGAGTTGCAGTGACAAAGAGGTACCTCCTGTATATCAATTGAAAGTTAAAAATAACTAAATTCACTATGTGCAAAAAGTGTAATAAAATATTCTGAAAATTATGTCAAAACCACATGCAAATCCTCAAACCATGGCGAAACCACACACAAAGTTTCAAAATGATTGGTATAAAACTGTAAGAGGAGTTGCAATGACAAGAGGTACCTATTATATAATATATCAATTGAAGCTTAAAAATGACTAAGTTCACAATATTCTGAGAAATATGTCAAACCCACATGCACATCCTCAAACCATGGCAAAAACACATGCAAAGTTTCAAAATGATTGGTATAAAACTGTAAGAGGAGTTGCGATGACAAGAGGTACCTATCATATATCAATTGAAGGTTAAATATGACTAAGTTCACAATGCACAAAAAGCGAAAAAAAAAGATATTCTGAGAATTATGTTAAAATCACATGCACATCCTCATACCATGGCAAAAGCACATGCAAAGTTTTAAAATGATTGGTATAAACTGTAAGAGGAGTTGCGGTGACAAGAGGTACCTATCATATATCAATTGAAGGTTAAAAATGACTAAGTTCACAATGTGGAAAAAGTGATAAAAATTGATCCGAAGATAAAGTCCAAACCACATGCACATCCCCATACCATAGCAAAAACACACACAAAGTTTCAAAATGATCGATATAAAACTGTAAGAGGAGTTGCGATGACAAGAGGTACCTATTGTATATTAACTGAAGCCTAAAAATGGCTAAGTTCATAATGTGCAAAAAGTGAAAAAAATATTCTGAGAATTATGTCAAAACCACATGCACATCCTCAAACCATGGCAAAAGCACACACAAAGTTTCAATATGATTGGTATAAAACTGTAAGAGGAGTTGCGATGACAAGAGGTACCTATAATATATTAATTGTAGGCTAAAAATGACTAAGTTCATAATATTCTGAGAATTATGACAAACCGACATGCACATCCTCAAACCATGGCAAAAACATATGCAAAGTTACAAAATAATCGGTATGAAACTGTAGGAGGAGTTGCGAAGACAAGACACCCAGTGTAAAATGTTGACGGAAAGACGAATGGACAACAGGACGGACGACAACGACGACGGACGGTGAGTGATCACAATAGCTCCCCTGGAGCCTTCGGCTCAGATGAGCTAAAAGTCAAAGACCTGGGCCTTCTGGTTTCAGACAAGAAGATTTTTAAATGTTAAGCCCATTATAAGTCTATGTTAAACCAGTGGGCCCCAGCGCGGGGGAATTTTTGGCCCCAGGGCTATAAAGTGAACAATCTTGGTAGAGGTCCACTAGGCAAAGCTTCATACAAAATATCAAAGACCTGGGCCTTCTGGTTTCAGAAAAGAAGATTTTTAAATGTTTTCCCGCAATAAGCTTATGTAAAACAAGAAGGCCCTGGCATGGGGGCATTTTTGGCCCCAAGGCTATAATTTGAACCATCTTGGTAGAAGTCCACTAGACGAAGCATCATACCAAATATCAAAGACCTTGGCCTTCTGGTTTCAGACAAGAAGATTTTTTAAAGTTTTTTCCCTATATAAGCCTATACAAAACCAGTGGGCCCTGGC
Source organism: Lucinisca nassula (assembly GCA_963580285.1). Lineage (NCBI taxonomy): Eukaryota > Metazoa > Mollusca > Bivalvia > Lucinida > Lucinidae > Lucinisca > Lucinisca nassula. Next base: position 65,228,920 of record OY757011.1, on the reverse strand, counting down.
GTGGGGGCATTTTTGGCCCTAGGGCTATAATTTGAACAATCTTGGTAGAGGTCCACTAGATGAAGCTTCATACCAAATATCAAAGACCTGGGCCTTCTAGTTTCGGAAGAGATGATTTTTAAAGAGTTTCCCTATAAAAGTCTATGTAAAACAAGTGGGCCCCGGCGCAGGGGCATTATTGGACCCAGGGCTATAATTTGAACAATCTTGGTAGAGGTCCACAAGATGAAGCGTCATACAAAATATCAAAGACCTGGGCTTTCTGGTTTCAGACAAGAAGATTTTTAAAGGTTTTCCCTATATAAGCCTATGTAAAACCAAAGGGACCCAAGGCAGGGGCATTTTTGGCCTCAGGGCTATAATTTGAACAATCTTGGTAGCGGTCCACTTAATGAAGCTTCATACCAAATACCAAAGACCTGGGCCTTCTGGTTTCAGACGAAGATTTTTAAAGGTTTTTCTTATTTTCTCCTTTTTGTTGCCATGGCAACCAGAGTTCTGCATGGAATTGAATTGAACAACTTTGAGAGAGGACAACCTAAGGATTATTTCTGCCAAGTTTGATCAAAATCTGTTGAGTGGTTTAGGAGATGTCATTCAGAGATTGCGGACGGACGGACGGACATACAGACGAACTACGAGGGACGTTGACCAATCACAATAGCTCCCCTGGAGCCTTCAGCTCAGGTGAGCTAAAAAAAGGTCCCTTTTTTGACCTTTGACCTTTAACTATGACCTTGACCTTTGAGGTACCAACCTGGGTCATGCTCACAACAAAACATCTCATGATGGTTAACATTTCTGCCAAGTAATTTTAAAATCCATCAAAAAATAAGAAAGTAATTGACTGCACATAAAAAGCCTTTTTTTTATAACCGTTAAGTATGACCTTTACCTTTGAGGTACCAACCTGGGTCATGCGCCTGACACATAGACTCATGGTGGTTTACATTTCTGTCATGTAATTCCAAAATCCATCTGAAAATAAGAAAGTAATTGACTGAACACACACAAAAAAAAAGACTCCTTTTTGACCTTTGTCCTCTATGTATGACCTTGACTTTTGAGGTACCGACCTGGGTCATGCGGGCAACACATCGTCCTATGGTGGTTAACATTTCTGCAAAGTAATTTCAAAATCCATCTAAAATTAAGAAAATTATTGACCGGACTCGATTTGCCCATACATACCGACAAACTTCCAAGGGAGATATCTCAAAAGGTATAAATGCCAAAGTTATAGTTCTTGTGCTCTGCACGTCGTCTAATGTTAATATTTATATGAAGTTTCATGAAGTTAGCTTGAATGGTTTTCAAGTTACAGAGCAGACACGATTTTGTGACAGACGGATAGATGGACAGACACCCAGGGGAAAAACAATATGTCTCCCCGGAAAAGGGGGGGAAGGCATAATAAGGTAAGTTTATGCACATATGATGCCCCCGGACATCTCACGGTCACAAAAGCTCACCATGACCTTCGGTCAGGTGACCTAAAAATGCAGGTACTTCATTCATATTAAGGGTAATAAAATTACCTTTGCAAGGGCTGTAACTTCAGTGATTTGTTTTGTTTCCTTCTTTTCATCAGCAACTGAGCAAAATCCCACAGCATAGCAGGCCATAGATGGGGTCTGCAGTAGACGGAGAAAATGCATTTCTTCATGGTAAGGAGAAAAGTATAGGTTGAGACACTACATCACTACATGATACAGAGATTGAGTTTTGGTTTAATGACACCTCATTCCTTCTGGTTCATTTTGTGTCTCCTCTCAGAGAATGGAAGAGCCGGCCTCGGTAGCTCAATCGGATGCGCATCTGACTGGTGATCAGGAGGTTGCGGGATCGATTCCTGCCGGGGTAGGCAACATTCTTTCATGGAGATTGATCATGAAATCTTTTCTACGGTCATTCTCTCCCTTCTGCTGATTCAAGAAGGGCAGTTGTCAGTTTCTGGCAAAAGACTGTGCACTGTATTGGTTAAGCCTGCCCAGGAAAAGTGGGGATAGGTAAACTGACCGGCTAAAAAATGACCTAAAATAGTGTTGAATTGGCCGTGAAACTACAATACAAACAAACAGAGAATGGAAGAAGAAATAGAAGAGAAAGTAGAGGACTTGAAAGAGAGGGACAGGGAAGATAGAGGAAAAGAAATGACAGTGATGAAACAGAAGGAATAAAAACCTCTGTCTACCCTTACCTGTTCCAACTGTAAGCCAGGCGAAAATGGGGTCACATTACCCACCTGCAAGTAATATTTGCCAGAACCTTTCATGTCATTTTGTAAATTGTTACAATGTTTTCCAGAGAAATTTTTTTTCTAGCTGACGTTGTGAGACCTACATTCACATGTGATGTCATCTAATGCGCCTTTCTGCACCCACTACATTGATTATGGTGCTCAGTGGAATAATGTAAATGTCATGTTAGAATGAGAGTTTTACAGCAGAAAACAAGGAATAATTAGAAATTTTTTTCAGAGTAAAACAATGTCCCCCCACCATAAATATATCTTAAAACACCCATTTGACTTTAATAACTAAAGTCACCAAAATGTAAGCTGCAAACAAGCCACTTTTGGCCAAAAACTGACAGTTTTCTCGGGAGCCTGTGACCTTAAACAAGAGGCTCAATGAGCCTAAACCGCTCACCTGAGGAACTTAAGTTTAAACAATTCACAGACTTGACTACTAAATCTGCTAATAGAATCCAGCCCATTGACCCTTACAGGATATAAGTCATCATTAATGCATTGCATTCCAAGTTTGAGACTTCTAGCTTCTATAGTTCCTGAGAAATCTTTGACGAAAATTTAACATTGGTCAAAATGGAGAGAAAGAAGAATGAAAGAACAGATGAACAAATAAGCTGAGAAAGCCCAATGTCTCTTACACAAAATAAGTCATCATTATTCTATTGAATACCAAATTTGATGCTTCTAGCTTTTATAGTTCCTGAGAAATCTTTGATTAAAAATTTAACATTGGTCTATTATCTCTATATGGAGAGAAAGAAGAATGAAGGAACAAATGAACCAGACTAGCTCCAAAACCTAATGCAGCCTTTCCCCTTGCCCAATGGTGCTACACATAAAATTTAAACAAGATTGGTCGACTGCCTTCTGAGATATGCTTCATTGAAAGTGTGGACGACGGATGGACGGACGACAGACGACGGACTCCGGAGCCTTGGTATACTATCAGCTCACTGGAGCCTTTGGCTCAGGTGAGCTAAACATTCAAGTTGCTATTTCTGTCACAACATTTTCCCTACGTTAAGTCTATGGGCACATTTTTTTGTCTCTCAAGGTCACGTAACTCCGAGGTCAATATTCCGATTCGGCCAAAAATCGAACTCAACCGAGATTTTATGCCTGTCCTCATTACCTGCTAGTTTGAAGCTGATATGAATAAAAATAAAGTTGCTATCGTGGTCACAACGTATTTTTTATGCTCAAGGGCAGGTAACTCCAAGGCAAATATTCCGATTCGGCCCAAAATCGAACTTAACCGAGATTTTATGTCTGTCCTCGTTACCTGCAAGTTTGAAGCTGATCTGAAAAAAATTCAAGTTGCTATCGTAGTCGCAACATTTTCCCTAATTAAGTCTATGGGCAAATTTTTTGTCGCTCAAGGTCACGTAACTCCGAGGTCAATATTCCGATTCGGCCCAAAACTGAACTTAACCGAGATTTTATGCCTGTCCTCGTTACCTGCAAGTTTGAAGCTGATCTGAATAAAAATAAAGTTGCTATCGTGGTCACAACGTATTTTTTTATGCTCAAGGGCAGGTAACTCCAAGGCAAATAATCCGATTCGGCCCAAAATCGAACTTAACCGAGATTTTATGTCTGTCCTCGTTACCTGCAAGTTTGAAGCTGATCTGAAAAAAATTCAAGTCGCTATCGTAGTCACAACATTTTCCCCATGTAAAGTCTATGGGCAAATTTTTTGTCGCTCAAGGTCATGTAACTCCGAGGTCAATATTCCGATCAGAACTTAACTGAGATTTTATGCCTGTCCACGTTACCTGCAAGTTTGAAGCTGATCTGAATAAAAATAAAGTTGCTATCGTGGTCACAACGTATTTTTTTATGCTCAAGGGCAGGTAACTCCAAGGCAAATAATCTGATTCGGCCCAAAATCTAACTTAACCGAGATTTTATGTCTGTCCTTGTTCCCTGCAAGTTTGAAGCTGATCTGAAAAAAATTCAAGTCGCTATCGTAGTCACAACATTTTCCCTATGTTAAGTCTATGGGCAAATTTTTTGTCGCTCAAGGTCACGTAACTCCGAGGTCAATATTCCGATTCGGCCCAAAATCGAACTTAACCGGGATTTTATGCCTGTCCTCGTTACCTGCAAGTTTGAAGCTGATCTGAATAAAAATAAAGTTGCTATCGTGGTCACAACGTATTTTTTCATGCTCAAGGGCAGGTAACTCCAAGGCAAATATTCTGATTCGGCCCAAAATCGAACTTAACCGTGATTTTATGTCTGTCCTCGTTACCTGCAAGTTTGAAGCTGATCTGAAAAAAATTCAAGTCGCTATCGTAGTCACAACATTTTCCCTATGTTAAGTCTACGGGCAAATTTTTTGTCGCTCAAGGTCACGTAACTCCGAGGTCAATATTCCGATTCTGCCCAAAATCGAACTTAACCGAGATTTTATGCCTGTCCTCGTTACTAGCTACAGTGATGACAACATTTTCCCCATGTTAAGTCGATAGGCAATTTTTCGGGGGCTCAAGGGGACGTAACTCTTGAGTGAATTATCTGATTCGGCCCAAAATCGAACTTGACCGAGATTTTATGCCTGTACTGGTTATCTGCAAGAATGAAGTCGATCAGAAAAAAATTGACGGAGCTAGAGTGATGACAAGCTTTTTCCTATGTGAAGTCTATGGGAGCTAGATGTTGCCATGGCAACCAGAGTTCCACTCAGATCTGCCTGAAAACCTAATGAAGCCTTTCCACTTGCCCAATAATGCGACACATGAAATTTGATCAAATTTGGCCAAGTAGTCTTTAAGATATACATTTTTGAAATTCCCATTAACCCTAATGCAAAAACACACAAGGGCAGGTAACTCCTAAGTGAATGATCCGATTCTGCCAGTTATCGAACTTGACCGAGATTTCATGGCTGTGCTGGTTATCTGCAAGAATAAAGCCAATCTGAAAATAATTGAAGCAGCTACGGTGATGACAACATTCTCCCCATGTTAAGTCAATAGGCAATTTTTTCAACGCTCAAGGGCACGTAACTCCTGAGTGAATAATCCGATTCAGCCCAAAATCGAACTTGATCGAGATTTCATGCCTGTCCTCGTTATCTGCAAGAATGAAGTCGATCAGAAAAAAATTGACGGAGCTAGAGTGATGACAAGCTTTTTCCTATGTTAAGCCTATGGGAGCTCTTTGTTGCTGTGGCAACCAGAGTTCTCATCCGAAAACCTAATACAGCCTTTCCCCCTACCTGATGATGGTTCATATGAAATTTGATCAAGGCTGGCCCACTGGTTCCAGAGATATACTTCGTTGAAAGTGTGGACGACGGACGACGGACGAGGGACACCGGCTCGTGGTATACTAATACCTCACATGAGCCTTCGGCTCAGGTGAGCTAAAAACAAACAGTCATTAAAAAGCTCAGATCACAAGACAAATTTGGTAGACTGTATTAAATATTGTACCAATTTTGACCAACATTCATTAATTCTTAAATGATATAGGTTACAGATAAGCCATTTTTTGGCCCCAAAAGAACAGGTTTCGGAAGACCTTGGCCTTAGAGTGCAGACAAGGCATTTTTGGCCAAAATTGACTGTTTTGGGGGGGCCTGGTTCTAGAGAAGAAGAATTTTAAAGGGGTTCCCTATAAAAGCCTATATAAAACCAGTGGGCCCCAGGGCGGGGCTGTTTTTGGCCCAAGGGCTATAATTTGAACAATCTTGGTAGAGGTCTACTAGATGAAGCTTCTTACCAAATATCAAAGACCTCAGCCTTCCGGTTTCAGAAAAGAAGATTTGTGTGGGCCTAATACGCAGGTAAGAATATTGGAAAATGTCCATAGTCCAGCATCAAGGTTTGCAAGACGCTTCTCAGCCACGCAATCAAGCGTTTGCTTCAGGTGGATCAATAGATTGGTTCCCTCGTCGTTATCTCCGCTAGGGTACACATTAGTAGAGACCAGCTGAGTAAATCAGTCTGCAATCTAGTTCTGTAAAATATCTTATTTCAGCCTCGCTTTCATTCCCCAGTGCTGTGGATTAAAATTTACCAGCAGACGAAATTAGAGCTCAAGCTCATTAGAGTTTTTATGCATTAATTTCTTTTAAAACTATTTAAAATGTAATGTATGTTCATCTAATAAGGTAATATTGATAAGAACAATAAGGTGAATACATTAAGCAAGCATTTTTACCTTAATACTTACAGAAATTTTCTGAAATTAATGGAATTTATCTTCTTTTGAATGTGTTTATAAACATTGAACTGTAAATAACCCATTAATGCCAAGCGCTTCACTGTCAGTCGGAAGAATTGTCGTCTGCTCGCTGCATGTATTTTGGCAAAAGCAGCAAAAACCCTGACCAGATTGTGCATGTGCGCAGGCTGATTTCTGTCATCTTCTTTTCGCAAAATTAGTTCAATATTTCTTTTTGTCTTTTATGGAATGCTAGGCAAATGGGGGGTAGTCATTTCCCAACACGTTTTAGGGTTAATAACCTAAAAATATTAGATCAGATCATACGTTGAATTGACCCCTCCGCAAGAATTGATTGACAGGTATTCGAGCCAATCGTTCGATCGATATTCAGCGATGCGCGCGCTGGCCGTTGCTAACCTCCATAACCTTAGACAAGCTAACCTCTAACAACGTGTCTAACAACAGAATATCAAGGGATTGAAAACAGTTATTAAAATTTTGTTTAGAAGCCAAAGTGATTCGACAACGTGATTGGACAGTTTTCAAACCCTTTCAGATGCGTGAACTTTAATTTTTTAGAGAAAAAAAAAAACATACACACACACACAATATGAATGGTAGTAACGTCATGATGTGTAAACCAATCATTGTACTGGAAACCTCAAAACGGGAAAGTGGCAAACAGTGCAGGCCCAGATCACGCCATAGAACGCTGCGTCTGATCAGGGTCTTTAATTATGGCACGAATTTTAACCATTTTCTGAACAACTCTCTCAAATTACGCACCCTTACATCCCTAAATGTTGAAAACGACTCCTGCATTATATAAGGGGGATTCCATTCAGTACAAAAACCGCTAACAAGTCCAAAAATCGACATCCTGGAAAACCTCACTTTAATATATTCAGATTGGAACCTCATATAAGGGCATCAGTCAAAAGGTTTTAACAATGAAATATTTGTTCAGACAACATTTTTTCTGCCACTAAAAACAAAAATTACAAGTACTCATTAAATCGCCTCTGTGAGAACTCAAAATCACTGTCTGGAGTAGACTAGAAAATGTGAAAACAGTTCATCTGATAATTGCTTTTCCTTGAGCAATGATATATAACATTATGTTGCACAAGTACAAGGTACCCTCGTTATAACGACAGTTTTTGTTTCCTAACATATTTGCCTTAATAAGGAATTTGTCGTTACAAAGAACGCCAATGATTATGATAGATAATAAATACCCTTTACCCCTTAATTACTCCAACAAAGAAATGTGATCGATATTTGTAGCATCGCCTCGTCGAGGCGATTCTGACAAATGTCTAGAACATTTGTTCTACGAGTACCAGATTACAAGAATCTCATTACTATGGATTCAAAATGGGCGTTTCCAACCAAAGGGATGCTCGTGCTGATCAAAATCAAGGCTAAGCCTTGGGCTAAGGATTCATTCGGATGAAATTGTCGTTATAACCTTTTGTCGTACAACGAATGTCGGTATACAGAGGGTCCACTGTAAACTAGTCTTATTATTATTAATTGTCTAAGCTCAGCCAGTCATCATGAAAAGACGCCTGTATAATTCTGACCCCCTTACACCCCACTTTTATTTAGTAAAACTGGGGGTTTTAGGGGTATACATTATTTTTCTTATCTCTGCTAAAATATAGTACACAGGGGTACAACGTGGTTATTTTCTAGAGACTTATGAAGTTTTAGATAGAAACGAGGGAGTTTCTATTGTGATGTGCATCAATACCCGAAACTGTATGAAGATTTCAGAACCCTCCAGGAAATGTTCTTTAAGTGTGTTTTTTTTTTCTAATTAAAGTTGACATGTCAAAATGAAAAAAAAAAAATGAACATTTTCACATTGTGACAGTATTCTTCTGCAGCCTGTTGTAAAAATCGGCCAGTAAATCTTTCAGTGTTGCTTGTGTAGTTATTGCTTACGTCGCCATTTTTTTAATAGTTTGTCTAAGGTAGCAACAACAGAGTTATGTTCCTTGACGGGGCGTGGCTAAGCGGCGCATACGGAGGGGTCAATTTATTCATGGGGCTTTTCAAAAATGCAAGGTTTCGCAAGGGTGAATGCAACTTCCTTACTACTGCTATAGCATTGATGAGATTGATATGTATTTGTTAAAACTGCCTCGTCGAGGCGATTCTAACGAGTATCCATAAGATCTAAATCTATGTTTGGTCTGAAAAGAAGGAATATTTAAGGTTTAGCGTACCCGTCAACACTATAAAGGTCATTTTGGAGACGTTGCTTCCAAGTTGTGGGACTTTTACCTTCATCACAATCCCTGCTGTCCTATGAAACCAATAGAGTTTATTAGCATGGATGGGCCGACTCGCACCGCTTTGCCTGGGCAGGCTTAGATTCTCTAAGCTGTTTACCAGTACTCGTGTGCGGGTGGGTTTCAGCTCTTTTATGGCCCTGAAAAATCACATTAGTTTGCAAGACTTTCTAACATAAGAACACACAGAGAAACTAATTAGGACTGAACTAACCACTTTTATTTAGCTAGGCACATTTCCATGTAGAGTTCTGTCTACATAATTGTTTAAGATTTATTGGGTTGATTTGCAGGATTGTTTGCATAACAGTAACAGCTTAGTTGGGGAAATATTAAGTCAAAGCACTGTGAGTACCGGTGGGTCGATCGTCTCTGAGTGTAGGTTGGGAAAATATATCCTGAACTGAGAATTGATCTGTTCGTCGAACCATTAAATTCCAGTATTTAAAGCAAGCAGAGTAGGAGTAGACCTGATCAGACACCGCGTTATGTGGCATCTGATCAGGTATACACTATTTACCAAAGCCCCCCCTGCACGAGCACAGCCCAGAATTTACTTTTTACACTGCGCTCTGACCTCTTAGGTGCTATAAACAACCAGTCCCTGGATTTTGTTAATTGTCAGCGACAATAAACAGCAGGCGTGAAGTTTCTGTATTAGCAAATATCTCGTACACGAGCCCAGTCCAGATTTTTTTTGTGTCGATTGATAAGTCAATACCCCTTACATGAGCCCAGTCTAGATTTAACGTTTTACACAGCACTCTGATTACACAGGGAGAAGACTGAACACTGCTGCCTGGGTTTTGTTAATAGCCAGTGATAGTCACGCGGACAAAAACAACCAACAGAAGCACTGCTTTATAACGTAGATTGTGGGTACTCGTTAAATCGCTTCATTATAAGAAAAGTATTCAGTGAAAAAAATAAAATAAATGACGTTCTTGGTGTTGTACTGGAAGCAATTTCCTCCAAGATTTTCCAAATTATTAACTTATCATTTGTTAATGTGTTTATTTCCCTTCTGTATACACTTATATCCAATCATCTCAACAGATTCATAATAGTTCATTGATAATGCTTAGCCTCATATGCACTGATATGTGCTGGAAAAGTTATTACAGGTACATGTATGTCTCCTATTTGTAATACCGAGGGAGGTAAAACAATCCGATAAAAAAAAATGGATGTTTTTTTTTACCTTCGATGTTTATTAATCCCACATTTCAAATAGGAGAAATGAATAATCTCTATATTTCATGCGCTTCTATAGACTTTAAGGACCGAATGGATCTTGATTTTTGGGTCTGAATTTCCGTTCCGTTGACTGTTTACAGCTCATGTTAACGGTTCAATCAGCGTAGTGTTACAGAAGCTGGGTGGAAGAAAAAGTGGATGGCCGCCATTTTGAAAGCGCTTTCTACGGTTTTGAACATAAATAGAAAAAACAAAGTGTTTCAGTGATAAAACGAGTAAAATGTGAGATTAAATAAAGCAAAACGTACAGCCTATTCAATGGTCATGTCCACGTTTTCTTGGTAGAGGTTCACTAGCTGAAGCTTCATAACAAATATCAAAGACCTAAGCCTTGTGGTTTCAGAGAAGATTTTTAAAGATTTTCCCTATATAAGTCTATGTAAAACCAAAGGGCCACATGGCGGGGGCATTTTTGGTCTCAGGGTTATAATTTGAACAATCTTGGTAGAGGTCCACTAGCTGAAGCTTCAAACAAATATCAAAGGCCTAAGCCTTGTGGTTTCAGAGAAGAAGATTTTGAAAGATTTTCCCTATATAAGTCTATGTAAAACCAAAGGGCCCCGGATTGGGGGCATTTTTGGCCCCAGGGCTATAATTTGAACAATCTTGGTAGAGGTCCACAAGATGAAGCTTCATATCAAATATCAAAGACCTGGGCCTGGGCCTTGCAGTTTCAGAAAAGAAGATTTTTAAAGATTTTCCCTATATAAGCCTATGTAAACCAAAGGGCCCTGGGGCGGGGGCATTTTTGGCCCCAGGGCTACAATTTAAACAATCTTGGGAGAGGTCCACAAGATGAAGCTTCATACCAAATATCAAAGACCTGGGCCTTGCAGTTTCAGAAAAGAAGATTTTTAAAGATTTTCCCTATATAAGCCTATGTAAAATCAAGGGGCCCCGGGGCGGGGGCATTTTTGGCCCCAGCACTATAATTTGAACAATCTTGGTAGGGGTCCACTAGATGAAGCTTCATACCAAATAGCAAAGACCTGTGTCTTGCAATTTCGGAGAAGAAGATTTATAAAGATTTTCCCTATATAAGCCCATGTAAAACAAAAGGGCACCGGGGCGGGGGCATTTTTGGCCCAAGCACTATTATTTGAACAATCTTGGTAGGGGTCCACTAGATGAAGCTTCATATCAAATATCAAAGACTTGGTCCGTGCAGTTTCAGAGAAGAAGATTTTCCCTATATAAGCCCATGTAAAACCAAAGGGCCCTGGGGCGGGGGCATTTTTGGCCCCAGCACTATAATTTGAACAATCTTGGTAGGGATCCACTAGATGAAGCTTCATACCAAATATCAAAGACCTGGGCCTTGCGGTTTCAGAGAAGAAGATTTTTAAAGTTTTCGGCGAAAAAATCAATTTTTGGCTCCTGTGACCTATATGTGCAATGGACCGGAACCATTTGAACAACTTTGAAAGGGGACCACCTAAGGATCATTCCTGTGAAGTTTGGTTGAAATCTGATCAGTGGTTTAGGAGGAGATGTCATTTGAAGAAATTGTTTACGCACGGATGACAGACAAAAAGTGATCCTTATAAAAACACAAGAGGGCCATGATGGCCCTGGATCCCTCACCTGATCCATAGTGTAACAAGTTGGCCCCAGAGAGGGCCATTATTGGCCCCAGGGCTTTAATGTGCATAATGTTGAGGGAGGTCTTAAAGGTGAAGCTTCATACGAAACATCAACAAAGGCTATAATTTGAACAATCTTGGCAAAGGTCCACTAGATGAAGCTACACATCAAATATCAAAGACCTGGGCCTTGCGGTTTGAGAGAAGAAGATTTTTTTAAAGATATTCCCTACATAAGCCTATGCAAAACCAAATGGCCCCGGGGCTATATAAATCTATGTTAAACCAAAGGGCACCGGGGTGTGGGCATTTGTGGCCCAAGGGCTATAATTTGAACAATCTTGGTAGAGGTCCATTAGATGAAGCTTCATACCAAATTTTAAAGTCCTGGGCCTTGTGGTTTCAGAGAAGAAGATTTTTAAAGATTATCCCTATATAAGCCTATGTAAAACCAAAGGGCCCCGGGGCGGGGCCACTTTTTGCCCCAGCACTATAATTTGAATCATCTTGGTAGGTGTCCTTTAGAAGAAGCTTCATACCAAATATAAAAGACCAAGGACTTGTGGTCTCAGAGAAGAAAATTTTTAAAGATTTTCCCTCTATAAGTCTATGAAAAACCAAAAGGCCCCGGAGCAGGGGCATTTTTGGCCCAAGGGCTATAATTTGATAATTTGAACAATCTTGGTAGGGGTCCACTAGATGAAGCTTCATACCAAATATCAAAGTCCTGGGCCTTGCGGTTTCAGAGAAGAAGATTTTTAAAGATTTTCCCTATATAAGCCTATGTAAAATCAAAGGGCCCCGGGGCGGGGGCATTTTTTGCCCAAGCACTATAATTTGAACACTCTTGGTAGGGGTCAACTAGATGAAGCTTCATACCAAATATCAAAGTCCTGGGCCTTGCGGTTTCAGAGAAGAAGATTTTCCCTATATAAGCCTATGTAAAACCAAAGGGCCCCGGGGCAGGGACATATTTGGCCTGAGCACTATAATTTGAATAATCTTGTTAGGGGTCCTTTAGATGAAGCTTCATACCAAATATAAAAGACCTAGGCCTTGTGGTTTCAGAGAAGAAGATTTTTAAAGATTTTCCCTATATAAGTCTACGTAAAACCAAAGGGCCCCGGGGCGGGGGCATTTTTGGCCCAAGGGCTATAATTTGAACAATCTTGGTAGAGGTCCATTAGATGAAGCTTCATTCTAAATATCAAAGTCCTGGGCCTTGCAGTTTCAGAGAAGAAGATTTTTAAAGATTCTGCCTATATAAGCCTATGTAAAACCAAAGGGCCCGGGGACGGGGGCATTTTTTGCCCCAGCACTATAATTTGAACAATCTTGGTAGGGGTCCACTATATGAAGCTTCATACCAAATATCAAAGATTTTCCCTATATAAGTCTAGGTAAAACCAAAGGGCCCGGGAGCGGGGGCATTTTTGGCCCCAGGGCTATAATTTAAACAATCTTGGGAGAGGTCCACAAGATGAAGCTTCATACCAAATATCAAAGTCCTGGGCCTTGTGATTTCAGAGTTGAAGATTTTTAAAGATTTTCCCTATATAAGCCTATGAAAAACCAAAGGGCCCCGGGGCGGGGGTATTTTTGGCCCCAGCACTATAATTTGAACAATCTTGGTAGGGGTCCACTAGATGAAGCTTCATACCAAATATCAAAGACCTGGGCCTTGTGGTTTCAGAGAAGAAGATTTTTAAAGATTTTCCCTATATAAGCCTATGTAAAACCAAAGGGCCCGGGGCAGGGGCATTTTTGGCCCAAGCACTATAATTTGAACAATCTTGGTAGGGGTCCACTAGATGAAGCTTCATACCAAATATCAAAGACCTGGGCCTTGTGGTTTCAGAGAAGAAGATTTTTAAAGATTTTCCCAATATAAGCCAATGTAAAATCAAAGGGCCCCGTGGCGGGGCATTTTTTGTCCAAGCACCATAATTTGAACAATCTTGGTAGGGGTCCACCAGATGAAGCTTCATACCAAATATCAAAGACCTGGGCCTTGTGGTTTCAGAGAAGAAGATTTTTTAAGTTTTTGGTGAAAAAAATCTATTTTTGGCTCCTGTGACCTAGATGTGCAACGGACCGGAACCATTTGAACAACTTTGAAAGGGGACCACCTAAGGATCATTCCTGTGAAGTTTGGTCAAAATCCGATCAGTGATTTAGGAGGAGATGTCGTTTAAAGAAATTGTTTACGCACGGACGAACGCATGCACGCACGCACGACGGACGATGGACAAAAAGTGATCCCAAAAGCTCACTTCGTCACTACGTGACAGTGAGCTAAAAATCCGACGAAGAAAAAACAAGAGGGCCATGATGGCCCGGGATCACTCACCTGATCCATAGAGTAACAAGTGGGCCCCGGGGAGGGCCATTTTTGACCCCAGGGTTGTAATGTGCATAATGTTGAGGGAGGTCTAAAAAGGTGAAGCTTCATACCAAATATCAACAAAGGCTATAATTTGAACAATCTTGGCAAAGGTCCACTAGATGAAGCTACACACCAAATATCAAAGACCTGGGCCTTGCTGTTTCAGAGAAGAAGATTTTTTTTAAGATATTCCTTACATAAGCCTATGCAAAACCAAATGGCCCAGGGCAGGGGCATTTTTGGCCTCAGGGCTATAATTTAAACAATCTTGATAAAGCTCAACTAGATGAAGCTTCACACCAAATATCAAAGACCTGGGCCTTATAGTTTCCGGAGTATATTTTTAAAGATTTCCCTATATAAGTCTATGTAAAATCAAAGGGCTTCAGGGCTATAATTTGAACAATCTTGATTGAGGTCCACTAGATGAAGCTTTACACCAAATATCAAAGACCTGGGCCTTGCTGTTTCAGAGAAGATTTTCAAAGATTATCTCTATTATAAGTCTATGAAAAACCAAAGGGCCCCGGAGCGGGGGCATTTGTGGCCCGAGGGCTATAATTTGAAAATCTTGGTAGAGGTCCATTAGATGAAGCTCCATACCAAATATTAAAGAACATGGCCTTGCAGTTTTAGATAAGAAGATTTTTAAAGATTTCCCTATATAAGTCTATGTAAAACCAAAAGGTCTCAGGGCTGGGCATTTTTGGCCCCAGGGCTATAATTTGAACGATCTTGATAGAGGTCCACTAGAAGAAATTTCACACCAAAAATCAAAGACCAAGGCCTTGCGGTTTCACAGAAGAAGATTTTTAAAGATTTTCCCTATATAAGTCTATGTAAAACCAAAGGGCCACGAGGCGGGGGGCATTTGTGGCTAAAGGCAGATGGATTGCTGGAATTTCACTCCAGAATGATTTGAATCGGGAGACGCTAGGACTCAGTTATATATATTTTCATTGAACATCACAGAAACTGGAACATTTTGAACATCAGGAAGAATTCTAGCATGCTTAAATCACCAACGGACACTAAGAACAGTAATGTCGAACAGACTGAGTTATCTTCAAAATTGAAATTTAATCATACATGTGATATCTCCCGATTTCGTCGGGATATCCCGATTTCGAACCCCATCTCCCGGTCTCCCGTCCGACGGCCCTAATCTCCCGACACGACAATTTTCTTATAGTAGTTTTCCGCCGACCGACCATTTTAGTGTTTACCGCAGTAAAATACATAAACCGTTAGTGTATTTACCCTAGGGCTGTCATGATAAACCAGTATACAGGTAAATTGCAATACACACCTGCACAGGTATTATATCGCAATATGAAAAGAACGTACCGGTTAATAACGGTATTAAAATGCAACCATCAAACAAGCTGCAAACATTGTGATAAAAAGTGAAAACTTCAATAATGTTTCAAGTAAAAGGAGGAAAAGTGATGTTTGTATACATTTATTAATAACTATACTCCCCTGATCACCGATTTGCTCAAGTTGCCAACACCATTAAACCGTTTACACCCGAGGCGGGCCTTATTGATAAGCCGACAATTAACAATGTGACAAGGTGTGAAAACTAGTCAATCAAGATATACCAGTGATATCTTACTTAATCCCTTTGTAACTGACACGTGTTAGACGCTAAATATTATTCCCGCCAAAACAGAGCAAAGCAGACGCTGTTTTTTTTTTACGCGTCTGTAAACCGTTATTCATTTATTAATCGTAGAACTGGGGTATCACATAGTGACATTTTCTATTTAAACCCGAGAAAAATATTTTTTGCCGTTTTTAACGGATGAAAGAAATATGCCGCACGTGACATCAATGCAAATTCGTGCAGGCTTTTTGGCCTCCAACAGGTGAACGCGCTAAATATTTTCCCGCCAAAACAGAGCAGTGCAGACGCTGGTATTTTCTAAGTATCTGTATGCAGTTTTTCATTTATTAATAAACATAGAACCGGAGTTTTGCAGGGTGAAATTTTCTATTAAAACCTGTTTCATTTTTAGCTTGCGAGAAAAAAATATTTTTTGCCGTGTTTTTAATGGATCTTTTATTAAAAAAAATATGCCCCCAAGTTAAATCAATAAAAATCATGCATGCTTATTAGTTCCGACTAAGTTCCGAGGCACGTTTTGGGGGAACATAGCCGTGGAAAAGGCATGGGCATTTAAAAATTTAGGCATTACAAAAACTTCTGTACTTCACAATCTTTAGCTTTGCTTTCCGATCTACAGATGATACTATCCAAACTGCAAGACTATTGCAGTAAGTTCCCTAGATTTGGGGCGTTTTATTGGTCATAAAAGAACAAACATTTTTGAAGTTTACTAATTTATTATTCACTGGATCATGCATGCACCCCCTTTCCCCGCCCCACCCCCCAAATGAAACAACTTGATAAGAGAAGGGGTGTAAGAGTATGAGTAATTTTTTGCTATGCGGGTATTCTGAACGTTGTTTTTTTCTGCCAGGTGCTAGGTGGGTATTTAACACCGATCTATTGGTCAGTGCTTGTTCTTTGATCGTGTCTCTCTATTAAAAGACAAACTGGAAGTTTGTCGTCTGCTGCTTTTCTTCTTCCAAGCGTTTATAACATTTTTGCATAAAGGTAAATAGTGTGGACCCACATCAGACTGCTCTGCAGTCTGATCTGGGCCCACACTGTTTTCAAAAATGATTTTTAATGCAGATGACAGACGACAAAGCAGACGACAATTGTCGTGTTGGCATGCTATGGGTGAAAAAGTGCTCCAGAGGTAAATTTAACCAAAAATAACATCACTTTTTACCGCGGAAAAATCTCCCTATTTGGGACCCCAATCTCCCTATCTGAAAATCAAAATCTCCCTATTTGGGTCCAAGAAAATATCACATGTATGTTTAATGGTTTACTTGAACTGAATAATACACTTAAGGTTAACATAAATAAGGTTGTGCAGTATAGTCTAAACTAATTTAGAGTCTCAGAACTTGCTTAAACTTACCTATTGATTCTCAACACAATAGGTTAAATATGTGTGAAGTGGTGTGAATGGGTGAGAAAGAAGTGAGAATGTGACATTGGTTTGTGTATATAAATGTAAATAGTTTCTTTTCTTCTTCAAAAATAAATTTAAAAATGTCTTTAGATCTTGACTGTGCATGATGGCAATTAGAGTCGGTAGCACAGTGGTTAACTGCACAAAGAAGACGACTATTGTGACAGCTATAATTTGAAAAATCTTGGTAGAGGTCCACTAGATGAAGCTCCCTACCAAATATCAAAGACCACAGCCTTGCAGTTTCAGAGAAGAAGATTTTTAAAGATTTCCCTATATAAGTCTATGTAAAACCAAAGGGTCTCAGGGCAGGGGCATTTTTGGTCTTAGTGCTATAATTTGAACAATCTTGGTAGAGGTCCATTAGCTGAAGCTTCACACCAAATATCAAAGACCTAGGCCTTGTGGTTTCAGAGAAGAAGATTTTTAAAGATTTTCCCTATATAAGTCTATGTAAAACCAAAGGGCCACCTGGCGGGGGGCATTTGTGGCCCGAGGGCTATAATTTGAAAAATCTTGGTAGAGGTCCACTAGATGAAGCTCCACACCAAATATCAAAGACCATAGCCTTGCAGTTTCAGATAAGAAGATTTTTAAAGATTTCCCTAATGAGTCTATGTAAAACCAAAGGGTCTCAGGGCAGGGGCATTGATAAGAGAAGGGGTGTAAGAGTATGAGTAATTTTTTGCTATGCGGGTATTCTGAACGTTGTTTTTTTAACATAAATAAGGTTGTGCAGTATAGTCTAAACTAATTTAGAGTCTTTATTTAGCCTTAGTGTCTCAGGGCTATAATTTGAACAATCCATTAGCTGAAGCTTCATACCAAATATCAAAGACCTAGGCCTTGTGGTTTCAGAGAAGAAGATTTTTAAAGATTTTCCCTATATAAGTCTATGTAAAACCAAAGGGCCTAGGAGCGGGGGCATTTTTGGCCCCAGGGCTATAATTTGAACAATCTTGGTAGAGGTCCGCAAGATGAAGCTTCATACCACATATCAAAGACTATAGCCTTGCAGGTTCAGAGAAGAAGATTTTTAAAGATTTTCCCTATATAAGCCTATGTCAAACCAAAGGCTCCCGGGGCGGGGGCATTTTTGGCCCCAGCACTATAATTTGAACAATCTTTGTAGGGGTCCACTAGATGAAGTTTCATACCAAATAGCAAAGAACTGGGCCTTGCAGTTTCAGAGAAGAAGATATTAAAGATTTTCCCAATATAAGCCCATGTAAAACCAAAGGGCCTTGGGGTGGGGGCATTTTTGGCCCCAGGACTTTAATTTGAACAATCTTGGTAGGGGTCCACTAGATGAAGCTTCATACCAAATAGCAAAGATCTGGGCCTTGCGGTTTCAGAGAAAAAGATTTTCCCCATATAAGCCTATGTAAAACCAAAGGGCCCCGGGGCGGAGACTTTTTTTGGCCCCAGCATTATAATTTTGAACCCTATGTAAAACCAAAGGACCACCCCCCCCCCACCCCCACCAAATCAAAGATTCTCGGGGGCATAAAAACTAATGTTGTTGCAAGATCTAGATATCAAACCTGTGTAATCCTCCTTACCACTATGATAGATATCCAACTGACCCACTGTTGTATATTCTGTCACACATCCATGGACATTTCTTGATTTGGTTGCTTGTAATTACTCACAACCGGTGAGTCTCTGACAATTTCTACCAATGCCCAATATACATTGTAGTTCTATATGATACTTTGAACTTGTAGTTAAAGTGCTTAAGACTGCATTTCATACTAACCTAACTCTAAGTTGCTTGTTAAAGTTTGTCATTCATTGCCTTAGTGTCTCACAATGATAACAAGGAAATCATGTTTTCATCCCACCTATGCCTAAAACAGCTTCAAACGCAATTTAACACAATTTATATCACTGAAGCATAGCTCCAGATTAAGAAGCATGACATGGATAATTAAGTGATATTTTTTCTTATATCTACTATGAAATATATGTTGTGGGGAACCCACAACATTTACTTCTGAAATTATTTAAGAAATAAGGAAACTTATCCCTTCATTATCTTGTTACACTTCATCTCGAGCTATGAATTAAGCCAGTTCCACAAATAATGAGGAGCGATAAGGATAAAAGTTGATGTTGTGAATACTTGAAACAATTACTTTGTCAAAGCAATTCTATCAGATATCCACATGTTTACATTTTTGTTTTCATGGGGAGTTGTGTTAAACAGCCTCAAAATCTTGTTTGTTTGTTTGATTTGTGGCTTACCGGGTAATGTCCCCCGTCAACACTGTATAGGTCATTTTTGAGATGTTGCTTCCAATTTGGTGGAACTTTTACCCAATACCGAGATGAAATGACATCTCAAGCCCTGTCACCCAATGAAACCAATAGGGTTTATAAGCATATGGATGGTCTGCCTCGCACCGCTTTGCCTGGGCAGGCATAGATCCTTTAACCAGTACTAGTGTGTGGTGTGCGTGGAAGCATTATGCAGCCCATCTATATCTTCAAGCCCCGATTGGCAGGGGGCAACAACCTCAAAATCATCCTAATTCAAATACCCCTACTGATCTTGAGCGCCAAACACTTACAACTTTGCTGAGAAGAATCTGCATAACCTCAGGAAAGTCATCAGTCACTATCCCCTTGCACTGAAATAACAGGTGATGAAAATATTAAGTAAAAGCATTTTCATGTCTACTGAACCTACACAAATACACTGCTATGTTGTTTCGATACTGATCATTACTATAATGTGGGTGCTCCGTGGCTCCGGGTTTTTTTTTATTCATGAAATATGGTAACAAGAGGGCCATCATGGCCCTGGATCGCTCACCTGATCCACACTGTAGAAATGAAATGGTAGGTAATATAGTTAGGTGCTTGTCAGAAGAAAAAAATACATGCCAAATATGAAGGCTCTATCTCAAATGGTTCAAAAGTTATGATAAAGTATGTCAAAGGTCAAGGTTACAGGTCAAACTTTTTGTATGGATGTGAAGCCGTTGTCACAAGGAATCTACATGCCAAATATTAAGGCTTTATCTCAAATGGTTCCAAAGTTATGATTAAGTAGGTCACAGGTCAAGGTCACAGTTCAAATTTTTGCATGAGTGGGAAGTTTGTTTGTTTGTTTGATTTGAGGTTTAACGTCCCCCCTCAACACTGTAAAGGTCATTTTGGAGACGTTGCTTCCAATTTGTGGGACTTTTAACCGACATTGAGATGAAATGACATCTCAAGCCCTGTCGCCCAATGAAACCAAAAGGGTTTATAAGCAAGAACGGTCCGACACTCACACCGCTTTGCCTGGGCAGGCTTAGATCCTCTAAGCGGTTTACCAGTACTCCTGTGTGGGTCGGATTCAGCTCTGCGTGGAAGCATCATGCAGCCCATATATTTCTTCTATGATTTGACCTGCTGATCTACTTTTTGACCTGACATGACCCATATTCAAACTTGACCCAGATATTGTCAAGATGATCATTTTGAGCAAGTATGACGATGACCGGACCAAAACTGGGGCATCTAGTGTGTTCACTAGGTTTTTCTATGATCTGACCTACTTAATGACCAGACATGACCCTTATTCGAAATAAACCGCGATATTGTCAAATGATCATTCTGAGCAAGTTTGACGATGGTCAGACCAAAAGTGTGGCCTCTAGAGTGTGCACAAAGTTTTTCTATGATTTGATTTACTGACCTTTTGGGCCCGACATACCCATATTCGAACTTGACTGAGATATTGTCAAGATGATCATTCTGGGCAAGTTTATTAACGATCAGACCAAAACTGTGGCCTCTAGTGTTCACAAGGTTTTTCTATGATTTGGCCTACTGACCTAAGTTTTGACCAGACATGACCCATATTCGAACTTGACCGAGATATTGTCAAGATGATCATTCTGGGCAAGTTTGACGATGACTGGACCAAAACTGTGGCCTCCGGTGTGGTCACAAGGTTTTTCTATGATTTGACCTACTGACCTTTTTGGACCGACATGACCCATATTCAAACTTGACAGAGATATTGCCAAGATGATCATTCTGAGCAAGTTTGATGATGATTGGACCAAAACTGTGGCCTCTAGTGTGGTCACAAGATTTTTCTATGATTTGACCTTTTGACCTACTTTTTGACCCACCATGACCCATATTCGAACTTGACCGAGAAATTGTCAAGACGATCTTTTTGAGCAAATCTGATGATGATCGGACCAAAACTGCAGGTTTTTCTATGCTTTGACCTTCTCACCTACTTTTTGACCCGACATGACCTATAATCGAACTTGACTGAGATATTGTCAAGATGATCATTCTGCGCAAGTTTGATGATGATTGGACCAAATCTATGGCCTCTGGTGTGTCCACAAGGTTTCCCTATGATATATCCCACTGACGTTCTTTTTGAACCGACATGACCCATATTCGAACTTGACAGAGATATTGTCAAGCTGATCATTTTGAGCAGGTTTGATCATGATTGGACCAGAACTGTGGCCTCTAGTGTGTTCACAAGGTTTTTCTATGATTTGGCCTACTGACCTACTTTTTGACCCGACATGACCCATATTCGAACTTGACCCAGATAGTGTCAAGATGATTATTCTGAGTAAGTTTCATGATGATCGGATCAAAACTGTGGCCTCTAGTGTATTCACAAGGTTTTTCTATAAATTGACCTACTGAGCTAATTTTTGACCCAACATGACCCATATTCCAACTTGACCGAGATATTGTCATGATGATCGCGCTGAGCAAGTTTGATGATGATTGGGCCAAAACTGTGGCCTCTAGTATGTTCACAAGAAAAGTTTATGCACGCACTACCATCAACGACGTCGGACATCTCGCAGTCACAAAAGCTCACAATGATCTTTGGTCAGGTGAGCTAACTGGAGAGACTAGAACTGTCAGAGGATCTGACTATAGCGCTATCAGAAAAGACAAGAGGCCCATGGGCAACTATGCTGACCAGAGTTCAGGCGGGCACTGCCAACTGGCAGCCATGTTTGGTTTCAATTTATCCATTATAAAGTCTCCCAAACGAACCCACATTCCATGTGGACTCTGTATCTGAAATATTAGGGCTTTTATGAAGTGGAGGGGTGGGACATGGATACAACAGAGCCCAGGTTGGTATCACTGAATGCCTCTATGATAAGGAACAAGAATATACATGGTTAAGGGTGGGGATCTGTACAGTTCCAGAGATAT
Source organism: Lucinisca nassula (assembly GCA_963580285.1). Lineage (NCBI taxonomy): Eukaryota > Metazoa > Mollusca > Bivalvia > Lucinida > Lucinidae > Lucinisca > Lucinisca nassula. The sequence goes on along the minus strand of OY757011.1, from coordinate 65,206,709 downwards.
AAGGCCTTTTAACCTGTAATGGGGTTGGAGCATGGCCCTGGCAGACACCAGGAAATCCAAGATTGTTGTCCTTGAATGTGTCTTATCATTAGGACCAAGAAAATATATTGTTTAAGAGTGGGGATTTGAACTGTTTCTGAGATATGAGGCCTTCTTATGAAGTGAAGAGGAGAGGAATGACAGTGTGGAACGCCAAGTTTGTGTGATTGAATGTGTCTAATCACAAGGAACAAGAATATATATGATTATGAGGTGGGAATCTTAACGGTGTCTGAGATATATGGCCTTTTATGAAGTGTATTGGTGGGCCATGGCATCGACACATTGCCCTAACACAAATACACCCAAGGTTGATGTGACTGAATGAGTCTTATCACATTATACATGCCTTAGGGGTGGGGATCTGAACAGTTTCTGAGATATATATGGCATTTTAATGAGCAGTAGGGCTAAAAACATCATAAAGATATTCATTCTGACAAAGTTTTATGAACATTGGATCAAAACTGTGCCTTCTAGAGTGTACACAAGCTTTTTCTAAAATTTGCCCTAGTAACCTAGTTTTTGACCCAACATGACCCACTTTCCATTTCAGTCTGGAGTTATTAAAGATAAACATTCTGACAAAGTTTCATGAAGATTGGATCAAAAATCTGTCTTCCATAGTGAACACAAGGTTTTTCTAAGATTTCAACTAGTGACCTAGTGTTTGACCGAACATGACCCAGTTTCCACTTCGGTCTAAAGTTCATAAAGTTATACATTCTGACAAAGTTTCGTGAAGATAGGGTCAAAAATGTGTCTTCTAGAGTGTACACAAGGTTTTTCTAAGATTTTACCTAGTAACCTAGTTTTTGACCCAACATAACCCAGTTTCCACTTTAGTCTGAAGTGCATATAGATAAACATTCAAGATTTTTCTAAGATTTGACCTAGTGACCTTTGTTTTTAACCCAACATGACCCAGTTTCCATTTCAGTTTAAAGTTCATAAAGATATAACTTCTGACAAAGTTTCATGAAGATTGGATCAAAAATGTGCCTTCTAGAGTGTACACAAGATTTTTCTAAGATTTGACCTAGTGACCTGGCTTTTGACCAAACATGACCCAGTTTCCATCTCAGTCTAAAGTTCATAAAGATAAGCATTCTGACAAAGTTTCATGAAGATTGGATCAAAAATGCACCTTCTAGAGTGTACACGAGGTTTTTCAAAGATTTGACCTACTGACCTAGTGTTTGGCCCAACATGACTCAATTTCAAACTTGGCCTAGGTTTCATAGAGATAAATACTCTGACAGAGTTTCATAAAGATCCAATCAGAAATGAATGAGTTATGCTGGTCACAAGCATTTTACCATAGTTAGCAATGGGAATCTATGGAGAATGCTGTCATAAATCTAAAAGGGGTCATAACTCCACCAAAAATGATCGAACCTGGCCTGTTTTCGAACCCGTCTCAGATTTTTGTGATCACTACAATATATATCAGTTTCAGAAAGATCAGGCCAAAAATGAATGTACTAGGGAGGGCAAAAAGCTTTTGGTAAATGGTTGCCATGGCAAACAGACTTTGCAACTGATTATCACAAAACATACTATGTCATTGTTCCCACATCCAGTGTACACCACATATGAAGTTTGATTGAAATCAGCCTGCAGGTTGCCAAGATATTGCAGTTTGAAAGCGTGGATGAAGATGTCTGACGACGGGAGGCCTGCCATCCTATAAGCTTCCCCAGAGCCTTCGGCTCTGGTGAGCTAAACAAGAGGGCCATGATGGCCCTGGATCGCTCACCTGATCCATAGTGTAACAAGTGGGCCCCGGGGAGAGCCATTATTGGCCCCAAGGCTTTAATGTGCATAATGTTGAGGGAGGTCTTAATGGTGAAGCTTCATACCAAACATCAACAAAGGCTATAATTTGAACAATCTTGGGAAAGGTCCACTAGATGAAGCTACACACCAAATATGAAAGACCTGGGCCCTGGGTTTCATAGAAGAAGATTTTTTTAAAGATATTCCCTACATAAGCCTATGCAAAACCAAATGGCCCCAGTGCTATATAAGTCTATGTAAAACCAAAGGGGCCCGGTGTGGAGGCATTTGTGGCCCCAGGGCTATAATTTGAAAAATCTTGGTAGAGGTTCACTAGATGAAGTTCCATACCAAAAAAAGCAAAGACCTAGGCCTTGCAGTTTCAGAGAAGAAGATTTTTTAAGATTTTCCCTACATATGTCTATGTAAAACCAAAGGGCCCCGGAGCGGGGGCATTTTTGGTTTCAGGGCTATAATTTGAACAATCTTGATAGAGGTCCACTAGATGAAGCTTCATACCAAATATCAAAGACCTAGGCCTTGTGTTTCAGAGAAGAAGATTTTCCCTATATTAGTCTATAACTAGAAATGCGTCCATAGGACACGGATGCCCCCGCCCGAAAATATGTCTATGTTCGTATTCATCCATAGAAAGTTATTGACAGTGTTTAAGTTTTGGACCCTTTTTATGCCATTTGACCTCTAAGTATGACCTTGGAGGTGCGGATCTGGGTTTGCACGTGACACATTGTCTCATGATGGTTAACATTTCTTCAAAATAATTTCAAAATCCATCCAAAAATAAGTAAGTTATTGGCTGCGTTTAAGTTTCGGACCCTTTTTTTGACCTTTGACCTCCAAGTATGACCTTGACCTTGGAGGTACGGACCTGGATTTTGCATGTGACACATCGACTCATGATGGTTAACATTTCTACAAAGTAATCTCAAAATCCATCCAGAAATAAGAAAGTTATTGACTGCGTTTAAGTTTCGGACCTTTTTTTTGACCTTTGACCTCCAAGTATGACCTTGACCTTGGAGGTACGGACCTGGGTTTTACACGTGACACATTGACTCATGATGGTTAACATTTCTCCAAAGTAATTTCAAAATCCATCCAGAAATAAGAAAGTTATTGACTGCGTTTAAGTTTCGGACCCTTTTTTTGACCTTTGACCTCTAAGTATAACCTTGACCTTGGAGGTAAGGACCTGGGTTTTGCACGTGACACGTCGTCTCATGATGGTTAACATTTCTGCCTAGTAATTTTAAAATCCATCAAGAAATAAGGAAGTTATTGACTGCGTTTAAGTTTCGGACGCACGGACGGACGCACGGACGCACGGACGAACGGACGGACGGACAGGGGCAACGCTATATGCCCTTTCCACCATTCTTCGAATGGCGGGGGCATAAAAAACCAAAGGGCCCCGGAGCGGGGGCATTTTAGGCCCAAGGGCTATAGTTTGAACAATCTTGGTAGAGGTCCATTAGATGAAGCTTCATACCAAATATCAAAATCCTGGGCCATGTTGTTTCAGAGAAGAAGATTTTTTAAGATTTTCCCTATATAAGTCTATGTAAAACCAAAGGGCCCCGGAGCGGGGACATTTTTGGTCTCAGGGCTATAATTTGAACAATCTTGATACAGGTCCACTAGATGAAGCTTAATATCAAATATCAAAGGCCTAGGCCTTGTGGTTTGGGAGAAGAAGAATTTTAAAAGTTTTCCCTATATTAGTCTATGTAAAACCAAAGGGCCCCGGAGCTGGGGCATTTTTGGCCCCAAGGCTATAATTTGAACAATCTTGGTAGAGGTCCATTAGATGAAGCTTCATACCAAATATCAAAATCCTGGGCCTTGCGGTTTCAGAGAAGAAGATTTTTAAAGATTATCCCTATATAAGCCTATGTAAAACCAAAGGGCCCCGGGGTGGGGGCATTTTTGGCCCCAGCACTATAATTTGAGCAATCTTCGTAGGGGTCCTTTAGATGAAGCTTAATACCAAATAATTCAAAGACCTAGGCCTTGTGGTTTCAGAGAAGAAGATTTTTAAAGATTTTCCCTATATAAGTCTTTGTAAAACCAAAGGGCCCCGGAGTGGGGGCATTTTTGGCCCAAGGGCTATAATTTGAACAATCTTGTTAGAGGTCCATTAGATGAAGCTTCATACCAAATATCAAAGTCCTGGGCCTTGTGGTTTCAGAGAAGAAGATTTTTAAAGATTTTCCCTATATAAGCCTATGTAAAACCAAAGGGCCCCGGGGTGGGGGCATTTTTTGTCCCAGCACTATAATTTGAACAATCTTGGTAGGGGTCCACTAGATGAAGCTTCATACCAAATATCAAAGACCTGGGCCTTGTGGTTTCACAGGAAGATATTTTAGGTTTTCAGTGAAAAAATCTATTTTGGGCTTCTGTGACCTAGATATGCAACAGACCGGAACCATGTGAACAACTTTGAAAGGGGACCACCTAAGGATCATTCCTGTGAAGTTTGGTAAAAATCCGATCAGTGGTTTAGGAGGAGATGTCGTTTGAAGAAATTGTTTATGCACGCACGGATGCACGACGGACGACGGACAAAAAGTGATCCCAAAAGCTCACCTCGTCACTACGTGACGGTGAGCTAAAAATACAAGAACATGAGGACCATCATGGTCCTATATCGCTCACCTGGGCTAAGAGATTTATATGTGGGTGTCAGGGCAGGGCAATTTTTGGCCTCAGGTCCATAATTTGAACAATTTTGGTAGAGGTCCACTAAATGAAACTTAATAACAAATATCAAAGTCTGGTTTCCAACAAGAAGATTTCTAAAAGTTTCCCTATATAAGTCTATGTAAGACTAGTGGGCCCCATGATGAGGTAAACAATCATGGTAGAGGTCCACTAGATGAAGCTTCATACCAAATATCAAAGACATGGGCCTTCTGGTTTCAGACAAGAAGTTTTTAAAAGGTTTCCCTATTATGCCTTTGTAAAACCAGGGGGCCCTGGTGCAGGGACATTTTTTGGCCCAAGGGCTCCTAATTTGAACAATCTTGGTAGAGGTCCACTAGATGAAGCTTCATACAAAATATCAAAGACCTGGGCCTTCTGGTTTCAGACGAGAAGATTTTAAAAGGTTTTCCCTATATAAGCCTATGTAAAACCAAAGGGACCTGGGGCAGGGGCATTTTTGGCCTCAGGGCTCACAATTTGAACAATCTTGGTAGAGGTCCACTAGATGAAGCTTCATTCCAAACATCAAAGACCTGGGCCTTCTGGTTTCAAACAAAAAGTTTTTTTAAAAGTTTTTCCTATATATGCCTTTGTAAAACCAGGGGGCCCTGGTGCGGGGGCATTTTTGGCCCAGGGCTATAATTTGAACAATCTTGGTAGAGATCCACTAGATGAAGCTTCATACCAAATATCTAAGATATGGGCCTTCTGGTTTCACACAAGAAGATTTTTAAAGGCTATCCTTATATATGCCTATGTAAAAGCAGGAAGCCCTGTGGCAGGGGCATTTTTGGCCCACTGGCTATAATTTGAACAATCTTGGTAGAGGTCCACTAGATGAAGCTTAATACCAAATATCAAAGACCTGGGCCTTCTGGTTCCAGACAAGAAGATTAAATTTTAAAGGTTTTCCCTATATAAGCCTATGTAAAACCAGTGGGAACGGAAGGTCAGGTGGTTTTTCTCCTGTTTTCGCCCACCTATGATTAACGATCGGCTCGATTTGAGTGAAATAATCTTGAAAGGGCCGTAAAACCCAAACCCCAAAAAAACAAAAAAAACAAGAGGGCCATGATGGTCCTGGATCGCTCACCTGATCCATAGAGTAACAAGTGGGCTCAGGAAGGGCCATTATTGATCCCAGAGTTATAATGTTCATAATGTTGAGGGAGGTCTAAAAAGGTGAAGGTTCGTACCAAATATCAACAAGGGCTATAATTTGAACAATCTTGGCAAAGGTCCACTAGATGAAGCTACACAACAAATATCAAAGGCCTGGGCCTTGCGGTTTCAGAGAAGAAGATTTTTTTAAAGATATTCTCTGCATAAACCTATGTAAAACCAAATGGCCCCTGGGCAGGGGCATTTTTGGCCTCAGTGCTATAATTTACACAATCTTGATAGAGGTCCACTAGATGTAGCTTCACACCAAATATCAAAGACCTGGGCCTTGCTGTTTCAGAGAAGAAGATTTTCAAAGATTATCTCTATATAAGACTATGTAAAACCAAAGGGCCCCGGGGTTGGGGTATTTGTGGCCCGAGGGCTATAATTTGAACAATCTTGGTAAAGGTCCACTAGATGAAGCTCCATACCAAATATCAAAGACATGGGCCTTGCAGTTTCAGAGAAGAAGATTTTTTTAAGATTTCCCTATGTAAGACTATGTAAAACCAAAGGGTCTCGGGTGGGGGCATTTTTGGCCCCAGGGCTATAATTTTAACAATCTTGATAGAGGTCCACTAGATGAAATTTCACACCAAATATCAAAGACCTAGGCATTGTGGTTTCACAGAAGATTTTTTTAAGATTTTCCCTATATAAGACTATGTAAAAACAAAGGGCCCCCGAGGTGCAGGCATTTTTGGTCTCAGGGCTATAATTTGAACAATCTTGGTAGAGGTCCACCAGCTGAAGCTTCATACCAAACATCAAAAACCTAGCCCTTGTGGTTTCAGAGAAGAAGATTTTTCAAGATTTTCTTTATATAAGTCTATGTAAAACCAAAGGGCCCCAGAGCGGGGGCATTTTTGGCCCCAGGGCTATAATTTGAACAATCTTGGTAGAGGTCCACAAGATGAAGCTTCATACCAAATATCAAAGACCTGGGCCTTGCAGTTTCAGAGAAGAAGATTTTTAAAGATTAAAGACGGACGAAAGTGATCCCAAAAGCTCACCTCGTCACTACGTGACGGTGAGCTAACAAGAGGGCCATCATGGCCCTGGATCGCTCACCTGATCCATAGAGTAACAAGTGGGCCCAGGAAAGGGCCATTATTGACCCCAGGGTTATAATGTGCATAATGTTGAGGGAGGTCTAAAAAGGTGAAGCTTCATACCAAATATCAACAAAGGCTATAAATTGAACAATCTTGGCAAAGGTCCAGTAATATCTAAGACCTGGTCCTTGCAGTTTCAGAGAAGAAGATTTTTTTAAAGATATTCCCTGCATAAGCCTATGTAAAACCAAATTGCCCCGGGGCTAGGTCCACTAGATGAAGCTTCACACCAAATAGACCTGGGCCTTGCTGTATCAGAGAAGAAGATTTTCAAAGATTATCTCTATATATTATAAGCCTATGTAAAACCAAAGGGCCCGGGTAGAGGTCCACTAGATGAAGCTACATACCAAATATCAAAAGCATGGGCCTTGCAGTTTCAGAGAAGCAGATTTTCAAAGACTATCTCTATATAAGTCTTATGTAAAACCAATGGGTCTCAGGCAGGGGCATTTTGGCCCAAGGGCTATAATGTGAACAATCTTGATAGAGGTCGACTAAATGACATTTCACACCAAATATCAAAGACCTAGGCGTTGTGGTTGCACAGAAGATGTTTAAAGATTTTGACTATATAAGCCTATGTAACACCAAAGGGCCCAAAGGAAGGGGCATTTTGGCCCTATGACTATAATTTGAACAATCTTGGTAGAGGTCCACTAGATGAAAAGTAGAAGTAAAACAAAGATCAGGAATTGATACAATTAACTTACTCCATCCATAAAAGACACCAAAGGGAAAGAAATACAAACATTAAGCGACATGACCATAATGGAAACCTAAACAAAGGAAGGCCATATGGACAGTTACTTTCCCACAAAATGGCCATATGGTCATCCAAAATTAAAAGACACAAGTGATACACACAGTAAGTAACAAACAACAACATAAATAAATCGCCACAGAAGAGCCGCCTTGGAACGCTCAGTGGAAGATTTCCACTGGGGGGCTTAAATCGATTTTACGTGGCCACAATCCTCGCCCTTACTTCCGTCGCGATTTAGACAAATAATTTGTTCAGTCCGCATGAAGGCCTCCTAACTCATACCAAATATCACAGACCTAGGCCTTATGGTTTCAGAGAAGAAGATTTTTCAAGATTTTCCCTATATAAGTCTATGTAAAACCAAAGGGCCCCGGAGCGGGGGCATTTTTGGCCCCAGGACTATAATCTGAACAATCTTGTTAGAGATCCACAAGATGAAGCTTCATACCAAATATCAAAGACCTGGGCCTTGCGGTTTCAGAGAAGAAGATTTTTAAAGATTTTCCCTATATAAGCCCATGTAAAACCAAAGGGCCCCGGGGCTGGGGCTTCATACCAAATAACAAAGACCTGGGCCTTGCGGTTTCAAAGAAAAAGATTTTTAAAGATTTTCCCAATATAAGCCCATGTAAAACTAAAGGGCCCCGGGGCGGGGGCATTTTTGGCCCCGGCACTATAATTTGAACAATCTTGGTAGGGGTCCACAAGATGAAGCCTCATACCAAATATCAAAGACCTGGGCCTTGCGGTTTCAGAGAAGAAGATTTTTAAAGATTTTCCCTATATAAGCCCATGTAAAACCAAAAGGCGCCGGGCTCAGTGGGAGGTGGGGGGGTGGGGGGGGGAGGACCTGGGCCTTGTGGGGTGAAGCTTCATACCAAATATCAAAGACATGGGCTTTATGGTTTCAGAGAAGAAAATTTTTAAAGATTTTCCCTATATAAGCCGATGTAAAACCAAAGGGCACCGGGGCCGGGTCATTTTTGGCCCCAGCACTATAATTTGAACAATCTTGGTAGGGGTCCATTAGATGAAGATTCATACCAAATATCAAAGACCTGGGCCTTGCGGTTTCAGAGAAGATGTTTTTAAATTTTCCCTATATAAGCCCATGTAAAACCAAAGGGCCCCGGAGCGGGGGCATATTTGACCCCAGCACTATAATTTGAACCATCTTGGTAAGGGTCCACTAGATAAAGCTTCATACCAAATATCAAAGACCTAGGCCTTGTGGTTTCAGAGAAAAAGATTTTTAACGATTTTCCCGATATAAGCCCATGTAAAACCAAAGGGCCCCGGGGCGGGGGCATTTTTGGCCCCAGCCCTATAATTTGAACAAACTTGGTAGGGGTTACCTAGATGAAGCTTCATACCAAATATCAAAGACCTGAGCCTTACGGTTTCAGAGAAGAAGATTTTTAAAGATTTTCCCTAAATAAGCCCATGTAAAACCAAAGGGCCCAGGAGCGGGGGCATTTTTGGCCCGAGCACTATAATTTGAACAATCTTGGTAGAGGTCCACTAGATGAAGCTTCATACCAAATATCAAAGACCTGGGCCTTGTGGTTTCAGAGAAGAAGATTTTTTAAGTTTTTGGTGAAAAAAATCTATTTTTGGCTCCTATGACCTAGATGTGCAACGGACTGGAACCATTTGAACAACTTTGAAAGGGGACCACCTAAGGATCATTCCTGTGAAGTTTGGTCAAAATCCGATCAGTGGTTTAGGAGGAGATGTTGTTTAAAGAATTGTTTACGGACGGACGCACGCACGGACGAACGGACGTCTTTACGGATGTATACTTGTGTGTCTTCATCCCTACAAAGTACCCTTGTGTGTCATATTTCCAGGAAATTTCTTGGAATTTCTTGGAAAAAAAGACACACAAGTAACTATTTTTAGACACAAGACACTGACGGAATAAATCGCATTGAGTTCAATGGAAGTGTCCAAACTTTTTAAACACACAAGTATACATCTGTTCCTGCGGACGGACGCACGGACGGAAGCACGACGGACGAAAAGTGATCCCAAAAGCTCACCTCGTCACTATGTGACGGTGAGCTAAAAACCAGTGGGCCCCAAGGCGGGGCAGGGCCATTTTTGGCCCAAGGATTTCCCTATATAAGCCTATGTAAAACCAGTGGGCCCTGGGACAGGGCCATTTTTGGCCCCAGGGCAATAATTTGAACAATCTTGGTAGAGGTCCACTAGATGAAGCTTCATACCAAATATCAAAGACCTGGGCCATCTGTTTTCAGGCGAGAAGATTTTTAAAGGTTTTCCCTATATAAGCCTATGTAAAACCAGTGGGCTCAGGGGCAGGGCCATTTTAGGACCCAGTGCAATGATTTGAACAATCTTGGTAGGGGTCCACTAGATGAAGCTTCATATCAAATATCAAAGACCTGGGCCATCTGGTTCCAGACAATTTATTTTTTGAAGGTTTTCCCTATATAAGCCTATGTAAAAACAGTGGGCCCCAGGGCCGGGCCATTTTTGGCCCCAGGGGAATAATATGAACAATCTTGGTAGAGGTCCACTAGATGAAACTTCATACAAAATATCAAAGACCTGGGCCTTCTGGTTCCAGACAAGATGATTTTTAAAGGTTTACCCTAAATAAGCATATGTAAAACCAGAGGGCCCCCGGGCGGGGCCATTTTTGGCCCCAGGGCAATAATTTGAACAATCTTGGTAAAAGTCCACTAGACAAAGCTTCATACTAAATATCAAAGACCTGGGCCTTCTGGTTTCAGACAAGAAGATTTTTAAAGGTTTGCCAATAAAAGTCTATGTAAAACCAGTGGGCCCTGGGACAGGGTCATTTTTGGCCCCAGGGCAATAATTTGAACAATCTTGGTAGAGGTTCACTAGATGAAACTTCACACCAAATATCAAAGACCTGGGCCTTTTGGTTTCAGACAAGAAGATTTTTAAAGGTTTTCCCTATATAACCCTATGTAAAACTTGGTTGCCCTGCAACGGGGCCATTTTTGGCCCAAGGGCTATAATTTGAACAATCTTGGTAGAGGTCAACTAGATGAAGCTTCATACCAAATATCAAAGACCTGGGCCTTTTGGTTTCAGACAAGAAGATTTTTAAAGGTTTTCCTTATAAAGGTCTGTTTAAACCTTGGGGTCCCACAGGAACAATCTTGGTAGAAAATCCACAAAATGAAGCTTCATACCAAATATCAAAGACCTTGGCTTTCTGCTTTCAGACAAGAAGATTTTCAAAGGTTTTCATTGCCTTGACTTCTATTTCCTAGGGCTATGATTTGAACAATTTAGATGAAGCTTCACACCAAATATCAAAGACCTGAACCTTGCGGTTTTGGAGTAGAAGATTTTTTTAAATTTCCCTATATAAGTCAATGTAAAAACTAAGGGCCCCGGGATGGGGGCATTTTTGGCCCAAGAAATATGATTTGAACAACCTTGGTAGAAGTACACTAGATGAAGCTACACAACAAATTTCAAAGAACTGGGCCATGCGGTTTTGGAGAAGAATTTTTTTTAAAGATTTTCCCTATATAAGTCAATGTCAAACCAAAGGTGCAGGTGGGGGCATTTTTTGCCCTAGGCCTATAATTTGAACAATCTTGATAGAGGTCCACTAGATGAGGCTTCACACCAAATATCAAAGACCTGGGCCTTGTGGTTTCAGAGAAGAAGATTTTTAAAGATTTTCCCTATATTAGCCTATGTTAAACCATAGGCCCCCCCGGCGGGGGCATTTTTGGCCCCAGGGCTATAATTTGAACAATCTTGGTAGAGGTCCACTAGATGAAGCTTCATACCAAATATCAAAGACCTGGGCCTTGTGGTTTCAGAGAAGAAGATTTTTAAATATTTTCACTACAAAAGCCTATGAAAAACCAAAGGGCCCAGTGGCGGGGGCATTTTTGGCCCTAGGGCTTTAATGAACAATCTTGGTAGAGGTCCACTAGATGAAGTTTCATACCAAATATCAAAGACCTGGGCCATGTGGTTTCAGAGAAAAAGATTTTTAAAATTTAAATAGCTCCTGTGACCTAGATGTGTAACAGACCGGTACCATTTTAACAACTTTGAAAGGGGGCCACCTAAGGATCATTCCTGTGAAGTTTGGTCAAAATCTGATCAATGATTTAGGAGAAGATGTCGTTTGAAGAAAAAGTTTACGAACACATGGACGCATGCGGAACCATTTTAGCAATTTTGGCAGAGGGTTACCTCAGGAACATTTCTGTGAAATAATTTTGAAATCCAGCCAAAGGGCTTGGAGGAGATGTCATTTAAAGTTGTTTTTTTTTTTTCTATTTTTAGCTCTGGTGGCCATTTTGTTCAACAGAGCGGATTCATTTTAGCAATTTTGTTAAAGAACATTTCTGTAAAATTATTTTGAAATCGGGCCAAAGGGCTAGGAGGAGATGTCGTTTACAGTTTTTTTCTAATTTTCCCTCTGGTGGAATTTTTTTTCAGTGGAGCAGAACCATTTTTGCCATTTTGGTAGAGGGTCACCTTAAGAACATTTCTGTGAAATTATTTTGAAATCGGGCCAAAGGGCTAGGAGGAGATGTTGTTTAAAGGTTTTTCTATTTTCAGCTCTGGCGGCCATTTTGTTCACTGGAGCGGAACCATTTTAGCGATTTTGGTAGAGGGTCACCTTTAATAACATTTCTGTGAAATTTATTTTGAAATTGAGCCAAAGGGCTAGGAGATGTCATTTAAAGGTTTTTCTATTTTTAGCTCTGGTGGCCATTTTGTCAAGCAGAGCGGAACCATTTCAGCAATTTTGGTAGAGGGTCATCCAAGGAACATTTCTGTGAAATCATTTTGAAATCGGGCCAAAGGGCTAGGAGGAGATGTTGTTTAAAGGTTTTTCTATTTTTAGCTCTGGTGGCCATTTTGTTCAGCGGAGCGGAACTATTTCAGCAATTTTGGAAAAGGGTCATCCAAGGAACATTTCTGTGATATTTTGAAATCTGGCAAAAGGGCTAGGAGGAGATAACGTTTAAAGGTTTTTCTATTTTTAGCCCTGGCAGCCATTTTGTTCAGTGGAGCGGAACCATTTTAGCAATTTTGGTAGAGGATCACCTTAGGAACATTTCTGTGTAATTATTTTGAAATCAGGCCAAAGGGCTTGTAGGAGATGTCGTTTATAGGTTTTTCTATTTTTAGCTCTGGTTCAGCAGAGCAGAACCATTTTAGCAATTTTGGTAGAGGGTCATCCAAGGAACATTTCTGTGAAATTATTTTGAAATCGGGCCAAAGGGCTAAGAGATGTCGTTTAAAGGTTTTTCTATTTTTAGCTCTGGTGGCCATTTTGTTCAGTCGAGCGGAACCATTTTAGCAATTTTGGTAGAGGGTCATCAGAGGAACATTTCTGTGAAATTTTGCAATCGGGCCAAAGGGCTAGGAGGAGATGTCGTTTAAAGGTTTTTCTATTTTTAGCTCTGGCGGCCACTTTGTTCAGCGGAGGGGAACCATTTGTAACAATTATGGTAGAGGGTCATCCAAGGAACATATCTGTGAAATTATTTTGAAATCGGGCCAAAGGGCTAGGAGGAGATGTTGTTTAAATGTTTTTCTATTTTTAGCTCTGGTGGCCATTTTGTTCAGCGGGGTGGAACCATTTTAGCAGTATTGGTAGAGGGTCACCCAAGAAACATTTCTGTGAAAGTATTTTGAAATCCGTTCACCGGTTTTGGAGATGTCATTTAAGTGAATTGTGCACAACGCACGACTGACGACGGACAAAGGGCGATCACAATAGCTCACATTGAACACTTCGTGCTCAGGTGAGCTAAAAATGTTTTCAGCTTTCAGCCTCTAATTAAAGAGGTAAAAAGGCAATCCAGAGTTATGGTTCATGTGCTCTGCACAATATCTCATGGTGCTTTACATTTCATGAAAATATCTAAAACAGTTTTTGTGTTATGGAGCGAACATGGTAAAAATTGCCATTTTTCAATGTTCAAACGGCAATAATTTCAAAAGAAGGCAATCCAGAGTTATGGTTCTTGCACTCTGCACATCGTCTTATAGTGCTTTACATTTGTGTGAAGTTTCATGAAAATACCTCAAACGGTTTTTTTTAGTTCTGGAGCGGGCAAGGTTAAAATTGCCTTTTTTCAATGTTCAAAGGGCAATAACTCCAAAAGTAGATAATCCAGAGTTATGGTTCATGCACTCTGCACATCATCTCATAGTGCTATACATTTGTGTGAAGTGTCATGAAAATACCGCAAACGTTTTTTGAGTTATCATGAATAACGGAATTTTTTCAGAATAACGGAATTTTTTCAATGTTCAAAGGGCAATAACTCCAAAAGTATGCAACCCAGAGTTATGGTTCATGCACTCTACACATCGTCCCATAGTGCTATAAATTTGTTTGAAGTTTTATGAAAATACCTCGAACAGTTTTTGAGTTATGATGAATAACGGAATTATGGAATCACAGAAGGACAAGGCAAATCCAATATAGCCCCCACTTTTTCAAAGCAGGGCTATAAATATGGTACAAAAGACATCTCTGATCTTGGCATACTACTGATGATTACCCATCATGTCAAAATTTGAGTGGAAGGTGATATAAAACAAGAGGGCCATGATGGCCCTGGATCGCTCACCTGATCCATAGGGTATCAAGTGGGCCCCTGGGAGAGACAATATTGGCCCCGGGCTATAATTTAATTAATCTTGGTAGTGGTCTAAAAGGTGAGGCTTCATACCAAATATCAAAGAACAAATACTTCTGGTTTCAGACAAGATTTTTAATGGTTTTCCTTATATGTCTACATAAACCTTTGGGTATCCGGGGCAGGCCTTTTTTGCCCCAGGGCTATACTTTGAACCATCTTGGTAGAAATCCACAAGACGAAGCTTCATACCAAATATCAAAGACCTTGGCCTTCTGCTTTCAGACAAGTTCAAAGGTTTTCATTGCCTTGACTTCTATTTCCTAGGGCTATAATAAGAACAATTTAGATGAAGCTTCACACCAAATATGAAAGACCTGGGCCTTGCAGTTTCAGAGTAGAAGATTTTTTTTAAATTTCCCTATATAAGTCAATGTAAAAAGTTAAAAACGAAGGGCCCCGGGACGGGGGCATTTTTGACCCAAGGGCTATGATTTGAACAATCTTGGTAGAAGTCCACTAGATGTAGCTACACACCAAATTTCTAAGAACTGGGCCATCCGGTTTTGGAGAAGATTTTTAAAGATTTTCCCTGTATAAGCCAATGTAAAACCAAAGGGCCTGCAGGTGGGGGCATTTTTCGCCCTAGGCCTATAATTTGAACAATCTTGATAGAGGTCCACCAGATGAAGTTCACACCAAATATCAAAGAACTGGGCCTTGCAGTTTCAGATCAGAATTTCTAAGTCAAACCAAAGGCCCCCAGGCGGGGGCATTTTTGACCCCAGGGCTATAATTTGAACAATCTTGGTAGAGGTCCACTAGATGAAGCTTCATACCAAATATTAAAGACCTGGGCCTTGTGCATTTTTGGCCCTTGGGCTATAAATTGAACAATCCTGATAGAGGTCCACTAGATGAAGCTTCACACAAAATATCAAAGACTTAGGCCTTGCGGTTTCAGAGAAGATTTGTAAAGATTTTCCCTATATAAGCCTATGTAAAACCAAAGGCCTTCGGGGTAGGGGCATTTTTTGACCCCAAGGCTATAATTTGAACAATCTTGATAGAGGTCCACTAAATGAAACTTCACACCAAATATCAAAGACTTGGGCCTTGCTGTTTCAGAGAAGATGTTTAAAAATTTTCCCTATATAAGCCTATGTTAAACCAAAGGCCCCCGGGGCGGGGGCATTTTTGGCCCCAGGGCTATAATTTCAACAATCTTGGTAGAGGTCCATTAGATGAAGCTTCATACCAAATATTAAAGACCTGGGCCTTGTGGTTTCAGAGAAGAAGATTTTTAAATATTTCCCCTATGTAAAACCAAATGGCCCCGGGGTGGGGGCATTTTTGGACCTAGGGCTATAATTTGAACAATCTTGATAGAGGTCCACTAGATGAAGCTTCACATCAAATATCAAAGACTTGTGCCTTGCGGTTTCAGAGAAGAAGACTTTTAAAGATTTTCCCAATATAAGCCTATGTAAAACCAAAGGCCCCTTGGGGTGGGGGCATTTTTGACCACAGGGCTATAATTTGAACAATCTTGGTAGAGGTCCACTAGATGAAGCTTCACACCAAATATCAAAGACCTTGGCCTTGTGGTTTCAGAGAAGAAGATTTTTAAAGATTTTCCCTATACAAGCCTATGTAAAACCAAAGGCCCTCGTGGCAGGGGCATTTTTGGCCCCAGAGCTAAAATTTGAACAATCTTGATAGAGGTCCACTAGATGAAGCTTCACACCAAATATCAAAGATTTGGGCCTTGCAGTTTCAGAGAAGAAGATTTTTAAAGATTTTCCCTACATAAGTCTATGTAAAACCAAACGCCCCCGGGGCGGGGTAATTTTAGGCCCAAGGGCTATAATTTGAACAATCATGGTAGAGGTCCACTAGATGAAGCTTCATACCAAATATCAAAGACCTGAGACAAGAAGATTTGTAAAATTTTCAGTAAAAAAAATCTATTTTCAGCTCCTGTGACCTAGATGTGCAACAGATCGAAACCATTTAAACAACTTTGAAAGGGGGCCACCTAAGGATCATTCCACGTACGACGGACAACGGACGAAAAGTGATCCCAAAAGCTCACCTCGTCACTACATGACAGGTGAGCTAAAAACATGTATCTAGCACTTCGATCTTGCTGCTTGTAAGATGTGAAAACGTTTTCCTGTCACAAGTTGAGTTCTTGATTTCTAATTTTTGGCCCTTATAAAGTGTACTGACTGTTGAGCTTAACCAGTAATTGATACCTCTGATTGCTGATCAAATTAACATCAAGGCATTTGTTCCTGTAATGAATTCAATTCCTAAGTGGACGGTCACCTAATGAAGTAAAGAATATTAGTTCTATAGTGCATGACATGATGGCTAATACCAAGATGGAGTTGAGGAATCAAGTACACTGCCATAAATTGTGCTTTGTTTGTTTGAAGTTTAACTGCCCAGTCAAACTATTTAGGACATAAAGGGTTGCTCAGTTTACAGCTAGAAACTTGACAACTTCTCTTCTTAGAGCGGCAAAAGGAAGACAAGAGGCTCAATGAGCCTAACCGCTCACCTAAGGAACATTTTAGTTAGCTGTTTGTCTCATGGTCTTTGAGCATAATTTTGCTTTTTGGAACACGGCATTGTCAATTTGGACCCTAGGGGCATGTTTGGTAGAATTAATGTAGGGGACCACTTGACATTGCTACATGCTTAATATGTAAGCTCTGGGCCTAGTGGTTTCTGGGAAGAAGATTTTTGAAGTTTGTTTTTTTTCCATTATAAGCCTATGGGGGCTAAGGGGCCCCGGGGCATGACCAGTTTTGACCCCAGGGACATGATTGGCACAATTAATGTAGGGGACCACTTGACAATGCTACATGCTTAATATGTAAGCTCTGGGCCCGGTGGTTTCAGAAAGAAAATTTTTTAAGTTTTTCCCATTGTTAGTCTATGGGAGCTATATGTTGCCATGGCAACACCAGTTTCAATCTGAACTGCCCCAAAACTTACTGCATCTTCTTCCCCCACCGGATAATGCTTCTCATAAAAATTTAATCATGACTGGCCAAGTAGCTTTAAAGATTTACTTATTTGAAAATGTGAACAGACGCCGGACACCAGACCATTGGCATACTAATACCTCACATGAGCCGAACACATGAGCCTTCGGCTCAAGTGAGCTAATAATACTAGCGGTTTCAGAGAAGAAGATTTTTTAAGCTTTTTTTCCATTATAAGTCTATGGGGGCTAAGGGGCCCCAGGGCGTGGCCAGGTTAGATCCCAGGGACATGATTGGCACAATTTATGTAGGGGACCACTTGACATTGCTACATGCTTAATATGTAAGCTCTGGGCCTAGTGGTTGTAGAGAAGAAGATTTTTTAAGTTTTTTTTCCATTATAAGTTTATGGGGGCTAAGGGGCCCCAGGGCCTGGCCAGTTTAGACCCTAGGGGCATGATTGGCACAATTTATGTAGAGGACCACTTGACATTGCTACAGGCTTAATATGTAAGCTCTGTGCCTACCGGTTTCAGAGAAGAAGATTTTTTAAGCTTTTATTTCCATTATAAGCCTATGGGGGTTAAGGGACCCCGGGGCGTGGCCAGTTTAGAACCCAGGGGCATGATTGGCACAATTTATGTAGGGGACCACTTGACATTGCTACATGCTTCATATTTAAGCTCTGGGTCTAGTGGCTTCAGAGAAGAAGATTTTTTTAGCTTTTTTCCATTATATGTCTATTGGGGCTAAGGGGCCCTGGGGCGTGGCCAGTTTAGACCCCAGGGGCATTATTGGCACAATTTATGTAGAGGACACCTGGACATTGCTTCATGCTTAATATGTAAGCTCTGTGCCTAGCAGTTTCAGAGAAGAAGATTGTTTAAGCTTTTATTTCCATTATAAGTCTATGGGGGTTAAGGGACCCCGGGGCGTGGCCAGTTTAGACCCCAGGGGCATGATTGGCACAATTTATGTAGGGGACCACTTGACATTGCTACATGCTTCATACGTAAGCTCTGGGCCTAGTGGTTTCAGGGAAAAGATTTTTTTTTGCTTTTTTCCATTATAAGTCTATGGGGGCTAAGGGGCCCCGGGGGCGTGGCCAGTTTAGACCCCAAGGGCATGATTGGCACAATTTATGTAGAGGACAACTTGACATTGCTACATGCTTAATAAGTAAGCTCTGTGCCTAGTGGTTTCCGAGAAGAAGATTTTTTAAGCTTTTATTTCTATGGGGGGGTTATGGGACCCCGGGGGTCGGACAGTTTTGACCCCAGGGGCATGATTGGCACAATTTATGTAGGGGAGCACTTGACATTGCTACATGCTTCATATGTAAGCTCTGGGCCTATTAGTTTCAGAGAAGAAGATTTTTTAAGTTTTTCCCATTGTAAGTCTATGGGAGCTATATGTTGCCATGTCAACAAGAGTTTTTATCTGATCTGCCCCAAAACATAATGCATCTTTTCCCCTAACCTGATAATGCTTCTCATGAAATTTAATCATGATTGGCCAACTGGCTTCAAAGATATACTTAGTTCGGCTCAGGTGAGCTAAAAATGACCACAGAAAGGATTTCATTATCAATCTCAAAGAAATTTGCTGACCCCGCAGGCAATGAACCATCAACCTTCTGCTGACCTGGCAGGCAATGAATCATGAACCTCCTACTGACATGGCAGGCAATGAACCATCAACCTCCTACTGACCCGGCATGGCAATAAACCATCAACCTCCTGCTGACCTGGCAGGCAATGAACAATCAACCTCCTGCTGACCCCGCAGGCAAAGAACAATCAACCTCCTGCTGACCTGGCAGGCAATGAACCATCAACCTCCTGCTGACCCGGCAAGCAATGAACCATCAACCTCCAGCTGACCCGGCAAGCAATGAACCATCAACCTCCTGCTGACCCAGCAGGCAATGAACCATCAACCTCCTATTGACCCAGCAAGCAATGAACCATCAACCTCCTGCTGACCCAGCAGGCAAAGAACAATCAACCTCCTGCTGACCTGGCAGGCAATGAACCATCAACCTCCTGCTGACCCGGCAAGCAATGAACCATCAACCTCCAGCTGACCCGGCAAGCAATGAACCATCAACCTCCTGCTGACCCAGCAGGCAATGAACCATCAACCTCCTATTGACCCAGCAAGCAATGAACCATCAACCTCCTGCTGACCCAGCAGGCAAAGAACAATCAACCTCCTGCTGACCTGGCAGGCAATGAACCATCAACCTCCTGCTGACCCAGCAGGCAAGGAACCATCATCCTCCTGCTGACCCAGCAAGCAATGAACCATCAACCGCTTGCTGACCCAGCAGGCAATGAACCATCAACCTCCTGATCGGCAGTCAGGCACACATCATGGTAAGCTACCCAGGCTAACCTATAATTTGTGATGTACAGATGTAAGCATAAATCTACACACATACAAAAAAGGGCTAACCAAAATTTGTCATGGGACATAGTGGGAAATGGACAGGTCTGTCATATAATAAGCCATTTCCTCCAAGGGAGTCCCTGCTTGCTTTTGTGTACATATAAGAGGGCCCAGAGGGCCCCGATTTGCTCACCTGAGTGTCACTGTCTCAAGTACATTCTATTTTTAGGTCTGGTGGCCAGCTTGTTCATCAGAGTGGAACAATTTTAGCTATTTTGGTAGGGAGTCACCTAGGCAACAGTCTTGTGAAGTTTGAATCAATATGGCCCCAGGGTTTAGGAAGACTTCACGTTTGAAGCAAATTTAAGTTTTTCTATTTTAGCTCTGGCAGCCAACTTGTTAATCAGAGCATACCGGTTTTAGCTATATTTGCAGGGAGCCACCAAGGTAGCATTCCTCAGAACCGTTTTGGCCTCGCCTAAGCAACATTCCTATGAACTTTGAATGAAATTGGCCCAAATGTACAGGAGGAGTTGTCATTCAAAGATATTTTCTATTTTTAGCTCTGGTGGCCCACAAAATTGGAAGCAAGGTCTCCAAAATGACCTTTACAGTGTTGACGCGGACGCTAAACCTCAAATCAACCAACCAACTGGTGGCCAACTTGATCATCAGAGCGGAATGATTTTAGCTATTTTGGGAGTGAGCCACCTAGGCAACATTCCTGTGAAATTTGAATCAAATTGGCCCAAAGGGTTTTGGTGGGGTTCGCGTCTGAAGCAAATTTATGACGTGTTTTCTCTTTTTAATGACAGATTCTATCTGTCGTTTCTAGCTATCCTGCGTGTTGTAAAGTAGTTCCGGCTTTCCTACGACTTTCTTCCGGCTTTGACCGCCAAAGAAATATGAGTCCGCCAAATTGTAGTCCGGTTTGGCACAGTTATCAAAATTGTACATCCTATAATCGCAATACAAACTTCTGAAGCAGACGACTTGACGATTTTATCTTACCTTTCAGAGAATTGATTCAGCATTTCATATGAATCAGCTGCATCATGCGAGATCAATGCGGCGTCTGCTCAGACGTCTGTTCAGGTTTTACTCTGTTTTCTAACAGTGCTGTCAATATTAAATCTTTAAAGACCAGCCGGTCAGCTGCAGACCAAAATATTAATGGGTTTTCCGACATTCGAGGTCAAGTCTAGGTCAGTTACAACTAGGTGTATATCAGTCTTTGCGAGAGGCTGTCCCTTTCAACCCTGGAATATGGTACAGATACCTATGCAAACAGTGTAGGTCCTGTGATGTATTTCTAGGTGCCATATTTAGCAGAATGGACGAGCCCAACTTCAGAAACTCAAGGCAGTGAATAAAATCAAAGCACTGACAACTATCATGCCGATTGTCTCTAAATGCAGGCTGGTCATGAACGAGGACTTGGACTGATCCGTTTAAACTTAAGATGTTAGTAACTCATGCAAAAATGTAGAACAAGTACAGCACCGTGTTCTGTGGCGTTTGATCTTAGTCTACATTGTTTGCCAGATCGAACAGTTTATTCAAGTGCAGATTTTACATATAACACTTACATGCACCCAAGACTGACAAACGACCCGGCTATGTTTTGGTTGATTGTTTGGCATTCGACCCAAAGTTACTAATAAACAAGAGGCCCATGGGCCACTATGCTCACCAGAGCTCAGGTGGGCACTGCCAAATTGCAGCCATGTATTTTAACATGATATCATTTTAATCTGCCAAATGAACCCCCATATCCAAATGAGCATCCATGTGGACTCAGTATATGAAACATTAGGCCTTTTATGAAGTAGAGGGGGTGGGGCATGGACCCAATGGAGCCCTGGTTGGTATCACTAAATGTGTCTTATCACAAAGAACAAGAATATATATGGTTTAGCAGTGGGGATCTGCATGGCTGGAGATATAAGTGGAGGGGTTGGAGCATGCCCTGTCGTTCCCAGGAAAGCCCAAGATTGTTATCCCTAAATGTGTCTCATCATAAGGACCAAGTATATATATTGTTTAGGGGTGGGAATCTGAACGGTTTCCAAGATATCCTTTCATGAAGTGGAAAGGAGAGGACTGGCCCCTGCGGACACACCTACAGTAGGTGTGCTAATAATAAGGAACAAGAACATATATGAATATGGGGTGGGGATTTAATGGTTTCTTAAATATAATATGGCCTTTTATGAAGTGGAAGGGCGGGGCACATTGCCTCAGCACAAAGAGACCCCCAAGTTGGTGGGACTGAATGAGTCTTATCATAAGAAACAAGAATATATATGGTTTAGGGGTGGGGATCTGAACTATTTCTGAGATATGTGGCTTTTAATGAAGTCAAGCGGTGGAGCAAGGCCCGGGCATGCCCCGGGGACTCACAAGCTGGTGTCAATGAATGTGCCTTATCATAAGGAAGATGAATATATATGGTTTAGGGGTGGGGCTCTGAACAGTTTCTGAGATATAAGGCCTTTTGTGAAGTGCAGGGGTGGGGCAAGGCCCAGGGAGACCCCCAGGTTGGTGTCAATGAAAGTGTCTTATCATAAGGTACAAGAATATATATGGTTTAGGGGTGGGGATCTGTAAGGTTTCCGAGATATTGTGATATTATGAAATGGAGGGGGTGGGGCATGGCCCCAGCACATCCCTGGGGACCCCCAGGTTGGTGTCACTGAATGTGTCTCATCATAATGAACAAGAACATATATGGTTTAGGGGTGGGGATCTGAACAGTTTCTGAGATATATGGCCTTTTGTGAAGTGAAGGGGTGGGGCATGGCTCCGGCGCACCCCGGAAGACCCCCAATTTGGGGTCAATGAATGCGTCTTATCATAAGGAGCAAGAATATATATGGTTTAGGGGCTGGGATCTGTAAGGTTTCCGAGATATTGGGCCTTTTTTGAAATGGAGGGGCGGGACATGGCCCCGGCGCATCCCGGGGGACCCCCAGTTTGATGTCCCTGAATGCGTCTTATCATAAGGAACAAGAGTATAAAGGGTTCAGGGGTGGGGATCTGAATGGTTTCCGAGATATTGGGCCTTTTATGAAGTGGAGGGGGTGGGGCATGGCCTCGGCACATCCCGGAGGACCTCCAGGTTGGTGTCACTGAATGCGTCTTATCAATAGGAACAAGAATATATATGGTTTAGGGGTGGGGATCTGTAAGGTTTCTGAGATATAAGTCATTTTATGAAGTACTGGGGGCGGGGCATGGCCCCAGCACAACCTACTGGACCCCCAGGTTGACATAACAGCATATGGCTGAGAGAAGTTTACTAAAGGAACATTTCTATGAAAGTTTTGTCAAAATATCTGCAAAGGCTTTGTAGTTAATGCCATTTTTCAATTTTCCCCATTATAAGTCTATGGAAAATCTAAGTTGCCATAGCAACCAAACTAAAGAGCCGAATTTCATAAAAAACACAAAACCTGTAAAGGCAAATATGGTGAATATTTCCATAAACTTTCAGCCTCATAGAGCATACGGTTTCTGAGGAGATGATTTTTTAAGTATTTTTTTTTTCTATTTTTTCATTTTGGTTTCCATGGCAACCAATACAAATGAGCAGCAGGCCTAAAATCATATGGCAGATAGTAGATTGCCTAAGGAATATTTCTATGAAAGTTTTGTCAAAATATCTGCAGTGGCTTGGCAGTAAATGCCATTTTTCAATTTTCCCCATTATAAGTCTATGGGAGCTCTAAGTTGCTATAGCAACCAAACTAATGGGCCAATTTTCATAAAAAACACAAACTTTCAATCCCCCAGCCCAAGGATGCTACAGATCAAATTTGGGCTGAATCTGTCCAGTGGCTACAGAGAAGAAGATGTTTGAAAGTGTTGACGTCAGACGACGACGACAACGCCGGACAACTGCCTATCCTATAAGCTCCCCCGGAGCCTTCGGCTCTGGTGAGCTAAAAAGCGGCTCAGAGCTAACGTCTACGTGACTATCACTGACTTCTCAGAATAGCCTTTTTCTTGCAGAAAATAGCCGCAGTGAGATCAGGGTATTCCATAAGACTAAAGAGGGTTATCCTGGAATCATAGGGTGAGCTTGGCAAACAGTGTAGACCAAGTTCTGACGCGGCAGGACGCGCTTCTTCTCAAAATCTTCACTATTTGTTTGGAATTTCAGAGTTAAATTAAACAGTTTTATCTCAGCCCAGGGCTTTCACCCCAACCTACATCCCCCAACACTTTTTCGGTGCTTTGATTCTGAAACCAAACGATTGCATGATTACAACACGCTTAAGCACCATGCCCTTAAGCTAAAAAGGTTAAATCAATCAATCGTGACGTATGGTTACCAGTCCGGCCACGATCCTGTGTTTTGTTTTCTTTGATTTTAGGTTTAACGTCCCCGTCAACAATGTATAGGTCATTTTGGAGACGTTGCTTCCAATTTTGTGGGACTTTTACCCGACACTGAGATAAAATGACATTTCAAGCCATGCCGTCAATAGGGTTTATATGCATGGACGGTCCGACTCGCACCGCTTTGCCTGGACAGGCTTAGATCCTCTAAGCAGATTACCAGTACTCGTGTGCGGGTCGGTTTCAGCTCTGCGTGGAAGCATCATGCAGCCCATCTATTTCTTTAAGCCCCGATGGGCGGGGGCCAACGATCCTGTGTACCACCTTCACACCAGCACTGATAGAAACCACATGTTCAGGGTCAAACTTTTGATGTGTGATGTAAGGTCGTGCCTAGAAAAGAAGAAATTGTATTTCGTTCTCAAAAAGCATCAAGTGAGAGCGTATTACAACATTTTCATTAAACCCTGGACAGTTGGAGTGAGTGAGTGTTTGAGTTTTGCGTCCAACCAGCAGCTAAGGTCATACGGAGACGATACCTCGGTTTAAAGACACATCCGAAAATCTGGAGAAGTCCAGGTTCGATCCTGCGATCCCTGGATTACAAGGCGAGTAGCATAAACCCTACACCACGGGGGCTTCTAATGGACAGCAAGAAGCTGGTCGGAAAGCGGATGGCGTTGACTCTGATTTTGGGTGCCACATGTGTGTGATCTATTTGTCTGTTGGAGCGACATCTTACTGTCAACACAATACGCTAGTGGACGTCCACGTAGCGGAAGACCGACGTCAGTACTTCAAGATCGATTCATCCGAGAGACGCATATGCGAAGCAGATTTCCGCCGGCATCTGCTACACTGTACCTGTAGATAAACAAAGGGTTTCGACTACCGACTACTGGCCCCGATATCTCAGTTGGTAGAGTGTCCGCTCCGGGGAACGGGAGGTCACGGGTTCGATCCCGGGCCGCGACATACCAAAGTCGTTAAAATGGTACTAGCTGCTCCTCGCTTGGCACTCAGGTTTACGGGGAAGAGCTAAGACTGGTCAACCCAGTGTCAGGATAATGTGACTGAGTGTTGTATCATGTAATGTGTCTGGGACATGATATTTCAGTGAGGCAGCACTATAAAACTGAGCATTGAGTTCCCTTTCGCAACCAGACAGCGTTGTGATATGACTGAAAAAATGTTGAAAGCGACGTGAAACCCGAATTCACACACACACACACACACACACACACACACACACACACACACACACACACACACACACACACACAACTACCGACTAATAAGCACTGACACTGTTCGTCGCCCTTGTGCGATGCATTTTTGAGAGCTAGACGTCCCTGTCGTGACCAAAATTAAGACGTTGACACAGTACGGAACACTTACGCTGGTGCATGAAATACATACATGTATATTGGCGTCCAAGCGACTCGCGTGATATGCATTTCAGTGACACATCACACTTCAGCGTGAATCACGCCGATGGTCGTTTCGGGATGTTTCGACATTATAGGTGTAAGGTATGCCGAGGCGACGAGTTCGTAATAGTGCATGACATATCGGATTGAATTTAAGCGAAATGGTATGTCGAGCTATTGCATGTAGCTAGCGACATTAAGAACATTCAAGATCATGGCTGAGACGTTAACTGAACAGCGAGACGTTACATCAATCACGTGCGTCGGCCTCACGTGGTTCCATTTATTTGTTTACGCTCAGAATCCGGGATATCAAATCCAGCAGGATTACGCGCGGGTTTATAGTGCTGTTCTTACTCAAAAATGTCTTCAAGCCAATGGAATTCATGTACTGGACTGACCAGCCTTTCTCCTCCGATCTCTTTGTGAAAAATAGAGTATCTTTTGTGGGGAGGTATCCACAACCGACCAGACAAAAATGTTAGTAATTGACAGTAGCATTGTTAAAACTTGAATTTTAATGTTTGGTTTTGAAAACGTAAATAGTTTCTTTCGAAAATTAGAAACATCGAATGGCATTTCATGATACCACCGGTGTATAGACATCTGCAAACATATCATACAATGGAATTTGCAGAACTACTTTTCTAAACTTTTAGAGCTTTTTAGAAAGGTTGTCTGTAAGTTTTCACAGTTTTTTTATTTTCTCATAGAATCTGTCATTTCAGTACCTTTGGCGCTTTGATTAACTCTGGGGACCAGTTTGCTCATTAAAGCGGATCTGTTTTAGCTATTTTGGTAGGGGTCACCTAAGCAACATTCCTATGAAGTTTGAATAAAATTGACCTAAGGGTACAAGTGGACTTGTCCTTTAAAGATTTTTTTTATTTTTAAGCTCTGGTTTTGTTTGTTTGTTTTGAGGTTTAACGTCCCCGTCAACACTGTAAAGGTCATTTTGGAGACGTTGCTTCCAATTTTGTGGGACTTTTACCCGACACTGAGATGAAATGACATCTCACGCCCTGTCGCCCAATGAAACCAATAGGGTTTATTAGCATGGACGGTCCGCCTCGCACCGCGGTTCCTGGACAGGCTTAGATCCACTAAGCTGTTTACCAGTACTAGTGTGCGGGTGGGATTCAGCTCTGCGTGGAAGCATCATGCAGCCCATATATTTCTTTAAGCCCCTATGGGTGGGGGCGTAATTTAAGCTCTGGTGGCCATCTTGCTCATTGGAACCAAATGATTTTAGCTATTTTGGTAGGCAGCCACCCAGGCAATATTCCTGTGAAATTTGAGTTCGCGTTGGAAGCAAATTTACGATGTTTTTCTATTTTTAGCTCCGGGCCACTTTGCTCATCAGAGCAAAATCGTTTTAGCTAATTTGTTAAGGGGTCACCTAAGCAACATTTCTATGAATTTGAATGAAATTGGCCTAAGGGTACAGGAGGAGTTGTCATTTAAAGATTTTATTTCTATTTTTAGTTCTGGTGGCCATCTTGTTCATTGGAGCGGAAAAAGTTTTAGCAATTTTGGTTGTGAGTCACCTAGGCAGTATGAATCAAATTTGCCCAAGTGTTCAGGCGGAGTTCGTGTTTGAATCAAATTTTCTATTTTTAGCTCTGGCGCCCATTTTGCTCATTGGAGCATAACTGTTTTAGCTATTTTGGTAGAGGGTCACCTGAGCAACATTCCTATGAAGTTTGAATGAGATTGGCCTATTTTTAGCTCTGATGGCCATCTTGTTCATTGGAACAGATCGAGTTTAACTCTTTTGGTAGGGTGCCATCCAGGCAAAATTCCTGTGAAGCTTGAATCAAATTGGCCCAAGGGTTTAGGATGTTTGAAGCAAATTTATGATATTTTTCTATATTTAGCTCCGGCAGCCATTTTGGTCTTGATAGCAGAAACGTTTTAGCTAATTTGGTAGAGTATCACCTAAGTAACATTACTATGAAGTTTGAATGAAGTAGGCCCAAGGGTACAGGAGTTGTCGTTTAAAGGTTTTTTCTATTTTTAGCTCTGGCAGCGGAGCAAAACAATTTTAGCTATTTTGATAGGGAGTCAACTAGGCAACATTCCTGTGAAGTTTGAATCAAAATAGCCCAAGGGTTTAGGAGGAGTTCACGTTTGAAGCAAATTTGCAATGTTTTTCTATATTTAATGACAGATTCCATCTGTCTATTCTTGCTGTTCTGCACTTTTAAAGTAAGTCAGGCTTTTCCTTCCAGCTTTGACCACCATAGAAATATGAGTCCGCACAAAATGTAGTCTGGTTTGGCGCAGTAATCAAAATTGTACAAGCGTATTAGTTATCCTGTAAGCGAAATACAAACTTTTGAGTGAGTGAGTGTTTCAGTTTTACGTCCCACCAACAGCTAAGGTCATACGGAGACGGGACCTCGGTTTAAAGACTCATCCGAAAGTCTGGAGAAGACCGGGATCGAACCTGCGACCCCTGGTTTACAAGGCGAGTAGCGTAACCACTCGACCACGGAGGCTTCTACAAACTTTTGAAGCAGACGACTTAAGGATGCATCATGCGACGGGTTTTGCAAAAGGACTGTATATCCAGATCAATGTGGCGTCTGCTTAGCAGTCTGCTCAGGTTTTACAATGTTTTCTATCAGTGCTATCAATATTTAATCTTTAAAGACCAGCCTGCTGTTGAACCAGGTCAGCTGTACGAGGACTGTTCAAATATGAATGCAAGTAAAACGTTTTCTCATGCACTAATGCGAAAATCACCTGGAAATAAATATCACAGCGTAGAAAAACATTTTACCTATAGATTGATACCAAACCTGTTAAAATCTGTGCACTTTAGCCATGTTTATCGTTCGATAAACACTCATACCTGCCAACACTCCCGATTTGAGCGTGACTCTCACGATTTATTGTGTGTCTCACTCCCCCACGATCGTTTTTTGAAAATGGCCCAAATCTCACGAATTTCAATGCATCTCACGCTTAGAAATTCGCTAAATTTGCCATACCGGATATTTACATATGCAAACTGGTTATTATCGGCTTTTCTGAATCGCTAATATATGCAATTAGAGCCGGGATACAGAACTATTGGAAAATCACCTCAGGTCACAGGTATATTTGGACTATTATTAGCAAATCTATTATTGGACAGGTAAATAAACAAAACTATCCATCTTGTCTATAATCTATCTATCGGTAAATTTCTAAGTTCACTCAGAATAATCTGATATTTAGGCATCCCTGCGTTACAAAAATATTACAGAAATCATATTTTGCCATTTAATTTCTTCATTACATACTAATAATCTTCCATATAAACGATCTTTTTCTCTTTTTTTGACACTTTTACAAGGCACCCAAAATGTTGTGTGGCGACCTATGGCCTATCTTGCATTTTGTTTATGAATCTATGAAAACGTCAACATTAGCAAAAAACGCTCAAAGTATTGATCAGTTATTTATTTTGGCATAAATATGTCCAGTTTTTAATAAGATTTGATGAAGTTCTGTGGTAAAATGAATCATTGTATCTGACTTGTAAAGTGACCTTTGAAACTAAGTTACATATATTCAGACAGTACACAGTTTCATACATTTCACCCCTGCTAAAAATGCACATGTTTTATGCTAGGTGGGTGAGCTAGCACTTCCTTTTTTAATGGGTGCTTGGTCTGGTTAAAAATTGA
This sequence comes from Lucinisca nassula, assembly GCA_963580285.1. Lineage (NCBI taxonomy): Eukaryota > Metazoa > Mollusca > Bivalvia > Lucinida > Lucinidae > Lucinisca > Lucinisca nassula. The sequence continues at coordinate 65,177,652 of OY757011.1, read as the reverse complement.
AATTTATTGGTAGTGGGGTTCAATTTATTTTTTTTATGGGTGATGGGTCTTTGAAAAAGATGGCACCCATCCCCACCCCCATACAGTTAGGGAAAAAAATCTCACTCTTTCAAATTTTTCCTAAAAATTCCCCGCGAGCCAAATACTAAAAAAGAAGGTGAAAAAGATGGCACCCATCCCCACCCCCATACAGTTAGGGAAAAAAATCTCACTCTTTCAAATTTTTCCTAAAAATTCCCCGCGAGCCAAATACTAAACAAGAGGGCCCAGAGGGCCCTGGTTCGCTCACCTGATCCAATGTATAACAAGTGGGCCCCGGGCAGGGTCAATTTTGGCCCCAGGGCTATAATTTGAACAATCTTGGTAGAGGTCCACAAGATGAAGCTTCATATCGAATATGAAAGACCTGGGCTTTCTGGTTTCAGAGAAGAAGATTTTAAAGGTTTACCCTGCATATAGAAGTCTATGTAAAACAAGATTTTCCCTATATAAGTCTATGTTAAACCAAAGGGCCCCGGAGCAGGGGCATTTTTGGCCCCAGGGCTATAATTTGAACAATCTTGGTAGAGGTCCACTAGCTGAAGCTTCATAACAAATATCAAAGACCTAAGCCTTGTGTTTCAGAGAAGATGATTTTTAAAGATTTTCCCTATATAAGTCTATGTAAAACCAAAGGGCCACATGGCGGAGGCATTTTTGGTCTCAGGGCTATAATTTGAACAATCTTTATAGAGGTCCACTAGCTGAAGCTTCATAACAAATATCGAAGACCTAAGCCTTGTGGTTTCAAAGAAGAAGATTTTTCAAGATTTTCCCTATATACCTCTATGTAAAACCAAAGGGCCCTGGAGCGGGGGCATTTTTGGCCCCAGGGCTATAATTTGAACAATCTTGGTAGAGGTCCACAAGATGAAGCTTCATACCAAATATCAAAGACCTGGGCCTTGCAGTTTCAGAGAAGAAGATTTTTCAAGATTTTCCCTATATAAGCCTAGGTAAAACAAAAGGGCCCTGGTGCGGGGGCATTTTTGGCCCTCGCACTATAATTCGAATAATCTTGGTAGGGGTCCACTAGATGAAGCTTCATACCAAATACCAAAGACCTGGGCCTTGCGGTTTCAGAAAAGAAGATTTTTAAAGATTTTCCCTATATAAGCCCATGTAAAACCAAAGGGCCCCCGTGTGGGGGGCATTTTTAGCTCCAGCACTATAATTTGAACAATCTTGGTAGGGGTCGCCTAGATGAAGCTTCATACCAAATATCAAAGACCTGGGCCTTGCGGTTTCAGAGAAGAAGATTTTTAAAGATTTTCCCTATATAAGACCATGTAAAACCAAAAGGCCCCCGGGCGGAGGCATTTTTGGCCCCAGCACTATAATTTGAACAATCTTGGTAGGGGTCCACTAGATGAAGCTTCATACCAAATATCAAAGATCTGGGTCTTGCGGTTTCAGAGAAGAAGATTTTTCAAGATTTTCCCTATATAAGCCCATGTAAAACCAAAGGGCCCCCATGCGGGGGCATTTTTAGATCCAGCACTATAATTTGAACAATTTTGGTAGGGGTCCACTAGATAAAGCTTCATACCAAATATCAAAGACCTGGGCCTTGCGGTTTCAGAGAAGAAGATTTTTAAAGATTTTCCCTATATAAGCCCATGTAAAACCAAAGGGCCCCCGTGCGGGGGCATTTTTGGCCCCAGCACTATAATTTGAACAATCTTGGTAGGGGTCCACTAGATGAAGCTTCATACCAAATATGAAAGACCTGGGCCTTGCGGTTTCAGAGAAGAAGATTTTTCAAGATTTTCCCTATACAAGGCCATGCAAAACCAAAGGGCCCCCGTGCGGGGGCATTTTTAGCTCCAGCACTATAATTTGAACAATCTTGGTAGGGGTCGCCTAGATGAAGCTTCATACCAAATATCAAAGACCTGGGCCTTGGGGTTTCAGAGAAGAAGATTTTTAAAGATTTTCCCTATATAAGCCCATGTAAAACCAAAGGGCCCTCGTGCGGGGGCATTTTTGGCCCCAGCACTATAATTTGAACAATCTTGGTAGGGGTCCACTAGATGAAGCTTCATACCAAATATCAAAGACCTGGGCCTTGCGGTTTCAGAGAAGAAGATTTTTTAAGTTTGCGGTGAAAAAAATCTATTTTTGGCTACTGTGACCTATATGTGCAACGGACCGGAACCATTTGAACAACTTTGAAAGGGGACCACCTAAGGATCATTCCTGTGAAGTTTGGTCAAAATACGATCAGTGGTTTAGGAGGAGATGTCGTTTGAAGAAAAGTTTACGGACGCACGCACGGACGCACGGACGGACGCACGGACGCACGACGGACGACGGACAAAAAGTGATCCCAAAAGCTCACCTTGTCACTACGTGACAGGTGAGCTAAAAAGAAGGTGAAAAAGGGTCCGCCGCACGCATTCTCACTCTTTGGATTTTCTCAATGTTGGCAGGTATGTAAACACTGTCTACTCTTGAATACTAATACAAAACATGGCTGGAAGAAGGTCAGAGTATGCCGTTGAAATACCGTCCTATATTAAGAATCGTTGTATTCTTGGTATACGGTGCAAAGACATTTTTGATGAAATATGTTCGGTTTATGGGCATAATGAAATGTCTTTTCCGACAGTTTTTCATTGGTGTAAGAAATTCAGCTGTGGGCTACGCTCAACAGAAGATGCACCACATGATCGTCGGCCAAAAAGAGCAACATCTGCCAAGATGGTTGCTAGAGTGAAAGAAATAGTTGCTACCGATGCACGATACACCACTAGGCAAATAGCTAGTATGGTTGGCATCTCATTAGGAGCAGCTCATACAATTCTGACATGATTTGAAAATGAGAAAGATCTGTGCTAGATGGATTCCCCATCTGTTGACAGATGAGCAGAAAAAGACACGCGTTCAGTGCGCCAAGAAGTTGCTTAAAAAGTTTCTAAATTACAATGCGCGGTCTTTCGCTAATGTTGTCACAGGTGACGAGACATGGTTTCACTTTTTTGAGCCAAAATGAAAGATTCAGAACAAAATATGGGCAACAAAGTATTGCAAAAGACCATGAATTGCAAAGCGGACCATGAGGGTCAAGAAGGTAATGTATGCCATATTCTTTTCAAATCAGGGCCCTGCTATTCAGGTTACTGTGCCTAAAGGCAAATCTGTAAATGCGAAGTTTTACAAGAATAAAGTTCTTCGAAAATTGACAAAATATTTCAAAGCACGAAGACCCGCAACTGGTTTGGCCAATGTCAGATTGCTACATGACAATGTGTCATCGCAAAAGGCGTTCATTGTGCAAGACTATCTGAAGCAGGAAAAGGTTGTTGAACTCCCTCACCCCCCGTATTCGCCTGACCTTGCCCCGTGTGACTTTTTTTGTTCCCGTGGCTGAAAAATACCTTTCTGGTTGAATATTTGTACAGCACAAACACCTCGGATCTGCACTATTCCAGTGCCTTCATAGTATACCTCGAAAAGACTACCAAAATGCATTCAATGATTGGATCAGAAGACTGAAAGTTTGCATATCTGTTAAAGGGGAATACTTTGAGGGGACAAAATAAATTTTTCATCGAAATCTATCACGGAATCATTTTTATGTGCTTTGTTGCATTCATATTTGAACAGTCCTCGTACACAAAAATATATTAATGGGGTTTCTTTCTGACTTTCGAGGTCAAGTTTAGGTGAGTTACAACTCAGGTGAATATTGACTTGGAGAAATTGAAAAGAAAGGCTGTCCCTTTCACCCTGGAATATGGTACAGATACGTAGTGTAGGTCCTGTGATATAATTCTAGCGGCCATATATTTGGCAGAATGGACGAGCCCAACTTCAGTGAAGGAAGAGTGCACTCCAGAAACCCAATGCAATGAATAAATCAAAGCACTGACAACACCCATGCTGATTGTCTCTAAATGCAGGCTCGTCATGAACGGGGACTTGGACTGATTTGTTTAAGCTTAAGATATTAGTAACTAATGAAAAAACGTGTAGAACAAGATCAGCACCGTGATGTGTGGCTTTTGAACTGAGTTTACATTGTTTGCCAGATCCAACATTTGATTCATGTGCAGATTTTACAGATAACACTTACATGTACCCAACACTGACAAACGATGCGGCTATGTTTGGGTTGATTGTTTGGCATTCGACCCGAAGTTGATAATAAGAAAAGGGCTTCAGTGCTAATGTCTACGTGACTATCACTGACTTGTCAGAATAACTATTTGTCTTGTAGAAAATAGCTGCAGTGAGATTGGGGTATTCCATAAGACGAAAGAGGGTTATCCTGGAATCATAGGGTGAGCTTGGCAAACAGTGTAGACCAAGATCAGACGCTGCCGAACGCGTCTTCTTATCAAAATTTTAACTATTTGTTTGGAATTTCAGAGTTAAATGAAACAGTTTAAATCTCAGCCCAAGCTACACCCCACACTCCAACCTACACACACACTCTCAGTGCTTTGATTCTGAAATCAAACAATTGCATGATTACAACGCGCTTAGGCACCATGCCCTTAAGCTAAATAGGTTAAATCAATCAACTGTGACGTCGGGTTACCAGTCAGGCCACGTCGATCCTGTGCACCACCCTCACACCAGTGCGGATAGAAACCACATGTTCAGGATCAAACTTTTGATGTGTATTGTAAGGTCGTGCCTAGAAAAGAAGAAACCGAAATTTGTTCTAGTGAGAGCGTATTGCAACATTTTTCATTAAAGGATCGTATGTGTGCCCCAGACAGTTAGAAGCTGATTGGAAAGCGGATGACGTTGACTCCGATTAGGGGTGCCACATGTGTGTGATCCATCGTCTATTGGAGCGACATCTTACTATATACAGAAGACGTTAGTGGACTTCGACGTAGCGGAAGACCGACGTCAGTACGTCAAGATCGATTCGACCGTCAGACGCATATGCGAAACAGATTTCCGCCGGCAGCTGCTACACTGTACCTGTAGATAAACAAGGGGTCTCAATTACCGACTAATAAGCAATGACACTGATCGTTGCCCTTATGCGATGCACGGAGCTAGACGTCCCTGTCGTGACAAAAGTTAATGCATCGAGACAGTACCGAACACTTACGCTAGTGCATGAAATACGTAAATTGGCGTCTAAGCCACTGACATATGCGTTTCAGTGACAAATCGCACTTCAGCGTGAATCAAGCCGGTTGTCGTTTCCGGGTGTTTCAACATATAGGTGTAAGGTATGCCGAGGCGACAAGTGCGTAATAGAGCATGACATATCGGGTGAAATAAGCGTAATTGTGTGGCGGGCTATTGCGTGTAGTTAGCGAACGCAGCTTAGTGTCATTAAGAACATTCAAGATCATAGCTGAGACATGGATTGAACAGCCAGACATTACATCAATCAAGCGTTTCGGCCTCACATGGTTCCATTTATTTGTTTACGCTCAGAATCCGGGATACCTTATCCAGCAGGATTACTAGCGAGCTCATAGTGCTGTTCTTACTCAAAATGTCTTCAAGCCAATGGAATTCATGTACTGGACTAGCCAGCCTTTCTCCTCGGATCTCTTTCCCATAGAGTATCTTTGGGTAGAGGTGTCCACAACCGACCAAACAAAAACTGTTACATATGGACAGTAGCATTGTTAAAACTTGAATTTTAGAGTTTGGTTTTGAAAACATAAATAGTTTCTTTCAAAAATTTGAAACATTGAATGGCGTTTCATAATACCACAGGTCTATAGACATCTGCAAACATATCATATATTGGAATTTGCAGAACTACCTTTCTAAATTTTAAGCTCTTTTAGAAAGGTTTTCCGTAAGTTTTCACAGTATTATGATTTTCTCATAGAATCTGTCATTTCAGTGCCTTTGGCGCTTCGATTAGCTCTGGCGGCAATTTTACTCATTGGAGCTGAATCGTTTTAGATATTTTGGTAGAGGGTCACCTAAGAACATTCCTACAAAGTTTGAATGAAATTGGTCAAGGGTACAGGAGGAGTTATCATTTAAAAGATTTTTCTATTCTTAGCTCTGGCCGCCATCATTCATTGGAGCGGAACGATTTTAGCTATTTTGGTAGGGAGCCACACAGGCAACATTCAGGTGAAGTTTGAATCAAACTGGCCAAAGGGTTTAGGAGGAGTTCCCATTTTAAGCAAATTGCTGTTAACAATGCATGACGGACGACAGACACTGACTGATCACAATAGCTCATCATGTGAGCTAAAAACACATTACGCTTACACATCCATGTGACATAATGTTTATTTTTTGTATGAAAATTATGATAGTTTACTTATATTTACTCCAAACATAGGTTATAGGTGCTTGTTAGAACTGCCTCTAACAAGTACTCTCAACCTATGTCTTGGCGCAGAAATAAGGAAAATAATGTATACCCCGTAAAACCTAGTTTTCTCTGTATAAGGTGGGGTTTAGGGGTGTGTTCATTTCATGGACTTGTTAACGTGATGCATCCATGAAAAGTGGGACTAATCCATCACAGAAGTCCTTTGCTTTAACAGTTGTCCCCTACTGATATGGGAGACAAAAATAGTTGTGCCTGTAAGAAGAATGTGTTTACCACCACATCACATTAAAGTTAAGAGATCCTGCAGAGAGTGAGAAGGGAGAAAGTGATAAGACGGTAACTTACAATAGTCCTGTCAATTCCAGCTGGTAACAAACTGCAGGCATCTGCTATGGTTTTAGCTATTTCATCCTGTTCAAACAATAAAATATCACTTTATTAACTGCTTGACAATTTAACTTTAAAGTCTTCCATTTGCACTTGGGAGTTTTTACAACCCAGCCAACAATACTTTCAGCCACATGAATCTGTTCAGTTTACCTAACCACACTTTTCCTGGGTTGGACAAGAGGGTTCAAAACAGTGTATTGAGCACACAAATTCTATGTATGTGGGACATACCTGTATACATGTAATTGTACATGTATAGTCCTGTGAAGTCTAGTTTTTTCTCTATAAATATACGTAATTGTGTTTTTGCAAGACTTTTTCTACACAAGGTATGGTATCCCTATGGTATGGGAAGCTTGTGTGGGGTTCATTCTATTGCTCTCTGTTCCTCTGCCCTTTCCCTGGTAGGCAGCTTGATAAACCCAAAATGATTATTACACTACTGAAGAAATGTGTTAAACAACCCTGTAACAGCCTATCAAAACTATCTTTTTCTATATTTTAATTGATTGTGTTGGGGTTTAAGCCCTGTTGGTCATTTTGTGAAAGAGAAAGAGAAAAAAAGAGGTAGAAGAGACAGTAGAGATGACAGAGAAAGATGGGGGAACATGAAAGAAGCAAACAAAACTATTCACCCTTTTCCTTTTAATACCTGCTACAAGAATAGCAGCCCTTGCTCTTCTGTAAGTTTGTTTGTTTGATTTGAGGTTTAACGTCCCCGTCAATACTGTAAAGGTCATTTTGGAGACGTTGCTTCCAATTTTGTGGGACTTTTACCCGACATTGAGATGAAATGACATCTCAAGCCCTGTCACCCAATGAAACCAATAGGGTTTATTAGCATGGACGGTCCGCCTCGCACTGCGGTTCCTGGACAGGCTTAGATCCGCTAAGCGGTTTACCAGTACTAGTGTGCGAGCCGGATTCAGTTCTGCGTGGAAGCATCATGCAGCCCATATATTTCTTCAAGCCCCTATGGGCGGGGGCCAAAATCAGTTGAGCTCCCCATTTTTTTCTATACAAGAGGACCATAGTGGCCCTGGATTGCTCAACTGATCCTTATTGTAGAATTGGACCAAAACTGTGGTCTCTAGTGTGTTCACAAGGTTTTTCTATGATTTGATCTACTGACCTACCTTTTTACCCGCCATGACCCATATTCAAACTGGACCGAAATATTGTCAAGATGATCATTCTGATCAAGTTTGAAGATGATCAGACCAAAACTGTAGCATTTAGTGTGTTCACAAAGTTTTATATGACTTGACCTACTGACCTACTGTTTGAACCAATATAACTCACAGTGTTCAATCCAGGATTTGTGGTTTTGGGGCCCTCTGGGCCCACAGGCCTTGGAAAAGGGGGCCATTCGGAAATTTAGGGGGCCTTTAAATTATACATGTACTACATACAGTTGCCAGATTTATCTTTAGGTTTTGGCTGCATGATAAAAATGGACACAAAACAAGTTAAACATCACAGACAAAATCTATTCTGTTAGTCTATCTATCCATCGTCTAATACTGAGTTGGTCACATATGCTCATTACCTCTGTTAACCAGTAAAAAGCCATTTGGATAAAGTGTCTTGCTCAAGGGTTAAATACATGTTTTATTTAGAATGAATGCCATTAAATTTATTTCTGGAAGAGAAGAACTCTATAATAAATAGCGCCAGCCTCGGTATTTTGCGGTATTTCGGTCCGGTATTTAGCGTAAGCCGCACGGGCGCACACGAATACGGCGTAAGCCGCTCGGCGCATACAAGTATACCGAACATGGCCGCATCCCCGGTAAACAAACATCAATTTGGGTTTGAAAAATAAGAATTGTTACCAGTTAAACAGATAAAACAAAACGTTTTTCTGAGTAATTTTGATTGTGCAACATGCAGTTTGTGATAAAACTCAATAATACGCACCAGGCAGCCGAAAAATCACGAGAAAATCGTAAAAATGAACTCTAGAAGAAACAGTCACAAATTCTACAGTTGCGCCCGACGGGCCCATTGAATGATCTCTAATGCGCCCCTCATGTAAAAAGCGGGCCCAGGGCGCAATGGCGCAGCCTAGATTGAACACTGAACTCATATTCGAACTTGACCGAGATGATCGGACCAAAACTGTGGCCTCTAGTGTGTTCACGTTTTCTATGATTTGACCTGCTGACCTACCTTTTGACCGGGACATGACCCGTAGTCGAACTTGACCCAGATATTGTCAAGATGATAATTCTGAGCAAGTTTGATATTGACGGGACCAAAACTGATGTGTTCAGATGGGTTTAGTATGATTTGACCCACTACTTTTAGACCCTACATGATCCATATTCAAACTTGATTGAAATGTTGTCAAGATGATGTTTCTGAGCAAGTTTAATGATGATCAGACCAAAACTGTGGCCTCTAGTGTTCACAAGATTTTTCTATGATTTGACCTACTGACCGACTTTTAGACCTGACATGACCCATATTCGAACTTGACCGAGATATTGTCAAGATGATTATTCTGAGCAAGTTTCATGATGATCGCACCAAAACTATGGCCTCTAGTGTGTTTTTGTTTGTTTGATTTGAGGTTTAACGTCCCCGTCAACACTGTAAAGGTCATTTTGGAGACTTTGCTTCCAATTTTGTGGGACTTTTACCCGACATTGAGATGAAATGACATCTCAAGCCCTGTCGCCTAATGAAACCAATAGGGTTTATTAGCATGGACAGTCCGCCTCGCACTGCGGTTCCTGGACAGGCTTAGATCCTCTAAGCGGTTTACCAGTACTAGTGTGCGGGCCGGATTCAGCTCTGCGTGGAAGCATCATGCAGCCCATATATTTCTTCAAGCCCCTATGGGCGGGGGCCAAAATCAGTTGAGCTCCCCATTTTTTTCTATACAAGAGGACCATAGTGGCCCTGGATTGCTCAACTGATCCTTATTGTAGAATTGGACCAAAACTGTGGTCTCTAGTGTGTTCACAAGGTTTTTCTATGATCTGACCTACTGACCTACCTTTTTACCCGCCATGACCCATATTCAAACTGGACCGAAATATTGTCAGGATGATCATTCTGATCAAGTTTGAAGATGATCAGACCAAAACTGTAGCATTTAGTGTGTTCACAAAGTTTTATATGACTTGACCTACTGACCTACTGTTTGAACCAATATAACTCATATTCGAACTTGACCGAGATGATCAGACCAAAACTGTGGCCTCTAGTGTGTTCACGTTTTCTATGATTTGACCTGCTGACCTACCTTTTGACCGGGACATGACCCATAGTCGAACTTGACCCAGATATTGTCAAGATGATAATTCTGAGCAAGTTTGATATTGACTGGACCAAAACTGATGTGTTCAGATGGGTTTTGTATGATTTGACCCACTACTTTTAGACCCTACATGATCCATATTCAAACTTGATTGAAATGTTGTCAAGATGATGTTTCTGAGCAAGTTTAATGATGATCAGACCAAAACTGTGGCCTCTAGTGTTCACAAGATTTTTCTATGATTTGACCTACTGACCGACTTTTTGACCTGACATGACCCATATTCGAACTTGACCGAGATATTGTCAAGATGATTATTCTGAGCAAGTTTCATGATGATTGGCCCTAAGCTGTGGCCTTTAGTGTGTTCGCAAGTTTTTTCTATGATTTGAACTACTGACCTTCATTCTGACCCAACATTCTTGACAGAGATATTGTTTTGTTTGTTTGTTTGATTTGAGGTTTTACGTCCCCGTCAACACTGTAAAGGTCATTTTGGAGACGTTGCTTCCAATTTTGTGGGACTTTTACCCGACATTGAGATGAAATGACATCTCAAGCCCTGTCGCCCAATGAAACCAATAGGGTTTATTAGCATGGACGGTCCGCCTCGCACCGCGGTTCCTGGACAGGCTGACAGAGATATTGTCCTGATGATCATTCTGAGCAAATTTGATGATGATTTGCCAAAAACTATGGCCTCTAGGGTGTTCACAAGAAAAGTTTACGCATGAACGATGCACAATGCACGATGAACAACGACGCTGGACATCTCACAGGCACAAAAGCTCACCATGACCTTCGGTCAGGTGAGCTAAAAATCACAGTTTTGTAGGCTCTATCTTTCAAAACCATGTTATAAAGAACAGCATTATATAGAGGTCATTGTGCAAATAAGCAATAACTGGTCATTTCATGTCATTCCTTTTTTTTACCATATGCATTTGGATGATACCATAGAATGTGGCGTCGCATCAGGGTATACACTACTTGTCACTCATCCAGCTATTCTAGACTCAACACCAAGTAGAAAATTCAGCTTTTTCAAATTTTAGAACAAAAAGAAAGCAGCCTGAGGGACAGCCAAATCCCCTGCCCCACTTTGTATCAAGGCTCAACCTTGTGACCTTCAACTGTGACCTTGACCTTGGGTTGGCATGGTTAATTTATGGGTTCTGCACATCAGCTCACTGAAGGGGATATTTCCCCAAACTTTAATGAAAATCCTTCCAGGAGTAAAGGAGATATGGAACAGCTACAAAATTCAGTTTCAAACTCGTGACCTTGACCTTGAGCTAGCATAGTTTATTTATGGGTTCTGCAAATCAGCTCACTGAGGGGGATATTTGACGAAAGTTTAATGAAAATCCTTCCAGGGTTTAAGGAGATATGGAACAGACACAAAATACGAAGTTTCAAACTCATGACCTTCAACTGTGACCTTGACCTTGAGTCAGCATGGTTTACTTACGTGTTCTGCACATCCGCTCACTGTGGGGGACATTTGACCAAAGTTAAACGAAAATCCTTCCAGGGGTAAAGGAGATACAGAACAGGCATAAAACGTGACCTTCAAATGTGACCTTGACCTTGAGTTTGCATGGTTCATTTATGGGTTGTGCACATCAGCTCACTGAGGGGGATATTTGATCAAAATTTAATGAAATTCCTTTGAAGGGTAAAGGAGATATGGAATGGTCTCAAAATTTAAAGTTTCAAACTCTTGACCTTCCAATGTGCCCTTGACCTGGTGTCAGCATGATTTATTTATGGGCTCTGCACAGGAGCTCACTGAGGGGGATGATTGACCAAAGTTTAATGAAAATTCTTTGATGGGTAAAGGAGATATGGTATGGACACAAAATTCAAAGTTTTAAACTTGTGACCTGCAAATGTGACCTTGACCTTGAGTTGGCATGGTTCATTTATGGGTTGTGCACATCAGCTCAATGAGGGGAATAATTGAACAAAGTTTAATGAGAATCCTTGCAGGGGTAAAGAAGATATGGAATGGACACAACATTCAAAGTTTCAAACTCTTGACCTCAAACGTGACCTTGACCTTGAGTTAGCATGGTTCATTTATAGGTTCTGCACATCAGCTCACTTAGAACAATATTTGACCAAAGTTTAATTAAAAACCTTCCAAGGGTAAAGCAGATATGGAAAGGACACAAACTTCAAAGTTTCAAACTCGTGACCTTCAACTGTGACATTGAGTCTGCATGGTTCATTTATGGGTTCTGCACATTCAACTCACTGGGGCAAATTTTTGACCAAAGTTTAACTAGAATCGCGCAGTCGATGGCAACCATCGCATATCCCCACGCTTCCCCGTGGGCCCCACCCCTGGGCCATCCCCTAGGGGTGTTTGACCCGAGGGGTAAAATTTTGATTGTGATGTATTCTACTCATCATGCCGTTCGATTTAATATGCAACACAACCATGTTCTGAAAACTTTGATTTCTTTATCCCCAAGGTGCCCCACCCCTGGCCCCACTCCCAGGGGTAGGATAAAAATTCCACTAGATGAAATTTCAGACCAAATATCGAAGACCTGGGCTTGCAGTTTTAGAGAAGAAGATTTTTAAAGTTTTCGTATAAAAAATCTATTTTTAGCTCCTGTGACCTAGATAGGCAATGGACCGGAACCATTTGAACAACTTTGAAAGGGTCATTCCTCTGATCAGTGGTTTAGGAGATGTCATTTGAAGAAAAAGTTTACGCACACACACACTGACCACGGACAAAAAGTGATCCCAAAAGCTCACCTATGTGACAAGTGAGCTAAAAAGCTAGAGATTCAACTTCGGTAGTTGATGTCAAAACTGCTCCCCACCTGCCCCACACACACAAAAAAAAAGTTTATTTAAGGCAGAAGAAATGACTATAGGGCTTTGAGAAGAATCCATAGCCTATATATGTGAAGAAAAAAACTGACTAAGTTCACAATTTGGAACAAGAGGCCCATGGGCCACTATGCTCACCAGAGCTCTGGTGGGCACTGCCCAATTGCAGCCATGTATTTTAACATGATATCATTTTAATCTGCCAAATGAACCCCCATATCCAAATGAGCACCCATGTGGACTCAGTATATGGAGTGAGTGAGTTTTAGAGTTTTACGTCCCACCAACAGCTAAGGTCATACGGAGACGGGACCTCGGTTTAAAGACTCATCCGAAAGTCTGGAGAAGCCCGGGATCGATCCTGCGACCCCTGGTTTACAAGGGGAATAGCGTAACCACTACATCACGGAGGCTTCCATCAGTATATGAAACATTAGGCCTTTTATGAAGTAGAGGGGGTGGGGCATGGACCCAATGGAGCCCTGGTTGGTATCACTAAATGTGTCTTATCACAAGGAACAAGAATATATAAGGTTTAGGAGTGGGGATCTGTATGGCAGGAAATATAAGGCCTCTTAAACAGTGGAGGGGTTGGATCGTGCCCTGTCGATCCCAGGAAAGCCCAAGATTTTCCATGTCCCTAAACATGTCTTATCATTAGGACCAAGTATATATATGGTTTAGGGGTGAGAATCTGAACGGTTTCCAAGATATGAGGCCCTTTTATGAAGTGGAAAGGAGAGGACTGACCCCTGCGGACACCCCTACAGTAGGTGTGCTAATAATAAGGAACATGAACATATATAATTATGCGGTGGGGATTTGAATGGTTTCTGAAATACATGGCCTTTTATGAAGTGGAAGGGCGGGGCACATTGCCTCAGCACAAAGAGACCCCCAAGTTGGTGTGACTGAACGAGTCTTGTCATAAGGAACAATAATATATATGGTTTAGGGGTGGGAATCTGAATGATTTCTGAGATATATGGCTTCTAATGAAGTCAAGCGGTGGGGCATGGCCTAATGTTTTAGAATGAATGTGTCTTATCATAAGGAATAAGAATATATATGGTTTTATTGGTTTAGCGGTGGGGATCTGTAATGTTTCCGAGATATTGTGATATTATGAAATGATATAGGTGAGGCATGGCCCCAGCACATCCCTGGGGCCCCCTAGGTGGGTGTCGCTGAATGCGTCTTATCGAAATGAACAAGAACATATATTATATGGTTTAGGGGTGGGGATCTGAACAGTTTCTGAGATATATGGCCTTTCGTGAAGTGGAGGGGTGGGGCATGGCTCCAGGGCACCCCGGAAGAACCCCAATTTGGTGTCAATGAATGTGTCTTATCATAAGGAGCAAGAATATATATGGTTTAGGGATGGGAATCTGTAAGGTTTCCGAGATATTGGGCTTTTTAGGAAATGGAGGGGGTGGGACATGGCCCCGACGCATCCCCCAGGTTGATGTCACTGACTGGGTCTTATCATAAGGAACAAGTGTATATATGGTTCAGGGGTAGGGATCTGAATGGTTTCCAAGATAATGGGCCTTTATGAAGTGGAGGGGGTGGGGCATGGCCTCGGCGCATCCCGGAGGACCCCCAGATTGGTGTTACTGAATGCATCTTATCAATAGGAACAAGAATATATATGGTTTAGGTGTTGGGATCTGAATGGTTTCTGAGATATATGGCATTTTTATAAGTGGTCGGGGTGGGGCATGGCCCGGGCATAACCTGGGGGACCCTCAGGTTGGCATAAAAGCATATGACTGAGAGAGTTTTACTCAAAAAACATTTCTATAAAAGTTCTGTCAAAATGTCTCCAATGACTTGGCAGTAAATGCCATGTTTCAATTTTCCCAATTATAAGTCTATGGGAACTCTAAAGTTGCCATAGCAACCAAACTGAACAGCCGATTTTCATAAAAAACACAAACTTTCAATCCCCCAGCCCAAGGATGCTACAGATAAAATTTTGGCTCAATCGGCCCAGTGCCTTCAGAGGAGAAGATGTTTAAAAGTGTTGACACCAGACATACCACGACGACGACGGACAACTGCCTATCCTATAAGCTCCCCCGAATATTTCCATAAACTCTCAGCCTCAAAGAGCGTATGGTTTCTGAGGAGATGATTTTCTAAGTTTTTTTTTTCTATTTTTTCATGTTAGTTTCCATAGCAAGCAGTAAAAATAGCCATCGGAAGAGCTGGCAAATCCCCCGACCAAATGCCAATATGGCCTTCAGAAGATTGTTCACCAATAGAAAGTGCACCAGAATTAAACCAGCAATATATCACATAAGTATTGCAGTTATGGCCATCACAAGATTATACTGTCAGGGGAGATTAACTAAACAAGAGGCCCATGGGCCACTATGCTCACTAGAGCTCAGGTGGGCACTGCCCAATGACAGCCATGTATTTTAACACGATACCATTTTAATCTACCAATTATAAGTCTCCCAAATGAACCCCTATATCCAAATGAGCATCCATATGGTCTCAGTATCTAAAACATTAGGCCTTTTATTAAGTAGAGGGTGTAGGGCATGGACCCAATGGAGCCCTGGTTGGTATCACTAAATGCGTCTTATCATAAGGAATGAGAATATATATGGTGTAGCAGTGAGGATCTGTATACCGGAGTTATAAGGCCTCTTAAGCAGTGGAGGGGCTGGGGCATGTCCTGTTGATCCCAGGAAAGCCCAAGATTGTTGTCCCTATAATGACCAAGAATATATATATATATATATATGGTTTATGGGTGGGACTCTGAATGGTTTCTGATATATGAGGCCTTTCTATGACGTGGAGAGGAGAGGAATAGCCCCTGCCCCAAGTGGGTGTGCTATTGATAAGGAAAAAGAACATATATAATCATGGGGTGGGGATTTGAATGGTTTTTTACTGAAATATATGGCGGGGCAGGGCTCACTGCCCTAGCACAAAGTGACCCTCAGATTGGTGTGACTGAATGAGTCTTAACATAAGGAACAAGAATATTATAGTTTATGGGTGGGGATCTGAATGATTTCTGAGATATATGGCTTTTAATGAAGTAAAGCAGTTGGGCATGACCCAGGCAGTCCGGATGACTCCCAAGCTAGTGTTATTTGAATGTGTCTCATCACAAAGAAGATAATTATATATGGTTTAGGGGTGGGGTTCTGAACAGTTTCTGAGATATATAGCCTTTTGTGAAGTGGTGGGGTGGGGCAAGGCCCTGGCTTGACCCGGAAGACCTCCAGGTTGACGTCAATGAATGTGTCTTATCATAAGGAACAACAATATATATGGTTAGAGGTGGGGATCTGTAAGGTTTCCAAGATATTGGGACTTTAATGAAATGAAGGGGTGGAGCACGACT
The DNA here is from genome assembly GCA_963580285.1 of Lucinisca nassula. NCBI lineage: Eukaryota > Metazoa > Mollusca > Bivalvia > Lucinida > Lucinidae > Lucinisca > Lucinisca nassula. The sequence goes on along the minus strand of OY757011.1, from coordinate 65,161,455 downwards.
CCTGCACATCCTGGGGGACCCCCAGGTTAGTGTCAATGAATGCGTCATATCATCAGAAACAAGAAAATATGAGTTTTTGGGGCGGGGATCTGAATGGTTTCTGAGATAGATGGCCTTTTGTGAAGTGTACGGGTGAGGCAAGGCCCCGGCGCACCCAGGAAGACCCCCAAATTGGTGTCAATGAATGAGTCTCTTCATAAGGAACAAGAATATATAGGGTTTAGGGGTGGGAATCTGTAAGGTTTCCAAGATATTGGGCCTTTTATGAAATGGAGGGGGTGGGGCATAACCCCGACACAACCCGGGGGACCCCCAGTTTGGTGTCAGTGAATGCGTCTTATCATAAGGAACAAGAATATATATGGTTTTGGGGTGGGGATCTAAATGGTTTCTGAGATATATGGCCTTTTGTGAAGAAGAAGGGGTGGGGCAAGGCCCAGGCACACCCCGGGAGACCCCCAAGTTGGTGTCAGTGAATGTATATTTTCATAAGGAACAAGAATATATATGGTTTAGGGGTGGGGATCTGTAAGGTTTCCAAGATATTGGGCCTTTTATGGAATGGAGGGGGTGGGGCATCACCCTGGCACATACCGGGGGACCCCCAGGTTGGTGTCACTGAATGCATCTTATCATAAGGAACAAGAATATATATGGTTTTGGGGTGGGGATCTGGATGGTTTCTGAGTTATAAGGCCTTTTATGAAGTGGAGGGGGCGGGGAATGGCCCCAGCTTAACCTGGGGGACCCCCATGTTGGCATTAAAGCATATGGCTGAGAGACATTTACTCAAAGAACATTTCTATAAAAGTTTTGTCAAAATATCTGCAATAACTTGGCAGCAAATGCCATTTTTCAATTTTCCCCATTATAAGTCTATGGAAAATCTAAGTTGCCATAGCAACCAAACTAAAGAGCCAAATTTTATAAAAAACACAAAACCTATAAAGACAAATATGGTGAATATTTCCAAAAACTCTCAGCCTAATAGAGCGTTCGGTTTCTGAGGAGATGATTTTTGAAGTATTTTTTTTTATATTTTTTTTATTATGGTTTCCATGGTAACAAATAGAAATGAGCAGTAGGCCTAAAATCATATGGCAGATAGTAGATTGCCTAAGGAACATTTCTATGAAAGTTTTGTCAAAATATCTGCAAAGGGTTGGCAATAAATGCCATTTTTCTATTTTCCCCATTATAAGTCTATGGAAACTCTAAGATGCCATAGCAACCAAACTAATGAGCCGATTTTCATTAAAAACACAAAAACTTTCAATCCCCCTGCCCAAGGATGCTACAGATGAAATTTGGGCTGAAAACCAGGGCACTCAGAATTGTGGTATGCGAATGACATGCCTGCTTAAGCTCATGCATTTCTGTACAAAGTACCATCAATATACACGTCTCAAAGGGTGTTGGAGATCACAAGCTGGTCATACTGTTATATTGGAAGGGTAGATAATTCAAATATTTATCATAGCACCCAGAATTGTGTTTCTTAGGCATGAAGTGCCGTCTCAACCTTGTATACAATCGTGCCAAGTACCATCAATATATCTCAAAGGGTATTGGAGTTATGGCCATCAAAAGGTTATATTGTCAGGGGAGATAATTAAAAAACCAGGGCACCCAGAGTTGTGGTTCTTGTACATGACACACCGTCTCGGCCTTGTGAACAACTGTGCCAGGTATCATAAATATATCTTAAAGGGTATTGGAGTTATAGCCATCACAAGGTTGTCACTCTATTTTATTGGAAGGGGAGATAACTCAAAAACCATGGCAGCCAGAGTTGTGGTTCTTGTGCATGACACACTGTCTCAGCCTTGTGAACAACTGTGCCAGGTACCATCAATGTTTCTCAAAGGGTATTGGAGTTATGGCCATCACAAAGTGGTCATTCTATTTTATTAAAAGGGGAGATAACTAAAAAAGTATGGCATCCAGAGTTCTGGTTCTTGCGCATGACACGCCGTCTCAGCCTTGTGAACAATTGTGCCAAGAACTATCAATGAATCTCAAAGGGTATAGGAGTTCTGGCCATCACAAGGTTGTGTATACGCACTGACGGACGGACGGACGGATGGACGGACAGACGGATGGACGCCAGGCTGATCCCTATATCCCCCGAACCTATTCGGTCGGGGGATAAAAATGAGCAATAGGTCTAAAATCGTATGGCAGATGGTAAATTGCTTAAGAAACCTTTCTATGAAAGTTGTGTCAAAATATCTGCAAAGGTTTGGCAGTTAAAGTTGCATTATTGAGCTACCGGGTCTCAAAAAAAAAATTCTGGTTTTTATCTTCAATGCATACTCCTTTGTCATGTGTACACTTTTGGAGCCAAATACAGCTTCAGAACTTTGTAACAAGAGGGCCCAATGGCCCATTATCCCTCACCTGTGTACCAGAAAATCATAAGTGTAGGAGACCACTTGACATTGCTACATACTAAATATCTGAGCTCTGGGCCTTATGGCTTTGGAGAAGATTTTTTTTTTTTTCCAGTATAAGTCCATAGGTCAATTTTGAACCAAAGGGCATGGTTGGCAGGATTTATGTAGGCGACCATTTTATGTTGCTATATACTAAATATCTAAGGTCCGTACTTCATGGTTTCAGAGAAGAAGATTTTTACAGCTTTTTTTTCCCCATTATAAGTTTATTGGAGTTAAGAAGCCACAGGATTTGGCCAATTTGAACCCCAGGGGCAAGACTCAGGCAGGATTCATGTAGGCAACAACTCCATGTTAATACATGCTAAATACCTAAGCTCTGGGCCTTATGGTTTCACAGACGAATATTTTTCAAGTTTTTTTCTTCATTTTAAGTGTTTTTTTCCATTTTAAGTCCATCCATGGTAGCTAATGGGCCATGGATGTGGCCAATTCTGGCCCAAGGGGCATGATTGGCAGGATTTATGTAGGTGGCCTGGGCCCTGTGGTTTCAGAGAAGAAGATTTTTGAAGCTTTTTTCCATAAGGAGCCTATGGGAGCTAAGGGGCCCAGGGGGATGGCCCATTCCGACCCCAGGGCATGATTGGCAGGATTTATGTAGGTGACCACTTACCGTTGCTAAATGCTAAATATCTAAGCTCTGGGCCCTGTGTTTTCAGAGAACATTTTTGAAGCTTTTTTTCCATTAGGAGTCTATGGGAGCTAAGGGGCCCCGGGGCGTGGCCCATTTGGACCCCAGGGGCATGATTGGCAGGAATTATGTAGGTGACCACTTGCCATTGCTACATGCTAAATATCTAGCTCTGGGCCCTGTGGTTTCAGAGAAAAAGATTTTTTAAGCTTTTTTCCATTATATGCCTATGGGAGCTAAGGGGCCCCTGGGCGTAGCCCATTTGGACCCCACTGGCATGATTGGCAGGATTTATGTGGGTGACCACTTGCCATTGCTACAGCCAAAATATCTAAGCTCTGGGCCCTGTGGTTTCAGAGAAGAAGATTTTTGAAGCTTTTTTTCCATTATGAGTCTATAGGAGCTAAGGGGCCCTGGGGCGTGGTCCGTTTGGACCCTGGGCGCAAGATTGGCAGGAAGTATGTAGGTGACCACTTGCCATTACTACATGCTAAATATCTAAGCTCTGGGCCCTGTGGTTTCAGAGAAGAAGATTTTTGAAGCTTTTTTTCCATTATGAGTCTATGGGAGCGAAGGGGCCCCAGGGCGCGGCCCATTTCAAACTCAGGGGCATGATTGGCAGGAATTATGTAGGTGACCACTTGCCATTGCTACATGCTAAATATCTAAGCCCTGTGGTTTCAGAGAAGAAGATTTTTGAAGCTTTTTTCCATTATGAGTCTATGGGAGTGAAGGGGCGCTTGGGCATGACCCATTTGGACCCCAGGGGCATGATTGGCAGGAATTATGTAGGTGACCACTTGCCATTGCAACATGCTAAATATCTAAGCTCTGGGCCCTGTGGTTTCAGAGAAGAAGATTTTTGAACCTTTTTTTCCATTATGAGTATACAGGAGCTAAGGGGCCCCGGGGTGTGGCCAATTTGGACCCCAGGGGCATGATTGGCAGGAATTATGTAGGTGACCACTTGCCTTTCCTACAAGCAAAATATCTTAGCTCTGGGCCCTGTGGTTTCAGAGAAGAAGATTTTTGAAGCATTTTTCCAATATGAGTCTATGGGAGCGAAGGGGCCCCGGGCGTGGCCCATTTGGAACGCAGGGGCATGATTGGCAGGAATTATGTAGGTGACCACTTGCCCTTGCTACATGCTACATATCTAAGCTCTAGGCCCTGTGGTTTCAGAGAAGAAGATCTTTGAAGCTTTTTTCCATTATGAGTCTATAGGAGCTAAGGGGCCCCGGGGCGTGGTCCCAGGGGCATGATTGGCAGGAATTATGTAGGTGACCACTTGCCGTTACTACATGCTAAATATATAAGCTCTGTGCCCTGTTGTTTCAGAGAAGAAGTTTTTTGAAGCTTTTTTCCATTATGAGTCTATGGGAGTGAAGGGGCCCGGGGCGTGGCCCATTTGGAACCCAGGGACATGATTGGCAGGAATTATGTAGGTGACCACTTGCCATTGCTACATGCTAAATATCTAAGCTCTGGGCCCTGTGGTTTCAGAGAAGAAGATTTTTGAAGCTTTTTTTCCATTATGAGTCTATTGGAGCGAAGGGGCCCCGGGGCGTGGCCCATTTGGAACCCAGGGGCATGATTGGCAGGAATTATGTAGTTGACCACTTGCCCTTGCTACATGCTAAATATCTAAGCTCTGGGCCCTGTGGTTTCAGAGAAGAAGATTTTTAAAATTTTTCCCTTTATAAGTCTTTGGGAGCTATATGTTGCCATGGCAACCAGAATTCCAATCTGATCAGCCCAAAAACCTTATGCAGCCTTTCCCCCTACCTGATGTTGCTTCACATGAAATTTGATCAAGACTGGCCATGGGGTATTAGAGATATTTGAAATTGTTTACGGATGGACGGACGCACGGACGAACGCATGCACGACGGACAAAAAGTGATCCCAAAAGCTCACCTCGTCACTACGTGACAGGTGAGGTAAAAAAAGGTTGTTTTCATTCGTGTTTACCCTTCGCTCTGAACATATGTTCGGAATTTCTGTTCTAAAAATAAATCTGTCACTTTACACATACAGGCGACAGTATCATCTCTGAGTGTCATTACTTATGGCATGGTATTCAGCATCATATTTTTTCCGATTCCAGCATGGCCTAGGTAAGCAAACAAGGCCAAAAATGAACGTCGCATAACGTCATAGATGGGGATTATATTTTTGTCACGAACTAAAAATAGATCTAACTAGTGTTCGAAACCTAGTTAGGGAATCCCTCTCAAACTCATTTTCCTGTCTTCATAATTGTTCGCAGTTCGCATTTTTGCATAAAATGCATTCATTTGTATTGTTTTAAAGAAAAATACCGTCTATATGTATTTTATTTTTGGAAGCATTTTTTTCCAAAGAGCTCAATAATGCACCTTTAATGCCTTTTTTTAATTTTCCGTATTATAAGTCTATGGAAAATCTAAGTTGCCATAGCAACCACACTAAAGAGCCGAATTTCATAAACAAGAGGGCCCAATGGCCTTATATCGCTCACCTGTGTACCAGAAAATCATTAGTGTAGGAGACCACTTGACATTGCTACATACTAAATATCTAAGCTCAGGCAAAGTGGTGTCCATGCTTATAAACCCTACTGGTTTCATTGGGCGACAGGGCTTGAGATGTAATTTCATCTCAATGTCAGGTAAAAGTCCCACAAAATTGGAAGAGACATCTCCAAAATGACCTATACAGTGTTGACGGGGATGTAAAACCTCAAATCAAACAAAATCTGTGCCTTATGGTTTTGGAGAAAAAGATTTTTTTATTTTTTTTTCCAGTATAAGTCTATAGTAGCAAATGAGCCCTGGGGCTTGGTCAATTTTGACCCAAAGGGCACGGTTGGCAGGATTTAAGTAGGCGACCATTTTGTGTTGCTATAAACTAAATATCTAAGGTCTGTACTTCATGGTTTCAAAGAAGATGTTTGAAGCTTTTTCCCATTTTAAGTTTGTTGGAGTTAAGGGGCCACAGGATTTGGACCCCAGGGGCATGATTGGCAGGATTCATGTAGGCAACCATTGGACATTGCTACATGCTAAATACCTAAGCTCTGGGACTTATGGTTTCAGGGAGAAGATTTTTGAAGATTTTTTTCCCCATCTTAAGGGGTTTTTTTTTTCATTATAAGGGCCCTGTGGTTTCAGAGAAGATTTTTGAAGTTTCTCCAATTGTAAGTCTATGGAAGCTAAAGAGCCCTGGGGTGTAGCCAATTTGGATCCCAGGGGCATAACTGGCATGATTTATGTAGGTGGCCACTTGACGTTGCTACATACTAAAAATCTAAGCTCTGGGCCTAATGGTTTCATAGAAGAAGATTTTTTAAGTTTTTTCCATTATAAGTCTATTGGAGGTGATGAGCTCGGGCGTGGCCAATTTTGATCCCAGTGGCAGGGTTAGCAGGATTTATGTAGCTGGCTATATTATGTTGCTAGACACTAAATATCTAAGTTTTGTGCTTTAAAGTTTCTGAGAAGAAGATTTTGAAGCTTTTTTCCATTATGAGTCTATGGGAGCTAAGGCCAATACAAAATATATGTGTGGTTCCGGTTACCCGACCGTGCCTAGCTTTTTCCCGCCGTCCCTAATTATTTTTTCTATCATCAATATTCCAAACATTTTATGTGCAAAAACGGTCTTTCAATTTTTCATGGTTAAAGTATTTAACTACATATTCATTAAAAAGCGCTTTCATTAAAGGACAATCTGGTCGTATTTACGCATGAAAATGGTGTGAGTCTGCCAAAAAAAAACATCAAAAACATCCGTGTTTGTTTCTAAATAATTGTGAGCCTAGAATAAAAATGCATATCCTAAGCATCGCTATTTTAAAAACTGTTTGCCGCGAGCTGTCAGTTAACGGTAAGTGGCCTGTGCTAATCAATAACAATTAGCCAGTTACAGTTCAAATGGGTCAGGGATATGGCACGTGGCTACTTCTGAAGAAGCCGACGCTTTGAAGTAACCCATAATTATAATCCAAAATCTCCAGTACTTAGCACATTCAAGACCATTCATGCAAGTCAATAGAACCACCACCGGAAACAAAATAAATAAGAAACAAGAGGCCCATGGGCCACTATGCTCACCAGAGCTCAGGTGGGCACTGCCAAATTGCAGCCATGTATTTTAACATGATATCATTTTAATCTGCCAAATGAACCCCCATATCCAAATGAGCATCCATGTGGACTCAGTATATGAAACATTAGGCCTTTTATGAAGTAGAGGGGGTGGGGCATGGACCCAATGGAGCCCTGGTTGGTATCACTAAATGTGTCTTATCACAAAGAACAAGAATATATATGGTTTAGCAGTGGGGATCTGCATGGCTGGAGATATAAGTGGAGGGGTTGGAGCATGCCCTGTCGTTCCCAGGAAAGCCCAAGATTGTTATCCCTAAATGTGTCTCATCATAAGGACCAAGTATATATATGTGAAATGTGCATGGCTGAAATACTCCAGGTTTAACCTTGAACATTAATCCCGACCGGTCGGAGAGTGTGTAGCTGGTAGATCCAATATAACTCTTTGGTTTTACGAGTGGTAGTATTTTTTGGATCATCTGGATCTGAGGATAAGATTTCTATAATTTGAAATCGCATGTTTTCTGTCGAATGGTTGGATAAGTTAAAATGATCAGCCACCGGCGTGTCCCTTTTATTTCGGGTGTCCCGCTGATGTTCCGTCATTCTAACTCTCATTTCTCTCTTAGTTTCACCGACATATTGCATTTTACATCGGGTGCAGGTGATCAGATAGACGAGGTTTCTGGCTGTGCAGTGGCCTCTAGAGGCCACTGCACAGCCAGAAACCTCGTCTATCTGATCACCTGCACCCGATGTAAAATGCAATATGTCGGTGAAACTAAGAGAGAAATGAGAGTTAGAATGACGGAACATCAGCGGGACACCCGAAATAAAAGGGACACGCCGGTGGCTGATCATTTTAACTTATCCAACCATTCGACAGAAAACATGCGATTTCAAATTATAGAAATCTTATCCTCAGATCCAGATGATCCAAAAAATACTACCACTCGTAAAACCAAAGAGTTATATTGGATCTACCAGCTACACACTCTCCGACCGGTCGGGATTAATGTTCAAGGTTAAACCTGGAGTATTTCAGCCATGCACATTTCACATCTATGTTCCCCTTCACTCCAGTTTTAACTATGAACATGCAACCTAATGGATAGCTCAAAACGTTTGCAATCCTACGGCAACTAACGCTACGCACCCGGCATATTATGACGTCATAACGTCAGTAACGCTGTATCCACAACAACGAAAATGTATTGGTGTGAAAAGTGCAGTATTGCTTAAAAACATGCTAAAAGTCTGAGAAGACACATACATGCAGCACACAATAACATACGTTATTTATGCCTGGTGTGCGGGATGGTCTTCAAGAGGAAGGACTATCTTACTGATCATCAAAGGAGACGACAACACAGCACAACTCCTCATATGGATTGGCAGGAAGAAAAATCGTCCACACAACCGGAAGGCAAAATGCAAGAAAATAACTTCTTTAAAGAACTAGATGACATCCTCAACCCTGCTCTGGAGTCAACAGAGGCCTCCCTGACAACATGGGAACCTGATCCGATGATAACTACTGAGCTCTCATTCGGAGATGACTACAGTCAGACAATTTTGGAAGGGACAAATACACAGTCAACCAATGATAACACGACAACAACTGAAAGGATGGTAACGGAACTCAGAACAATCAATGTTTTGGACATGCCTCTAGTGTAAAATAATGACAATAACGCAGTAAAACACTGGTATTTAATTCATGTAATAATACATTAATTTATTAGCCTCTCCATACTTTTTTATATGATCATACTCATAATAAAAATATTATAAAATTGCAAATGGGTCTCATCTTTCATTATACCCAGAGAGACTATCAACATATAGCTATAGATATTCCATCGTTGCTGACGAGCATGCACCAAAATGCCGTCTTATAAGGCGGTAGCATCGTCCAAAAATCGGACATAACAAAAATGGCGGATAGCAACGCGACCGGCCCCAAGGGGGCCGGTGAACGTCACAATACATTCCAAATCAATGGTTGGCAACGGCACCGGCCCCCGGGGGCCGGTGGTAGTCTTAATCACATATTAAGACAATCACCGGCCCCACGGGGGCCGGTGACGAATATCCAGCTGCACCTGCGCAGTGGTGGACATTAGGGGGCCGGTATACCGGCCCCCGGTCAGTATATAAACAAAGCAAAATTCAGAGCTCACCAAAATCGTGACACATCCTCTGATGAAATCCAAACTATTGGAAGAAACTAGTCAGGAAATTGCTAAAATTATTTAGAATGAGTCACAACGAGCAAGACCGCAGCGCGACTGATCCGAGTCGTCAGCCACACTCCTCTAGCCAAGTATATATATGGTTTAGGGGTGGGAATCTGAACGGTTTCCAAGATATCCTTTCATGAAGTGGAAAGGAGAGGACTGGCCCCTGCGGACACACCTACAGTAGGTGTGCTAATAATAAGTAACAAGAACATATATGAATATGGGGTGGGGATTTAATGGTTTCTGAAATATATGGCCTTTTATGAAGTGGAAGGGCGGGGCACATTGCCTCAGCACAAAGAGACCCCCAAGTTGGTGTGACTGAATGAGTCTTATCATAAGGAACAAGAATATATATGGTTTAGGGGTGGGGATCTGAACTATTTCTGAGATATGTGGCTTTTAATGAAGTCAAGCGGTGGAGCAAGGCCCGGGCATGCCCTGGGGACTCACAAGCTGGTGTCAATGAATGTGCCTTATCATAAGGAAGATGAATATATATGGTTTAGGGGTGGGGCTCTGAACAGTTTCTGAGATATAAGGCCTTTTGTGAAGTGCAAGAGTGGGGCAAGGCCCAGGGAGACCCCCAGGTTGGTGTCAATGAAAGTGTCTTATCATAAGGTACAAGAATATATATGGTTTAGGGGTGGGGATCTGTAAGGTTTCCGAGATATTGTGATATTATGAAATGGAGGGGGTGGGGCATGGCCCCAGCACATCCCTGGGGACCCCCAGGTTGGTGTCACTGAATGTGTCTCATCATAATGAACAAGAACATATATGGTTTAGGGGTGGGGATCTGAACAGTTTCTGAGATATATGGTTTTTGTGAAGTGAAGGGGTGGGGCATGGCTCCGGCGCACCCCGGAAGACCCCCAATTTGGGGTCAATGAATGCGTCTTATCATAAGGAGCAAGAATATATATGGTTTAGGGGGTGGGGATCTGTAAGGTTTCCGAGATATTGGGCCTTTTATGAAATGGAGGGGCGGGACATGGCCCCGGCGCATCCCGGGGGACCCCCAGTTTGATGTCACTGAATGCGTCTTATCATAAGGAACAAGAGTATATAGGGTTCAGGGGTGGGGATCTGAATGGTTTCCGAGATATTGGGCCTTTTATGAAGTGGAGGGGGTGGGGCATGGCCTCGGCACATCCCGGAGGACCTCCAGGTTGGTGTCACTGAATGCGTCTTATCAATAGGAACAAGACTATATATGGTTTAGGGGTGGGGATCTGTAAGGTTTCTGAGATATAAGTCATTTTATGAAGTACTGGGGGCGGGGCATGGCCCCGGCACAACCTACTGGACCCCCAGATTGACATAACAGCATATGGCTGAGAGAAGTTTACTAAAGGAACATTTCTATGAAAGTTTTGTCAAAATATCTGCAAAGGCTTTGTAGTTAATGCCATTTTTCAATTTTCCCCATTATAAGTCTATGGAAAATCTAAGTTGCCATAGCAACCAAACTAAAGAGCCGAATTTCATAAAAAATACAAAACCTGTAAAGGCAAATATGGTGAATATTTCCATAAACTTTCAGCCTCATAGAGCATAGGGTTTCTGAGGAGATGATTTTTTAAGTATTTTTTTTTTCTATTTTTTCATTTTGGTTTCCATGGCAACCAATACAAATGAGCAGTAGGCCTAAAATCATATGGCAGATAGTAGATTGCCTAAGGAATATTTCTATGAAAGTTTTGTCAAAATATCTGCAGTGGCTTGGCAGTAAATGCCATTTTTCAATTTTGCCCATTATAAGTCTATGGGAGCTCTAAGTTGCTATAGCAACCAAACTAATGGGCCAATTTTCATAAAAAAACACAAACTTTCAATCCCCCAGCCCAAGGATGCTACAGATAAAATTTGGGCTGAATCCGTCCAGTGGCTTCAGAGAAGAAGATGTTTGAAAGTGTTGACGTCAGACGACGACGACGACGACGCCGGACAACTGCCTATCCTATAAGCTCCCCCGGAGCCTTCGGCTCTGGTGAGCTAAAAACTACTACCAGACGGTAAAACAACTGTTGTCTCCTGTGATCAACAGGTATTTTCCATGGACCGGTAAGAGAGGCAAAATTAGGAAGCGGTCTGAACCCACAAATTTTGAATGCAATTTGTTTTCGGAAGCGCATGATGCATAAAACCCATGTCTCGGACACATAAAAAAGGACAATGGCGCACATTTCTTGCGGTATGCAGACCGTGACGGTATGACCCCTCTCAATAATCAGATTACTTTTGTGACAATAAAAATTATCAAAATCATGTTTTACCACCTGTAGCGATAATCAGACAAGTGTGCACGCTTCAACAAACATAAATAATGCAGACAGCTTGTGTAAATCTCTCAAGTATTTTCACTATCTCCATGAACAGAAAGCTAAGCCTCCACAGATGCGCAGGATGATCGTAGTCTTCGCTGGTCACACATATTTAGCTTTTGTCATGCCACGCTTAATTTCCCGCCGTCATTTTGAACGTGCATTTGTTGCAGTCTGAAATTTTCCCACGTTTTTCAATAACACGTCATCGATAGTTTGCACACACGGTCTTCGCATCCAATTTTTGGAAAACATGACAGTAAACTGTGCGACAGGTGAAGTCACAGATCAACCTGCGCAGTCTTATCAGTCTTTGCTTTTTGTTCAAACCTGTTGTAGTATGGCTTCTGGGATATGCAGAGAGCAGCAAATGAAGAGCTCGATGTACAGGCTGATCTTACGTTAAAAGAAAAAATTTTCCGTGAGTGCAGGAAGCAGTTTAACCTGTTGTAATATATGTCCGACAAAGACGGTAGTTAATGAGCTAGGATGTCATATGGTGGAGGCATCAGAAATGCTTTCCGAGAAATGCACTGAATGCGTATGCGCACACAGAAAAGACTCAGATCAGCTGGAAGTTCTGCACAGTCTGATCTGAGTTTATTGTTCACAAGGTTTCATTTCTCGGAAAGTTTAGACACTCGCCGATCAGACTGGCCGCATATGCACATGATAACACTGGTCAGGTAACTTTTCACACCTAATCGTTTAATTGGTATCACTTACATGTACACTGGTCATCAAATCTTAAAGTGAGATAATTTGGAACAATAAACAGCGAGATTAGCGGTAAACCATCAAACAGGCAACAATCTATTGCTAAAAAGTGTCTAAAATATCCATTCTTTAAACAGGCATGACGTTGTTATATTTTGGTCATTTGATTTGAGGTTTAACATTCCCGTCAACACTGTAAAGGTCATTTTGGAGACTTTGCTTCCAGTGTTGTAGGACTTTTACCCGACATTGAGATGATCAGACTCAATTAAACCGAGTCTGCTATTTTCGTTTATTTGGTGTATTCTTTGCTTCCGGAGGATCTAACTACCCAGTATTCAGAACTTATTTATCCCTGCTCACCCTTGCATACCCCTAGTTAAAGGGGAAAGCAGACTGGGGATATATTTTTTCTGCTCCAGAACATACATGTACATTGTGGATTCTTATTACAACCACACAATGGCATGGTTCTATTGTTTCAACACTGTACAAGTTTGGATTGAAGTCATGAAAGAGGCAGTTAGGGAAACATGCAACTATGATGTAGTGCACACATGTGTGTAGAAATGTTGTTTATGTTTTTTGTGCAATGAAGATTAGGAACTTAACTTTTCAAAAAGAAGGATTTTGGACTCCTGTTTTCAGAATCATTGTGAGATCTATCTATCTATCTATCTATCTATCTATCTATCTATCTATCTATCTTATCTATCTATCTATCTATCTATCTATCTATCTATCTATCTATCTATCTATCATGTTCAGCTTTAAGACCAAGTAAGTAACCGGCCCCGATAGCTCAGTTGGTAGAGTGTCCGCTCCAGGGAACGGGAGGTCTCGGGTTCGATCCCGGGCCGTGACATACCAAAGTCGTTAAAAATGGTACTAGCTGCTCCTCGCTTGGCACTCAGATTTACGGGGTAGAGCTAGGACTGATCAATCCAGTGTCAGGATAATGTGACTGGGTGTGGTATCATGTAATGTGTCTGGGACATGATACTTCAGTGAGGCAGCACTATAAAAGTGAGCATTGAGCTCCCTGTCGCAACCAGACACCGTCGTGATATGACTGAAAAATTGTTGAAAGCGACGTTAAACCCAAATTCACACACATACACACAAGACCAAGTAAGACTGATACGAATGGCGCAATGACTACGATTTGAAAAGACTATATAAAATAGTTTCTGCTGGTGTATTGCTGGATGTTTAATTTGCAGAATTAAGCCGTTATAAGAAACTTTCTGATATCCGTTTACTCTGTCATTTCATCTTGATCTTTTGAATTTTTACATTTATCTTCAATGTAGATATGGTACAATAACAGTAACAACACTATTAAAGATAAAGCAACCTTCACTAGAACAGCAAGTCCCAAAGGCTGACCTTTTGTAAAAGGCAAACACTTACACAGGATGTCCAATCAAAATACTTTGTTCTGACTGAAGAACACCCTTATTTTTGTAACAATTAGGACAATATGGATGAAAACTAAGCATTATTTATTATACTTTTATTTGTTTACAATGTTTTCAAGTACAATTATACAACAAATGCAAAACAATATAACAACAAGAGGGCCATAATGGCCCTGGATCGCTCACCTGACCCATAGAGTAACAAGTGGGCCCCGGGGAGGGCCATTATTGACCCTAGGGTTAAAATGTGCATAATGTTGAGGGAGGTCTTAAAAGGTGAAGCTTCATACCAAATATCAACAAAGGCAATAATTTGAACAATCTTGGCAAAGGTCCCATTTTTGGCCTCAGGGCTATAATTTAAACAATCTTGATAAAGTTCTACTAGATGAAGCTTCACACCAAATATCAAAGACCTGGGGCTTGCTGTTTCAGAGAAGAAGATTTTCAACGATTATCTCTATATTTGTGGCCTGAGGGCTATAATTTGTTCAATCTTGGTAGAGGTCCACTAGACGAAGCTCCATACCAAATATCAAAGACATGGCCTTGCAGTTTCAGAGAAGAAGATTTTTAAAGATTTCCCCATACAAGTCTATGTAAAACAAAAGGGTCTCGGGGCCGGGTCATTTTTGGCCCCAGGGCTATAATTTGAACAATCTTGATAGAGGTCCACTAGATGAAATTTCACACCAAATATCAAAGACCTAGGCCTTGTGGTTTCATGGAAGAAGATTTTTAAAGATTTTCCCTAAATAAGTCTATGGAAAACCAAAGGGCCCCGGGGCGGGGGAATATTTGGCCCCAGCACTATAATTTGAACATTCTTGGTAGGGGTCCACTAGATGAAGCTTCATACCAAATATCAAAGACATGGGCCTTGCAGTTTCAGAGAAGAAGATTTTTAATGATTTTCCCTATATAAGCCCATGTAAAACCAAAGGGCTCCGGGGAGGGGGCATTTTTGGCCCCACCACTATAATTTGAAAAATCTTGGTAGGGGTCCACTAGATGAAGCTTCATACCAAATATCAAAGACCTGGGCCTTGCGGTTTCAGAGAAGAAGATTTTTAAAGATTTTCCCTATATAAGCCCAAGTAAAACAAAAGGGCCCCACGGCGGGGGCTTTTTTGGCCCCAGCACTATAATTTGAACAATCTTGGTAGGGGTCTACTATATGAAGCTTCATACCAAATATCAAAGACCTGGGCCTTGCGGTTTCAGAGAAGAAGATTTAAAAAAATTTTCCCTATATAAGCCCATGTAAAACCATAGGGCCCCGGGGCAGGGGCATTTTTGGCCCCAGCACTATAATTTGAACAATCTTGGTAGGGGTCCACTAGATGAAGCTTCATACCAAATATCAAAGTCCTGGGCCTTGTGGTTTCAGAGAAGAAGATTTTTAAAGATTTTCCCTATATAAGCCTATGTAAAACCAAAGGGCCCGGTGGCGGGGGCATTTTTTGTCCCAGCACTATAATTTGAACAATCTTGGTAGGGGTCCACTAGATGAAGCTTCATACCAAATATCAAAGACCTGGGCCTTGCGGTTTCAGAGAAGAAGATTTTTAAATTTTTCGGTGAAAAAATCTATTTTTGGCTCCTGGGACCTATATGTGCAACGGACCGGAACCATTTGAACAATTTTGAAAGGGGTCCACCTGAGGATCATTCCTGTGAAGTTTGGTCAAAATCCGATCAGCGGTTTAGGAGGAGATGTTGTTTGAAGAAATTGTTTACGCACGGATGACGGACAAAAAGTGATCCTAATATAAAACACAAGAGGGCCATGATGGCCCTGAATCGCTCACCTGATCCATAGAGTAACAAGTGGGCCCCAGGAAGGGCCATTATTGACGCCAGGCTATAATGTGCATAATGTTATGGGAGGTCTTAAAAGGTGAAGCTTCATACCAAATATCAACAAAGGCTATAATTTGAACAATCTTGGCAAAGGTCCACTAGATGGAGCTACACACCAAATATCCAAGACCTGGGCCTTGCGGTTTCAGAGAAGAAGATTTTTAAAGATATTTCCTACATAAGCCTATGTAAAACCAAATGACCCTGGGGCAGGGGCATTTTTGGCCTCCAGGCTAAAATTTTAAACAATCTTGATAGAGGTCCACTAGATGAAGCTTCACACCAAATATCAAAGACCTGGGCCTTGCTGTTTCCGAGAAGAAGATTTTCAAAGATGATCTCTATATAAGTCTATGTAAAACCAAAGGGCCCCGGGGCGGGGGTATTCGTGCCCAGGCTATAATGTGAACAATCTTGGTAGAGGTCCACTAAATGAAGCTCCATACCAAATATCAAAGACATGGGCCTTGCAGTTTCGGAGAAGAAGATGTTTAAAGATTTCCCTACATAAGACTTTGTAAAACCAAAGGGTCTCGGGGCGGGGGCATTTTTGGCCCCAGGGCTATAATTTGAACAATCTTGACAGAGGTCCACTAGATGAAATTTCACACCAAATATCAAAGACCTAAGCCTTGTGGTTTCACAGAAGAAGATTTTTAAAGATTTTGCCTATAAAGTCTATGTAAAACCAAAGGGCCCTGAGACGGGGGCATTTTTGGTCTCAGGACTATAATGTGAACAATCTTGGTAGAGGTCCACTAGATGAAGCTTCATACCAAATATCGAAGACCTAGGCCTTGTGGTTTCACAGAAGAAGATTTTTAAAGATTTTCCCTATATAAGACTATGTAAAACCAAAGGGCCCCGAGACGGGTGCATTTTTGGTCTCAGGACTATAATGTGAACAATCTTGGTAGAGGTCCACTAGATGAAGCTTCATACCAAATATTCAAGACCAAGGCCTTGTGGTTTCAGAAGAAGATTTTTCAAGATTTTCCCGATATTAGTCTATGTAAAACCAAAGGGCCCCGGAGCGGGGGAATTTTTGGCAACAGCGCTATCATTTGAACAATCTTGGTAGAGGTTTACAAAATGAAGCTTCGTATCAAATATCAATGACCTGGGCCTTGCTGTTATAAGAAGAAGATTTTTAAAGATTTTCCCTATATAAGCCCATATAAAACCAAAGGGCCCCAGGGCGGGGGCATTTTTGGCCCGAGCACTATAATTTGAACAATCTTGGTAGGGGTCCACTAGATGAAGCTTCATACCAAATAGCAAAGACCTGGGCCTTGCGGTTTCAGAGAAGAAGATTTAAAAAAATTTTCCCTATATAAGCCCATGTAAAACCATAGGGCCCCGGGGCAGGGGCATTTTTGGCCCCAGCACTATAATTTGAACAATCTTGGTAGGGGTCCACTAGATGAAGCTTCATACCAAATATCAAAGTCCTGGGCCTTGTGGTTTCAGAGAAGAAGATTTTTAAAGATTTTCCCTATATAAGCCTATGTAAAACCAAAGGGCCCGGTGGCGGGGGCATTTTTTGTCCCAGCACTATAATTTGAACAATCTTGGTAGGGGTCCACTAGATGAAGCTTCATACCAAATATCAAAGACCTGGGCCTTGCGGTTTCAGAGAAGAAGATTTTTAAATTTTTCGGTGAAAAAATCTATTTTTGGCTCCTGGGACCTATATGTGCAACGGACCGGAACCATTTGAACAATTTTGAAAGGGGTCCACCTGAGGATCATTCCTGTGAAGTTTGGTCAAAATCCGATCAGCGGTTTAGGAGGAGATGTTGTTTGAAGAAATTGTTTACGCACGGATGACGGACAAAAAGTGATCCTAATATAAAACACAAGAGGGCCATGATGGCCCTGAATCGCTCACCTGATCCATAGAGTAACAAGTGGGCCCCAGGAAGGGCCATTATTGACGCCAGGCTATAATGTGCATAATGTTATGGGAGGTCTTAAAAGGTGAAGCTTCATACCAAATATCAACAAAGGCTATAATTTGAACAATCTTGGCAAAGGTCCACTAGATGGAGCTACACACCAAATATCCAAGACCTGCAGATATGGGCCTTGCGGTTTCAGAGAAGAAGATTTTTAAAGATATTTCCTACATAAGCCTATGTAAAACCAAATGACCCTGGGGCAGGGGCATTTTTGGCCTCCAGGCTAAAATTTTAAACAATCTTGATAGAGGTCCACTAGATGAAGCTTCACACCAAATATCAAAGACCTGGGCCTTGCTGTTTCCGAGAAGAAGATTTTCAAAGATGATCTCTATATAAGTCTATGTAAAACTAAAGGGCCCCGGGGCGGGGGTATTCGTGCCCAGGCTATAATGTGAACAATCTTGGTAGAGGTCCACTAAATGAAGCTCCATACCAAATATCAAAGACATGGGCCTTGCAGTTTCGGAGAAGAAGATGTTTAAAGATTTCCCTACATAAGACTTTGTAAAACCAAAGGGTCTCGGGGCGGGGGCATTTTTGGCCCCAGGGCTATAATTTGAACAATCTTGACAGAGGTCCACTAGATGAAATTTCACACCAAATATCAAAGACCTAAGCCTTGTGGTTTCACAGAAGAAGATTTTTAAAGATTTTGCCTATAAAGTCTATGTAAAACCAAAGGGCCCTGAGACGGGGGCATTTTTGGTCTCAGGACTATAATGTGAACAATCTTGGTAGAGGTCCACTAGATGAAGCTTCATACCAAATATCGAAGACCTAGGCCTTGTGGTTTCACAGAAGAAGATTTTTAAAGATTTTCCCTATATAAGACTATGTAAAACCAAAGGGCCCCGAGACGGGTGCATTTTTGGTCTCAGGACTATAATGTGAACAATCTTGGTAGAGGTCCACTAGATGAAGCTTCATACCAAATATTCAAGACCAAGGCCTTGTGGTTTCAGAAGAAGATTTTTCAAGATTTTCCCGATATTAGTCTATGTAAAACCAAAGGGCCCCGGAGCGGGGGAATTTTTGGCAACAGCGCTATCATTTGAACAATCTTGGTAGAGGTTTACAAAATGAAGCTTCGTATCAAATATCAATGACCTGGGCCTTGCTGTTATAAGAAGAAGATTTTTAAAGATTTTCCCTATATAAGCCCATATAAAACCAAAGGGCCCCAGGGCGGGGGCATTTTTGGCCCGAGCACTATAATTTGAACAATCTTGGTAGGGGTCCACTAGATGAAGCTTCATACCAAATAGCAAAGACCTGGGCCTTGCAGTTTCAGAGAAGAAGATTTTTCAAGATTTTCCCTATATAAGCCCATGTAAAACCAAAGGGCCCCGGGGTGGGGGCATTTGTGGCCCCAGCACTATAATTTGAACAATCTTGGGAGGGGTCCACTAGATGAAGCTTCATACCAAATATCAAAGACCTGGGCCTTGGTGTTTCAGAAGAAGATTTTTAAAGATTTTCCCTATATAAGCCCATGTAAAACCAAAGGGCCCGGGGCGGAGGCATTTTTGGCCCGTACACTATAACTTGAACAATCTTGGTAGGGGTCCATTAGATGAAGCTCCATACCAAATATCAAAGACCTGGTCCTTGGTGTTTCAGAGAAGAAGATTTTGTACGATTTTCCCTATATAAGCCCATGTAAAACCAAAGGGCCCCGGGGCAGGGGCATTTTTGGCCCCAGCACTAAAATTTAAACAATCTTGGTAGGGGTCCACTAGATGAAGCTTCATACCAAATATCAAAGACCTGGGCCTTGCGGTTTCAGAGAAGAAGATTTCTCAAGATTTTCGCTATATAAGCCCATGTAAAACCAAAGGGCCCCGTGGCGGGGGGCATTTTTGGCCCCAGCACTATAATTTGAACAATCTTGGGAGGGGTCCACTAGATGAAGCTTCATACCAAATATCAAAGACCTGGGCCTTGCGGTTTCAGAGAAGAAATTTTTTAAGTTTTCGGTGAAAAAAATCTATTTTTGGCTCCTGTGACCTATATGTGCAACAGACCGGAACCATTTGAACAACTTTGAAAGGGGACCACCTAAGGATCATTCCTGTGAAATTTGGTCAAAATCCAATCAGTGGTTTAGGAGGAGATGTTGTTTGAAGAAATTGTTTACGCACGGATGACAGACAAAAAGTGATCCTAATATAAAACACAAGAGGGCCATAATGGCCCTGGATCGCTCACCTGATCCATAGAGTAACTAGTGGACCCCAGGGCTATAATGTGCATTATGTTGAGGGAGGTCTAAAAAGGTGAAACTTTCATACCAAAAATCAACAAAGGCTATAATTTGAACAATCTTGGCAAAGGTCCACTAGTTGAAGCTACACACCAAATATCAGAGACCTGGGCCTTGCAGTTTCAGAGAAAAAGATTTTTTTGAAGATATTCCCTACATAAGCCTATGTTAAACCAAATGGTCTGTCGGCGGGGACATTTTTGGCCCCTGGCTAAAATTTAAACAATCTTTCCACTAGATGAAGCTTCACACCAAATATCAATGACCTGGGCCTTGAGGTTTCAGAGAAGAAGATATTCAAAGAATATATATAAGTCTATGTGAAACCAAAGGGACCCAGGGCGGGGGCATTTGTGGCCCTAGGGCTGTAATTTGAACAATCTTGGTAGAGGTCCACTAGATGAATCTCCATACCAAATATCAAAGACATGGGCCTTGCCGTTTCAGAGAAGAAGATTTTTAAAGATTTCACTATATAAGTCTATGTAAAACCAAAGGGTCTTGGGGCGGGGGCATTTTTGGCCCCAGGGCTATAATTTGAACAAATATCAACAAAGGCTTTAATTTGAACAGTCTTGGCAAAGGTCCACTAGATGACATTTCACACCAAATATATATCAAAGACCTAGGCCTTGTGGTTTCACAGAAGAAGATTTTTAAAGATTTTTCCCTAAATAAGTCTATGTAAAACCCAAGAGCCCCCGAGGCCAGGGCATTTTTGGTCTCAGGGTTATAATTTGAACAATCTTGGTAGAGGTCCACTGGATGAAGCTTCATACCACATATCAAAGACCTGGGCCTTGCGGTTTCAGAGAAGAAGATTTTTAAAGATTTTCCCTATATAAGCCCATGTAAAACCAAAGGCCCCGGGGCGGGGGCATTTTTGGCCCCAGCACTCTAATTTGAACAATCTTTGGAGAGGTCCACTAGATTAGGCTTCATACCAAATAGCAAAGACCTGGGCCCTGCGGTTTGAGAGAAGATTTTTAAAGATTTTCCCTATATAAGCCCATGTAAAACCAAAGGGCCCCGTGGCCAGGGCATTTTTGGCCCCAGCACTCTAATTTGAACAATATTGGTAGGGGTCCACTAGATGAAGCTTCATACCAAATATCAAAGACCTAGACCTTGTGGTTTCAGAGAAGAAGATTTTAAAGATTTTCCCTATAAAAGCCCATGTAAAACCAAAGGGTCCCGGGGCGGGGGCATTTTTGGCCCCAGCCCTATAATTTGAACAATCTTGGTAGGGGTCCACTAGATGAAGCTTCATACTAAATATCAAAGACCTGGGCCTTGTGGTTTCAGAGAAGAAGATTTTTAAAGATTTTCCCTATATAAGCCCATGTAAAACCAAAGGCCCCGGGGCGGGGGCATTTTTGGCCCCAGCACTCTAATTTGAACAATCTTTGGAGGGGTCCACTAGATTAGGCTTCATACCAAATAGCAAAGACCTGGGCCCTGCGGTTTGAGAAAAGATTTTTAAAGATTTTCCCTATATAAGCCCATGTAAAACCAAAGGGCCCCGGGGCCAGGGCATTTTTGGCCCCAGCACTCTAATTAAAACAATATTGGTAGGGGTCCACTAGATGTAGCTTCATACCAAATATCAAAGACCTAGGCCTTGTGGTTTCAGAGAAGAAGATTTTAAAGATTTTCCCTATAAAAGCCCATGTAAAACCAAAGGGCCCCGGGGCGGGGGCATTTTTGGCCCCAGCACTCTAATTTGAACAATCTTGGGAGAGGTCCACTAGATTAGGCTTCATACCAAATAGCAAAGACCTGGGCCCTGCGGTTTGAGAGAAGATTTTTAAAGATTTTCCCTATATAAGCCCATGTAAAACCAAAGGGCCCCGGGGCCAGGGCATTTTTGGCCCCAGTACTCTAATTTGAACAATATTGGTAGGGTTCCACTAGATTAGGCTTCATACCAAATACCAATGACCTTGGCCTTGCGGTTTCAGAGAAGAAGATTTTAAAGATTTTCCCTATATAAGCCCATGTAAAACCAAAGGGCCCCTGGGCGGGGGCATTTTTGGCCCCAGGACTATAATTTGAACAATCTTGGTAGGGGTCCACTAGATGAAGCTTCAAACCAAATATCAAAGACCTGGGCCCTGCAGTTTCAGAGAAGAAGATTTTTAAAGATTTTCCCTATATAAGCCCATGTAAACCCAAAGGGCCCCGGGGCGGGGACATGTTTGGCCCCAGCACTTTAATTTGAACAATCTTGGTAGGGGTCCATTACATGAAGTTTCATACCAAATATCAAAGACCTAGGCCTTGGGTTTCAGAGAAGAAGATTTTTTAAGGTTTTGGTGAAAAAAATCTTTTTTTGGCTCCTGTGACCTAGATGTGCAACGGACCGGAACCATTTGAACAACTTTGAAAGGGGACCACCTAAGGATCATTCCTGTGAAGTTTGGTCCAAATCCGATTAGTGGTTTAGGAGGAGATGTTGTTTGAAGAAATTGTTTACGCACGAATGACAGACAAAAAGTGATCCTAATATAAAACACAAGAGGGCCATGATGGCCCTGGATCGCTCACCTGATCCAAAGTGTAACAAGTGGGCCCCAGAGAGGGCCATTATTGGCCCCAGGGCTTTAATGTGCATAATATTGAGGGAGGTCTTAAAGGTGAAGCTTCATACCAAACATAAACAAAGGCTATAATTTGAACAATCTTGGCAAAAGTCCACTAGATGAAGCTACACATCAAATATCAAAGACCTGGGCCTAGCGGTTTCAGAGAAGAAGATTTTTAAAGATTTTGCCTCTATAAGCCTATGTAAAACCAAAGGGCCCCGGGACGGGGGCATTTTTTGCCCCAGCACTATAATTTGAACAATCTTGGTAGGGGTCCACTAGTTGAAGCTTCATACCAAATATCAAAGACCTGGGCTTTGTGGTTTCAGAGTAGAAGATTTTTAAAGATTTTCCCTATATAAGCCAATGTAAAACCAAAGGGCCCAGTGGCGGGGGCATTTTTTGTACCAGCACTATAATTTGAACAATCTTGGTAGGGGTCCACTAGATGAAACTTCATACCAAATATCAAAGACCTGGGCCTTGTGGTTTCAGAGAAGAAGATTTTTAAAGATTTTCCCTATATAAGCCAATGTAAAACCAAAGGGCCCTGGGGCGGGGGCATTTTTGGCCCCAGGCAGCACTATAATTTGAACAATCTTGGTAGGGGTCCACTAGATGAAGCTTCATACCAAATATCAAAGACCTGGGCCTTGTGGTTTCAGAGAAGAAGATTTTTAAAGATTTTCCCTATATAAGCCAATGTAAAACCAAAGGGCCCCGTGGCGGGGGCATTTTTTGTCCCAGCAATAAAATTTGAACAATCTTGGTAGGGGTCCACTAGATGAAACTTCATACCAAATATCAAAGTCCTGGGCCTTGTGGTTTCAGAGAAGAAAATTTTTAAAGATTTTCCCAATATAAGCCTATGTAAACCCAAAGGGCCCCGGGGCGGGGGCATTTTTGGCCCCAGCTATAATTTGAACAATCTTGGTAGGGGTCCACTAGATGAAGCTTCATACCAAATATCAAAGTCCTGGGCCTTGTGGTTTCAGAGTAGAAGATTTTTAAAGATTTTCCCAATATAAACCTTTGTAAAACCAAAGGGCCCCAGGGCGGGGGTATTTTTGGCCCCAGCACTATAATTTGAACAATCTTGGTAGGGGTCCACTAGATGAAGCTTCATACCAAATATCAAAGACCTGGGCCTTGTGGTTTCAGAGAAGAAGATTTTTAAAGATTTTCCCTATATAAGCCAATGTAAAACCAAAGGGCCCCGTGGCGGAGGCATTTTTTGTCCCAGCACTATAATTTGAACAATCTTGGTAGGGGTCCACTAGATGAAACTTCATACCAAATATCAAAGTCCTGGGTCTTGTGGTTTCAGAGAAGAAGATTTTTAAAGCTCTTCCCTATATAAGCCCATGTAAAACCAAAGGGCCCCGGAGCGGGGGCATTTTTGGCCCCAGCACTATAATTTGAACAATCTTGGTAAGGGTCCACTAGATGAAGCTTCATACCAAATATCAAAGACCTGGGCCTTGTGGTTTCAGAGAAGAAGATTTTTAAAGATTTTCCCTATATAAGCCTATGTAAAACCAAAGGGCCCCAGGGCGGGGGCATTTTTGGCCCCAGCACTATAATTTGAACAATCTTGGTAGGGGTCCACTAGATGAAGCTTCATACCAAATATCAAAGACCTGGGCCTTGTGGTTTCAGAGAAGAAGATTTTTAAAGATTTTCCCTATATAAGCCTATGTAAAACCAAAGGGCCCCAGGGCGGGGGCATTTTTGGCCCCAGCACTATAATTTGAACAATCTTGGTAGGGGTCCACTAGATGAAGCTTCATACCAAATATCAAAGACCTGGGCCTTGTGGTTTCAGAGAAGAAGATTTTTTAAGTTTTTGGTGAAAAAAATCTTTTTTTGGCTCCTGTGACCTAGATGTGCAACGGACCGGAACCATTTGAACAACTTTGAAAGGGGACCACCTAAGGATCATTCCTGTGAAGTTTGGTCAAAATCCGATCACTGGTTTAGAAGGAGATGTCGTTTAAAGAAATTGTTTACGCACGGACGGACGCACGCACGCACGGACGCAGACACGCACGACGGACGACGGACAAAAAGTGATCCCAAAAGCTCACCTCGTCACTACGTGACGGTGAGCTAAAAATAAGTGCAGTGTGTAGCATAGTATAGAAGGTGAGAAAAAAAATAAAAATAAAAAATAAAATAATTTTCCTACCTACCTACCCTATTTTTGAAAACCATGTAATAGGAACCTAAGGGGCCCCGGGGCGTTGCCCATTTGGACCCCAGGGGCATGATTAGCAGGAAATATGTAGGTGACCACTTGCCGTTGCAACATGCTAAATATCTAAGCTCTGGGCCCTGTGGTTTCAGAGAAGAAGATTTTTGAAGTTTTTTTTTTCCATTATGAGTCTATGGGAGCAAAGGGGGTCCCAGGATGTGGCCCATTTGGACCCAAGGGGCATGATTGGCAGGATTTATGTAGGTGACCACTTGTCATTTCTACATGCTAAATATCTAAGCGCAGGGCCCTGTGGTTTCAGAGAAAAAGATTTTTTAAGCTTTTTTCAATTATGTGTCTATGGGAGCTAAGGGGCCCCTGGGTGTGGCCCATTTGGACCCCATGGGCATGATTGGCAGGATTTATGTAGGTGACCACTTGCTACATGCTAAATATCTAAGCTCTGGGCCCTGTGGTTTCAGATAGAAGATTTTTGAAGCTTTTTTTTTCCATTATGAGTCTAAAGGAGCTAAAGGGCCCCTTGGAATGGCCCTTTTGGACCCCAGGGACATGATTGGCAGGAATTATGTAGGTGACCACTTGCCGTTGCTACGTGCTAAATATCTTAGCTCTGGGCGCTGTGGTTTCAGAGAAGATTTTTTAAGCTTCTTTCCATTATGAGTCTATGGGAGCAAAGGGGCCCCCGACTGGTGGACCACTTTAAGCCTAGGGGCATGATTGGCAGGAATTATGTAGGAGACCAATTGCCGTTGCTACATGCTAAATATCTTAACTCTGGGCTTTGTGGTTTCAGAGATGAAGATTTTTGAAGCTTTTTGTAACATTATGAGTCAATGGGACCTAAGGGGCCCTGGGGCATGGCCCATTTGGACCCTAGGGGCATGATTGGCAGGATTTATGTAGGTGACCACTTGCCATTGCTACATGCCAAATATCTCAGCTCTGGGCCCTGTGGTTTCAGAGAAGAAGATTTTTGAAGCTTTTTTCCATTATGAGTCTATAGGAGCTAAAGGGCCCCGGGGTGTGGCCCGTTTGGACCCCAGGGGCATGATTGGCAGGAATTATGTAGGTGACCACTTGCCATTGCTACATGCTACATATCTAAGCTCTGGGCCCTGTGGTTTCCGAGAAGAAGATTTTTGAAGCTTTTTTTCCATTATGAGTCTATGGGCATGAAGGGGCCCCGGGGTGTCGCCCATTTGGAACCCAAGGGCATGATTGGCAGGAATTATGTACGTGACCACTGGCTACATGATAAATATCTAAGCTCTGGGCCCTGTGGTTTCAGAGAAGAAGATTTTTGAAGCTTTTTTTCCATTATGAGTCTATGGGAGCTAAGGGGCCCCGGGGTGTGGCCACTTTGGACCCCACAGGCATGATTGGCAGGAATTGTGTAGGTGACCACTTGCCGTTGCTACATGCCAAATATCTAAGCTCTGGGCCCTGTGGTTTTAGAGAAGAAGATTTTTGAAGCTTTTTTCCATTATGAGTCTATAGGAGCTAAGGGCCCTGGGGCGTGGCCCGTTTGGACACCAGGGGCATGATTGGTAGGAATTATGTAGGTGACCACTTGCCGTTGCTACATGCTAAATATCTTAGCTCTGGGCCCTGTGGTTTCCGAGTAGAAGATTTTTGAAGCTTTTTGTTCCATTATGAGTCTATGGGAGCGAAGGGGCCCCGGGGCGTGGCCAATTTGGACCCCAGGGGCATGATTGGCAGGAATTATGTAGGTGACCACTTGCCATTGCTACATGCTAAATATCTAAGCTCTGGGTCCTGTGGTTTCAGAGAAGAAGATATTTTATTTTTTTCCCATTGTAAGTCTATGGGAGCTATATGTTGCCATAGCAACCAGACTTCCAATCTGATCAGCCCAAAAACCTTATGCAGCCTTTCCCCCTACCTGATGATGCTTCTCATGAAATTTGATCAAGATTGACCCTGGGGTATTAGAGATATACTTATTTGAAATTGTTTACGACGGATGCACGGACGGACGCACGCACGACGGACGACGGACAAAAAATGATCACAAAAGCTAACCATGTCACTACATGACAGGTGAGCTAAAAACACAAAATCTGTAAAGGCAAATATGGTGAATATTTTCATAAAGTCTCCACCTCCTAGAGCTTACGGTTTCTGAGGAGATGATTTTTTAAGTATTTTTTTTTTTCTATTTTTTTGCATTTAGGTTTCCATGGCAACCAACGAAAATGAGCAGTAGGCTTAAAATCATATGGCAGAAAGTAGATTGCCTAAAGAACATTTCTATCAAAGTTTTGTCAAAATATCTGCAGAGGCTTGGCAGTAAATGCCATTTTTCAATTTTCCCCATTATAAGTCTATGGAAACTCTAAGTTGCCATAGCAACCCAACTAATGAGCCGATTTTCATAAAAAAACACAAACTTTCAATCCCCCAGCCTAAGGATGCTACAGATAAAATTTGGGCCCAATCGGCCCAGTGGCTTCAGAGGAGATGTTGTTTGAAAGTGTTGACAGACGCAGACGACGGACAACTGCCTATCCTATAAGCTCCTCCGGAGCCTTCGGCTCTGGTGAGCTAAAAAGTGATAAAAATTGATCCCAACATAAAGCCCAAACCACATGCACATCCTCATACCACAGCAAACACACACACACAGTTTCAAAAGGATCAATATAAAACTGTAAGAGGAGTTGCGATGACAAGAGGTACCTATTGTATATCAACTGAAGCTTCAACTGAAGCTTCAAATTGGCTAAGTTCACAATGTGCAAAAAGTGAAAAAAAAAATATTCTGAGAATTATGTCGAAACCACATGCACAATCACATACCTTGGATAAAGCACACGCAAAGTATCAAAATGATCGGTATAAAACTGCAAGAGGAGTTGCGAGGACAAGAGGTACCTATCATATATCAATTGAAGGTTAAAAAAGACTAAGTTCACAATGTGGAAAAAGTGACAAAAAATGATCCGACGATAAAATCCAAACCACATGGGCATCCTCATACCATGGCGAAAGCACACGCAAAGTTTCAAAATGATCAGTATAAAACTGCAAGAGGAGTTGCAATGACAAGAGGTACCTATCATATATAAATTGAAGGTTAAAAACGACTAAGTTCACAATGTGGAAAAAGTGACAAAAGTTTATTCGAAGATAAAGTCCAAACCACATCCGCATCCTCATACCATGGCAAAAACACACACAAAGTTTGAAAATAATAAGTATGAAACTGTAAGAGGAGTTGCGATGACAAGAGGTACCTATTGTATATCAAATGAAGCTTAAAAATGGCTAAGTTCATACTGTGCAAAAAGTAAAAAAAACTATTCTGAGAATTATGTTGTAACCACATGCACATCCTCATACCCTGGCAAACACAAGCGAAGTTTCAAAATGATCGGTATAAAACTGCAAGAGGAGTTGTGATGACAAGAGGTACCTATCATATATCAATTGAAGGTCAAAAATGACTAATTTCACAATGTGGAAAAAACGACAAAAAAATGATCCGACGATAAAGTCCAAATCACATGCGCATCCTCATACCATGGCAAAAACACATGCAAAGTTCCAAAATAATAGGTATGAAACTGTAGGAGGAGTTGCGATGACAAGACACCCAGTGTAAAATGTTGACGGAAAGACGGACGGACAACCGGACGAACGGACAACCGGACGGACGGAAACTTGCACGCCTATGTCTTCCAGCTAAAGCAGGTGCGACAAAAACTTTTTTTAACCTTTGACATCTAAGTATGACCTTAACCTTGGAGGTAATGACCTGTGTCTTGCACACGACACATCATCTCATGATGGTTAGCATTTCTGTGCAAAAAGTAAAAAAAATATTCTGAGAATTATGTCGAAACCACATGCACATCCTCATACCCTGGTGAAAGCACAAGCAAAGTTTCAAAATGATCGGTATAAACTGCAAGAGGAGTTGCAATGACAAGAGGTACCTATCATATATCAATTGAAGGTCAAAAATGACTAATTTCACAATGTGGAAAAAGTGACAAAAAATGATCTGACGATAAAGTCCAAATCACATGCGCATCCTCATACCATGGCAAAAACACATGCAAAGTTCCAAAATAATCAGTATGAAACTATTGGAGGAGTTGCGATGACAAGACACCCAGTGTAAAATGTTGACGGAAAGACGGATGGACAACTGGACGAACGGACAACCAGACAGACGAAACTTGCACGCCTATGTCTTCCTGCTAAAGCAGGTGCGACAAAAACTTTTTTTAACCTTTGACATCTAAGTATGACCTTAACCTTGGAGGTAATGACCTGTGTCTTAAACGCGACACATCATCTCATGATGCTTAGCATTTCTGCCAAGGAATTTCAAAATCCATCAAGGAATAAGAAAGTTACTGACCAGACACGAAAAAAAGACCCTTTTTTGACATTTGAACTTTTTAAGTATAACCTTGACCTTTGAGGTACCGACTTGGATCTTAGGCATGACACATAAACTCATTGCGGTTAACATTTCTGCCAAGTAATTTCAAAATCCATCACAAAATAAGAAAGCTATTGACCATACACAAAAAAGGGCCCTTTTTATCTTTGACCTCTAAGTATGACCTTGTCATTGGAGGTACGGACCTTGGTCTTGCGCACAACATTGTCTAATGAAGGTCAACATTTCTGCAAGGTTATTTTAAAAAGTTCATCTAGAAATAAAAAATTTATTGACCTGACACGAAAAAAAGACCCTTTTTTGACCTTTGACCTCTTAGTATGACCTTGACCTTGGAGGTAGCAACCTGGGTCTTGCATGCAACACATCCCCTTATGATGGTTAACATTTCTGCCAAATAATTTCAAAATCCATCCAGGAATAAGTGTGTGTGTGTGTGTGTGTGTGTGTGTGTGTGTGTGTGTGTGTGTGTGTGTGTGTGTGTGTGTGTGTGTGTGTGTGTGTGTGTGTGTGTGTGTGTGTGTGTGTGTGTGAATTCGGGTTTAACGTCGCTTTCAACAATTTTTCAGTCACGACGGTGTCTGGTTGCGACAGGGAGCTCAATGCTCACGTTTATAGTGCTGCCTAACTGAAGTATCATGTCCCAGACACATTTCATGATACCACACCCAGTCACATTATCCTGACACTGGATCGACCAGTCCTAGCTCTTCCTCGTAAATCTGAGTGCCAAGCGAGGAGCAGCTAGTACCATTTTTAACGACTTTGGTATGTCGCGGCCCGGGATCGAACCCGAGACCTCCTGTTCCCCGGAGCGGACACTCTACCAACTGAGCTATCGGGGCCGGTCCAGGAATAAGAAAGTTATTGACTGTAACAAAAAAAAAGAGGGCCATCATGGCCCTGGATCGCTCACCTGATCCATACAGTAACAAGTGGGCCTCAGGGAGGGCCATTATTGACCCCAGGGTTATAATGTGCATAATGCTGAGGAGGTCTAAAAAGGTAAAGTTTCATACCTAATATCAACAAAGGGTATAATTTGAACAATCTTGGCTAAGGTCCACTAGATGAAGCTACACACCAAATATCAAAGACCTTGGCCTTGCGGTTTCAGAGAAGAAAATTTTTTTTTAAAGATTTTCCCTATAATAAGCCTATGTAAAACCAAAGGGTCCCGGGCGGGGGTATTTTTTTGCCCCAGCACTACATAAGCCTATGTGAAACCAAATGGTCCCGGGGCGGGGGCATTTTTGGCCTCAGGGCTATAATTTAAACAATCTTGATAGAGGTCAACTAGATGAAGCTTCATACCAAATATCAAAGACCTGGGTCTTGCTGTTTCAGAGAAGAAGATTTTCAAAGATTATCTCCATATAAGTCTATGTAAAACAAAAGGGCCACAGGGCGGGGGCATTTGTGGCCCGAGGGCTACAATATGAACAATCTTGGTAGAGGTCCACTAGATGAAGCTCCATACCAAATATCAAAGACAAGGGCCTTGCAGTTTCAGAGAAGATTTTTAAAGATTACCCTATACAAGTCTATGTAAAACCAACAAGGTTGGTCGCTAAATACTGGTGGCGGGAATTCCCACTGGTATTTACCGGTAATTACCGTCCCGGAAAATACTCCAAATTTCAGCAAAAGTGGGAAATACTGGTAAATAGTGGGAAATATGGTTTTTTGTTTCTTTATTTCATAGAAAAACACTATTAATATTTGTGTAATTTAATTAAAATAATGAACAGTTAGCTATTCTGCAACATGCCTCCCCATACATACACCTGTGGACACAAAAGCGTTCAAACTTTGATGAGCTTCATTTCATTTTGACTTGAAACATCATTCAATATATCCTAACATCCTTTTGACAGAAATAGATTCAAAACACAAAGTGGTGTACATTTCATTGCTGACTCCTGCACTGTCCAATCAAAATACCGGTACATCTCAAATGTCAATCAGAAAGTGTTTGCCAAAATGAGACCAATCAATTGCTTGATCTAGTTTTAGAATTATATGATGAATGACATTTGCTTGTCAAACTAACTTGATGCAAATAGATTCGTTGAAAGTTATTTCATTGGAGTTTGAACGCTTTTGTGTCCACAGGTGTATGTCATAAGTCTGCTTTTACTCAACCAAACACAAGCAAACATAAAGTGATCTGTTGTTATGTAGGGTGCAGAGAGTTATTTAAAATCACTCATAATATGATATACTTAAGAAGATAAAATACCTTTATGATCCCAATGTTCGGGACAGACATGCCTGGGCAAACAGTGCAGACCCAGGTCAGAATCCCTTAGCTTCTTTAAGAGAGTTTGTCATTGGAACTAAATGTTTTGTATGTTTTATGTAACACTACACCAGACGGTTCAATTCTTATGAGATTTACAACAACCCTTTTGGATGTTTGAATTTTAACCCATTTGTATGCAGGAAACCCCTAAAGGGGTACCTTGGCAAACAGTGCAGGCCCAGATCAGATGCCGCATAACACTGTATCTGATCAGGACCTGCACTGTTTGCTAACAGAATTTTCCGTCAAAAATAGAATAAAAACGAAAAAAATAGGTCTGACACCCCTTATACAGTGTTGTGCCTAGGCCGCGCCATTGCGCCATTCCCGCGATTTCTGCAGCAATGGCCCTCTAAAAATAAACCAGTGCGCGCCCGAAAAAAAACGGCAGTTTTTAAATTCGATCCATTTCAGTCCATTAGTCACTTCTCCGTCCATTCGGAACGTATAGGGGAGATAACTGAAACGAGTCGGGTTTACCGCAGAATTCTATTTTTTCCGATAAATAAGCGTATCGCTGACCGTGAACTATTATTTAAAGCAGTCTAAAGCGTCAAGTAGCGAAGAGGCAGCTGCAGAGCTGCGAATAACTCAATTTGTGGCTGTAGCCGCTAAGATTTCAAATCCCGAGACTGCCATGAGTATTTCTGCGTCTGCATCTTCGCCAGCCAACGATGCACAACCTGAAAGTAGTGTAACTGAGTCATTGATTGAGTCTTTACTGTCCCCTCTATGAAGTGCATAACATGCACAGAAGTCTTATGTGAAAAGTAGAGACTCTGATGGTGGTGGATGGACCTGTGTTGTTTAAAATTTACATGGGCTAGAACCTTGTTTCAGTCAAATGTTGCTGTTTTGATTTGTTGTTATATTTTAAATTTCTTTTTAAATCTGGATATATAATAAGTAGGGCTGACTATCGATGCCAATTTTGACTATCGTGATAGTATTGCTATCGTGGAAACTACTATCATGATACTATCACTATCGCAGCATACTATCACGATGCTATCGTGATACTATCGGGTACTGTTATAAATGATTCATAGATGTTAATATCACTCACATAAAAATGGCTAAGAGTGACAGAATGAGTGAGGAAAATTGTAATGGCCTAAAAATGTATGCTTAGTGTGTGTTTCAATATCAGCATTCATTCCCTCGGGGCTATTCCAGAAAAAAAACATCCTGGGGAGACTGCTCTTTATGTATCCCAACCACCTACAGAAGGACCCACTGCCTAAAAAATAGCCTTCCAGTATATATGCCTGTAAGTGATGGTTATCATAGCTTTAATACCTATTATATATAGGCTATACACATACACCTTTGCAGTGTTTGAGATGTTCGGCTTGTGGAAACTGACATGCTGATTGAGTGATCGTTCTTCAATTGTTTGAAGTCTGCCGCCTGTACTAAATTAATCTGTGGATTCAGTTAATTAGGTAGCCGATTCATCATTGCATAGTATTACGTAATCACAGCATGACATTTTAGCACCTCTTTAAGGGCGACATGAATCTAACAAACTGCATTAAAACTTGAATTTACATATTTTGTATTTGAAGTTAGCATCAAAAGCTAGACTATCAAAATAGAAGTAAAGCAATGATCAAGTCAGTGTTTTCATTTAGCAATATGCAGTGGTTTGTTACCTGCGAGTCCTGCTTCAGATACTCATTAGCTATCGTGTTTGTCGGACGCAAATAGAGTCACATATACAACAAGTTAAACTGCCTTAAACCGTCGTTTATTATACATTTTCCTATGTGAATGAGTCAGCACACAGCAAAAACAAATATTTCTTCATACAAACGATCAGCTTGTGCATCTTGCAAATGTCTTCAAAACTGAACAGGGAAATGACGTTTGTCACAGAAGGCTAATACAAACAGCAAACATTTATATATGACTGCGCAGGCTGATCTGAGCCTTCACATGTCGCAAAGGTTTCATTGTCATTTTTTCAAAAAGTTGC
Organism: Lucinisca nassula; assembly: GCA_963580285.1. Taxonomy (NCBI): domain Eukaryota; kingdom Metazoa; phylum Mollusca; class Bivalvia; order Lucinida; family Lucinidae; genus Lucinisca; species Lucinisca nassula. The sequence goes on along the minus strand of OY757011.1, from coordinate 65,127,961 downwards.
ATGCAAAAAACGTATGAGCAAAAGATCATTGACGTTTTGTTACTGAAAAACGTGGGAAAATTTCTGACTGCGTCAACAGCACATGCAAAAATGATGGCGGGAAATACATCGCCGCGAAAAATTCACCACACAGCAAAAAAAAAAACATGATACACATGGGCGACCAGCGAAGACTCTGATCATCATGCACATATGCGAAGGTTTATCGGTCTGTCCAGATTACAGCTGCATGGATATCCTGAGCAAAAATACTTGTGTCATTACACAACAGTACATGTATATTTTCAAAGTCTATCCAAGAAAAAAAAAACTATCGAAACTATCGATAGTTGAATGAACTATCGGCGATAGTTATCGATAGTCCAAAGTACTATCGATGCATTGCTATCGAGGCAGTCCCTATCGCGATGCATCGAACTATCGATGCATCGTTACACCCCTAATAATAAGAAACACAACATGTACAATAATTTTATTTCTGATGCCTAGTTTCAATGACAGAACAGTTATATGTCGCTTTTCAGCCGTCGTCTGTCAGTGTCCCTTAAAATTTCTAAATGACCCCCTGAAAAGAAGGCTGGGGGCCACAGGTGTCCCTTGCAATTTCAGGCCTAGGCACAACACTGCTTATATGACAAATGGGCTTGTCCATCATATAGCAATGGAAGAGTCTACAAGCATACAATGGGTTAAGGATGTTTATACTAGAAAAGGTTTGTTTGCAAGTTTGTCAAGTAATCACACTCCTAATGCTAAAAGGTGTGATAATAAAATTGTTTGTTTGAGACAGGTATTAAAAGAACACAGTTAATTTAAGCATAAATTGTTTCTTTGATTATCTACAGATACTCACCTAAGTATTAAAATTACATGTTTTTACAAGTCAAGGGAAATAGCTGAAAGTTAAAAACTAATATTTTAGAATCACATTTAAAAAGAAACTATATACATTCTATATGAAAGCAAGGGGCTATAGATCTTTCAAGTTATTCAATATAAAAAGGACTGGAAAAGTCTTCAAAATTTCACTTGTCCTACATGACTAAGTACATGTACATGTAAACTTTGGTAAATGTTGTAAGGACTAGACAAACTTTTTAATTGTCCTTCAATTTTTTTTTGTCATTGCAAGCAGACAAGTGGAATTTTCAAGCACTGCATGAACTTGAAATAATTTTGCTTTCAAATAGCTAAGCAGTTGGGGTATATTAAGCAGTCTCTGTTGGTACAACCTATGTAAATATCTATTTCCCAGTATTTCCCGTGAAATCCCTGTATTTCCCGGGAATTCCCTGTATTTCCCGCCGTCCAGGGAAATACCAGTATTTCCCGCTTTTTTGCCAACCTTGAAAACCAAAGGGTCTCTGGGCAGGGGCATATTTGGCCCCCGGGCTATAATTTGAACAATCTTGATAGAGGTCCACTAGATGAAATTTCACACCAAATATCAAAGACCTAGGTTCATAGAAGAAGATTTTTAAAGATTTTCCCTATATAAGTCTATGTAAAACCAAAGGGCCACGAGGCAGGGCATTTTTGGTCTCAGGGCTATAATTTGAACAATCTTGGTAGAGGTCTACATACCAAATATCAAAGACCTAGGCCTTGTGGTTTCAGAGAAGAAGATTTTCCCTATACAAGTCTATGTAAAATCAAAGGGCCCCAGAGCGGGGGCATTTTTGTCCCCAGGGCTATAACTTGAACAATCTTGGCAGAGGTCCACAAAATGAAGCTTCATACCAAATATCAAAGATCTGGGCCTTGCAGTTTCAGAGGAGAAGATTTTTAAAGATTTACCCGATATAAGCCTATGTGAAACCAAAGGGCCTCGGGGCGGGGGCATTTTTGGCCCCAGCACTAAAATTTGAACAATCTTGGTAGGGGTCCAATAGATGAAGCTTCATACCAAATATCAAAGACCTGGGCCTTGCGGTTTCAGAGAAGAAGTTTTTTAAAAATTTTCCCTATATAAGCCCATGTTAAACCAAAGGGCCCCGGGGCGGGGGTATTTTTGGCCCCAGCACTATAATTTGAACAAACTTGGTAGGGGTCCACTAGATGAAGCTTCATACCAAATATCAAAGACCTGGGCCTTGCGGTTTCAGAGAAGAAGATTTAAGTTTTCGGTGAAAAAAATCTATTTTTGGCTCCTGTGACCTATTTGTGCAATGGACCGGAACCATTTGAACAACTATTAAAGGGGACCACTTAAGGATCATTCCTGTGAAGTTTGGGCAAAATCCGATCAGTGGTTTAGGAGGAGATGTCATTTGAAGAAATTGTTTACGCACGCATGCACGGACGGACGCACAACGGACAAAAAGTGATCCCAAAAGCTCACCTCGTCACTTTTGACCCCTAAGTATGACCTTGACCTTTGAGGTACCGACCTGGGTCATGCGTGCACCACATCGTCTCATGGTGGTTAACATTTCTGCCAAATATTTTCAAAATCCATCATAAAATAAGAAAGTTATTGACCCCCGACACTATTTGCCCATAAATGCGTACAAGGTTTTGTGACTGACAAACTTCCAAGGGAAATAACTCAAAAAGTATAAATGCAATAGTTATAGTTCTTGTGCTCTGCATGCCATCTAATGTTGATTAATATTTATATGAAGTTTTGTGAAGATAGCTTGAATGGTTTTCAAGTTATAGAGCAGACACGATTTTGTGACCTGGGGGAAAAACAATACGTCTCCCCGAAAAAGTGGGGAGACATAATGAAAATCTATCAAAGGGTTCAGGAGATATGGAGCGGACAATAAAGTGTTACAGACAGACAGATGGACAGATGGACAGGCAAAGGCCATTGCTGTAATCCCCGCTCCGCTTCTCGGAGGGGGATTTATAATAGCGGCATGATGCCACTACTACAATTACATCAAACAAGTGCCATATGACAGTCAAAAAGAAACTAGAATTTGTTTTTCTACAAAAACACAGATGTCTCCCCCGTTTTTGACGGCTAAGTATAACCTTGACATTGGAGGTATTGAGCTGGGTCTTGTGTGCAACACATCATCTAATGAAAATGAACATTTCTGCATAGTAACTTTAAAAAGGTTCATAGAAAAATAAAAAAGTTATTGGCCGTAAACAAAAAAAGCACTTTTTTACCTTTGACCTCTAAGTATGGCCTTGACCTTTGAGGTACAACACATTGTCTCATGATGGTTAACATTTCTGCCAAGTAATTTTATAATCCATCAAAGAATAAGGAAGTTATTGACTGCCCCTTTTTTTACCTTTGACCTCTAGGTATGACCTTGACATTGGAGGTATGGACCTTGGTCTTGCACATGACTCATGGTCTTATGACGGTGAACATTTCTGCAAGGTTACTTTATAAAGTCCACCCAGAAATAAACAAGAGGCCCATGGGCCACTATGCTCACCAGAGCTCAGGTGGGCACTGCCAAATTGCAGCCATGTATTTTAACATGATATCATTTTAATCTGCCAAATGAACCCCCATATCCAAATGAGCATCAATGTGGACTCAGTATATGAAACATTAGGCCTTTTATGAAGTAGAGGGGGTGGGGCATGGACCCAATGGAGCCCTGGTTGGTATCACTAAATGTGTCTTATCACAAAGAACAAGAATATATATGGTTTAGCAGTGGGGATCTGCATGGCTGGAGATAAAAGTGGAGGGGTTGGAGCATGCCCTGTCGTTCCCAGGAAAGCCCAAGATTGTTGTCCCTAAATGTGTCTCATCATAAGGACCAAGTATATATATGGTTTAGGGGTGGGAATCTGAACGGTTTCCAAGATATCCTTTCATGAAGTGGAAAGGAGAGGACTGGCCCCTGCGGACACCCCTACAGTAGGTGTGCTAATAATAGGGAACAAGAACATTATATGTATATGGGGTGGGGATTTGAATGGTTTCTGAAATATATGGCCTTTTATGAAGTGGAAGGGCGGGGCACATTGCCTCAGCACAAAGAGACCCCCAAGTTGGTGTGACTGAATGAGTCTTATCATAAAGAACAAGAATATATATGGTTTAGTGGTGCGGATCTGAACTATTTCTGAGATATGTGGCTTTTAATGAAGTCAAGCGGTGGAGCAAGGCCCGGGCATGCCCCGGGGACTCACAAGCTGGTGTCAATGAATGTGCCTTATCATAAGGAAGATGAATATATATGGTTTACGGGTGGGGCTCTGAACAGTTTCTGAGATATAAGGCCTTTTGTGAAGTGCAGGGGTGGGGCAAGGCCCAGGGAGACCCCCAGGTTGGTGTCAATGAAAGTGTCTTATCATAAGGAACAAGAATATACATGGTTTAGGGGTGGGGATCTGTAAGGTTTCCGAGATATTGTGATATTATGAAATGGAGGGGGTGGGGCATGGCCCCAGCACATCCCTGGGGACCCCCAGGTTGGTGTCACTGAATGTGTCTCATCATAATGAACAAGAACATATATGGTTTAGGGGTGGGGATCTGAACAGTTTCTGAGATATATGGTTTTTGTGAAGTGAAGGGGTGGGGCATGGCTCCGGCGCACCCCGGAAGACCCCCAATTTGGGGTCAATGAATGCGTCTTATCATAAGGAGCAAGAATATATATGGTTTAGGGGTGGGGATCTGTAAGGTTTCCGAGATATTGGGCCTTTTATGAAATGGAGGGGCGGGACATGGCCCTGGCGCATTCCGGGGGACCCCCAGTTTGATGTCACTGAATGCGTCTTATCATAAGGAACAAGAGTATATAGGGTTCAGGGGTGGGGATCTGAATGGTTTCCGAGATATTGGGCCTTTTATGAAGTGGAGGGGGTGGGGCATGGCCTCGGCACATCCTGGAGGACCTCCAGGTTGGTGTCACTGAATGCGTCTTATCAATAGGAACAAGACTATATATGGTTTAGGGGTGGGGATCTGTAAGGTTTCTGAGATATAGGTCATTTTATGAAGTACTGGGGGCTTGGCATGGCCCCGGCACAACCTACTGGACCCCCAGGTTGACATAAAAGCATATGGCTGAGAGAAGTTTACTAAAGGAACATTTCTATGAAAGTTTTGTCAAAATATCTGCAAAGGCTTTGTAGTTAATGCCATTTTTCAATTTTCCCCATTATAAGTCTATGGAAAATCTAAGTTGCCATAGCAACCAAACTAAAGAGCCGAATTTCATAAAAAACACAAAACCTGTTAAGGCAAATATGGTGAATATTTCCATAAACTTTCAGCCTCATAGAGCATACGGTTTCTGAGGAGATGATTTTTTAAGTATTTTTTTTTCTATTTTTTCATTTTGGTTTCCATGGCAACCAATACAAATGAGCAGTAGGCCTAAAATGATATGGCAGATAGTAGATTGCCTAAGGTATATTTCTATGAAAGTTTTGTCAATATATCTGCAGTGGCTTGGCAGTAAATGCCATTTTTCAATTTTCCCCATTATAAGTCTATGGAAAATCTAAGTTGCCATAGCAACCAAACTAAAGAGCCGAATTTCATAAACAAGAGGGCCCAGAAGGCCCTGAATAGCTCACCTGAGTACCAGTGTCTCTAGTGCATTCTTGGAAGCTGCCCAAGAGATCAGGCTTCAGACCAAATATCAAAGACCTGGGCCTTCTGGTTCCAGAAAAGAAGATTTTTAAAGGATTTCCCTATATGAGCCTTTGTAAAACCAGCAGGCCCTGGTGCGTGGGCATTTTTTGGCGCCAGAGCAATAATTTGACCTATCTCAGCAGAGGTTCACTAGTTGAAGCTTCACACCAGATATCACATACCTGGGTCTTCTGGTTTCGGACAAGAAAAATTTGAAACGTTTTTTCCTATATATGCCTATGTAAAACTAGTGGGTCCCAGCGCAGGGACATTTTTGGCCCAAAGGCTATAATTTGAACAATCTTGGTAGAGGTCCATTAGATGAAGCTTCATACCAAATATCAAAGACCTGGGCCTGGCCGTTACAGAAGATTTTCTAAAGATTTTCCCTATATAAGCCTATGTAAAACCAAAGGGCTCCGGGGCGGGGGCATTTTTGGCCCCAGCACTATAATTTGAACAATCTTGGTAGAAGTCCACTAGATGAAGCTTCATACCAAATATCAAAGATCTGGGCCTTGCGGTTTCAGAGAAGAAGATTTTTAAAGATTTTATCTATATAAGCCCATGTAAAACCAAAGGGCCCCGGGGCAGGGGCATTTTTGACCCCAGCACTATAATTTGAACAATCTTGGTAGGGGTCCACTAGATGAAACTTCATACTAAATAGCAAAGACCTGGGCCTTGCGGTTTCAGAGAAGAAAATTTTTAAAGATTTTCCCTATATAAGCCCATGTAAAACCAAAGCGCCCCTGAGTGGGGGCATTTTTGGCCCCAGCACTATATTTTGAACAATCTTGGTAGGGGTCCACTAGATGAAGCTTCATACCAAATATCAAAGATTTGGGCCTTGCGGTTTCAGAGAAGAAGATTTTTAAAGATTTTCCCTATATAAGCCCATGTAAAACCAAAGGGCCCCTTGGCGGGGGCATTTTTGACCCCAGCACTATAATTTGAACAATCTTGGTAGGGGTCCACTAGATGAAGCTTCATACCAAATATCAAAGACCTTGGCCTTGCGGTTTCAGAGAAGAAGATTTTTAAAGATTTTCCCTATATAATCCTATGTAAAACCAAAGGAACCCGGGGTGGGGGCATTTTTCGCCCCAGCACTGTAATTTGAACAATCTTGGAAGGGGTCCACTAGATGAAGCTTCATACCAAATATCAAAGACCTGGGCCTTCTGATTTCAGAGAAGAAGATTTTTTAAGTTTTTGGTGAAAAAAATCTAGTTTTGGCTCCTCTGACCTAGATGTGCAATGGACCGGAACCATTTGAACAACTTTGAAAGGGGACCACGTAAGGATTATTCCTGTGAAGTGTGGTCCAGATCCGATCAGTGGTTTAGGAGGAGATGTCGTTTGAAGAAAAAATTTACGGACGCACGCACGCACGACGGACAAAAAGTGATCCCAAAAGCTCACCTCGTCCTACGTGACAGGTGAGCTAAAAATAGGCCTGATACCCCTTACATGACAAATGGACTTGTACAACATATAGCAATGGGAGAGCGGCCCCCGCCCATAGGGGCTTGAAGAAATATATGGGCTGATGATGCTTCCACGCAGAGCTGAATCCAGCCCGCACACTAATACTGGTAAACCGCTTAGAGGATCTAAGCCTGTCCAGGAACCGGGGTGCGAGGCAGACCGTACATGCTAATAAACTCTATTGGTTTCATTGGGCGACAGGGCTTGAGATGTCATTTCATCTCAATGTCGGGTAAAAGTCCCACAAAATTGGAAGCAACATCTCCAAAATGACCTTTACAGTGTTGACGGGGACGTTAAACCTCAAATCAAACAAACAAACAAAATAGCAATGGGAGAGTCCACTAGTATACAGTGGGTTAACCTAACTCCAAAACAGGTCACTGGCAAACAGTGCAAGCCTAGATCTGATACAGCAGAATGCCTTCACTGTTTGCAACAAAAGGTTCAGCCATTTTCGAATCAATTTCTACAAAGAACTCAACCTAGTACCCCTAAATTTCAGAATGGACTCCTCCTATATATAAGGTGAAATATTTCATTCAGTACAAAATGGGTTAGCCTACATCATAATACCAAATCCATTATATGGTGTGGAAAATATAAGCTCTTGAAAACCTAACTTAAAAAATTTCAGTCAGTGACCTTTACCTTGAGGTTACGGGCATGGGCGGGGGGTACTGATGAATAAAACACTGAATAGACCTGATAACCAGAAATTCAACTTCGGTGAAGTTGATGTCGCACCTGCTCCCCACCTGCCCCACACAAAAATCAAAGCGCCAAAGGCACTGAAATGACAGATTCTATGAGAAAATCAAAACACTGTGAAAGCTTACAGACAACCTTTCTAAAACGATCTTAAAATTTAGACAAGAGGGCCCAGAGGGCCCTGGTTCGCTCACCTGATCCAAAGCATAACAAGTGGGCCCCGGGCAGGGTCAATTTTGGCCCCAGGGCTAAAATTTGAACAATCTTGGTAGAGGTCCACAAGATGAAGCTTCATATCGAATATGAAAGACCTGGGCTTTCTGGTTTCAGAGAAGAAGATTTTAAAGGTTTAGCCTGCATATAGAAGTCTATGTAAAACAAGATTTTCCCTATATAAGTCTATGTAAAACCAAAGGGCCCCGGAGCGGGGGCATTTTTGGCCCCAGGGCTATAATTTGAACAATCTTGGTAGAGGTCCACTAGCTGAAGCTTCATAACAAATATCAAAGACCTAAGCCTTGTGTTTCAGAGAAGATGATTTTTAAAGATTTTCCCTATATAAGTCTATGTAAAACCAAAGGGCCACATGGCGGGGGCATTTTTGGTCTCAGGCCTATAATTTGAACAATCTTTATAGAGGTCCACTAGCTGAAGCGTCATAACAAATATCGAAGACCTAAGCCTTGTGGTTTCAGAGAAGAAGATTTTTCAAGATTTTCCCTATATAAGCCAATGTAAAACAAAAGGGCCCTGGTGCGGGGGCATTTTTGGCCCCAGCACTATAATTTGAACAATCTTGGTAGGGGTCTACTAGATGAAGCTTCATACCAAATATCAAAGACCTGGGCCTTGCCGTTTCAGAAAAGAAGATTTTTCAAGATTTTCCCTATATAAGCCCATGTAAAACCAAAGGGCCCCCGTGCAGGGGGCATTTTTAGCTCCTGCACTATAATTTGAACAATCTTGGTAGGGGTCCACTAGATGAAGCTTCATACCAAATATCAAAGACCTGGGCCTTGCGGTTTCAGAGAAGAAGATTTTTAAAGATTTTCCCTATATAAGCCCATGTAAAACCAAAGAGCCCCCATGCGGGGGCATTTTTAGCTCCAGCACTATAATTTGAACAATCTTGGTAGGGGTCCACTAGATGAAGCTTCATACCAAATATCAAAGACCTGGGCCTTGCGGTTTCAGAGAAGAAGATTTTTCAAGATTTTCCCTATATAAGCCCATGTAAAACCAAAGGGCCCCCGTGCAGGGGCATTTTTTGCTCCAGCACCATAATTTGAACAATCTTGGTAGGGGTCCACTAGATGAAGCTTCATACCAAATATCAAAGATCTGGGCCTTGCGGTTTCAGAGAAGAAGATTTTTCAAGATTTTCCCTATATAAGCCCATGTAAAACCAAAGGGCCCCCGTGCAGGGGCATTTTTTGCTCCAGCACTATAAATTGAACAATCTTGGTAGGGGTCCACTAGATGAAGCTTCATACCAAATATCAAAGATCTGGGCCTTGCGGTTTCAGAGAAGAAGATTTTTAAAGATTTTCCCTATATAAGCCCATGCAAAACCCAAGGGCCCCCGTGCGGGGGCATTTTTGGCCCCAGCACTATAATGTGAACAATCTTGGTAGGGGTCCACTAGATGAAGCTTCATACCAAATATCAAAGACCTGGGCCTTGCGGTTTCAGAGAAGAAGATTTTTCAAAATTTTCCCTATATAAGCCCATGTAAAACCAAAGGGCCCCCGTGCGGGGGCATTTTTAGCTTCAGCACTATAATTTGAACAATCTTGCTAGGGGTTCACTAGATAAAGCTTCATACCTAATATCAAAGACCTGGGCCTTGCGGTTTCAGAGAAGAAGAGTTTTAAAGATTTTCCCTATATAAGCCCTTGTAAAACCAAAGGGCCCCCGTTCGGGGGCATTTTTGGCCCCAGCACTATAATTTGAACAATCATGGTAGGGGTCCACTAGATGAAGCTTCATACCAAATATCAAAGACCTGGGCCTTGCGGTTTCAGAGAAGAAAATTTTTCAAGATTTTCCCTATATAAGCCCATGTAAAACCAAAGGGCCCCCGTGCGGGGGCATTTTTAGCTCCAGCACTATAATTTGAACAATCTTGGTAGGGGTCCACTAGATGAATCTTCATACCAAATATCAAAGACCTGGGCCTTGCGGTTTCAGAGAAGAAGATTTTTAAAGATTTTCCCTATATAAGCCCATGTAAAACCAAAGGGCCCCCGTGCGGGGGCATTTTTGGCCCCAGCACTATAATTTGAACAATCTTGGTAGGGGTCCACTAGATGAAGCTTCATACCAAATATCAAAGACCTGGGCCTTGCGGTTTCAGAGAAGAAGATTTTTCAAGATTTTCCCTATATAAGCCCATGTAAAACCAAAGGGCCCCCGTGCGGGGGCATTTTTAGCTCCAGCACTATAATTTGAACAATCTTGGTAGGGGTCCACTAGATGAAGCTTCATACCAAATATCAAAGATCTGGGCCTTGCGGTTTTAGAGAAGAAGATTTTTTAAGATTTTCCCCATATAAGCCCATGCAAAACCAAAGGGCCCCCGTGCGGGGGCATTTTTGGCCCCAGCACTATAATTTGATAAATCTTGGTAGGGGTCCGCTAGATGAAGCTTCATACCAAATATCAAAGACCTGGGCCTTGCGGTTTCAGAGAAGAAGATTTTTTAAGTTTTCGGTGAAAAAAATCTATTTTTGGCTCCTGTGACCTATATGTGCAATGGACCGGAACCATTTGAACAACTTTGAAAGGGGACCACCTAAGGATCATTCCTGTGAAGTTTGGTCAAAATCCGATCAGTGGTTTAGGAGGAGATGTCGTTTGAAGAAAAGTTTACGGACGCACGGACGCACGCACGGATGCACGACGGACGACGGACAAAAAGTGATCCCAAAAGCTCACCTTGTCACTACGTGACAGGTGAGCTAAAAACACAAAACCTGTTAAGGCAAATATGGTGAATATTTCCATAAACTTTCAGCCTCATAAAGCATACGGTTTCTGAGGAGATGATTTTTTAAGTATTTTTTTTTTCTATTTTTTCATTTTGGTTTCCATGGCAACCAATACAAATGAGCAGTAGGCCTAAAATCATATGGCAGATAGTAGATTGCCTAAGGAATATTTCTATGAAAGTTTTGTCAAAATATCTGCAGTGGCTTGGCAGTAAATGCCATTTTTCAATTTTCCCCATTATAAGTCTATGAAAACTCTAAGTTGCCATAGCAACCAAACCAATGAGCCGAATTTCATAAAAAACACAAACTTTCAATCCCCCAGCCCAAGGATGCTACAGATAAAATTTGGGCTGAATCGGTCCAGTGGCTTCAGAGAAGAAGATGTTTTAAAGTGTTGACGTCAGACGACGACAGACGACGACGACGCCGGACAACTGCCTATCCTATAAGCTCCCCCGGAGCCTTCGGCTCTGGTGAGCTAAAAAGTTAATGACTGGACACAAAAAAAAACAAACTTTTTTTACCTCTGACCTCTTAGTATGACCTTGATCTTGGAGGTACCAACCTGGGTCTAGCATGCACCACATCGTCTCATGATGGTTAACATTTCTGCCAAGTAATTTCACAATCTATCCAGGGGGAAGAAAGTTATTGACTGAACACTAAACCAGAGGACCAGTGGTCCTGAACCACTCACCTGTCTGGTGACAATTTTCCTACTTAGATCAGCAGAAAATGTCATTTACCCTGCTCATAAATTTTAAAATGCCATCTCAATATTTGTTGGCATTTTACAACTTATGAGCAGGGTAAATTTCATGCTGAAGTGAGTTGAGCGTGAAAAAAGTTTTATAACCTAGGTGCCTGGCTCACAGAAAGGGAAAATATGAGGAACTGTCCATTGGACATAAATGGTATACTGTATACAGAAGCAAATGAAACAAAAGGAAAACTTGTTCCAATTTATTTTCATATCTCAAGAGCAGTAACAGGCCCGAGTACCATATGCTACATGCCAAGTTTCAAGGCCAATGGCCTTATGGTTCTGGAGAAGAAGATTTTTGAAGGTTTTTTACCATATATGGGCATGGCGGCCATCTTGGGTCTAAGGCCAATGAATGACCGTGACCTTTATCACCCATAGATCTTCATGTATTCAGTTACTTTACCTGATCTACAAATTTTGGTGACACTGTCTTCAATGGTTTCCTATAAATCCATAATTTTCACTTTGCCTCATGCAAAAGCCTAAGTCGGCAAATTTGACATTGCTGTAAAATAGGTCAAGGTCAACCCAGGGTCACCATTTGTACAAACCATGATGGGCCTGAGTACCATATGCTACATGCAAAGTTTCAAGGCCACTGGCCTAATGGTTTTGGAGAAGAAGATATTTGAAGGCTTTTTACCATATATGGGCATGGCGGCCATCTTGGTCATGTGATCCAGACCCCACGAACAAACTTTCGTTCCCCCATCCCACTGAGGCTCCATATGAAATTTGGCTTTGATTGGCCCTGCAGTATAGGAGAAGAAGATCTTTGAAAATGGTGGACGGACAGACGGACGACGGACGGACGGACGGACAGACGGACGACGGACCATGGCTATACTATAAGCTCACCTATGAGCCTAAAGGCTCAGGTAAGCTAAAAATCCATTATTTTCACTTTTTCCTATGCAAAAGCCTAAGTCAGCATATTTGACATTACTGTAAAATAGGTCAAGTTCAACCCAGGGTCACCATTTGAACAAATTATGATAGGCCCGTGTACCATATGCTACATGCCAAGTTTCAAGGCCATTGGCCTTACGGTTCTTGAGAAGAAGAATTTCGAAGTGTTTTTACCCTATATGGGTGTGGTGGCCATCTTGGTCATGTGATCTAGACCATATTGGCAGCTTTTCATTTGTTCAACTCCCAAAGGCTCCATATTGAATTTCACTTCAATTGGCTCAGTAGTTTCTGACAAAAAATGTTTGAAATATGGAACCTGCGTGACCTTGTCTAAGGTCAATTAATGACCTTGACCTTTCTTACACATAGATCTTCATGTATTCAGCTACTTTACCTTATCTACTAATTTTGGTGAAAGTGTCTTCAATGGTTTCCTAAAAATCCATTATTTTCACTTTTTCCCATGCAAAAGCCTAAGTCGGCAAATTTGACATTGCTGTAAAATAGGTCAAGGTCAACTCAGGGTCACCATTTGTACAAACTATGATGGGCCTGAGTACATATGCTACATGCCAAGTTTCAAGGCCATTGGCCTTACGGTTCTGGAGGAGAAGAATTTTTAAGGCTTTTTACCATATATGTGCGTGACGGCCATTTTGGTCATGTGATCTAGATCGTATTGGCATTTTTTCATTTGTTCAACTCACAAAGGCTCCATATTAAATTTTACTTAAATTGGCTCAGCAGTTTTGGAGAAAAAAATGTTTGAAATATGGATCCTGAATGACCTTGGTCTAAGGCCAATGAATGACCTTGACCTTTCTGACCCATAGATCTTCATGTATTCAATTACTTTACCTGATCTACAAATTTTGTTGACACTGTCTTCAATGGTTTCCTATAAATCCATTATTTTTACTTTGCCCCATGCAAAAGCGTAAGTCGGAAAATTTGACATTGCTGTAAAATAGGTCAAGGTCAACCCAGGGTCACCATTTGTACAAACCATAATGGGCCCGAGTACCATATGCTACATGCCAAGTTTCAAAGCCACTGGCCTTATGGTTCTGGAGAAGAAGATTTTTGAAGGCTTTTTACCATATATGGGCATGGCGGCCATCTTGGTCATGTGATCCAGACCCGCGAACAAGGCCAATGAATGACCTTGACCTTTCTGATCCATATACATTCATGTATTCAGTTACTTTACCTGATCTACAAATTTTGGTGGCACTGTCTTCAATGGTTTCCTATAAATCCATTATTTTCACTTTACCCCATGCAAAAGCCTAAGTCGACAAATTTGACATTGCTCTAAAATAGGTCAAAATCAACCCAGGGTCACCATTTGTACAAACCATGATGGGCCCGAGTACCATATGCTACATGCCAAGTTTCAAGGCCACTGGCCTTATGGTTCTGGAGAAGAAGATTTTTGAAGGCTTTTTACCATATATAGGCATGGCGGCCATCTTGGTCATGTGATCCAGACCCTGCAAACAAACTTTCGTTCCCCCATCCCACTGAGGCTCCATATGAAATTTGGCTTTGATTGGCCCTGCAGTATAGGAGAAGAAGATCTTTGAAAATGGTGGACGGACGGACGACGGACCATGGCTATACTATAAGCTCACCTATGAGCCTAAAGGCTCAGGTGAGCTAAAAAAGGCCCCTTTTTGTCCTTTGACCTCTTGTCCTTTGACCTTTTATCCTTGACATTTGAGGTACCAACTTGGGTCATGCACACAACACATCCTCTCATGGTGGTTAACATTTCTGCCCAGTAATTTCAAAATCCATTTAAAAATAAGAAAGTTATTGACAGAAAGCAAAAAAGGCCACTTTTTTACCTTTAACCTCTATGAATGACCTTGACCTTTCAGGTTCCAAACTGGGTCATGGGTGCAATACATCATCTCATGGTGGTTAACATTTCTGCCAAGCAATTTCAAAATCCATCTAAAAATAAGAAAGTTATTGACCAAACACGAAAAAAAGGCCCCTTTTTTACTTTGACCACTATGTATGACCTTGACATTTAAGGTACCAAACTGAATCATGCATGCAACACATCGTCTCATGATAGTTAACATGTTTGCCATGTAACTTCAAATTCTATCTAAAAATAAGCAAGTTATTGACAAAACCCGAAAAAAGGCCCCTTTTTTGACCTTTGACCTCTAAGTATGACCTTGACCTTTGAGGTACCGACCTGCCTCATGCTCAGCACACATCGTCTCATGGTTGTTAATAATTATGCCAAGTAATTTTAAAATCCATCTCAAAATAAGAAAGTTATTGAACAAATACCAAAAAAGGCCCCTTTTTTGACCTTTGACCTCTAAGTATGACCTTGACCTTTGAGGCACCGACCTGCCTCATGCCCACCACACATCGCCTGATGGTTGTTAATAATTATGCCACCTAATTTTAAAATCCATCTCAAAATAAGAAAGTTATTGACCAAATACGAAAAAAAGGCCCCTTTTTTGACCTTTGACCTCTAAGTATGACCTTGACCTTTGAGGTACCGACCTGCCTCATGCGCACCACTCATTGTCTCATGGTTGTTAATAATTATGCCTAGAAATTTTAAAATCCATCTCAAAATAAGGAAGTTATTGACCAAATACAAAAAGGCCCCTTTTTTGACCTTTGACCTCTAAGTATGACCTTGACCTTTGAGGTACCGACCTGCCTCATGCGCACCACTCATTGTCTCATGGTTGTTAATAATTATGCCTAGAAATTTTAAAATCCATCTCAAAATAAGGAAGTTATTGACCAAATACAAAAAGGTCCCTTTTTTGACCTTTGACCTCTAAGTATGACCTTGACCTTTGAGGTACCGACCTGCCTCATGCGCACCACACATTGTCTCATGGTTGTTAATATTTATGCCAAGTAATTTTAAAATCCATCTCAAAATAAGAAAGTTATTGACCAAATATGAAAAAAAGGCCCCTTTTTTTACCTTTGACCTCTAAGTATGACCTTGACCTTTGAGGTACCGACCTGCCTCATGCGCAACACATATCGTCTTATGGTTGATAATATTTCTGCCAAGTAATTTTGAAATCCATCAGAAAATAAGAAAGTTATTGACCAGACACGATTTGCCCATATATATATACATACCAACAAACTTCCAAGGGAGATAATTGAACAAGTATAAATTCGAGAGTTATAGTTCTTGTCCACTGCACGTCATCTAATGCTGATTGATATTTATACCAAGTTTCGTGAAGATAGCGCTAACGATTTTCAAGTTATAGAGCGGACACGAATGTGTGACAGAGACAGATGGACCAACGGACAGACAGACCAACGGACAGACAGACAGACGGACAGACAGACACCAGGGGGAAAAACAATATGTCTCTCCGAAAAAATTTTTTTTGCGGGAAACATAATTCAAAGTAAGGATGCATTACTCTTTCCCTATATAAAGTTGACAGGAATACATGACTGAGATGATTATTTTCAATGTTTAAAGAGCCATGGCTCCAAGAATTACAATTCTCATTTTCAGTTTTTGGGGGCCTGTGCCCTTTAAAATAAAGTTGTCAAGGTCTTCAAAATCTAACTAGAATTTGTTTTTCTACAAAAACACAGATGTCTCCCCCGTTTTTGACTGCTAAGTATAACCTTGACATTCGAGGTATTGAGCTCAGTCTTGTGTGCAACACATCATCTAATCAAGATGAACATTTCTGCATAGTAACTTTAAAAATGTCCTTGACATTATTTTGAGGTACCAACTTGGGTTATGCACACAACACATCATCTCATGGTGGTTAACATTTCTGCCAATTAATTTCAATATCCATCTAAAAACTAGAAATGGTGTTTGTAAAACACAATGCCCCCAACCTTTGCTTGTCCCTAGATGGCAAAATATTCAACAAATATTGTTAAAGACTCAAAAACATACAACAAGAATTCCGCCGAAGGCTATGTCGCGCCTGAGTGCATGTGTGCATGCATGTTTTCTTATGGCATGCATTAATGTGTGAGTGTATGCCTTCATGTGCATGCATGTGTGTGTGTGTGCTTGTGTAAGTGCATAAGTGTGCATGCCTGCATGTACATGCATGTGTGTGTGTGCCTGTGTGAGTCCATAAGTGTGCATGCATGTGTGAGTACCTGCATGTATGCATGCAAGCATCAGTGTGGGTGTGTGTGTGTGTGTGCATGCATGCATGTGCATTTGTATGTGGGTGTGCAAGCATAAATGAGTGATTGTGTATGAGCATACATGTTTGAGAGTAAATGCATGTGTGTGTGCATGCATGCATGTGTAAGTGATGTGGGCCGGGTTGAGGTGGGTTGTCGTGGGGTGGGGTGTTGTGGGGTAGGGTGTCATGTGGTGGGGTTGGTGGGGTGGGGTAGGGTAGGGATATATGCATGCATGTATTTATGTATGTGTGTGTGTGTATAGTGAGTGCATAAGTGTGCATGCCTGCATGTGCATGCATGTGTGTGTGTGCATGACATTGTGTGAGTCCATAAGTGTGCATGCATGCATATTTGTGTACATGCATGCATGCATGTGTGAGTACCTGCATGTATGCATGCAAGCATCAGTGTGTGTGTGTGTGTGTGTGTGTGTGTGTGTGTGTGTGCGTGCGTGCGTGCGTGCGTGCGTGCGTGCGTGCGTGTGTGCGTGCGTGTGTGCATGCATGCATGCATGTGTGTTTGTATGTGAGTACGCAGGCATAAATGAGTGATTGTGTATGAGCATGCATGTTTGAGTGTAAATGCATGTGTGTGTGCATGCATGCATGTTTAATCGGAGTGGGCCGGGTTGAGGTGTGTTGCCATGGGGTAGGGTGTTGTGGGGTAGGGTGTCATGTGGTAGGGTGGGATGGGGTGGGGTGGTGTGGGGTAGGGTAGGGTAGGAATATATGCATGAATGTATTTATGTATGTACAGGACAAATGGCATATCACCACCCACTATCAACTTTTGTGTTGGGGTATAATTTCTGTGTTGTGTGTTTATGAAGAAAAAGACAAAAAAAAAAAATCCTAGTCAACAAAGGATTTGTGCATGACTGCATGCATGTGTGTGTGGGGTGGGGCAGGGTGTGGTGGGGTGTTGTAGGGTGGGGCATGGTGGGGTTGGGTGGGGTGTAGTGTGGTGTGGTGGGGTGGGTGGGTTTGAGTGGGGAAGCGTGGGCTAGGGTAGGGTAGGGTAGCGATGTATGCATGCATGTATTTATGTATGTACAGGACAAATGGCATATCCCCACCCCATATCAACTTTTGTGTAGGGGTACAATCTCTGTTTATATGTGTTTATGCAGAAAAAATAATAACAAGAGGGCCCAGAGGGCCCTGAATCGCTCACCTGAGAATCAGTGTCTCTAGTACATTCTTGGCTCAAGGGCTATAGTAGGTGAAGCTTTATACCAAATATCAAAGACCTGAGTCTTGTGGTTTCAGAGAAGAAGATTTTTAAATATTTTCCCTATTTAAGCCTATGAAAAACCGAAGGGCCCCAGGGATGGGGCATTTTTGGCTCCGGGGCTATAATTTGAACAATCTTGGTAGAGGTCCACTAGGTGAAGCTTCACACCAAATATCAAAGACCTGGGCCTTTTGGTTTCAGAGAAGAAGATTTTTAAAGATTTTCCCTATACAAGCCTATGTAAACCCAAAGGCCCCCGGGGCGGGGGCATTTCTGGCCCAAGGGCCATAATTTGAACAATCTTGGTAGAGGTCCACCAGATGAAGCTTCATACCAAATATTGAAGACCTGGGCCTTTCGGTTTCAGAGAAGAATATTTTAAAGATTTTCCCTATATAAGCCTATGTAAAACCAAAGGCCCCTGGGGCAGGGGCATTTTTAGCCCCAGGGCTATAATTTGAACAATCTAAGTAGAGGTCCACTAGATGAAGCTTCACACTAAATATCAAAGATCTGAGCCTTGCAGTTTCAGAGAAGATTTTTAAAGATTTTCCCTGTAAAGCCTATGTAAAACCAAAGGCCCCCGGGGCGGGGGCAGTTTTGGCCCTAGGGCTATAATTTGAACAATCTTGGTAGAGGTCCACTAGGTGAAGCTTCACACCAAATATCAAAGACCTGGGCCTTGTGGTTTCAGAGAAGAAGATTTTTAAAGATTTTCCCTATATAAGCCCATGTAAACCCAAAGGCCCCCGGGGTGGGGGCATTTCTGGCCCAAGGGCCATAATTTGAACAATCTTGGTAGAGGTCCAATAGATGAAGCTTCATACCAAATATCAAAGACCTGGGCCTTTCGGTTTCAGAGAAGAAGATTTTTAAAGTTTTCATTTTAAAAATCTATTTTTAGCTCCTGTGACCTAGATGTGCAATGGAACGGAACCATTTGAACAACTTTGAAAGGGGACCACCTAAGGTTCATTCCTGTGAAATTTGGTTAAAATCCGATCAGTGGTTTAGGAGGAGATGTCATTTGTAGAAAAATTTTACGCACGCACACACGCACTGACGCACACACGCACGACGGACGCCGGACAAAAAGTGATCCCAAAAGCTCACCTCGTCACTACGTGACAGGTGAGCTAATAAAAAAAAATGCCCATCCACCCGCCCAACCACCCACCCGGACATCGCTATTTTAAAGGACGGAATTTTTGAAAAACCCGTCCAATAAAACTGAAAATTACCATGATTACAATAATAATTCAAAGTGTGTGGCCTTGGCCCCAAGGTTATGCTAACAAATAAATCAAAGGACAATAACTTTTGAAAGGGGCATAATGCGGATGAGAAAAAAATATGTGTCAGCTAATTTTCCATAGCGAATCCATATATGAAATTTCAAAACCCTAGCTTAAGGGGCTCTTACACTGTCACGACTTTGACCACGACTGTCCACGACCAATGGGGACCATGAAAATCGTGGCAAATCGGGGCATACACGGTTCCGATTTCACTACCCTACGAATACTCACGATATTGCTACGACACTTCTACGAACAATCACGATTGCTGTACGATAATGGAGCCGATTTACAACGATCCTCCACGATCGACCACGATGTCTTACCATCCTCTAGGATTCTTCTACGACTGCACCACGATTGCTTCAATATATCAGACAATCATACACGATTTCTCACGATCCCTGCAAGACTTCTCTACGACCAAGGCCGAATTGGCACGATGATCAAAGACTCAGTACGATCATGGAGGAGTCGATACGATTTACTCACGATTAACCAAGACTTCTCCGGATTCGTTAGGATTTATAACGATCTGGGTATATAAAAGTGTTCGTCGGGATAAATCGTACTAGCGTCGTCATCAATCGTAGTGCATTCCTGGTGAATCTTGCATTGTCGTGAGCAGTCGTCGTGATATCGTAGTAGATTGTACGGCAG
Source organism: Lucinisca nassula (assembly GCA_963580285.1). Taxonomy (NCBI): domain Eukaryota; kingdom Metazoa; phylum Mollusca; class Bivalvia; order Lucinida; family Lucinidae; genus Lucinisca; species Lucinisca nassula. The sequence continues at coordinate 65,108,152 of OY757011.1, read as the reverse complement.
TCACAACGGAATCGTAGAGGCGTCGTATATGATCTTGTTTCGTCGTAGCTCAATCGTGGTAGAATTCAGTCACGATTATTCACGATTGGCCACGATTACCACGACGACGGCTCACGATTTCTCTACGACCGCTCTACGATTTGAAAAATGATGCCAACTCGTCACGAATGTTTTGAACATGTCCAAAACAGTCGTGGTCACTCCCGAACTATCACGATCAACCACGATTCCTCAAGATCTCTGCCGACTTCTCTACGACGTTGTTCACGATTTACCACGATTTAAAAAATCGTGGTGAGTCGTGGCCAAAATCGTGACAGTGTAAGAGCCCCTTTACACAGTTCTTAAGTTAATCCGGATGAAAAAAAAAATATGTGTCCGCTTATTTTCCATCAGGAACACATATATGAAATTTCAAAACCATAGCATACAAGGTTCTAAAGTTATGGAATGCATCACTTTTAGCATACATTACAATAGACACAAATTACCAAAATGACAAAGGGCCATAACTCAAATTTTGTCAAAAGTTAATCAGGTCATCTACTCATCACCACCAATCTTTTCATCAACTTTCAAGACTAGCTATAATAGTTTTTGAGATATCTTGCTGACAAGATTTTATTAAAAAAATTTCAAAGGGCAATAACTTTTGAAAGGGGCATAATCAGGACAAGAAAAAAAATACGCGTCAGCTAATTTTCCATGAGGAATCCATATATGAAATTTCAAAACTCTAGCATACACGGTTCTAAAATTATGCTATGCATCACTTTTAGCATACATTACAATGGGCACAAATTACCAAAATGACAAAGGGCCATAACTCACAAAGTATTTTTCAGAATTTTGTCAAAAGTTAATCAGTTCAGCTACTCATCACCACCAATATATTCACCAACTTTCAAGGCTCTACCTCCAATAGTTTTTGAGATATCTTGCTGACAAGATTTTATTAAAAAAATTTCAAAGGGCAATAACTCTTGAAAGGGGCATAATCCTGAAGAGAAAAAAAATATGCATCAGCTTATTTTCCATCAGAAATGCATATATGAAATTTTAAAACTATAGCATACACAGTTCTAAAGTTATGCTATGCATCACTTTTAGCATACTTTACAATGGGTACAAATTACCAAAATGACTAAGGGCCATAACTCACAAAGTATTTTTCGGAATTTTGTCATAAGTTAATCAGTTCATCTACTCATCACCACCAATCTATTCACCAACTTTCAAGGCTCAAACTCCAATAGTTTTTTGAGATATCTTGCTGACAAGATATTATTAAAAAAAAATTCAAAGGGCAATAACTCGAGGGGGGCATAATCCGGACGAGAATAAAAATACGCCTCAGCTAATTTTCCATGAGGAATCCATATATGAAATTTCAAAACTCTAGCATACACGGTTCTTTAGTAATGCTATGCATCAAAAGCGTAACGGACGGACGAAGGAACGGATGAACGAACCAGAACCAATATGCCCCTCCAACTTTTTCAAAGTTGCAACTTTTTCAAAGTTGGGGGCATAATAAGAAAGTTATTGACAGAACACAAAAAAGGCCCTTTTTTTTACCTTTAACCTCTATGTATGACCTTGACCTTTCCGGTACCAAACTGGGTCATGCGTGCAACACATCATCTCATGGTGGTTAACATTTCTGCCTAGCAATTTCAAAATCCATCTAAAAATAAGAAAGTTATTGACCAAACACGAAAAAAGGCCCCTTTTTTACCTTTGACCTCTATGTACGCCTTATATTGGTTAACATTTCTGCCAAGTGATTTCAAAATCCATCTCAAAATAAGAAAGTTATTGACCAAATACGAAAAAAAGGCCCCCCTTTTGACCTTTGACCTCTAAGTATGACCTTGACCTTTGAGGTTCCGACCTGCCTCATGTGCACCACACATCGTCTGATGGTTGTTAATAATTATGCCAAGTAATTTTAAAATCCATCTCAAAATTAGAAAGTTATTGACCAAATACGAAAAAAAAGGCCCCTTTTTTTACCTTTGACCTCTAAGTATGACCTTGACCTTTGAGGTACCGACCTGCCTCATGCACACCACACATCGTCTTATGGTTGTTAATAATTATGCCAAGTAATTTTAAAATCCATCTCAAAATAAGAAAGTTATTGACCAAATACGAAAAAAAGGCCCCTTTTTTTACCTTTGACCTCTAAGTATGACCTTGACCTTTGAGGTACCGACCTGCCTCATTTGCACCACACATCGTCTTATGGTTGTTAATAATTATGCCAAGTAATTTTAAAATCCATCTCAAAATAAGAAAGTTATTGACCAAATACGAAAACAAGAGGCCCATGGGCCACTATGCTCACCAGAGCTCAGGTGGGCACTGCCAAATTGCAGCCATGTATTTTAACATGATATCATTTTAATCTGCCAAATGAACCCCCATATCCAAATGAGCATCCATGTGTACTCAGTATATGAAACATTAGGCCTTTTATGAAGTAGAGGGGGTGGGGCATGGACCCAATGGAGCCCTGGTTGGTATCACTAAATGTGTCTTATCACAAAGAACAAGAATATATATGGTTTAGCAGTGGGGATCTGCATGGCTGGAGATATAAGTGGAGGGGTTGGAGCATGCCCTGTCGTTCCCAGGAAAGCCCAAGATTATTGTCCCTAAATGTGTCTCATCATAAGGACCAAGTATATATATGGTTTAGGGGTGGGAATCTGAACGGTTTCCAAAATATCCTTTCATGAAGTGGAAATGAGAGGACTGGCCCCTGCGGACACCCCTACAGTAGGTGTGCTAATAATAAGGAACAAGAACATATATGAATATGGGGTGGGGATTTAATGGTTTCTGAAATATATGGCCTTTTATGAAGTGGAAGGGCGGGGCACATTGCCTCAGCACAAAGAGACCCCCAAGTTGGTGTGACTGAATGAGTCTTATCATAAGGAACAAGAATATATATGGTTTAGGGGTGGGGATCTGAACTATTTCTGAGATATGTGGCTTTTAATGAAGTCAAGCGGTGGAGCAAGGCCCGGGCATGCCCCGGGGACTCACAAGCTGGTGTCAATGAATGTGCCTTATCATAAGGAAGATGAATATATATGGTTTAGGGGTGGGGCTCTGAAAGTTTCTGAGATATAAGGCCTTTTGTGAAGTGCAGGGGTGGGGCAAGGCCCAGGGAGACCCCCAGGTTGGTGTCAATGAAAGTGTCTTATCATAAGGTACAAGAATATATATGGTTTAGGGGTGGGGATCTGTAAGGTTTCCGAGATATTGTGATATTATGAAATGGAGGGGGTGGGGCATGGCCCCAGCACATCCCTGGGGACCCCCAGGTTGGTGTCACTGAATGTGTCTCATCATAATGAACAAGAACATATATGGTTTAGGGGTGGGGATCTGAACAGTTTCTGAGATATATGGCCTTTTGTGAAGTGAATGGGTGGGGCATGGCTCTGGCGCACCCCGGAAGACCCCCAATTTGGGGTCAATGAATGTGTCTTATCATAAGGAGCAAGAATATATATGGTTTAGGGGGGATCTGAACTATTTCTGAGATATGTGGCTTTTAATGAAGTCAAGCGGTGGAGCAAGGCCCGGGCATGCCCCGGGGACTCACAAGCTGGTGTCAATGAATGTGCCTTATCATAAGGAAGATGAATATATATGGTTTAGGGGTGGGGCTCTGAACAGTTTCTGAGATATAAGGCCTTTTGTGAAGTGCAGGGGTGGGGCAAGGCCCAGGGAGACCCCCAGGTTGGTGTCAATGAAAGTGTCTTATCATAAGGTACAAGAATATATATGGTTTAGGGGTGGGGATCTGTAAAGTTTCAGAGATATTGTGATATTATGAAATGGAGGGGGTGGGGCATGGCCCCAGCACATCCCTGGGGACCCCCAGGTTGGTGTCACTAAATGTGTCTCATCATAATGAACAAGAACATATATGGTTTAGGGGTGGGGATCTGAACAGTTTCTGAGATATATGGGCTTTTGTGAAGTGAAGGGGTGGGGCATGGCTCCGGCGCACCCCGGAAGACCCCCAATTTTGGGTCAATGAATGCGTCTTATCATAAGGAGCAAGAATATATATGGTTTAGGGGTGGGGATCTGTGAGGTTTCCGAGATATTGGGCCTTTTATGAAATGGAGGGGCGGGACATGGCCCCGGCGCATCCCGGGGGACCCCCAGTTTGATGTCACTGAATGCGTCTTATCATAGGGAACAAGAGTATATAGGGTTCAGGGGTGGGGATCTGAATGGTTTCCGAGATATTGGGCCTTTTATGAAGTGGAGGGGGTGGGGCATGGCCTCGGCACATCCCGGAGGACCTCCAGGTTGGTGTCACTGAATGCGTCTTATTAATAGGAACAAGAATATATATGGTTTAGGGGTGGGGATCTGTAAGGTTTCTGAGATATATGTCATTTTATGAAGTACTGGGGGCGGGGCATGGCCCCGGCACAACCTACTGGACCCCCAGGTTGACATAACAGCATATGGCTGAGAGAAGTTTACTAAAGGAACATTTCTATGAAAGTTTTGTCAAAATATCTGCAAAGGCTTTGTAGTTAATGCCATTTTTCAATTTTCCCCATTATAAGTCTATGGAAAATCTAAGTTGCCATAGCAACCAAACTAAAGAGCCGAATTTCATAAAAAACACAAAACCTGTAAAGGTAAATATGGTGAATATTTCCATAAACTTTCAGCCTCATAGAGCATACGGTTTCTGAGGAGATGATTTTTTAAGTATTTTTTTTTTTCTATTTTTTCATTTTGGTTTCCATGGCAACCAATACAAATGAGCAGTAGGCCTAAAATCATATGGCAGATAGTAGATTGCCTAAGGAATATTTCTATGAAAGTTTTGTCAAAATATCTGCAGTGGCTTGGCAGTAAATGCCATTTTTCAATTTTCCCCATTATAAGTCTATGGAAACTCTAAGTTGCCATAGCAACCAAACTAATTAGCCGAATTTCATAAAAAACACAAACTTTCAATCCCCCAACCCAAGGATGCTACAGATGAAATTTGGACTCAATCGGCCCAGTGGTTTCAGAGGAGATGTCGTTTGAAAGTGTTGACGACGCAGACGCAGACGCAGACGACGACGACGACGACGACGACGCAGACGACGACGGACAACTGCCTATCCTAAAAGCTCCCCCGGAGCCTTCGGCTCTGGTGAGCTAAAAAGGCCCCTTTTTTGACCTTTGACCTCTAAGTATGACCTTGACCTTTGAGGTACCCACCTGCCTCATGTGCACCACACATCGTCTTATGGTTGTTAATATTTCTGCCAAGCACAGTCGACTCTCGTTATCTCAAACCTCACAGGACCGAATAAAAAAGTTTGAGTTATCCGTAGTCCGAGATAACCAAAGTGTGACGTCACATGTATGTCAGAATACATTGTTTGCCGTGATATGCTTGGTATTCTTGGTAATTTTTACATGAACGGTTTACTGAGTTTTTGAAACATGTTTATGAAAGTACTGGAGCTTGTCAGAGTATAGCGTTTATGAACAAATTAATAAATAAATAAAATTGATATATTTCTCACGTATTTTGTTGTCTTTTAAATTCCTACAAATCAGGGTTTCCAAATACGCTAAATATAGTTAGATACTAAACAAACTGGTTCCCGCTTGTGAATGCAATGCTTATATTACTTCGGAGAGCAATACATGTTACATGTATATATTTGACTCATCTCCCCTCTAACTGATTAACCGTCACTATGGTAAACAGTTTAGGTCCTGCCGCGAAAGCTCGTTGTGAGCCAACCCTTTTGGATCTACACTGTTTGCACATGCATTTGCATCGGTTAAGAAACAGATGGGTTAACAACGATACACGTGAATTGTTCCGAACAACTGCGTTTTTAACACGCCGAGATTATCACAACTTTTGTCACTTTCTTTGACATTTCTGCAAAAAAGACAACGCCGCCTTTTATCACGGAAATCTTACAAATCATTGACACGAGACGGTGTAAGATTAAAAGTTGAGCACCGTGTGTCAGTCTTTATTACACGCACATGATTTTCTTAGTAGCAGTAAAGGTATTGTGTTGGCTAATTTTAACTGCAAACGCACCTGGACACATTGGATAATTAACAACATTTATGAGTATTGATGAATTGTTTTCTGAAGGCCTATTACAAAATTGAAGGACTGGACACATGTTTTTTTTTTTTCGTTACATCATGAATCCCGGTTCGAGATACGCAGTAGTAAAAACAGTGAAAAATAAATTCAGGGACTGAAAATGATGGGCGAGATAGCCGAAGTGTCGACTTAAAAGTAGTTCCACACATGCGAAGTTGAAATACAATAAATATATAGGGGAAATGTACGGGACTTAGAAATCGGTTCGACATAAGCGATAGGGTCGAGATAAGCGGGGTTGAGATAACGAGAGTCAACTGTAATTTTAAAATCCATCAAAAAATAAGAAAGTTATTGACCGGACACGATTTTCCCATACATATATACATACCAACAAACTTCCAAGGGAGATAATTCAAAAAGTATAAATTTGAGAGTTATAGTTCTTGTGCACTGCACGTCATCTAATGCTGATTAATATTTAAACAAAGTTTCGTGAAGATAGCTCTAACGGTTTTCAAGTTACAGAGCGGACACGAATGTGTGACAGATGGACAGACAGACAGACAGACGGACAGACAGACGCCCGGGGGAAAAACAATATGTCTCTCCGAAAAAAAAATTTTCGGGGGAGACATAATCACCCCTTAATAAAGTTGACAAGAATACATAACTGAGTTGATTATATTCAATGTTCAAAGAGCCATGGCTCCAAAAGAAAGTAAACTAAAATTACAATTCTCATTTTCAGTTTTTGGGGCCTGTGCCCTTTAAAATAAAGTCAAGGTCTTTAAAATCTAATCAAATCTTTGGTTTATTGCAATGATATATTGTACTAAGTTAGACCACATTTCATTGATGTGTTTGTGAGATTGGGTGCAATTGTTCCAATATTGACAGTTTTTGGAGGCCTGTGCCCTTAAAAATAAGGTCAAGGTTATCAAAACCTAATGGCGGTTTTCCCCCATCCTAGTTATGTAACCATGCGAGTTGGTCAGAATCAAAAGTAGGAAAATCAGAGTTACGGTTCATATGTTCTGCACATCGTCTGATAGTGCTCTACATACCTGAGAAGATTCGTGAATATATCTCAAATGGTATCAGAGTTATGGAGCAGACATGAAACTATGAGGTGCTGATAGACTGACAGATGGACAGACACTCAAAACTTCGTAAGGTATAATAACATAATAACCCACCATTTTTTGAATGGCGGGGCATAAAAATGGTGAGGAGTTGATGATGACTGGACCAAAATTGTGGCCTCTAGTGTGTTCACAAGGTTTTTCGATTATTTGACTGACTGATTGACCTACTTTTTGACCCGACATGACCCATGTTTGAACTCGACCGAGATATTGTCAAGATGATCATTCTGGGCAAGTTTGATGATGATCGGACTAAACTGTGGCCTCTAGTGTGGTCACAAGGTTTTTCTATGATTTGACCTACTGACCTACTTTTTGACCCGACATGACCCATATTCGAATTTGACCGAGATATTGTGAAGATGATCATTCTGCGCTAGATTGATGATGATCGGACTAAAACTGTGGCCTCTAGTATGTTCACCATGTTTTTCTATGATTTGACTATTGCCCTACTTTTTGACCTGACAAGACCCATATTCGAACTTGACCGAGATATTGTCAAGATGATCATTCTGCGCAAGTTTGATGATCCGATCAAAACTGTAGCCTCTAGTGTGTTTGCAAGGTTTGTCAATGATTTGACCTACTGACCTTCTTTTTGACCAAACATGGCCCATATTCGAACTTGACCAAGACATTGTCAAGATGATCACTATGAGCAAATTTGATGATGATTGGCCCAAAACTGTATCCTCTAGTGTGTTCACAAGATTTTTTTATGATTTCACCTACTGGCCTACTTTTTCACCAGACATGACCCATGTTCGAACTTGACTGAGATAATGACAAGATGATCAGTCTGACCACAATCGGATTAAAACTGTGGCCAAGGTTTTTTCTATGATTTGACCTACTGAACTACTTTTCAACCTGACATGACCCATGTTAGAACTTGACCAAGATCTTGTCATGATGATCATTCTGACCAAGTTTGATGATGATTGGCCCAAAACTGTGGCCTCTAGTGTGTGCACAAGAAAAGTTTACACACGGACAACACACGACGACCCCGGAACATTTCACAGTCACAAAAGCTCACCATGACCTTCGATCAGGTGAGCTAAAACAAGAGGGCCATGATAACCATGGATCCATCATCTGATCCATAGAGCACCAAGTGGGCCCTGGAGAGGGCCATTATTGACCCCAGGGCTATAATGTGCATAATGTTGAGGGAGGTCTAAAAAGGTGAAGCTTCATACCAAATATCAACAAAGGCTATAATTTGAACAATCTTGGCAAAGGTCCACTAGATGAAGCTACACACCAAATATCAAAGACTTTGGGCCTTGCAGTTTCAGAGAAGAAGATTTTCCCTACTTAAGCCTATGAAATACCAAATGGCCCATGGGCGGGGGCATTTTTGGCATTCAGGGCTATAATTTAAACAATCTTGATAAAGGTCTACTAGATGAAGCTTCACACCAAATATCTGTTTCAGAGAGGAAGATTTTCAAAGATTAACTCTATATAAGTCTATGTAAAACTATAGGGCCCCAGGGCGGGGCAATTTGTGGCCCTAGGGCTATAATTTGAACAGTCTTGGTAGAGGTCCACTAGATGAAGCTCCATACCAAATATCGAAGACATGGGCCTTGCAGTTTCAGAGAAGGAGGTTTTTTAAAGATTTCCCTATATAAGTCAATTTAGTCTATGTAAAATCAAAGGGTCTCGGGCGGGGGCATTTTTGGTTACAGGGCTAAAATTTGAACAATCTTGATAGAGGTCCACTAGATGAAATTTCACACAATATCAAAGACCCAGGTCTTGTGGTTTCAGAGAAGAAGATTTTTAAAGATTTTCCCTATATAAGTCTATGTAAAAACCAAAGGGCCCCGAGGCGGGGGCATTTTTGGTCTCAGGGCTATAATTTAAACAATCTTGGTAGAGGTCCACTAGATGAAGCTTCATACCAAATATCAAAGACCTAGACCTTTAGGTTTCAACAAGAAGATTTTTAAAATTTTCCCTATATAATCCTATGCAAAACCAAAGGGACCTGGGGCATTTTTGGCCCCAGCACTATAATTTGAACAATCTTGGTTGGGGTCCACTAGATGAAGCTTCATGCCAAATATCAAAGACCTGGGCCTTGTGGTTTCAGAGAAGAAGAATTTTTAAGTTTTCGGTGAAAAAAATCTATTTTTGGCTCCTGTGACCCAGATGTGCAACAGACCGGAACCATTTGAACAACTTTTAAAGGGGACCACCTAAGGATCATTCCTGTGAAGTTTCTCCGATCACTGGCTTTGAAGGAGGTGTCATTTGAAGAAATTGTTTACACACGGATGCACACACAGATGCATGCACGCACGACAAACGACAGACAAAAAGTTATCCCAAAAGCTCACCTCGTCACTACGTGACGGCGAGCTAAAAACAAGAGGGCCATGATGGCCCTGGATCGCTAACCTGATCCATAGTCTAACAAGTGAGCCTCCGGGCGGGCCATTATTGGCCCCACGGCTACAATTTGCATAAGATTGAGGGAGGTCTAAAAGGTGAAGCTTCAAGGTTTACCTTATATAAGTCTATATAAAACCTGTGGGTCCCATAGCGGGGCCATTTTTGGCCCAAAGGCTATAATTTGAACCATCTTGGTAGAAATTCACATGATGAAGCTTCATACCAAATATCAAAGACCTTGGCCTTCTGGTTTCAGACAAGTAAATTTTCAAAGGTTTTCCTCATATAAGTCTATGTTAAACCAGTGGGCACCGGGGTGGGTCCATTTTTGGCCCCAGGGCTATAATTTGAAGAATCTTGGTAGAGGTCTACTAGAGAAAGCTCCATAAGCCTTCTGGTTACAGGCAAGAAGAATTTTAAAGGTTTTCCTAATATAAGTCTATGTAAAACCAGTGGGCCCAGGGGCAGAACCATTATTGGCTAGAGGGCTATAATTTGAATAATCTTGGTCGAGGTCCACTAGACAACACTTCATACTAAATATCAAGGAACTGAGCCTTCTAGTTTTTAAAGGTTTTTCGTATATAAGTCAATGTAAAACCAAAGGTGAGGTTCACAAGATGAAGCTTCATACCAAATATCAAACACCTTAGCCCTCTGGTTTCAGACAAGATTTTTAAAGGTTTTTCCCTATGTAAGTCAATGTAAAACCAAAAGGCCCCAGGGCAGGGGCATTTTTGGCCCCAGGGCTATAATTTGAATAATGAGGTCCACAAGAAGAAGCTTCATACCTAATATCAAACACCTGAGCCTTCTGTCTCAGACAAGAACATTTTTAAAGGTTTTCCCCACGAAAGTCTATGTAAAAACAAAGGGCCCTGGGACGGGGGCATTTTTGACCCCAGGGCTATAATTTGAACAATCTTGATAGAGGTCCACAAGACCAAGATTCATACCATATGAGCCAGAGCATGACAAAACCTACAATAAGATGTGCGCCCAGCAAAGACTCAGAGCAGCATGTGCATCCATGCAGTCTGATCAGAGTCTTCATTGTGCGCTCTAAGGATAGCTAATGGCCCAATGCCCTTTCATGCAGCAAGAGAAGACTCTGGTTTGACTATATGGATGCACAGGCTGATCTGATTCTTCACTGGAAGTTGTAGGAAATGCTGTGCCCTGCCTCATATATCAAACACCTGAGCCTTCTGATTTCAGACAAGAAGATTTTTAACGGTATTCCCTATATAAGTCTATGTAAAACCAAAGGGCCCCCGGGGCGGTGGCATTTTTGGCCCCAGGGCTATAATTTAAACAATCTTGATAGAGGACCAAACACCTGAGCCTTCTGGTTTCTTAAAGCTTTTCCCTATGTTTGTTTGTTTGATTTGAGGTTTAACATCCCTGTCAACACTGTAAAGGTCATTTTGGAGACGTTGCTTCCAATTTTGTGGGACTTTTACCCGACATTGAGATGAAATGACTTCTCAAGCCCTGTCGCACAATGAAACCAATAGGGTTTATTAGCATGGACGGTCTGCCTCGCACAGCGGTTCCTGGACAGGCTTAGATCCTCTAAGCGGTTTACCAGTACTAGTGTGCGGGCCGGATTCAGCTCTGCGTGGAAGCATCATGCAGCCCATATAATATCTTCAAGCCTCTATGGGCGGGGTCCATTTTCCCTATGTAAGTCTATGTAAAATCAAAGGGCCCCAGGGTGGGGGCATTTTTGGCCCCACCGCTATAATTTGAACAATCTTGGTAGAGGTCCACTGGATGAAGCTAAACACCAATATCGAAGACCTGGGCTTTGCGGTTTCAGAGGAGAAGAATTTTTAAGTTTTCCTTGAAACAAGGGGACCAACTGGCCCTGAAGCGCTCACCTGTGTACCAGAAAATCATTAGTGATGTTTAGAATGCTCATCAGGGCTTGAAGAATTAGACTGGGCTACATGGTGCATCCATGCAGAGCTGGAACTACTGGTAAACAGCTTAGAGGTTCTAAGCCTGCCCAGGAAAAGTGGTGCAAGATGGACTGTCCATGCATATAAATATGTTCTAGAAAGAATGCACCACAAAACTGGAAAATATGGAGTGTACATGTTTTCTGAGCCAGACTAGCTAGTTTCGGACAATGAGGCCTCATCAGTGACCCTAGGATATTTTCAAAATTCCACAATGGAATCAATGATTCGAAAGGACAAGAAAATATAAACTACGCTTTGATGTACCGTATTCGCCCTAATTACCGCACCGTGCCCTTAGTTTTTTCAAAATCATGTCAAAAAATCGTGGTGAAAAATCTTCCTAATTAGCCCACACTTGATATGAAAACAATGGCTTCCAAGATGATGCATACTGATATTTAATTGCGATATGAGTCTATGGGAGCTAAGGGGCCCCGGGGCTAGCCACTTGCAGTTGCTACTTGCTAAATATCTAAGCTCTGGGCCTGGGTTTCAGAAAAGAAGATTTTTTAAGTTTTTCCCATTATAAGTATATGATAGCTGATGAGCCCTGGGGCGTGGCCAATTTTGGCCCCAAGGGTATGGTTAGCAGGCTTTATGTAGGTGACAAATTTATGTTGCTACTAAATATCTAAGCACTGTGCTTCATGATTTCAGAGAAGAAGAGTTTTGAAGCTTTTTTCCATTATAAGTCTATGGGGGCTAAGGGGCCCCAGGGTGTGGCCAATTTGGACCCCAGGGGCACGATTGGCAGGATTTATGTAGGTGACCACTTGACATTGCTACAAGCTAAATATCTAAGCTCTGTGTCCTGTGGTTTCGGAGAAGATTTTTTTAAATTTCTCCCATGGGAAAATGGGAGCTATATGTTGCCATGGCAACCAGAATTCCAATCCTATAAGCCCAAAAACCTTATGCAGTCTTTCCCCCTATTTGATGATGCTTCTCATGAAATTTGATCAAGATTGGCCTTTGGTTATTAGAGATATATATACTTATTTGAAATTGTTAAGACGCATGAATGGATGCACGCACGGACGAATATACGCATGCACGACAGAGGACGGACAAAATGTGATCATGAAAGTTCACCTTGCCACTATGTTTGGCTTGATGTGCAACGGACCGAAACCATTTGAACAACTTTGAAAGGGTACCACCTAAGGATCATTTCTGTGAAGTTTGGTCGAACTCCGATCAGTGGTTTAGGAGATGTCATTTGACAGTCAGGTGCATAACCTATAGAAGTTATTTTTAATGACAGATTCCATCTGTCTATTCTTGCTGTGCTGGCCGTTTAAAGTAATTCAGGCTTTTTCTTCCGGCATTGACCGCCATAGAAATATGAGTCCGCACAAAATGTAGTCCGGTTTGGCGCAGTAATCCAAATTGTACAAGCGTATTAGTTATCCTGTAAGCGTAATACAAACTTTTGAAGCAGACGACTTGATGATTGAGCATTTCATATGAATCATCATTCGACGGGTATACCCAGATCAATGCGGTGTCTGCTCAGCAGTCTGCTCAGGTTTTACACTGTTTTCTTTCAGTGTTGTCAATATTCAATCCTTAAAGACCAGCCTGCTGTTGGACCAGGTCAGCTGTAGACAAGAATATAAATGGGTTTTCTTTCTGACTTTCGAGGTCAAGTTTAGGTCATTGAAATTGAAAAGAAAGGCTGTCCCTTTCAACCCTGGAATATGGTACAGATACTTAGTATAGGTCCTGTGATATAATTCTAGGTGCAATATATTTAGCAGAATGGACTTAGCAGAATGGACGAGCCCAACTTCAGTGATGGAAGAGTGCACTCCAGAAACCCAAGGCAGTGAATACATCAAAGCACTGACAGCACTCATGCCGATTGTCTCTAAATGCAGGCTGGTCATGAACGGGGACTTGGACTGATTCGTTTAAACTTAAGATGTTAGTTACTAATGCAAAAAGTGTAGAACAAGATCAGCACCGTGTTGTGTGGCTTTTGAACTGAGTTTACATTGTTTGCCAGATCCAACATTTGATTCATGCGCAGATTTTACAGATAACACTTACATGTACCCAACACTGACAAACGACGCGGCTATGTTTGGGTTCATTGTTTGGCATTCGACCCGAAGTTGCTAATAAGAAAAGGGCTTCAGTGCTAATGTCTACGTGACTATCACTGACTTGTCAGAATAACTTTTTGTCTTGTAGAAAATAGCCGCAGTGAGATCTGGATATTTCATAAGACGGAAGAGGGTTATCCTGGAATCATAGGGTGAGCTCGGTAAACAGTGTAGACCAAGATCAGACGCTGCCGAACGCGTCTTCTTATCAAAATCTTCACTATTTGTTTGGAATTTCAGAGTTAAATGAAACATTTAAAATCTCAGCCCAGGCCTATTACTCCAACCTACACCCCACACTCTCAGTGCTTTGATTCTTAAACCAAACGATTACAACACACTTAGGCACCATGCCCTTAAGCTAAAAAGGTTAAATCAATCAACCGTGACGTCTGGTTACCAGTCCTGCCACGTCGATCCTGTGCACCAACCTCACACCAGTACAGATAGAAACCACATGTCCAGGATCAAACTTTTGATGTGTAATGTAAGGTCGTGCCTAGAAAGGAAACTGAAATTTGTTTTCAAAAAAGCATTTAGTGAGAGCGTATTGCAACATTTTCCATTACAGGATCTTAAGCGTGTCCCTGGACAGTAAAGCGGATGACATTGACTCTGATTTTGGGTGCCACAAGTGTGTGATCTATCGTCTATTGGAGCGACATCTTTCTATATACAGAAGACGGTAGTGGACGTCGACGTAACGGAAGACCGACGTCCGTACATCAAGATTGATTTGACCGTCAGACGCATATTCGAAACAGATTTCCGCTGGCAGCTGCTACACTGTACCTGTAGATAAACAAGGGGTCTCAACTACCGACTAATAAGCACTGACATTGATCGTCGCCCTTATGCGATGCACGTTTTAGAGCTAGACGTCCCCGTCGTGACCAAAGTTAACGCGTTGACACCGTACGGAACACTTACGCTAGTGCATGAAATACGTAAATTGGCATCTAAGCGACTGACATATGCATTTCAGTGACAAATCGCATTTCAGCGTGAATGCCGGTTGTCGTTTCCGGGTGTTTCGACGTATAGGTGTAAGGTATGCCAAGGCGACGCGTGCGTAACAGAGCATGACATATCGGGCGAAATAATCGTAATTGTGTGCCGAGCTATTGCGTGTAGTTAGCGAACGCAGCTAAGTGTGATTAAGAACATTCAAGATTATGGCTGAGACGTGAACTGAACAGCGAGACGTTACATCAATTAAGTGCTTCGGCCTTACATGGTTCCATTTATTTGATTACGCTCAGAATCCGGGATATATCTTATCCAGTAGGATTACGAGCGAGCTCAGAGTGCTGTTCTTACTCAAAAATGTCTTCAAGCCAATGGAATTCATGTAATGGACTAGCCAGCTGTTCTCCTCAGATCACTTTCTCATAGAGTCTCTTTGGGTACAGTTGTCCACGACCCACCAGACAAAAAATGTTACTTATGGACAGTAGCATTGTTCAAACTTGAATTTTAATGTTTTGTTTTGAAAACGTAAATAGTTTCTTTCAAAAAATTGAAACATCGAATGGCGTTTCATAATACCACCGGTCTATAGACATCTGCAAACATATCATATATTGGAATTTGCAGAACTACCTTTCTAAATTTTAAGCTCTTTTTAGAAAGGTTTTCTGTAAGTTTTCACAGTGTTATGATTTTCTCACAGAATCTGTCATTTCAGTGCCTTTGGCGCTTTGATTTTATAACCTGTTACAGTTATAAAGTCACATACCGCCATTGAATTTCAAAGTGAGGCTATTCAACATATTTGCATTATTTGCTGGCTCCCAGCTTGCACATTGTCAATAATGGAAAAAACAGGTAACCAGACCCCCCGGACCTTGAAAGGTCAGGGGGGTCAGGTTACCTGTTTTTTCCAACAATGATAACCTTCAGACTAGGAACCAGCAGATAATGCAAATAAGGTGAATAGAAAATAACTTGTTTAGGTTATGTCCCAAGTTCTTAAGGATTAGGTTAAATTGAAAAATACGAAACTATCAACGTGAATGCATTAATATTCTCGTCACCCCAATCTTGTTTGAAACCCGGCCTCGTTGGCTCAGTCGGATGCGCGTCTGACTGGTGATCAGGAGGACGCGGGTTCGACTCCCGCCGGGGTCGGCAACATTCTTTTGTGGAGATTGATCATGAAATCTTTTCTACGGTCATTCTCTCTCTTCCGCTGATTCAAGAAGGGCAGTTGTCAGTTTCTGGCGAAAGAATGTGCACTGTACTGGTTAACCGCTTACGTATAAGCCTGCCCAGGAAAGTGTGGATAGGTAAACTGACCGGCTCAAAAATGACCTAAATAGTGTTGACTGGGCCGTTAAACTCCAAAACAAACAAAAAAAAATCTTGTTTGAAACATGTGCGTACAACTTTTTAGACGATGCGTACAAAGAATTTCGATTTCAATCATCAAATTAAAGTCTTCTTTCCATTTTAAGATTGTCGCCACATGCAGCATAATTGGAATCAGGTGGGAATTCAAGTTTTAAAACCATTAATTTTACCGCACAAAATCCTATCAAGAAACGATTTTTTCTGAATGAAAACTCGATCATGTTTGTTTGATTTGAGGTTTAACGTCCCCGTCAACACTGTAAAGGTCATTTTGGAGACGTTGCTTCCAATTTTGTGGGACTTTTACCCGACATTGAGATGAAATGACATCTCAAGCCCTGTCGCCCAATGAAACCAAATCCACCATCTTGTTAGAAAGAGCGCTTCTCGAGGAATCTCGCGATAACGTTATAATGACGCAAAACGCCGCAAATTTCAAAAAAGAAGAGAAAAACTAGGCCTATTTTTACCCATTCTCGAAAAACCAAATATAACGCAAACTAAACAAAAGTGCCCAGTGGGGCATGTATACCCCTGGCCAGTGCCATCACGTCAGCTGAAAATAGAAATGTCAAAAGCTTCTTTGCATATACAGGCCATATTCCATAGAATGGCCATTTTCAAGATTCAAAGGGCAATAACTCTGAAAGTAGGAAAGCAAGAGTTATGGTTCATGCGTTCTGCACGTCGTCTCATGGTGTTCAACATTTGTGTGGAGTTTCATGAAAATATGTCAAGCCGTTTAAAAGTAATGGATAAGACACGAAGATGTTAGCAGACACATAATTTACAATCTTCAAAGGGAAATAATTTGTAATGTATGCAAACAAGAGTTATGGTTCTTGTCTTCTGCCCATCTTATTATCTTGCTCTACATTTGTTTGTAGTTTCATGAAATTATCTCAAAGGGTTTTAAAGTTACAGAGCGGACACAAGTGTATGGTAAAACTCATAATGTTCAAAGGGCAATAACTCTGAAAGTAGGAAAGCAAGAGTTACAGTTCATGTGTTCTGCACATCGTCTCATGGTGTTTAACATTTATATGAAGTTTCATGAAAATATGTCAAGCAGTTTAAAAGTTATGGAGCAGACACGAAAATGCAAGTTATAACATTCAAAGGCCAATAACTCTGAAAGTAGGTAAGCAAGAGTTACGGTTCATGTGTTCTGCACGTCGTCTCATGGTGTTTAACATTTATGTGAAGTTTCATGAAAATATATCAAGCAGTTGAAAAGTTATTGAGCGGACACAAAAATGCAAGTTAAAACATACAAAGGGCAATAACTCTGAAAGTAGAAAAGCAAGAGTTACAGTTCATGTGTTCTGCACGTCGTCTCATGGTGTTTAACATTTATGTGAAGTTTCATGAAAATATATCAAGCGGTTGAAAAGTAATGGAGCGGACCAAAAATGCAAGTTAAAACATACAAAGGGCAATAACTCTGAAAGTAGAAAAGCAAGAGTTACTGTTCATGTGTTCCGCACGTCGTCTCATGGTGTTTAACATTTATGTGAAGTTTCATGAAAATATATCAAGCGGTTGAAAAGTTATGGA
Organism: Lucinisca nassula; assembly: GCA_963580285.1. Taxonomy (NCBI): domain Eukaryota; kingdom Metazoa; phylum Mollusca; class Bivalvia; order Lucinida; family Lucinidae; genus Lucinisca; species Lucinisca nassula. Next base: position 65,090,493 of record OY757011.1, on the reverse strand, counting down.
GCGGACACGAAAATGCAAGTTAAAACATACAAAGGGCAATAACTCTGAAAGTAGAAAAGCAAGAGTTACTGTTCATGTGTTCTGCACGTCGTCTCATGGTGTTTAACATTTATGTGAAGTTTCATGAAAATATATCAAGCGGTTGAAAAGTTATGGAGCGGACACGAAAATGCAAGTTAAAACATACAAAGGGCAATAACTCTGAAAGTAGAAAAGCAAGAGTTACGGTTCATGTGTTCTGCACGTCGTCTCATGGTGTTTAACATTTATGTGAAGTTTCATGAAAATATATCAAGCGGTTGAAAAGTTATGGAGCGGACACGAAAATGCAAGTTAAAACATACAAAGGGCAATAACTCTGAAAGTAGAAAAGCAAGAGTTACTGTTCATGTGTTCCGCACGTCGTCTCATGGTGTTTAACATTTATGTGAAGTTTCATGAAAATATATCAAGCGGTTGAAAAGTTATGGAGCGGACACGAAAATGCAAGTTAAAACATACAAAGGGCAATAACTTTGAAAGTAGAAAAGCAAGAGTTACGGTTCATGTGTTCTGCACGTCGTCTCATGGTGTTTAACATTTATGTGAAGTTTCATGAAAATATATCAAGCGGTTGAAAAGTTATGGAGCGGACACGAAAATGCAAGTTAAAACATTCAAAGGGCAATAACTCTGAAAGTAGAAATGCAAGAGTTACGGTTCATGTGTTCTGCACGTCGTCTCATGGTGTTTAACATTTATGTGAAGTTTCATGAAAATATGTCAAGCAGTTCAAAAGTTATGGAGCGGACATGAAAATGTTAACACACACACACACACAAACACACACACACACACACACACACACACACACAGAAAATACGAAAACTATATACCCCCATGGCATACTGTGTATGCCGGGGGTATGATGAGTTATTTTTTTTTTTAACTTGTTCAGGTTATGCACCTGACTGTTTGAAGAAACTGTTTACGAATGGATGGACGTATGCATGACAGGTGAAAAGTGATTCCAAAAGCTCACCTTGTCACTACGTGACAGGTGAGCTAACAAAAAAACCTGACCTTCCATTTCAGAACTTGGCACCTCACAAGTGACCCAAACCAGTTTCAAACCCACAGTGGTGAGAGACCTGATTAAGTGTCAGCATTCTTACCCAATAGGCCACTGAGGCCCGTCATGGATTGTAATATGATGTGGCTATCATCACAATAATTACGAAAAGGTTATGTCCGTCTATGGGGTCCAACTCTGTCTTGAACATTGGCGCTGATACTAGGGTGCATTTTTGGCCCCAGGGCTATAATTTGAACAATCCTGATAGAGGTCCACAAGATGAAGCTTCATACCAAATATCAAACACCTGAGCCTTCGGGTCTCAGACAAGAAGATTTTTAAAGGTTTTCCCTATGTAAGTCTATGTAAAACCAAAGGGTCCTGGGGTGGGGGCATTTTTGGCCCCAGTGCTATATTTGAATAATCTTGATAGAGGTCCACTAGATGAAGCTTCACACCAAATATCAAAGACCTGGACTTTGCAGTTTCAGAGAAGATGACTTTTATATAATAATAAGTCAATGTAAAATCAAAAAGGGCCCCGGGTCGGGGGCATTTTTGGCACCAGCGCTATAATTTGGTAGAGGTCCACCAGATCAAGCTACACACCAATATTAAAGACCTGGGCCTTGTGGTTTCAGACGAGAATATTTGTTTAAATTTTTCCTGTACATTAATAAGTCAATGTAAAACTTAAGGGGCCCGGGCTGGGGGCATATTTAGCACCAGGGCTATAATTTGAACAATCTTGATAGAGGTCCACAAGACAAAGCTTCATACTAAATATCAAACACCTGAGCCTTCTGGTCTCAGACAAGAAGAATTCTGAAGGTTTTCCCCGTGTATCTCTATGTAAAAACAAAGGGCCTCAGGGTGGGGGCCTTTCTGGCCCCAGGACTATAATTTGAACAATCTTGATAGAGGTCAACTAGATGAAGCTACACACCAAATATTAAAGACCTGGGCCTTACGGTTTCAGAGGAGAAGATATTTCCTATATAAGTCAATGTAAAACCAAAGGGCCCCAGGGCGGGGGCATTTTTGGCCACAGGGTTTTAATTTGAACAATCTTGACAGAGGTCCACAAGTCGAAGCTTCATACCATATATCCAACACCTGAGCCTTGCGGTTTCAGAGAAGAAGATATTTAAAGGTTTTCCCTATATAAGTCTATGTAAAACCAAAGAGCCCCGGGGCAGGGCATTTTTTGCCCTAGGGCTATAATTTGAACAATCTTGGTAGAGGTCCACTAGATTAAGCTACACACCAAATATTAAAGACCTGGGGCTTGGGGTTTCAGAGGAGAAGATATTTCCTATATAAGTCTATGTAAAACCAAAGGGCCCCAGGGCGGGGGGATTTTTGGCCCCAGGGCTATAATTTGAACCATCTTGATAAAGGTCAAAAAGACGAAACTTCATACCAAATATCAAACACCTGAGCCTTCTGGTTTCAGACAAATCCCTTTTTAAAGCTTTCCCCTATGTAAGTCTATGTAAAACCAAAGGGCCCCGGGATAGGGCATTTTTTGCCCTAGGGCTACAATTTGAACAATCTAAATAGAGATCCACTAGATGAATCTACACACCAAATATTAAAGACCTGGTCCTTGCGGTTTCAGAGGAGAAGGTTTTTCCTATATACAGACCAGCTACCAGTAATAACCCCTATTTTTTTTTTTCCGCGGTAATAGGCCTTTTTTTTTCTTGGAGAACAAGCGAGAAATATCTCAGAGAAGAAAAAAATTTTGCGTTTCAAGTGGTTAATTTCACCGCGAAACGCCGAGAAATTTCTCCGCGAACATCGCTTTTTCTCGGAGAAAGCCAATTAGTACAGGTGAAGTCGTTCACGGTGTTTCGATGCGAAATCTGCCTATACCTACATGTATATTTGTTCATGTGCATGTATTTTTTTTTTTTTCATGCATTAAAATTTGGCACACAAAGTTTGAAGCATATGACGAAATGCATCGTAAAGTATGATTTTGATCCCGTTGGAATCATAATGATTTGCATCTTATGCACTTTACAATGCAGTATGAACATGATGAATGTTTTCTGTGTTCCTTTTCTTTAATGTTGTGTAAACGCTTCATAAATTGAAAACTGTTGATTATCTATCGGTTCACCATATTGGGAGTACTTTATTTTTTTCTCAAGTAAATACTTTAGAAAAATCAAACTCAAAGTATATAATAAAGGGGATCCTGCTTGTACATGTATGTGTGGGCGCTGATCTCACTCTACATTTTGGTTGATCTTTTTCTTACACTGCGAGTAATTAAACATCACTGATGCTTACACTTAAGCTCACATGTAGCCCAATGAGAGATCTTATGTTTAGAGTAGGCCACGGAGGCCCACAAGTGTTTCTTGCCTTTACAATTCAAAATTGCTCATACATGTACATTAACCCATTTCAGACTGGAAACCCCTAAACGGTTAAGAAAAGAAAATTTTTAAAGGTTTTCCCTATATAAGCCTATGTAAAACCAGTGGGCCCTGGGGCGGGATCATTTCTAACCCCAGGGCTATAATTTGAACAATCTTGGTAGAGGTCCACTAGATGAAGCTTCATACCAAATATCAATGACCTAAGCCTTCTGGTTTCAGAGAAGATTTTTTTTAATGTTTTCCCTATATAAGCCTCTGTAAAACCAGTGGGCCCCGGGGCGGGGCCGTTTTTGGCCCCAGCGCTATAATTTGAACAATCTTGGTATAGGTCCACTGGATGAAGCTTCATACCAAATATCAAAGACCTGGGCCTTGTGGTTTCAGAGGAGAAGATTTTTAAATATTTTCCCTATATAAGCCTATGAAAAACCAAAGGGCCCGGGGGCGGGGGCATTTTTGGCCCAATGGTTATAATTTGAACAAACTTGATAGAGGTCCACTAGATGAAGCTTCATACCAAATATCAAAGACCTGGGCCAAGTGGTTTCAGAGAAGAAGATTTTTAAAATTTTCAGTAAAAAAAATCTATTTTTAGCTCCTGTGACCTAGATGTGAATCAGACTGCAACCATTTGAACAACTTTGAAAAGGGACCACCTAAGGATCATTCCTGTGAAGTTTGGTCAAAATCCAATCAGTGGTTTAGGAGGAGATGTCGTTTGAAGAAAAAGTTTACGGACGCATGGACATCCGCACGCACGGACGCACGACGAACGGACAAAAAGTGATCCCAAACGCTCACCTCGTCACTACGTGACAGGTGAGCTAACAAGCTTGTTAAGTTTTTGGCCACAAAAGTTTGGCTAACGATACATTGAACCCAGACACCTGTTTTCTGACTCACCTCATTGGCCTTGTTCTCTAGGGCAGACCTCAGCTCTCCTACCAGTAACATACAATATGTGCATTTTTCAGTCTGAAAAATAAAACAATACCATGCTAAATTCAGCCAAGCCTGAAATGCATTTTGGAACAAGGTTTTGACTCTGTAATTAAGCCAACTCTTACATAACTAGTTAGTAAAATGTGCCCAGAACAGATTAATGATATAGCCTATACATGTAGTTCTACTCTATTTTAAAACAAACATTATTCAAAATACTAGAGCAAGAGACAAGTAGGTCATGTATACCCCGGCCAGTCCCACAACCCTCTGATATATCTTTCGAGCTTGTATGTAATATGAATGAAGAAGTCAAGCAGCTATAAGAATCTATAAATGCGTTTGTAAAAGATAAACCAAACATAAAATTTCTAATGGACCAAGGGAGTGAAGACATCAAAGTTACTGAAGGGGTGGGGCATCAATGTTACTGAAGCAGCAGGGTGGGGTATGCATCAATGAAATCTTTGGACTGGTATGCAACATTGATGTGCAAGTATCAACTGAATTTGTCTTACTTAAGAGTTTAGAACATACCGGCATCTATAAACTTTGTCATAAAAGTTTAACCAAATGTAAAATTTCTAAGTCTGTGACCTTGACCTCAAGGTCACTGTGGGGTGGGAGGGGGACATACATCAATGAAATCCTTAGACCAGTATGTAACTTCCGTGTAAGTATCAACTAAATCTATCAAGGAGTTCAAAAGATACAATCTCTTAGAATCTTTGACGCAAAACTTTAACCAAATGTTAACAGACTGATGGACGGACGACAGAAAGAAAACTATATACTCCCAAGGCATACTTCCTGTGCTTGGGGTATAATAAGAGCATGCAGGAAAGCTTTAAGTAAATGCAGACGCCGACAACGCCAAGGCTGGTGCCGGGGGTATAGCAATAGCTCCCCCGTACTTACTCCTCCTTATGTAGTAAGCTATGTAGTGAAATACAAAGGCAGAAAACAGAAAGTAGGGTTGGGCAACTATTACCATGCATATCTTTTGTTTGGCCTTTGCAAAGTGACCATTCATGAAAAAAAATGCCAGGGCCCTTAACCTTAAGGATGCCAGTCACAACAACAGTCATCTGCTTTGTTGTCCGCTGGTTCCTTTAAAGTCATTGTAGCAAACAGTGTGTACCCAGATCAGACTGCTTAATCAGATCAGGATCCACACTGTCTGTGTCTGCAACAAAAGCAGCAGACGACATAAACAGGCAACAGTTTCAGGTGCAGTTTTCCTTGACATCTTAAGAGGAATGGGAACACCTGGCAGATTTTTCTGCCATTTTTCAAAGAGAGACATCTTTCGAAACTTCCTTTTCGCTTTTCCATAAGCTCTGTCCCTCGGAACAAGAGGGCCCAGAGGGCCCTGAAATGCTCACCTGAGTATCAGTGTCTCTAGTGCATTCTTGGCCAAATGGCTATAATTTGAATAAATTTGGTAGCGTTCCACTAGATAAGGCTTCAGACCAAATATCAAAGACCTGGGCCTTCTGGTTTCAGAAAAGAAGATTTTTAAAGGATTTCCCTATATAAGCCTATGTAAAACCAGCAGGCCCTGGAGCGTGGGCATTTTTCAGCAGAGGTTCACTAGTTGAAGCTTCACATCAGATATCAAAGACCTGGGCCTTCTGGTTTCCGACAAGAAGATTTTTAAAGGTTGTTTCCTATATATGCCTATGTAAAACTAGTGGGTCCCAGCGCAGGGACATTTTTGGCCCAAAGGCTATAATTTGACCAATCTTGGTAGAGGTCCATTAGATGAAGCTTCATACCAAATTTCAAAGACCTGGGCCTGGCGGTTTCAGAGAAGATTTTCTAAAGATTTTCCCTATATAAGCCCTATATAAGCCTATGTAAAACCAAAGGGCCCCGGGGCGGGGGCATTTTTGGTCCCAGCACTATAATTTGAACAATCTTGGTAGGGGTCAACTAGATGAAGCTTCATACCAAATAGCAAAGACCTGGGCCTTGCGGTTTCAGAGAAGAAGATTTTTGAAGATTTTCCCTACATGTATATAAGCCCATGTAAAACCAAAGGGCCCTGGGGCGGGGCATTTTTGGTCCCAGCACTATAATTTGAACAATCTTGGTAGAGGTCCACTAGATGAAGCTTCATACCAAATATCAAAGATCTGGGCCTTGTGGTTTCAGAGAAGTGGGATTTTTAAAGATTTTCCCTATATAAGCCCATGTAAAACCAAAGGGCCACGGGGCAGGGGCATTTTTGGCCCCAGCACTATAATTTGAACAATCTTGGTAGGGGTCCACTAGATGAAGCTTCATACCAAATAGCAAAGACCTGGGCCTTGCGGTTTCAGACGAAATTTTTTTTAAAGATTTTCCCTATATAAGCCCATGTAAAACCAAAGGGCCCCAGGGCAGGGTCATGTTTGGCACCAGCACTATATTTTGAACAATCTTGGTAAGTGTCCACTAGATGAAGCATCATTCCAAATATCAAAGATCTGGGCCTTGCTGTTTCAGAGAAGAAGATTTTTAAAGATTTTCCATATATAAGTCCATGTAAAACCAAAGGGCCCCGGAGCAGGGGCATTTTTGGCCCCAGCACTATAATTTGAACAATCTTGGTAGGGGACCACTAGATGAAACTTCATACCAAATAGCAAAGACCTGGGCCTTGCGGTTTCAGAGGAGAAAATTTTTAAAGATTTTTCCTATATAAGCCGATTTAAAACCAAAGGGCTCCGGGGCGGGGTCATTTTTGGCCCCAGCACTTTAATTTGAACTATCTTGGTAGGGGTCCACTAGATGAAGCTTCATACCAAATATCAAAGACCTGGGCCTTGTGGTTTCAGAGAAGAAGATTTTTTAAGTTTTCGGTGAAAAAAATCTATTTTTGGCTCCTGTGACCTAGATGTGCAATGGCCTGGAACCATTTGAACATCTTTGAAAGGGGACCACCTAAGGATCATTCCTTTGAAGTTTGGTCAAAATCCCATCAGTGGTTTAGGAGGAGATGTTGTTTGAAGAAAAAGTTTACGGACGGATGCACGGACGCACGACGGACAAAAAGTGATCCCAAAAGCTCACCTCGTCACTATGTGACAGGTGAGCTAAAAAGGGGTCAACTCTTAAAGGAAAGAATTTGCTCCTCAGTACCAAATTCTTTCCTTTAAGAGTCGACCCCTATTGACATGGAAGAGAAAATACATCTGGAGTAGTTGCCTCCCTGAAGGTGTATCCATTCCCCTGAGCACTTGGCATGTGGCATCACATTGAAGCAACTTCCTCATGATCAGGTAAACGTTAGTGCAAAAACAAGTGGGCCCTCGGCACCTGAATCGCTCACCTGAGAATTAGTGTCTCCAGTACATTCTAGGTCCAAGGGCTATAATTACAACAAACTTGGTAATGGTCCACTAGATGAAGCTTCATACCAAATATCAAAGAACTGGGCCTTCTGGTTTCAGACAAGAAGATTTTTAAAGGTTTTCCCTATATAAGCCTATTAAAAACCAAATGGTCCCAAGTGGGGGTATTTATGGCCCTAGGGCTATAATTTGAACAATCTTGATAGAGGTCCAATAGATGAAGCTTCACACCAAATATCTAAGACCTTGGCCTTGCAGTTTCTGAGAAGAAGTTTCTTTAAAGATTTTCCCTATATAAGCCTATGTAAAACCAAAGGCCCCCGGGGCGGGGACATTTTTGGCCCCAGGGCTATAATTTGAACAATCTTGGTAGAGGTCCATTAGATTAAGCCCCACACCAAATATCAATGACCTGGGCCTTGCGGTTTCAGAGAAGAAAAGTTTTATAATTTGAACAAACTTGGTAATGGTCCACTAGATGACGCTTCATACCAAATATCAAAGACCTGGGCCTTGTGGTTTCAGAGAAGAAGATTTTCAAAGGTTTCCCTATATAAGGCTATGAAAAACCAAAGGGTCCAAGGGTGGGGCCATTTTCGGCCCCAGGGCTATAATTTGCACAATCTTGAAAGAGGTCCACTAGATGAAGCTACACACCAAATATCAAAGATCTGGGCATTGCGGTTTCAGAGAAGAAGATTTTTAAAGATTTTCCCTGTAGCTTATGTAAAACCAAAGGCTCCCAGGGCTGGGGCATTTTTGGCCCCAAGGCTATAATTTGAACAATCTTAGTACAGGTCCACTAGGTAAAGCTTCACACAAAATATTAAAGACTTGGGCCTTGTGGTTTCAGAGAAGAAGATTTTTTAATGATTTTCCCTTTATAAGCCTATGTAAAAACCTTGGCCCCGGGGCGGGGTCATTTTGGCCCCCAGGGCTATAATTTGAACAATCTTGGTAGAGGTCCACTAGATGAAGCTTCACACCAAATATCAAAGATTTGGGCCTTGCGGTTTCAGAGAAGAAGATTTTTAAAGATTTTCCCTGTATAAGCCTATGTAAAACCAAAGGCCCCCGGGGCGGGGCATTTTTGGCCCCAAGGCTATAATTTGTAAAATCTTAGTAGAGGTCCACCAGGTAAAGCTTCACACCAAATATTAAAGACCTGGGCCTTGTGGTTTCAGAGAAGAAGATTTTTTAATGATTTTCCCTATATAAGCCTATGTAACACCAAAGGCCCCCGGGGCGGGGGCATTTTGGCCCCCAGGGCTATAATTTGAACAATCTTGGTAGAGGTCCACTAGATGAAGCTTCATACTAAATATCGAAGACCTGGGCCTTGCGGTTTCAGAGAAGAAGATTTTTAAAGTTTTCGTTTAAAAAATCTATTTTTAGCTCCGGTGACCATGATGTGCAATGGACCAGAACCATTTGAACAATTTTGAAAGGGGACAACCTAAGGATCATTGCTGTGAAGTTTGGTCAAAATCCAATTAGTGGTTTAGGACATGTTATTTGAAGAAAAAGTTTATGCACACACACACACGCACCAATGCACTGACGACGGACGAAAAGTGATCACAAAAGCTCACCTTGTCACTATGTGACAGGTGAGATAACAAGAGGGCCCAGAGGGCCCTGGTGCGCTCACCTGATCCAATGTATAACAAGTGGGCCCCGGGCAGGGTCAATTTTGGCCCCAGGGCTATAATTTGAACAATCTTGGTAGAGGTCCACAAGATGAAGCTTCATATCGAATATGAAAGACCTGGGCTTTCTGGTTTCAGAGAAGAAGATTTTATTTAAAGGTTTACCCTGCATATAGAAGTCTATGTAAAACAAGATTTTTCCTATATAAGTCTATGTTAAACCAAAGGGCCCCGGAACAGGGGCATTTTCGGCCCCAGGGCTATAATTTGAACAATCTTGGTAAAGGTCCACTAGCTGAAGCTTCATAACAAATATCAAAGACCTAAGCCTTGTGTTTCAGAGAAGATGATTTTTAAAGATTTTCCCTATATAAGTCTATGTAAAACCAAAGGGCCACACGGCGAAGGCATTTTTGGTCTCAGGGCTATAATTTGAACAATCTTTATAGAGGTCCACTAGCTGAAGCTTCATAACAAATATCGAAGACCTAAGCCTTGTGGTTTCAAAGAAGAAGATTTTTCAAGATTTTCCCTATATACGTCTATGTAAAACCAAAGGGCCCCGGAGCGGGGGCATTTTTGGCCCCAGGGCTATAATTTGAACAATCTTGGTAGAGGTCCACAAGATGAAGCTTCATACCAGATATCAAAGACCTGGGCCTTGCAGTTTCAGAGAAGAAGATTTTTCAAGATTTTCCCTATATAAGCCTATGTAAAACAAAAGGGCCCTGGTGCAGGGGCATTTTTGGCCCCAGCACTATAATTTGAATATTCTTGGTAGGGGTCCACTAGATGAAGCTTCATACCAAATATCAAAGACCTGGGCCTTGCAGTTTCAGAGAAGAAGATTTTTCAAGATTTTCCCTATATAAGCCCATGTAAAACCAAAGGGCCCCCATGTGGGGGGCATTTTTAGCTCCAGCACTATAATTTGAACAATCTTGGTAGGTGTCCACTAGATGAAGCTTCATACCAAATATCAAAGACCTGGGCCTTGCGGTTTCAGAGAAGAAGAGTTTTCAAGATTTTCCCCAAATAAGCCTATGTAAAACAAAAGGGCCCTGGTGCGGAGGCATTTTTGGACCCAGCACTATAATTTGAACAATCTTGGTAGGGGTCCACTAGATAAAGCTTCATACCAAATATCAAAGACCTGGGCCTTGCGGTTTCAGAGAAGAAGATTTTTCAAGATTTTCCCTATATAAGCCCATGTAAAACCAAAGGGCCCCGGTGCGGGGGCATTTTACGCCCCAGTACTATAATTTGAACAATCTTGGTAGGGGTCCACTAGATGAAGCTTCATACCAAATATCAAAGACCTGGGCCTTGCGGTTTCAGAGAAGATTTTTCAAGATTTTCCCTATATAAGCCCATGTAAAACCAAAGGGCCCCCGTTCGGGGGCTTTTTTAGCTCCAGCACTATAATTTGAACAATCTTGGTAGGGGTCCACTAGATGAAGCTTCATACCAAATATCAAAGACCTGGGCCTTGCGGTTTCAGAGAAGAAGATTTTTAAAGATTTTCCCTATATAAGCCCATGATAAACCAAAGGGCCCCCGTGCGGGGGCATTTTTGGCCCCAGCACTATAATTTGAACAATCTTGGTAGGGGTCCACTAGATTAAGCCTCATACCAAATATCAAAGACCTGGGCCTTGCGGTTTCAGAGAAGAAGATTTTTCAAGATTTTCCCTATATCAGCCCATGTAAAACCAAAGGGCCCCCGTGTGGGGGCATTTTTGGCCCCAGCACTATAATTTGAACAATCTTGGTAGGGGTCCACTAGATGAAGCTTCATACCAAATATCAAAGACCTGGGCCTTGCGGTTTCAGAGAAGAAGATTTTTCAAGATTTTCCCAATATAAGCCCATGTAAAACCAAAGGGCCCCCGTGCGGGGGCATTTTTGGCCCCAGCACTATAATTTGAACAATCTTGGTAGGGGTCCACTAGATGAAGCTTCATACCAAATATCAAAGACCTGGGCCTTGCGGTTTCAGAGAAGAAGATTTTTTAAGTTTGCGGTGTAAAAAATCTATTTTTGGCTACTGTGACCTATATGTGCAGCGGACCGGAACCATTTGAACAACTTTGAAAGGGGGCCCCCTAAGGATTATTCCTGTGAAGTTTGGTCAAAATACGATCAGTGGTTTAGGAAGAGTTGTCGTTTGAAGAAAAGTTTACGGACGCAGGCACGGACGCACGACGGACGACGGACAAAAAGTGATCCCAAAAGCTCACCTTGTCACTACGTGACAGGTGAGCTAAAAAAACAGAGATGATCCTGTATAATAACTGTAGAATGACTGCCTGAGACTTACTGATTTGACCTCAATCTTCTGGTTCTGCCAGACTGTGGTGACACAGTGTTTAACAGCTCCACACTCTTTAGCATGACCGATGTGACTGCACCAGTAACTTGGTCCCCAGGTACACTTCTTACTTCCTAGGAGTGGGGATGCACCCACTGAAATAAGAAATAAAAAGTCTCAGAACATATATACATGCATTCTCATTCTTAAATTTATGTGGGCTTGGGAGAGATGCTGAGTGGGTCAGTGCACGGGTGTCTGACGTTACATCAATGCAATAAATTGGCTGATCAAGAAGACTAAACGCCCTACTTGAGCATATGGCTCGCTGATAGGCATTTTGGGTATGGTGGGTGACTTTTAAAGTATTGTATGTGCTCTGATTGAACCTCAGAGGCCCGTGGTCAGTGGGCTGCCTTGTTGCAACATTGAAATAACCACAACATTCTGTAAAGCAGAGATATACACATTTAAACACTATTCATTATAATTTCAGTTTTAGGTATATATGTAACACAGTTCCCCAAACTGTATAGATTGTATACATGTAGAAAAATAAATGCTGCAAGCACTGCACCATGCCTGGCCACTGCACTTCCATCTAACAAGTGTCATAACCGGAGTTATGGTTTTTGCGTTCTATGTGTCATCTTATTTTGCTGGCTTCAAGAAAATCTCAAACTAATTTCAAGTTATAGAAGAACATTTCTAAGCAAGAATGGGGAAATAATGTATATCTCTGTATTGCCCACTTTCTCTTTATAACTGGGTTTTACCAGGATGTGTTAATGTTGGAAGTCTGCTTCTACATGTACTTGGCAACCGTGCGATTTGAGCACAAAAAAAAAAGTATGACCTCAGGACTTGAAATTTGGAATGGATGCACATTTTTTCAGCAGCGCTATCAGCATAATTGCCATACTGAAAGATTAAAACTTTAACCTAAAATTAGTCTTTGTCAACATTTCTGTTTGCCTTCAACAAATAAGCTTGAAGCTTTCATCACAATCAACTAAAAATAAATTAGTATTAACTAACTAAGCCCCAATCTACATACATGTAATACAGTTTACATGTCATGTACTTAAAGCGATTATAACATAGTACGGATCGGTAATTACACAGCGAAATTCAGTGTTCGAAATTTTAGAAATTGCTGTCTTATAAAAAATGCCACTGTTCGAGATTTTAAAGGTATTTTGGAAATTATTTTTGTCAATAATTTTTGGTGTCCGAATTTTTAGGGTGTTCGAAATTATAGGAGAATTACCATACTTTAGACGGATCAAATGTTTTGACACCTGACTTTGTTTACATTTCACTGCACATGCACCAATTACCTCCCCTGTAGAGAACCTCTTTATCTGGTTGGCAAAACTGGACAGTTGCCGAAAAGTGTCAATGAGAATTTCGAATATCTATCATGTAATTAAACTCCTTTCTTCCCGACAAAATTAACTGATCCCTGTCATTTTGTGTTTTTGAAGTATTAAATGATACAGAACCAGTCTTTTCGGACATTTTATTGCAAATTTTGTTGCCTAAAAAGCATTATAAAACTTCTCACTATCATACCAAAACGCAGTCGATGCGCTTTTTTAACGAATGGAAATACATGTAAGGTTAAGCATGTATATTTTCCGTCCAAATTTATAGAACAAGAGGGCCCAATGGTCCTATATCGCTCACCTGTGTACCAGAAAATCATTAGTGTAGGAGACCACTTGACATTGCTACATACTAAATATCTAAGCTCAGGCAAAGCGGTGTCCATGCTTATAAACCCTACTGGTTTCATTGGGCGACAGGGCTTGAGATGTAATTTCATCTCAATGTCTGGTAAAAGTCCCACAAAATTGGAAGAGACATCTCCAAAATGACCTATACAGTGTTGACGGGGATGTCAAACCACAAATCAAACAAAATCTGTGCTTATGGTTTTGGAGAAAAATGATATTTTTAAGTTTTTTCCAGTATTAGTCTATAGGAGCTAATGAGCCCTGGGGCTTGACCAATTTTGACCCAAAGGGCATGGTTGGCAGGATTTATGTAGGCGACCATTTTGTGTTGCTATATACTAAATATCTAAGGTCTGTACTTCATGGTTTCAAAGATGATGTTTGAAGCTCTTTCCATTATAAAAAGTAGAAGTAAAAAAAAGATCAGGAAATGATACAATTAACTTACTCCACCCATAAAAGACACCAAAGGGAAAGAAATACAAACATTAAGCGACCAGACCATAATGGAAACCTAAACAAAGGAAGGCCATAAGGACAGTTACTTTCCCATAAAATGGCCATATGGCCATCCAAAATTAAAAGACACAAGTGATACACACAGTAAGTAACAAACAACAACATAAATAAATCGCCACAGAAGAGCCGCCTTGGAACGGTCAGTGGAAGATTTCCACTGGGGGGCTTAAATCGATTTTACGTGGCCGCAATCCTCGCCCTTACTTCCGTCGCGATTTAGGCAAATAATTTGTTCAGTCAGCATGAAGGCCTCCTAACTCATCAGTGCAACATCTCTGTGAACACAAAAATCAAAGAACCACAGAGGTGAGACAACGGTGAGGACCTGACAGCAAGAAACCACTGAAATGCTGGAGCAAAAGAAAACCAACAGTTAGACTCCGATGAGCCCGACCAGAGACAGAGCATCAGGCACCAACCAACATTATCTCTCTAATTCTCAATAAGCCTTTACATTGGAGCCGTCATAGAATCTGAGGCCTGACCCACCGGCGTGCAATTAAAGAGGGAAGCAAAGTTGCCAACCGTGATTGGGTTAACTACCATGCATGCAGTCTGTCGTATAATATCCATGCTGTACCCAATCTTTTTATCTCGAAGAATGATTTTACGAAATTGGGTGCTGAAGTCATTGCGGTTATATATTTTTCTGAATTTATATACTAAGTCACCATAAAATTCGGGTTCCGATAGACCTTGTTGCAGAAGAGATTTAAGTCCAATATTGAATTTTGAAATTAAATCAGAATGGCGTCTATAAAATTTTGATAAGGCTTTGCGTAGTTTATGGTACCGATAACCCTGATTAAGGAGTTTAGCCGTTAATAATTTATTATGAGTGTTGAAGTCAGTTACATGACAACACACTCTAGCAAATCGAGTTAATTGCGAAATATAAACACCATAGGATGGCACACGAGGAACATCACCATCCAAAAAAGGAAAATTTACAATCTCAAAATCAAAGTCATCGCGTTTATCATAAATTTTGCACGAAACAAATCCATCTACAATAGATAGATGTATATCCAAAAACGGGGCCTCGGTATCAGAAGAATTTGCTTTATTTAACTGAAGTTCTAGGGGGTAAATCTGACTGATCAAACCATCAAAATAGGTATTATCAATATTTAATAAATCATCTAAATATCTAGAAGTAGAGCTAAAAGCTTCAATAATTTCAGATTGGTTATCAATGGAAAGCGACAAAATGAAGTCTCTTTCATAACAATACAAGAACACATCAGCCACAAGAGGTGAGCAATTAGTACCCATCGGAATACCCACAATTTGTCTAAATAACTTAGTACTGAATCTAATATAAATATTGTCAAGTAGAAAGGTGACGGCATCACACACTTTCTGACATGACCAAAGTGTATAATTCATATGCTCTTTAGAAGTGAAAAATGCATTTCTGACATTACATGCAAGATAGAGAGAATCTTCTCTGTGAAAAGCCCATTCAATTAAATCATTAAGCTTTTCTTTTATAAGATTATGAGGAAGTGTAGTGTAAAGAGTGGAAAAATCGTAGGTAGACAGACTAGAAGCACGAAAATGTCTAGATTTCAATTTATTTAAAACCTCATTCGAATTTTTTATAGACCAAAACAGATTTCTTCCTGATTTTTCAAAGACTTTATCACAATATTTAATTACATGCGTTTTAATAGCAGTAAGACAGGAAGTTAATAATTTGGAAAGTTCAGTGGTAGTGCAAGAGCTAGAATTTGCAATAAACCGTGCTTTGTAAGGTTTTTTATGAAGTTTTGGTAACCAGTATAGCGTAGGAAGCTTGTCTTGGCCTTCGTAAACACACACAGCAAACTTGGTGGCTGAAAGACAAACATGTTTATCTACTATAGCTCTCTCTTCAGCTAAAGGCTGAAGTTCATAGGCCTTAGTACCACCAAGCTCCTGCTTAAGCGTGTTAACATAGTGGAGCCAGCACACAACGACGACGTTGTTAGCCGCCTTGTCTGCAGGGGCCAAAACAAATAAGTTTGTTGAGTTTAGGGGCCACAGGATTTGGACCCCAGGGGCATGATTGGCAGGAACCATGTAGGCGACCACTCGACATTGCTACATGCTAAATACCTAAGCTCTGGGACTTATGGTTTCAGAGAAGATGTTTGAAGATTTTTTTCCCCATTTTTTATTATTTTTTTTTTCATTATAAGGGCCCTGTGGTTTCAGAGAAGAAGATTTTTGAAATTTCTCCAATTATTGTAAATAAAAATCAAAAATGGGTTCCTTTAAGAGCAATGAAAACATTCATAAGAAAGGAGATGGGTCATACTACGTAGTTTCGGCTAATAAAGCCTCATCAGTAAGTCTATAAAAGCTAAAGAGCCCTGGGGTGGCGCCAATTTGGATCCCAGGGGCATAACTGGCAAGAATTATTTAGGTGGCCGCTTGATATTGCTACATACTAAAAATCTAAGCTCTGGGCCTTATGGTTTCATAGAAGAAGATTTTTTAAAGTTTTTTTTTTCCATTTTAAGTCTATTGGAGGTGATGAGCTGGGGCGAGGCCAATTTTGACCCCAGGGGCAGGCTTAGCAAGATTTATGTAGCTGGCTATTTTATGTTGCTAGATACTAAATATCTAAGTTCTGTGCTTCAGAGTTTCTGAGAAGAACATTTTTGAAGCTTTTTTCCATTATGAGTCTATGGGAGCTAAGGGGCCCCGGGGCGTGGCCAATTTGGACCCCAGGGGCATGATTAGCAGGAAATATGAAGGTGACCACTTGCCGTTGCTACATGCTAAATATCTAAAGCTCTGGGCACTGTTGTTTCGGAGAAGATTTTTGAAGTGTTTTTTTTTCCATTATGAGTCTATGGGAGCTAAGGGGGTTCCAGGGTGTGGCCCATTTGGACCCCAGGGGCATGATTGGCAGGAATTATGTAAGTGACCACTTGTCATTGCTACATGCTAAATATCTAAGCTCTGGGCCCTGTGGTTTCAGAGAAGAAGATTTTTGAAGCTTTTTTCCATTATGAGTCTATGGGAGCTAAGGGGCACCGGGGCGTGGCCCATTTGGACCCCACGGGCATGAGTGGCAGGATTTATGTAGGTAACCACTTGCCATTGCTACATGCCAAATATCTAAGCTCTGGGCCCTGTGGTTTCAGAGAAGAAGATTTTTTAAGCTTTTTTTTCCATTATGAGTCTATAGGAGCTAAGGGGCATGATTGGCAGGAATTATGTAGGTGACCACTTGCCGTTGCTATGTGCGTAATATCTAAGCTGTGGGCGCTGTGGTTTCAGAGAAGAAGATTTTTTAAGCTTTTTTCCATTATGAGTCTGGGAGCAAAGGGGCCCCGGCGCGTGGCCCATTTGGAACCCAGGGGCATGATTTACAGGAATTATTTAGGTGACCAATTGCCCTTGCTACATGCTAAATATCTAAACTCTGGGCCATGTGGTTTCAGAGGAGAAGATTTTTGAAGTTTTTTTTTCCATTATGAGTCTATGGGAGTTCAGGGGCCCGGGGCGTGGCCCATTTGGACCCTAGGGGCATGATTGGCAGGATTTATGTAGGTGACCACTTGCCGTTGCTACATGTCAAATACCTCAGCTCTGGGCCCTGTGGTTTCAGAGAAGAAGATTTTTGAAGCTTTTTTCCATTATGGGTCTATAGGAGCCAAAGGGCCCCGGGGCATGGCCTGTTTGGACCCCAGGGGCATAATAGGCAGGAATTATGTAGGTGACCACTTGCCGTTGCTACATGCTAAATATCTAAGCTCTGGGCCCTGTGGTTTCCGAGAAGAAGATTGTTGAAGCTTTTTGTTCCATTATGAGTCTGTGGGAGCGAAGGGGCCCCGGGGCATCGCCCATTTGGAACCCAGGGGCATGATTGGCAGGAATTATGTAGGTGACCACTGGCGGTTGCTACATGCTAAATATCTAAGCTCTGGGCCCTGTTGAAGCTTTTTTACATTATGAGTCTATGGGAGCTAAGGGGCCCCGGGGTGTGGCCAATTTGGACCCCAGGGGCATGATTGGCAGGAATTATGTAGGTTACCACTTGCCATTGCTACATGCCAAATGCCCAGCTAGGGGCCCTGTGGTTTCAGAGAAGAAGATTTTTGAAGCTTTTTTCCATTATGAGTCTATAGGAGCTAAAGGGCCCCAGGGCGTGGCCCGTTTGGAAACCAGGGGCATGATTGGCAGGAATTACGTAGGTGACCACTTGCCGTTGCTACATGCTAAAGTTCTAAGCTCTGGGCTTTGCAGTTTCCGAGAAGAAGATTTTTTAAGCTTTTTGTTCCATTATGAGTCTATGGGAGCGAAGGGGCCCCGGGGCGTCCCCTGTTTGGAACCCAGTGGCATGATTGGCAGGAATTATGTAGGTGACCACTGGCTATTGCTACATGCTAAATATCTAGGCTATGGGCCCTGTGGTTTCAGAGAAGAAGATTTTTTAAGCTTTTTTTTCCATTATGAGTCTATGGGAGCTAAGGGGCCCCAGGGTGGGCAATTTGGGCCCCAGGGGCATGATTGGCAGGAATTATGTAGGTGACCACTTGCCGTTGCTACATGCCAAATCTCTCAGCTCTGGGCCCTGTGGTTTCAGAGAAGAAGATTTTTGAAGCTATTTTCCATTATGAATCTATAGGAGCTAAAGGGCCCCGGGGTGTGGCCCGTTTGGACCCCAGGGGCATGATTGGCAGGAATTGTGTAGGTGATCACTTGCCATTGCTACATGCTAAATATCTAAGCTCTGGGCCCTGTGGTTTCCTAGAAGAAGATTTTTGAAGCTTTTTGTTCCATTATGAGTCTATGGGAGCGAAGGGGCCCCGGGGCCTGGCCAATTTGGACCCAAGGGGCATGATTGGCAGGAATTATGTAGGTGACCACTGGTCATTGCTACGTGCTAAATATCTAAGCTCTGGACCCTGTGGTTTCAGAGAAGAAGATTTTTGAAGCTTTTTTTCCATTATGAGTCTATGGGAGCTAAGGGGCCCTGGGGTGTGGCTAATTTGGACCCCAGGGGCATGATTGGCAGGAATTATGTAGGTGACCACTTGCCGTTGCTACATGTCAAATACCTCAGCTCTGGGCCCTGTGGTTTCAGAGAAGAAGATTTTTGAAGCTTTTTTCCATTATGAGTATATAGGAGCTAAAGGGCCCCGGGGCATGGCCCGTTTGGACCCCAGGGGCATGATTGGCAGGAATTATGTAGGTGACCACTTGCCATTGCTACATGCTAAATATCTAAGCTCTGGGCCCTGTGGTTTCCGAAAAGAAGATTTTGGAAGCTTTTTGTTCCATTATGAGTCTATGGGAGCGAAGGGGCCCCGGGGCGTGGCCAATTTGGACCCCAGGGGCATGATTGGCAGGAATTATGTAGGTGACCACTGGCGGTTGCTACATGCTAAATATCTAAGCTCTGGGCCCTGTGGTTTCAGAGAAGAAGATATTTTAATTTTTTCCCATTGTAAGTCTATGGGATTCCAATCTGATCAGCCCAAAAACCATATTCGGCCTTTCCCCCTACCTGATGTTGCTTCTCATGAAATTTGATCAAGATTGACCATGGGGTATTAGAGATATACTTATTTGAAATTGTTTACGGACGCACGCACGCATGGACGGACGCACGACGGACAAAATGTGATCACAAAAGCTCGCCTTGTCACTACGTGACAGGTGAGCTAAAAAGAAGCAGATTAATGTCCAAAATGGTTTGCGGCAAACAGTTTTGATAGAAAGATGATTTTGGTCCCCGCCCATAGGGGCTTGAAGAAAAATATGGGCTGCATGATGCTTCCACGCAGAGCTGAATCCGGCCCGCACACTAGTACTGGTAAACCGCTTAGAGGATCTAAGCCTGTCCAGGAACCGCGGTGCGAGGCGGACCGTCCATGCTAATAAACACTTCTGGTTTCATTGGGCGACAGGGCTTGAGATGTCATTTCATCTCAATGTCGGGTAAAAGTCCCACAAATTGGAAGCAACGTCTCCAAAATGACCTTTACAGTGTTGACGGGGACGTTAAACCTCAAATCAACCAACCAATAGAACGATGTTTTAACAATACTAATGAATTTTGACCGTGTGTGAAGTAGACTTTGGATGTGTCTATAAATCAACACATATAATTCTTTAATTTTGCAAGAAAAAATTTGATGCATTACCTCCGATAAGACACAGTGGGTAGGCATATGGAATCTGGTTGTCTGGTCAGCCGCATAAAGGTTTCCGGTTGTCCTTTTCGGAAAATTATGGTAAGGTTCTTTTCTTACGATATGTTTTGTACTCGCTAACAGAACTGTCTTACACATGCCTTTGTTGCACAAAACCGCCTGATAATTATTTCATCTGAATAAGTTACATCAGTTTATAACAGTTTATCTTTACCCCCCGTGTAGCTTTACCCCCGGGGGTAAAGATATCCCGGGATATCTTTACCCCCATCCTGGATATCTTGACCCCGGGGGTGAACATATCCTGGCTGGGATATTTTGCCCCCCCTCCCCCCCCCCCTCAACATCTTGCTTATGACAATCTTTCATAATCTTGCATTATCCCTGTCAGTTGTGAGTGGTGGTGGTGGTGATGTGGCGATGTGTGGCAAGGCAGGGGTGAGGATATCCTGGCTTGGATATCTTGCCTCCCGGGGGTAAACCTAAACTGGCCAGGATATCTTTACCCCATCCCCACTTTTGGTATTAACTATTTTCTCAATGCCAAATTTGTTCTTATATGTAACTGAAGTCAGATAGTAGACTCAATGTTTCACTTTAACATTTTTTCGTTTCAATCATGACTGACTAATAGAACTCCCCTTAGTAAGAAATATGACCCTATTATAGAGGCAAATGACTATTTATTAACTTTATCTTGTATATTTTCATATTCAAAATCGTTTTTATGACAACCTTTCATAATCTTGCATTATCCCTGTCAGTTGTAAATGGTGGTGGTGGTGGTGGTGAGTGGAAAGGCGGGGGTGAAGATATCCCGGCTGGGATATCTTGCCCCCAGGGGGTAAAGCTAAACTGGCCAGGATATTTTTACCCCCATCCCCACCTTTGGGTTAGACTATTTTCTTAATGCCCAATTCGTTCTTATATGTACAATGTAACTGAAGTAAGATAGTAGACTCAATCTTGCATTATCCCTGTCATTTGTGAGTGGTGGTGGTGTGTGGAAAGGCGGGGGTGAAGATATCCCGGCTGGGATTTTGTTTGTTTGTTTGATTTGAGGTTTAACGTCCCCGTCAACACTGTAAAGGTCATTTTGGAGACGTTGCTTCCAATTTTGTGGGACTTTTACCCGACATTGAGATGAAATGACATCTCAAGCCCTGTCGCCCAATGAAACCAATACGATTTATTAGCATGGACGGTCTGCCTTGCACCGCGGTTCCTGGACAGCCTTAGATCCTCTAAGCGGTTTACCAGTACTAGTGTGCGGGCTGGATTCAGCTCTGCGTGGAACCATCATGCAGATTATATATTAATTCAAGCCCCTATGGGTGGCGGCCTATCCCGGCTGGGATATCTTGCCCCCGGGGGTAAAGCTAAACTGGCCAGGATATCTTTACCCCCATGCCCACTTTTTGGGATAGACTATTTTCTTAATACACAATTTGTTCTTATACGTAACTGAAGTAATTTAGTGGACTCGATGTTTCACTTTAACATTTTTTTGTTTCAGTCAAGATTTCTTAGTCAACATCTTGCTTATGACAATCTTCCATAATCTTGCATTATCCCTGTCAGATGTGAGTGGTGGTGGTGGTTTGTGGCAAGGCGGGGTGAAAATATCCCGGCTGGGATATCTTGCCCCCGGGGGTAAAGCTAAACTGGCCAGGATATCTTCACCCCCACCCATGAGCAATGGTATAAGATGTGAAACAAGAGGCCCATGGGCCACTATGCTCACCAGAGGTCATGTGGTTTATACCATATACAGGCAAGGTGCCCATCTTGGTCATGTGACAACAATACCCCAAATAATGTTTAATTACCTCATCCCCATAGAGGCTTTTCATGTAATTTGGTTTCAATCAGCACAGCTCTTTTACTGGAGAAGAAGATAAAAATACTGAATCTGAGCCATCCAAGACAACAGTCAGTAACGTCCTTGACCTTTGGATATAATAAACTTCCATTCAGCTAACTGCAAATATAATTTTTGATGTCACAGCCTACCAAGCAATCAGAAATATCCACTACTTTGTCATTTTTCCATATAAATGTCTAAGTGACCAAATTTGACCTTGGCATAAAACAGGTCACCAAGTCAACCAAAGGTCATCATTTGAACAGACGTGGTAGGGCCAGAGTCCCTGATGCTGCATACCAAGTTTCAAGATCATCAGCCATTCCGTTATTGAGAAGATTTTTAAAGGTTTTTACCATATATGGGCATGGCAGCCATATTGGTCATGTGACCCAGTCCTCACGAACAAACTTTCGTTCCCTCATTCCATAGAGGCTCCACATGTAATTTGATTTCAATTGGCCAAGTAGTTTAAGTGAAGAAGAAGATAAAAATACTGAATCTGAGGCGTCCTGGACAAAGGTCGGTAAATGACCTTGACCTTTGTAACTGATAAACTTCAATTCAGCTGATTGCAAATACCATTTCCGATGCCACTAGCTGATATACAATCAGAAAAATCCACTGTTTTGCCATTTTTCCATACAAATGTCAAAGTGACCAAATTTGACCTTGACATAAAACAGGTCAAGGTCAACCAAAGGTCATCATTTGAATAAACTTGTTAGGGCCAGAGTCCCTGATGCTGCATACCAAGTTTCAAGATCATCGGCCATTCAGTTCTTGAGAAGAAGATTTTTAAAGGTTTTTACCATATACATGTGTGAGCATGGCGGCCATATTGGTCATGTGACCCAGTCCCCAAGAACAAACTGCCCTGTTATTTTGCTTCCACGGCACATCCGGAAACTTTCGCGATAGTTTCTAGGACCTTGAAATGGTAAACAAAGGTAGGTACCCTTGTGTGTTTTGATTTATTGTAGAAGAATGAGAGCATAATATAAAATTTCGGCGATGCTAAGCTATGTTAGAATGATTTACCTTTTTAAGCAGGCCGAAAAACACTGAAAAACATCGTTGCTGAAAGTAGGCGACCGTAACAAAATCGAACACAGGGTAATCTGATAGTTTTATGTCAACACGAATGAATGATGCAACTTTTTTGTAAGTTTTCACTTGGAAGAGATACTTTGGCGCAAATTCTGTGTATGTCGGTCCTAATTCACCACTTAGATGTAAAATATTTTATCAGTTCATGTACTGTGAAGGAGTGATGCCAAAATTTTCAGGCGGAGTAGCTCCCACATCATCGCGCCAGCTCCCAAAACACGCTCTTGCTCCCAAGAGTCTATCATTCAATCAACCGGAGAGACATTTTTAGATTAGATTATGTCGATGTAAACCACCAGGCAACCACTAACATCATATATAAATGTTACAAGAATGGAATATAACAGGTTTTTAAGGCAAAGAACGAAATTCCATGACGTCACACACCTGGTACTGCGGGCTGTAATCATTAGAAAACAACGGAAATTTTAGAGATTTCAAACCGCGATATAACTCTGTAGAAAAGAAGAAAAGAATTACCATGCGCAAATTTTCATTTTCTTCTTAATTATGCATCCAGACAACGATTTCTAATAACATTTTATGATTTCTGATACATGTATGTTAAAGTAAGTAAATCTTGAATATATCATCAACAATATCTGCATGATACTTGAATAAAATCGGCATTAATATCAGTATTTATCCAAACGAAATAACTAATAAATTCTTAGAGCGACTTTAAAAACGAATGTTTACGAATTTTAAAGTGTTTGGCTGCAAAATATAAATATTTTGATTTTCAATTATTTCTGCTCCACTCCTCATTTGGACTTTTAACCCCGTCACTGGTCAAAAGTTGTCTTTATAGTTCCGGTGTAACAGTTTATCTTTACCCCCTGGGTAGCTTTACCCCAAGGGGTAAAGATATCCCAGGATATCTTTACCCCCACTCTGGATATCTTGACCCCCGGGGGTAAAGATATCCCGGCTTGGATATCTTTACCCCCGGGGGTAAAGCTAAATTGGCCAGGATATCTTTACCCCCACCCCAACTTTTGGGTATAAACTATTTTTTTAATGCCCAATTTCTTCTTATTTGTAAGTGAAGCAAGATAGTGGACTCGATGTTTCACTTTAACATTTTTTGTTTCAGTCATGACTCGGACTAATGAACTACCCTTAGTAAGAAATATGACCATATTATAGAGGCAAATGATTATTTAATAACTTCTTTTTGCATATTTTCTTATTCAAAATGTTGCTTATGACAATCTTTCAAAATTCTTGCGTTATCCCTGTCAGTTGTGAAATAGGTGTGTAGAGAGTGGAAAGTTGGGGGTAAAGATATCCCCGCTGGGATATCTTTACCCCCGGGGGTTAAGCTAAACTGGCCAGGATATCTTTACCCCCATCCCCACTTTTGGGAATAAACTATTTTCTTCATGCCCAATTTCTTCTTATATGTAAGTGAAGCAAGATAGTGGACTCGATGTTTCACTTTTACATTTTTCGTTTCAATCATGACTCGGACTAATAGAACTACCCTTAGTAAGAAATAGGACCATATTATAGAGGCAAATGATTATTTAATAACTTCTTTTTGTATATTTTCTTATTCAAAATGTTGCTTATGACAATCTTTCATAATCTTGCATTATCCCTGTCAGCTGTGAAATGGGTGGTGGTGGTGAGTGGAAAGGCGGGGTTAAAGATATCCCGGCTGGGATATCTTTACCCCCTGGGGTAAAGCTAAACTGGCCAGGATATCTTTACCCCAACCCCAACTTTTGGGTATAAACTATTTCTTCATGCCCAATTTCTTCTTATATGTAAGTGAAGCAAGATAATGGACTCGATGTTTCACTTTAACATTTTTCATTAACTTCTTTTTGTATATTTGCTTAAAACAATCTTTCATAATCTTGAATTATCCCTGTCAGTTGTGAAATGGGTGGGAATGGTGAGTGGAAAGCTGGGTGTAAAGATATCTTTACCCCCGGGGGTAAAGCTAAACTGGCCAGGATATCTTTACCCCCATCCCCCATTTGGTATTTTAACTATTTTCTCAATGCCAAATTTGACTCTGACTAGCAGAAAAACCCTTTGTAAGAAATATGACCACATTATAGAGGCAAATGACTATCTAACCCAGACAAGCACATTTCCCAATGATGGAAGGTACATCTGATGTGCTATGGTTTATGGGTGACATTACGTTATCACAAGCTAGCCTGCATGAATCAGGATTTCACACCTCTACCATTGCTCATGGGTGAGGGTAAAGATAACCTGGCTGCGATACCTTCACCCCCCGGGGGGCAAAATATCCTCGCTGAGATACCTTCACCCCCACACTCCCAGTATTTCGAAAAACCCAAACAAGCACACTTATACCATATAAGTTGCATGAATCAGTTTTTCACAACTTCTACCATTGCTCATCTGTGGGGGTGCAGATATTCCGGCTGGGATAGTGTGACCCCTCCCCCAAAATCCAAGCACACTTCTCAACAATGGAAGGTACTACTGATGTCCAATGGTCTATGGTTGACATAACACTATCACAAGCTAGCTTGTATGAATCAGGATAACACATCTCTACCATTGCTCATGGGTTGGGGTAAAGATATCCCTTCAATCCCCCACAGAATATTTTTAGTGGGGAGGCGCGCGAAAAAACAGGTCACCTTTTTGCCCAACAAATCCTAAAGCAAACATAACTATCCAGGGTTGAAATGCAGATTTTAGGTGCTTCTGGGGCTTAAAATGGGGAGGGGGGGGGGGTGCAGACACGTAAAAACATGTATCTGAGTGGGAAAGGGTTAACTGAAATCTGGGAACATACTGAATTTTAGGCTAAAATGCATTAATTATATCTGAAATATTGTTTCTTGCAATAAAATGATGAAAAAACATTATTTTGGTCAGTTGGGATTTTCTTCATTAATTTAACCCTTTACCACTCAGGGATTTTGTGAATTTCGCTGATTTTCACAGTGTTGCACCTGACAGCAACTTCAACTAGCCATTGTTTCATATTGGATGGTCTGTTTTACACCAAACTCGGTATGAATGTTCACTGGGCAGTAGCCTTTCAAACGCAACCTTTCATGGCTTGATCTTTGTTGTCATGGTAAAGAGGGGGCATCTCAAAGTTGGCAAAAAATGTGTTTTCACATGAATTTTTGACCACATTTTAATCTTCGCACATCTGTCAAGGCAACAATTAAGGTGTTTGGCACTGGCCATTTTCACTGTTTGCAGCATGTTTTATCAGCATCAATTTTTAAGGCATTTTTAACCCCAGACACCCTCAGATATAAATTTTAGTGGCAGGGTGGGCCATACACCCAAATTTTTCGGGATGTGAGGGGGGCAAAGCACCCCCCTTCAATCACCCACAGAATATTTTTAGTGGGGAGGCGCGCGAAGAAACAGGTCACTTTTTGGCCCAACAAATCCTAAAGCAAACATAACTACCCAGGGTAGAAATGCAGATTTTAGGTGCTTCTTGGGGCTTAAAATGGGGGGGGGGGGGGGTGCAGACACATAAAAACACGTATTTGAGTGGGAAAGGGTTAAGGCAAAAAAATTCAATTTGTCAATATTTGCCAATTGATGAGTATTTTCCAGTCCGGTAAATGCCACTGGTAAATACCGGGGGTGGAATTTGCCGGTCAACCTTGGAATCTAACTTTTTACAAGGAAGGATTCCTGGAATCCTGTTTTCAAAATCCTAGTGAGAGCTCTGATTCAATACTTCATTTTTTTACCTTATATCAATATATAACTTGCAAAATGTTTTCAATTACATGTATTCAGTTAAATATAAGTATAGGTCATTTTAGAGACCTTGCTTCCAGTTTTGTGGGACTTTTACCCGACATTGAGATAAAATGACATCTCAAGCTCTGTCGCCCAATGAAACCAATAGGGCTTATAAGCTTGGATGGTCTGATTTGCACCGCTTTACCTGGGCAGGCTTAGATCCTCTAAGCAGTTTATCAGCGCTCGTGTGTGGTTGGATTTCAACTCTGCGTGGAAGCATCAGGCAGCCCATTTATTTCTTCAAGCCCCGATGGGCGGGGGCTGGCGCAATGACATGTAAACAAAGTCACATGTGTCAAAACATTGATTCTGTCTATTATAATACAGACTATATTATTAAAGGATAGTATATCTTTTCTCTCTGAAAGCTTGAAACTGGTCTGTCTATATTATTCTTTCTTTCTTTTTCTTTCATTACCCAAGTCTTTATTAGAAAATCACACTTAAAAACGGTTGATATTTCTATCTATTTATCTATCTTCCACAACATCTTAACCTCCGCAGAGGAGTGTGTGTGTGTGTGTGTGAATTCGGGTTTAACGTCGCTTTCAACAATTTTTCAGTCATATCACGACGGTGTCTGGTTGCGACAGGGAGCTCAATGCTCACATTTATAGTGCTGCCTCACTGAAGTATCATGTCCCAGACACATTACATGATACCACACCCAGTCACATTATCCTGACACTGGATCGACCAGTCCTAGCTCTTCCCCGTAAATCTGAGTGCCAAACGAGGAGCAGCTAGTACCATTTTTAACGACTTTGGTATGTCGCAGCCCGGGGTCGAACCCCAGACCTCCCGTTCCCCGGAGCGGACACTCTACCAACTGAGCTATCGGGGCCGGTCCTCCGCAGAGGACCTCAGATGGTGTTCCTGTAAAACCAAGTGCGGAAAAGGGGGCATAGCAAAGTGGGTGAAATGTGTTTGTACAGTGCGATCAAGAGGGTTGGTATAGTTAAAAGATAAAAATAGATACTGGCATTTAAGGTGTTGAGTGGACTACTAGGCAGACAGCTGTGCTGAACTGTGCCACGATAGGATGAACTGGTATGTGGGCTGGCAGGGCATTCCAGTAAAAGTGCGGGGAAAGAATGTGAACTTGTTGTAGTCTTTTAGAGCCATGATCCGTCTGTATGCAAGGGGATGATTTTTGGAAGAAGGACGAATGTTCCGGATCAGGTAGTCAGCAGGTATATATCTGCCAATACTTCTTAACCTCCAAGGAGGACTTTCAGAAGGGGTTCCAGTATACCAAGTACAATGTACTGAAGGGGGTTAACTGAAATAAAAGATAAGTACAGCAGGTAAAATGAGTTTGTACAGTGCGAGGAGGGTGTTAGTATAGTTAAAAGTAAAAACAGTGGCCAGTGACTAAGGGGACACATGCACCATCCGGCATACAGCAGGGGCTGACAAATCCATTGCCCGGCCGCTCGGGACAAGTTCGAAATCGCACCGGGTAGGTGCCCTTTGACCTCTCGACGCCCGGTTGGGCAAGTGCAAAAATCGTCTACAACTGTCAGTCTTTTTAGTCCTTAAATACGGTAAAACTAGACCAGTAAGTAAATCACAATAATTCCCGCTTTGTCGGTAACTCAGAGACAAAACCATCTGTGTTTTTATAACGGTTCAATTATGACACTATTGTTAATCCCTGTCATATGATTACCAATTAAACACGATTACCCGGCGGTGCGTGTCTTTCATTTGTGGTGTAATGTGTACCACCAGCGCTATCGATAAGCGTGACAAAGTGTGAAAATAAGATTAAGTTATGTCTCGAATTTGCGTTTATCCCTGCCATAAAATTTAATCCACAATCAATGTGAAAATGATTAAAAAGCTCCCAAGACGATTTGCATCATCTTACGGCAGTAAAAACGGACTATTCTACTATCTCGTGAATGGTTATGTTTTGGCGCCAAATAGCAGATGTTGGCGGGAAAAGTCAAATGTTTTAATGTTGGTAACCGCAGATTAGTCGCGCCTCTATCCACAACCGGTTAGCTATCGAGAAAATATTTTTTTACCGGTTCCAAACATTTTTCTATGAAAGAGATACGCCCCTATGTGCTTTAAGCGCCCGGTAACCTTACAAAATCTATCAAGATCAGGAATTGATACAATTAACCCTGAGCTCCCATCAGAGACACCGAATGGAAAGAAACACAAAAATGAAATAACTAGACCCTAATGAAAAGTGGTTGTGCTTGAAACTTGACATAAACCTTGGATTGGTCGTCATCATCATCACCATTGTCCCCCCACCCCCCCCCCCCCCCCCCCCCCCCCCCATCAAACACCACTGAGTTCCAAAATCCTGGGCAAGTAGGATTTTGAGCTGGGCAAGTGCAAAAATATTTTACTTGCCCGCTGGGCAAGTAGAAAATTTTTGGATTTGTCAGGTCCTGCACAGCATCACAAAACTGTGCCAGGGTGGGGTGCATAACTATTTGGTGGGGTAGAGCATTCCAATAAATAAAACACAAGAGGGCCCAGAGGGCCCTGGTTCGCTCACCTGATCCAAAGCATAACAAGTGGGCCCCGGGCAGGGTCAATTTTGGCCCCAGGGCTAAAATTTGAACAATCTTGGTAGAGGTCCACAAGATGAAGCTTCATATCGAATATGAAAGACCTGGGCTTTCTGGTTTCAGAGAAGATGATTTTAAAGGTTTACCCTGCATATAGAAGTCTATGTAAAACAAGATTTTCCCTATATAAGTCTATGTTAAACCAAAGGGCCCCTGAGAGGGGCATTTTTGGCCCCAGGGCTATAATTTGAACAATCTTGGTAGAGGTCCACTAGCTGAAGCTTCATAACAAATATCAAAGACCTAAGCCTTGTGTTTCAGAGAAGATGATTTTTAAAGATTTTCCCTATATAAGTCTATGTAAAATCAAAGGGCCACATGGCGGAGGCATTTTTGGTCTCAGGGCTATAATTTGAAAATCTTTATAGAGGTCCACTAGCTGAAGCTTCATAACAAATATCGAAGACCTAAGCCTTGAAGTTTCAGAGAAAAAGATTTTTCAAGATTTTCCCTATATAAGTCTATGTAAAACCAAAGGGCCCCAGAGTGGGGGCATTTTTGGCCCCAGGGCTATAATTTGAACAATCTTGGTAGAGGTCCACAAGATGAAGCTTCATACCAAATATCAAAGACCTGGGCCTTGCAGTTTCAGAGAAGAAGATTTTTCAAGATTTTCCCTATATAAGCCTATGTGAAACAAAAGGGCCCTGGTGCGGGGGCATTTTTGGCCGCAGCACTATAATTTTAACAATCTTGGTAGGGGTCCACTAGATGAAGCTTCATACCAAATATCAAAGACCTGGGCCTTGCCGTTTCAGAGAAGAAGATTTTTCAAGATTTTCCCTATATAAGCCCATGTAAAACCAAAGGGCCCCCGTGTGGGGGGCATTTTTAGCTCCAGCACTACAATTTGAACAATCTTGGTAGGGGTCCACTAGATGAAGCTTCATACCAAATATCAAAGACCTGGGCCTTGCAGTTTCAGAGAAGAAGATTTTTAAAGATTTTCCCTATATAAGCCTATGTAAAACAAAAGGGCCCTGGTGCGGAGGCATTTTTGGACCCAGCACTATAATTTGAACAATCTTGGTAGGGGTCCACTAGATGAAGCTTCATACCAAATATCAAAGACCTTGGCCTTGCGGTTTCAGAGAAGAAGATTTTTCAAGATTTTCCCTATATAAGCCCATGTAAAACCAAAGGGCCCCGGGGCGGAGGCATTTTTACAGGGCCTGACAAATCCAAAAATTTTCCACTTGCCCACCGGGCAAGTAAAATATTTTTGCACTTGCCCAGCTCAAAATCCTACTTGCCCATGATTTTGGAACTCAAAGTGGGGTTGGACGACCAACATTTATAAATATAATCCAAGGTTTCTGTCTAGTTTCAAGCAACACCACTTTCCATTTGGGTCTAGTTATTTCATGTCAGTGTTTATTTCCCTTTTGTGTCTCTGATTGGAGCTCGGGGTTAATTGTATCGATTCCTGATCATTGCATTCACTTCTATTTATTTCCCTCTGTGCGGTAATACGCTAGAAAATACTGTTGTTGTCACAGTCAATAACGATACCTTTCAAGTTAATTGCTGACATAATACCTTAACCGATTAGCAATTTAAGATACTGTTATATAAAACTCATTTAGCTTGACATGCGCGATAAACACGAGCTGCAGCCGATATAGATCTACTCAAAAGATCAGAAGTGTCAGGGCAGCGAGATAAAAGATTAAAAGAATGCAGTTTATTTAGCTTGCAATTTAATGATCAAACCAGAAGACGAGAACCCACTCTATCACAAACAAACCCAAACGTTCACACCCACCCTACAAGCAAGTTCAATGCGATCATCATTTCCGCCATCCAAATCGTCATCCACAAACCACCACTCCCATTTTTCTGCACGCGATCGGTAAATGACGTCATCCGACCCCAGCAACACCACACGTGTTTAACGTCATTGTTTTATTTTATTGGGGCGTATCTCTTTCATAAAAAAAAATGTTTGAAACCGGTAAAAAAATATTTTCTCGATAGCTAAACGGTTGTGGATAGAGGCGGGACTAACATTAAAACATTCGACTTTTTCCACCAGCGTCGCTATTTGGCGCCAAAACATAACCATCCACAAGATAGTAGAATAGTCCGTTTTTACTACCGTAAGATGTAGCAAATCGTCTTAGGAGCTATTAAATCATTTTCACATTGATTGTGGATTAAATTTTATGGCAGGGATAATCGCAAATTAGAGACAATCTTATTTTCACACCTTGTCACGCTTATCGATAGCGCTGGCGGTACACACTGCACCAGAAAAGAAAGACACGCACCGCCGGGCAATCCTGTTTAATTGGTAATTATATGACAGGGATTAACAATAGTGTCATAAATGAACTGTTATAAAAACATGGATGGTTTCGTCTCTGCATTGCCGACAAACCGGGAATTATTGTGATTTACTTACTGGTCTAGTTTTACTGTATTTAAGGACTCAAAAGACTGACGATTGTAGACGATTTTTTGCACTTGCCCGACCGGGCGTCGAAAGGTCAAAGTGCACCTGCCCGGCGCAATTTCGGACTTGTCCCGGGCGGCCGGGCAATGGATTTGTCAGCCCCTGTTTTTAGCTTCAGCACTATAATTTGAACAATCTTGGTAGGGGTCCACTAGATAAAGCTTCATACCAAATATCAAAGACCTGGGCCTTTCAGTTTCAGAGAAGAAGATTTTTAAAGATTTTCCCTATATAAGCCCATGTAAAACCAAAGGGCCCCCGTGCGGGGGCATTTTTGGCCCCAGCACTATAATTTGAACAATCTTGGTAGGAGTCCACTAGATGAAGCTTCATACCAAATATCAAAGACCTGGGCCTTGCAGTTTCAGAGGAGAAGATTTTTCAAGATTTTCCCTATATAAGCCCATGTAAAACCAAAGGGCCCCCCGTGCGGGGGTATTTTTAGCTCCAGCACTATAATTTGAACAATCTTGGTAGGGGTCCACTAGATGAAGCTTCAAACCAAATATCAAAGATCTGGGCCTTGCGGTCTCAGAGAAGAAGATTTTTTAAGTTTTCGGTGAAAAAAATCTATTTTTGGCTACTGTGACCTATATGTGCAACGGACCGGAACCATTTGAACAACTTTGAAAGGGGACCACCTAAGGATCATTCCTGTGAAGTTTGGACAAAATCCGATCAGCGGTTTAGGAGGAGATGTCGTTTGAAGAAAAGTTTACGGACGGACGCACGCACGGACGCACGACGGACAAAAAGTGATCCCAAAAGCTCACCTTGTCACTACGTGACAGGTGAGCTAAAAATGGTTCTGGGAAAGAATGAACATTGGTGCGTTAATTTACCGGAAGGGACCTAATTACCGGAACGGACCCATTTTCCTCCATTTTATGCATTTTATTAATACTTTCTTATTTTTTCAACTGCATATGGATTTCCGTGTGCAATATTATGAAACTTAAGTATTGTTACATTGTAGTATGACCATAGTGAAACAGAATTGCTTTAGATTATTTCAGACGAGATTAAACTTTTAATCTTGTAAACCCCACTTTTCTCTACAAAAACATAGTTTTCCAGAGTGTTCATTTCATGCGCTTGATAACGTGATTGTTTTTGTTTATTTCTTGTTGGTACGTTTGTCACCCCTTAGAACCCATGTGTGGGATATGCATTTTTTCTCATTTCTGCTGTTGATCATAGATCGTGGGTGCTCACTAGATCATTCTCATTTGGGTTTTCATAACGAACATCCACAATCTGTGTATCTGTGTTTAAAAAAGAAATACCGTATTGTGCTTAAAGATTGGGACACCTAAGGTTTTGGGACACGGTTGAAAATCTTGAAAATAATTATTTTTGACAGTCCAAAGATTTGGGACATACTAAAAATCACAAGAAAATTATGTAATTTTTCTTTCCAAAGAATTGGGACAGGTTTATTTTTACGAAAACGTAAGAAGAAAAATGCCGCACATGGCGATTTTTATTTTTCATGTTGTCAATCTTACCGTGCTGAAATGGAGATATTCAGAGCCGATTTTATCTGGAAAAGAATTATTCATCAATATACACCGAATTGAAATTAAAGAATTACAAGCATTAGCATTTCTGATCACCTAATAAGTTTATCATGTTTATTTGTGTCTGAACATAAATCTGGAAATGATTTTACTGACCCGTGGCCACCATTTTTTTAGATCCATATCATATGACCGCAACGTCACCAGTCATGTGGCAGTCACATGCAAATTTGCCTATTTTTATTATATTTTTGTTCTGTGTGTCTTTTTCCGCCATAAATAATATTTTTTAAAAGAAAAGAGGAAAATAATAATAAACAAGAGGGCCATGATGGCCCTGGATCGCTCACCTGATCCTATTGTACAAACGGAATTGTGGGTAATATATGGAGTAGAAGACATTTTGAGAAGTAGAAGTCATTTTTGATGAAATGACATCTCAAGCCCTGCCGCCCAATGAAACCAATGGGGTTTAAATGTATTGATGGTTCCACTTGCACCACTTTGCCTAGACAGGCTAAAACCTTCAAAGTGGTTTACCAAAACTCCTGTAGAAGCACCTTGCAGCCAAGGTGGGTGGGGGCCAAAAATTTCAAAAGACATCTGTCTCTAAAAGGAAGCAATTTTATAGGAATGTTCCATGAGTGACCCTCTAACAAAATTGCTAAAAATATTTTGCTTAACTGAGCATGATGGCCACCACAGCTAAAAACCTCAAACCTCATTCCTGTCGAATATTTTCATAATCAATCCACTGGTTAAGGAAAAGAAGTTGTTTAAAGGTTTTGTTCACCAGAGCGGCATAGTTTGAGCAATTTTGGTGGAGGGTCACCCAAGGAACATTCCTGTCAAGTAATTTCAAAATCCGTCCACTGGTTAAGGAGAAGAAGTCGTTTAAAGGTTTTTCTATTTTTAGCTCTGGCAGCCATCTTGTTCACCAGAGCAGAATGGTTTGAGCACTTTTTGTAGAGGGTCACCCAAGGAACATTCCTGTGAAGTTATTTCAAAATCCATCTACGGATTAAGGAGAAGAAGTTGTTTAAAGTTTTTTCTATTTTTAGCTCTGGTGGCCATTTTATTCAACCGAGCAGAACGGTTTGAGCAATTGTGGTAGAGGGTCACCGAAGGAACATTCCTGTGAAATAATTTCAAAATCCATCCACTTGTTAAGGAGAAGTCATTTAAAGGTTTTTCTATTTTTAGCTCTGGCGGTCATTTTGTTGACCTGAGCGGAACGGTTTGAGCAATTTTGGTAGAGGGTCACCCAAGGAACATTCTGGTGAAATAATTTCAAAATCCATCCACTGGTGAAGGAGAAAAGTGCGTTTGAAGGTTATTCTATTTTTAGCTCTGGCGGCCATTTTGTTAACCCGAGCTGAACAGTCTGAGCAATTTTGGTGGAGGGCCACCCAAGGAACATTCCTGTTAAGTGATTTCAAAATCCATCCGCTGGTAAAGGAGAAGTCGTTTAAAGGTTTTTCTATTTTAAGCTCTGGCGGCCATTTTGTTCACCCGAGCGGAACAGTATGAGCAATTTTGGTAGAGGGTCACCAAACAAACATTCCTGTGAAATAATTTCAAAATCCATCCACTGGTTATGGAGAAGAAGTCTTTTAAAGGTTTTTCTATTTTTAGCTCTGGCGGCCATTTTGTTCACCCGAGGGGAACAGTATGAGCAATTTTTGTAGAGGTTTACCAAAGGAACATTCCTTCGAAATAATTTCAAAATCCATCCACTGTTTAAGGAGAAGAAGGTGTTTACAGGTTTGTTCTATTTTTAGCTCTGGTGGCCATTTTGTTCACCCTAGCGGAACTGTTTGAGCAATTTTGGTAGAGGATCCCCCAAGGAACATTCCAGTGTAATAATTTCAAAATCCATCCACTGGTTAAGGAGAAAAAGTCGTTTAAAGCTTTTTCTATTTTTAGCTCTGGCGGCCATTTTGTTGACCCGAGCGGAACGGTTTGGGTAATTTTGGTAGAGGGTCACCGAAGGAACATTCCTGTGAAGTAATTTCAAAATCCATCCACTAGTTAAGGAGAAAAAGTCGTTTAAAGCTTTTTCTATTTTTAGCTCTGGCGGCCATTTTGTTCACCCGAGCGGAACGGTTTGAGCAATTTTGGTTGAGGGTCACCCAAAGAACATTCCTGTCAAGTAATTTCGAAATCCATCCACTGGTTAAGGAGAAGAAGTCCTTTAAAGGTTTTTCTATTTTTAGCTCTGGTGGCCATTTTGTTCACCCGAGCGGAATGGTTTGAGCAATTTTGGTAGAGGGGCACCCAAGAAACCTTCCTGTGCAATAATTTCAAAATCCATCCACTGGTTAAGGAGAAGAAGTTGTTTAAAGGTTTTTCTATTTTTAGCTCTGGCGGCCATTTTGTTCACCCGAGCTGAACGGTTTGAGCAATTTTGGTAGAGGGTCATCCAAGGAACATTCCTGTGAAACAATTTCAAAATCCATCCACTGGTTAAGCAGAAGTCGTTTAAAGAATTTTCTATTTTTAGCTCTGGCGGCCATCTTGTTCACCCGAGCGGAACAGTTTGAGCAATTTTGGTAGAGGATCACCCAAGGAGCATTCCTGTGAAATTAGATCAAAATCTGTCCAGCAGTTTTGGAGGAGAAGTTGTTTAAAGCAAAAGTTGACGATGGACGCACGCACGCACGGACGACGGACGACGGACAAAGACTGATCCCAAAAGCTCACCTTGAGCACTTCGTGCTCAGGTGAGCTAAAAAAAACACCGACCAAATAATAAATAAAACTACGTTCTCAGCCGATAACTTCAGGGCAAATGGAAGGTGCACTTCTCAATCCTATTTTCTTCTGTATAACAGACGGACCAGAAAAATCATGAAACTTTTTTATCTTCATTTCAAAATTTTCCATTTTGCATGCTTGCTGATTGGTTTGTTTGATAGATTGTTTGTTCCTTTTTGTTTTCTGCGAGCGGCCGAGACTCAGATCAGTCAACGCAGGTTTCCACATGACAGGGCCATAATTCCACTTATCAAATTTATTGTTGGCCTTGAAACGACGACATGGGGCTAATGTGAGCCTCGGCATTTCACAGTTTTGTTTTTGATGTTTCAGTTTTATTAGTCAGAAATAAACAGTGTAGTAAATGTTTTGATAGTCTTATTATCATTTGACATCCTGGGTATATGGTCGCCTTTGTCATGGGAAAACGGACCTTATGAAAAGTGACAAGAAAATGCAGATCAGTTTATGAGTAAATCTTCAATATTCTGAAAAGTGTTACTTCTTGTTACTTATTATACACGTCCGACAAGTAGCCTTATTTTAGTACTCTTTCACTCTTATTCTCTCTTTACCTTTTTCCCCTTATTGAGGGATCTTTACTCGACCAGAACAACACCAAGTACTCTGATTGTGTCATTAACATTGAATGGCAGCCAACAAACGAAGTGTGAAGACTGCACATGTCTCCATTGATCTTTTAATCCTTTCAGACACCTGCCCACTGTGAACATGATAAAACCCATGTTTTTGTGGCAAGTCGTCTGATCAGGTTCTATACGATAATGGGTCTTGTATGTGAAGAACATATTGATTATGACTGTTGCTGTCATTTTTAAGGGAATGAGTTTGCTCCATTTAGCAACAGTTCGGTTTAGAATTTGCTGTATCTGGAAACATAAACGCTTTGTTCGAGGAGCTAAGACAAACAGCAAACAATAACGGGTCAACGTGGCGCAAACGGCGATATGACGTGACGATGTCGTATCACTGACGGCCCGTCAGTAGTCAGCTATTGTGTGCTAGCTGGGGTTGACGTTACCTGTGTCAGCAGAAAATTTGATGGACTGTCTACACATTTAAAAACCTTAAGACCGGTACATCGATCATTCTTAAAATTGAACAACATCCTTTGAACTCTATTTCGGAACCTCTTCAAAAGGTACCGACACCGTAATGTGCCGATCACGAAAGTGTAACTGTCCACCTGGGCTATTTAGTAATTCTTGTTTGCAGCAAATTACTTGCAAACATCTGATTTATGTAGACTTGGGTCAAATAAGGAGATTAAGGATAATTAAAGAAATGAACATGGCAATCAAGAGGTAATTATTTATTTATTACCGGGTTTTGTAAAAACACAGTATCTATCAATTACGAACAGATCAGTTTCATTATTTCTTTGTCGATATGCCCCAATACTTTTGGCTGTATTGCGGCGCATTGCGACTACCCCTTCGACCCCAAACCAAAGTTTTGGGACACCTAAAAAAATAAATTATTTTTCCTCGAGCTAAATATCGGGACAGCTCAAAAAGTAATTTTTTTTTCTGTCCCAATTTTTAAGCACAATATGGTAAGAAAGACATCCCAAAATCACATCTGAAATGCCCACAGCCATGTTGCGGATTTTTTTCTTTTCTTTCTCTTTTTAATCACAACTTTATTGATTATCTAATGTCAAAAGTCTTCACAAAGGCAAAAATCACCCACCAGCCCCACAAAAGGGCCGGTCTACATACATAACGATGGGTAACCATGGGTGACCCAGAGGGTATATAAAGAGCGAAAATCACACAGCTCGTCACAAATCTGTGACAAGCGCACACATCCTCTGATGAAAGCCTACTAGTACTATTAGGCAGAAACTAGTCAGGAATTAATCGCTATGAGTCACAATGAGCAAGACCACGGCGCGACCAATCTCAGTCATCAGCCACACACCTCCAGCTTTTATTTATTATCTAGTTTCACTTAAGCAATAGTCTGAGATATCAGTGTAACGAGATAACAATAATCAACTATAACATGACTCAAACAAGAGGCCCATGGGCCACAATGCTCACCAGATCTCAGGAGGCCACTGCCCACTGGCAGCAATGTATTTTAATTAACCATGGAAGCCCTGTGCCCAAGGATGCTACAGATAAAATTTGGATCCAATCAGCCTAGTGGCTTCAGATTCTGATGTCGCTTGAATGTGTTGTTGCCTGACAATAGATCACAATTGACAATTTCCCATCTGTGGCAACAAATAGGCCAAAAGGAACATTATTAAAGGAACATTTCTATGAAAGTGTGGCAAAATATCTTGAAAGACATTAATGTCATTTTTCAATGTTCCCCATTATAAGTCAATGGAAACTCTTAACTTGGTATAGCAAACAAACCAAAGAGCTAAATTTCATAAACTAGAGCTCAGGTGGACCCTGGTTGGTGCCAATAAATGCATCTAATCAAAAGAAACAGAGAGTCAGAGACATATATGGTTTAGCAGTGGGGATATGTATGGTTCCAGAGATGCGAGGCCTTTTAAGCAATGGAGGGATTCGGGCATGGCAGATCCCAGAAAAGCCCAAGATTGTTGTC
The DNA here is from genome assembly GCA_963580285.1 of Lucinisca nassula. Lineage (NCBI taxonomy): Eukaryota > Metazoa > Mollusca > Bivalvia > Lucinida > Lucinidae > Lucinisca > Lucinisca nassula. The sequence goes on along the minus strand of OY757011.1, from coordinate 65,051,733 downwards.
ACTGAATATGTCTTATCATAAGGACCAAGAGTATATATGGTTAAACGGTGGGGATCTGAATGGTTTCTGAGATATGAGGCCCTTTTATGAGTGGTAGGATGAGAAATGGTCCCTGCGGACCCCCCCCCCCAAGATGGGGATGGCTGAATGTGTCTATTAACAATGTACAAGAATATATGTGATTATAGGATGGGGAATTGAATGGTTTCTGAGATATATGGCCTATTATGAATTGGAGTGTTATCATAAGGAACAAGAATATATATGGTTAAGGGGTGGGGATCTGAACAGTATCTGAGATATATGGATTTTAATGAATAAAGGGGTGGGGCATGGCCCGTGGCACCCCGGGGGGACCCCCATGCTGGTGTCACTGATTGGGTCTTATCACAAGGAACAAGAATATATATGGTTTAGGGTTAGGGCTCGGAACAGTTTCTCAGATATATGGTCTTTTGTGAAGTCAAGGGGTGGCACATCCTGGGGGACCCCCAAGTTGGTGTCACTGAAAGCAACTTATCATAAGGAATGAGAATATATATAGTTTATGGGTGGGGATCTCAATGGTTTCGGAGATAAATGGCATTTAATGAAGTGGAGAGGGTGAGGCATGTCCCCGGCACATCCCGGGGGACCCACAGGTTTGTGTCACTTAATGTGTCTTATCATAAGGAACAAGAATATACATGGTTTAGGGGTGGGGATCTGAATGGTTTCCGAGATAAATGGCCTTTTATGAAGTGGAGGGATCGGGGCATGTCCCCGGCATATCCCAGGGGACCTCCAGGTTGGCGTCACTTAATGCATCTTATCATAAGGAACAAGAATATATATGGTTTAGGGGTGGGGATCTGTAAGGTTTCTGAGATATAAGGCATTTTATGAAGTGGAGGGGGTGGGGCCTGGCCCCAGCACAACCTAGGGGACCCCCAGGTTCGCAAAAAAGCATAGGGCTAAGAGAAGTTTACTCAAGGAACATTTCTATGTAAGTTTTGTCAACATATCTACAATGACTTGGCAGTAAATGCCATTTTTCAGTTTTCCCCATTATAAGTCAATTGAAACTCTAAGTTGCCATAGCAACAAAACTAAAAGGCCAAATTTCATAAAAAAACATAAAACCTGTAAAGGCAAATATGGTGAATATTGTCATTAAGTCTCTGCCTTCTAGAGCATATGGTTTCTGACGAGATGATTTTTTAAGTATTTTTTTTTTTTTTTTGCATTTTGGTTTCCATGGCAACCAATAAAAATGAGCAGTAGGCCTAAAATCATATGGCAGATAGTAGATTGCCTAAGGAACATTCCTATGAAAGTTTTGTCAAAATATCTGCAGAGGCTTGGCAGTAAATGCCATTTTTCAATTTTCCCCATTATAAGTCTATGGAAACACAAACTTTCAATCCCACAGCCCAAAAATGCTACAGATAAAATTTGGGCCCAATCGGCCCAGTGGCTTCAGAGGAGATGTCGTTTGAAAGTGTTGACGCAGACGACGGACAACTGCCTTTCCTATAAGCTCACCCGGAACCTTCGGCTCTGGTGAGCGAAAAAGCCAAAGAACATCAAGTTAACAAGTCAGTTAAATGAAGACCCCACAACCCTACTTATATAGAGAAAACAGGGGTCCATTGGGGTATTCATTATTTTCCTTACTTTTGCTCAAAATCATAAATTGTGGGTACTCGTCAGAACCGCCTCACTGGGGTGGTTCTGATGAGCACCTACCACTTAGGTTTGCAGTATAAATAAGAAACTAGAGCCAGTGTTTATGAAACACAATGCCCCCAACTGCTTGACCCTAACACTGCTTGTCCCTAACAGTAATTGAGATATCTTGTTTTTATGTGGCTGTAATGCTGAAATTACACAAGAAAAGCTGTAGTTAATCATCTACTCATCATCCCTGACCAGTCTGTGAAGTTTCGGGGAAAAACCTAAAATAGTTTTTTAGATATCTTGCTTACAAACTTAAAACGCGAAAAATTTCAAAGGGCCATAACTCAAGAAAAAAATTTCGGATTTTTTTCAAAAGTTAATCAGTTCATCTACTCATCATCCCCAACCAGCCTGTAAAGTTTCAGGGCAATAGCTCAAACAATTTTTGAGATATCTTGCTTACAAGCTGAAAACACGAAAAAAAATCAAAGGGCCATAACTCAAGAAAAAAAAATTGGATTTTTTTCAAAAGTTAATCAGTTCATCTACTCATCATACCCAACCAGTCTGTGAAGTTTTGGGGAAAAACCTCATATAGTTTTTGAGATATCTTGCTTACAAACTTAAAACGCGAAAAATTTCAAAGGGCCATAACTCAAGAAAAAAATATAGGATTTTTTTTCAACAGTTAATCAGTTCATCTACACATCATCCCAAACCAGCTTGTAAAGTTGCAGGGCAATCGCTCAAACAATTATTGAGATATCTTGCTTACAAGCTGAAAACACGAAAAAAATCTAGGGCCATAACTCAAGAAAAAAAATCGGATTTTTTTCAAAAGTTGATCAGTTCATCTACTCATCATCCCCGACAAGTCTGTGAAGTTTCGGGGAAAAACCTCAAATAGTTTTTTAGATATCTTGCTTACAAACTTAAAACGCGAAAAATTTCAAAGGGCCATAACGCAAGAAAAAAATTTCGGATTTTTTTCAAAAGTTAATCAGTTCATCTACTCATCATCCCCAACCAGCATGTAAAGTTTCAGGGCAATAGCTCAAACAGTTTTTGAGATATCTTGCTTACAAGATTTCATAGTATTTTTTGCAAAGGGGCATAACTCAAAAAAGGGGCATAATCCTGACGAGAAAAAAAACACGGGTCAATTATTTTTTCATGAGGAATCCATATATGAAATTTCAAAAACCTAGCACCCATGGTTCTAAAGTTATGCTATGCAGTAAAAAGTGGGACGGACGTAAGGACGGAAGGACGGACGGACGAACAGGGCAAAACCAATATGCCAAAACGCGAAAAATTTCAAAGGGCCATAACTCAAGAAAAAAATTTCGGATTTTTTTCAAAAGTTAATCAGTTCATCTACTCATCATCCCCAACCAGCCTGTAAAGTTTCAGGGCAATAGCTCAAACAATTTTTGAGATATCTTGCTTACAAGCTGAAAACACGAAAAAAATCAAAGGGCCATAACTCAAGAAAAAAAATTGGATTTTTTTCAAAAGTTAATCAGTTCATCTACTCATCATACCCAACCAGTCTGTGAAGTTTTGGGGAAAAACCTCATATAGTTTTTGAGATATCTTGCTTACAAACTTAAAACGCGAAAAATTTCAAAGGGCCATAACTCAAGAAAAAAATATAGGATTTTTTTTCAACAGTTAATCAGTTCATCTACACATCATCCCAAACCAGCTTGTAAAGTTGCAGGGCAATCGCTCAAACAATTATTGAGATATCTTGCTTACAAGCTGAAAACACGAAAAAAATCTAAGGGCCATAACTCAAGAAAAAAAAATCGGATTTTTTTCAAAAGTTGATCAGTTCATCTACTCATCATCCCCGACAAGTCTGTGAAGTTTCGGGGAAAAACCTCAAATAGTTTTTTTAGATATCTTGCTTACAAACTTAAAACGCGAAAAATTTCAAAGGGCCATAACTCAAGAAAAAAATTTCGGATTTTTTTCAAAAGTTAATCAGTTCATCTACTCATCATCCCCAACCAGCATGTAAAGTTTCAGGGCAATAGCTCAAACAGTTTTTGAGATATCTTGCTCACAAGATTTCATAGTATTTTTTGCAAAGGGGCATAACTCAAAAAAGGGGCATAATCCTGACGAGAAAAAAAACACGGGTCAATTATTTTTTCATGAGGAATCCATATATGAAATTTCAAAAACCTAGCACCCATGGTTCTAAAGTTATGCTATGCAGTAAAAAGTGGGACGGACGTAAGGACGGAAGGACGGAAGGATGCCAAAACGCGAAAAATTTCAAAGGGCCATAACTCAAGAAAAAAATTTCGGATTTTTTTCAAAAGTTAATCAGTTCATCTACTCATCATCCCCAACCAGCCTGTAAAGTTTCAGGGCAATAGCTCAAACAATTTTTGAGATATCTTGCTTACAAGCTGAAAACACGAAAAAAATCAAAGGGCCATAACTCAAGAAAAAAAAATTGGATTTTTTTCAAAAGTTAATCAGTTCATCTACTCATCATACCCAACCAGTCTGTGAAGTTTTGGGGAAAAACCTCATATAGTTTTTGAGATATCTTGCTTACAAACTTAAAACGCGAAAAATTTCAAAGGGCCATAACTCAAGAAAAAAATATAGGATTTTTTTTCAACAGTTAATCAGTTCATCTACACATCATCCCAAACCAGCTTGTAAAGTTGCAGGGCAATCGCTCAAACAATTATTGAGATATCTTGCTTACAAGCTGAAAACACGAAAAAAATCTAAGGGCCATAACTCAAGAAAAAAAAATCGGATTTTTTTCAAAAGTTGATCAGTTCATCTACTCATCATCCCCGACAAGTCTGTGAAGTTTCGGGGAAAAACCTCAAATAGTTTTTTTAGATATCTTGCTTACAAACTTAAAACGCGAAAAATTTCAAAGGGCCATAACTCAAGAAAAAAATTTCGGATTTTTTTCAAAAGTTAATCAGTTCATCTACTCATCATCCCCAACCAGCATGTAAAGTTTCAGGGCAATAGCTCAAACAGTTTTTGAGATATCTTGCTTACAAGATTTCATAGTATTTTTTGCAAAGGGGCATAACTCAAAAAAGGGGCATAATCCTGACGAGAAAAAAAACACGGGTCAATTATTTTTTCATGAGGAATCCATATATGAAATTTCAAAAACCTAGCACCCATGGTTCTAAAGTTATGCTATGCAGTAAAAAGTGGGACGGACGTAAGGACGGAAGGACGGACGGACGAACAGGGCAAAACCAATATGCCCCCACAACTTCTTCGAAGTTGGGGGCATAAAAATACATGTATCAAAGATTTTCATCAGAAAACTCATTTTGAATGCACTGTGTCACACTGATGTGTTTGCGTAACGTTAATTAATAAATGGATTCGTAAACTGGCGAGATGTTTATACAAGAGGGCCATGATAGCCCTGGATCGCTCACCTGATCCGTAGAGTAACAAGTGGGCCCCAGGGAGGGCCATTACTGACCCCAGGGCTACAATGTGCATAATGTTGAGGGAGGTCTAAAAAGGTGAAGCTTCATACCAAATATCAACAAAGGCTATAATATGAACAATCTTGGCAAAGGTCCACTAGTTGAAGCTACACACCAAATATCAAAGACCTGGGCCTTGCGGTTTCAGAGAAGAAGGGTTTTTTTAAAGATATTTATTCCCTGCGTAAGCCTATGAAAAACCAAATGGCCCGGGGGGAGGGGGGGGGGGGATTTCAAAGATTATCTCTATATAAGTCTATGTAAAACAAAAGGGCCCCCGAGGGACATTTTTGGTCTCAGGGTTGTAATTTGAACAATCTTGGTAGAGGTCCACTAGATGAAGCTCAATACCAAATATCAAAGAAAATGAGCCTTGCAGTTTCAGAGAAGAAGATTTTTAAAGATTTCCCTATGTAAGTCTATGTAAAACCAAAGAGTCTTGGGGCGGGGGGCATTTTTGATCCCAGGGCTATAATTTGAAAATCTTGATATAGTTCCACTAGATGAAACTTCACACCAAATATCAAAGACCTTGGCCTTGCTGTTTCAGAGAATAAGATTTTCAAAGATTATCTCTATGTAAGTCTATATAAAACCAAAGGGCCCCAGGGCGGGGACATTTGTGGCCCAAAGGCTATAATTTGAATAATCTTGGTACAGGTACACTAGATGAAGCTCCATACCAAATTTCAAAGACATGGGCCTTGCAGTTTCAGAGAAGAACTTTTTTAAAGATTTCCCACTATAAGTCTATGTAAAACCAAAGGGTCTTGGGGCGGGGGCATTTTTGGCCTGAGGGCTAGAATTTGAACAATCTTGATAGAGGTCGACTAGATGAAATTTCACACCAAATATCAAAGACCTAGGCCTTGTGGGTTCACAGAAGAAGATTTTTAAAGATTTTCCCTATATAAGTCTATGTAAAACAAAAGGGCCCCCTGAGGGACATTTTTGGTCTCAGGGTTGTAATTTGAACAATCTTGGTAGAGGTCCACTAGATGAAGCTCAATACAAAAATATCAAAGAAAATGAGCCTTGCAGTTTCAGAGAAGAAGATTTTTCAAGATTTTCCCTATATAAGTCTATGTAAAACCAAAGGGCCCCGGAGCGGGGGCATTTTTGGCCAAAGGGCTATAATTTGAACAATCTTGGTAGAGGTCCACAAGATGAAGCTTCATACCAAATATCAAAGACCTGGTCCTTGCAGTTTGAGAGAAGAAGATTTTTAATGATTTTCCCTATAATTATATGCCCATGTAAAACAAAAGGGCCCTGGGGCGGGGGCATTTTTGGTCCCAGCACTATAATTTGAACAATCTTGGTAGGGGTCCACTAGATGAAGCTTCATTCCAAATAGCAAAGACCTGGTCCTTGCAGTTTGAGAGACGAAGATTTTTAAAGATTTTCCCTATAATTATATGCACATGTAAAACCAAAGGGCCCTGGGGCGGGGGCATTTTTGGCCCCAGCACTATAATTTGAACAATCTTGGTAGGGGTCTACTAGATGAAGCTTCATATCAAATATAAAAGACCTGGGCCTTGAGGTTTCACGGAAAAATATTTTTACAGATTTTCCCTATATGAGCCCATGTAAAACCAAAGGGCCCCGGGGCGTGGGCATTTTTGGCCCCAGCACTATTATTTGAACAATCTTGATGAAGGGTCCACTAGATGAAGCTTCATACCAAAAATCAAAGACCTGGGCCTTGTTGTTTCAGAGAAGAAGATTTTCGAAGATTTTCCTATATAAGCCCATGTAAAACCAAAGGGCCCTGGAGCAGGGGTATTTTCGGCCCCAGCACTATAATTTGAACAATCTTGGTAGGGGTCCACTAAATGAAGCTTCATATCAAAGACCTGGGCCTGGCCGTTTCAGAGAAGAAGATTTTTTAAGTTTTTGGTGAAAAAATCTATTTTTGGCTCCTGTGACCTATATGTGCAATGGACCTGAACCATTTGAACAACTTTGAAAGGGGACCACCTAAGGATCATTCCTGTGAAGTTTGGTCAAAATCCGATCAGTGGTTTTGGAGGAGATGTCATTTGAAGAAATTGTTTACGCACGGATGACAGACAAAAAGTGATCCTAATATAAAACACAAGAGGGCCATGATGGCCCTGGATCGCTCACCTGATCCATAGAGTAACAAGCTGGACCCGGGGAGTGCCATTATTAACCCCAGGGCTATAATGTGCATAATGTTCAGAGACGTCTAAAAAGGTGAAGCTTCATACCAAATATCAACAAAGGCTATAATTTGAACAATCTTGGCAAAGGTCCACTAGATATGCTACATACCAAATATCAAAGACCTGGGCCTTGCGGTTTCAGAGAAGAAGATTTTTATTAAAGATATTCCCTACATAAGCCTATATAAAACCAAATGGCTCCAGGGCGGGGTCATTTTTGGCCTCAGGGCTATAATTTAAACAATCTTGATAGAGGTCCACTAGAGGAAGCTTCACACCAAATATCAAAGACCATGGCCTTGCTGTTTCAGAAGAAGATTTTTAAGGAATATCTCTATATAAGTCTATGTAAAACCAAAGGGCCCCAGGTCGGGGGCAGTTTTGGCCCTAGCACTATAATTTGAACAATCTTGGTAGGGGTCCACTAGATGAAGCTTCATACCAAATAGCAAAGACCTGGCCCTTGGGGTTTCCGAGAAGAAGATTTTTAAAGATTTTCCCCATATAAGCCCATGTAAAACCATAGGGCCCCATGGCGGTGGCATTTTTAGCCCAAGCACTATAATTTGAACAATCTTGGTAGGAGTCCACTAGATGAAGCTTCATACCAAATATCAAAGTCCTGGGCCTTGGGGTTTCAGAGAAGAAGATTTTTAAAGATTTTCCCTATATAAGCCCATTTAAAACCAAAGGGCCCAGGAGTGGGGGGGGGGGGAAGAAGGACCATGGCCGAGTGGGATGAAGCTTCATACCAAATATCAAAGACATGGGCCTTACGGTTTCAGAGAAGAAAATTTTTTAAGATTTTAAGATTTTCCCTATATAAGCCCATGTAAAACCAAAGGGCCCCGGAGAGGGGGCATATTTGACCCCAGCACTATAATTTGAACACTCTTGGTAGGGGTCCCCTAGATGAAGCTTCATACCAAATATCAAAGACCTGGGCCTTACGGTTTCAGAGAAGAAGATTTTTAAAGCTCTTCCCTATATAAGCCCATGTAAAACCAAAGGGCCCTGGAGCTGGGGCAAACTATAATTTGAACAATCTTGGTAGGGGTCCACTAGATGAAGCTTCATACCAAATATCAAAGACCTGGGCCTTGCGGTTTCAGAGAAGAAGATTTTTAAAGATTTTCCCTATATAAGCCCATGTAAAACCAAAGGGCCCCGGAGCGGGGGCATTTTTGGCTCCAGCACTATAATTTGAACAATCTTGGTAGGGGTCCACTAGATGAAGCTTCATACCAAATATCAAAGACCTGGCCCTTGGGGTTTCCGAGAAGAAGATTTTTAAAGATTTTCCCCATATAAGCCCATGTAAAACCATAGGGCCCCATGGCGGTGGCATTTTTAGCCCAAGCACTATAATTTGAACAATCTTGGTAGGAGTCCACTAGATGAAGCTTCATACCAAATATCAAAGTCCTGGGCCTTGAGGTTTCAGAGAAGAAGATTTTTAAAGATTTTCCCTATATAAGCCCATTTAAAACCAAAGGGCCCAGGAGTGGGGGGGGGGGGGAAGAAGGACCATGGCCGAGTGGGATGAAGCTTCATACCAAATATCAAAGACATGGGCCTTACGGTTTCAGAGAAGAAATTTTTTTAAGATTTTAAGATTTTCCCTATATAAGCCCATGTAAAACCAAAGGGCCCCGGAGAGGGGGCATATTTGACCCCAGCACTATAATTTGAACACTCTTGGTAGGGGTCCCCTAGATGAAGCTTCATACCAAATATCAAAGACCTGGGCCTTACGGTTTCAGAGAAGAAGATTTTTAAAGCTCTTCCCTATATAAGCCCATGTAAAACCAAAGGGCCCTGGAGCTGGGGCAAACTATAATTTGAACAATCTTGGTAGGGGTCCACTAGATGAAGCTTCATACCAAATATCAAAGACCTGGGCCTTGCGGTTTCAGAGAAGAAGATTTTTAAAGATTTTCCCTATATAAGCCCATGTAAAACCAAAGGGCCCCGGAGCAGGGGCATTTTTGGCTCCAGCACTATAATTTGAACAATCTTGGTAGGGGTCCACTAGATGAAGCTTCATACCAAATATCAAAGACCTGGGCCTTACGGTTTCAGAGAAGAAGATTTTTAAAGATTTTCCCTACATAAGCCCATGTAAAACCAAAGGGCCCCGGAGCGGGGGCATTTTTTGCCCCAGCACTATAATTTGAACAATCTTGGTAGGGGTCCACCAGATGAAGCTTCATACCAAATATCAAAGACCTGGGCCTTGTGGTTTCAGAGAAGAAGATTTTTTAATCTTTTGGTGAAAAAAAATCTGTTTTTGGCTCCTATGACCTAGATGTGCAACGGACCGGAACCATTTGAACAACTTTGAAAGGGGACCACCTAAGGATCATTCCTGTGAAGTTTGGTCAAAATCCGATCAGTGGTTTTGGAGGAGATGTCATTTGAAGAAATTGTTTACGCACGGATGACAGACAAAAAGTGATCCTAATATAAAACACAAGAGGGCCATGATGGCCCTGGATCGCTCACCTGATCCATTGAGTAACAAGCTGGACCCGGGGAGTGCCATTATTAACCCCAGGGCTATAATGTGCATAATGTTCAGAGACGTCTAAAAAGGTGAAGCTTCATACCAAATATCAACAAAGGCTATAATTTGAACAATCTTGGCAAAGGTCCACTAGATATGCTACATACCAAATATCAAAGACCTGGGCCTTGCGGTTTCAGAGAAGAAGATTTTTATTAAAGATATTCCCTACATAAGCCTATATAAAACCAAATGGCTCCAGGGCGGGGTCATTTTTGGCCTCAGGGCTATAATTTAAACAATCTTGATAGAGGTCCACTAGAGGAAGCTTCACACCAAATATCAAAGACCATGGCCTTGCTGTTTCAGAAGAAGATTTTTAAGGAATATCTCTATATAAGTCTATGTAAAACCAAAGGGCCCCAGGTCGGGGGCAGTTTTGGCCCTAGCACTATAATTTGAACAATCTTGGTAGGGGTCCACTAGATGAAGCTTCATACCAAATAGCAAAGACCTGGCCCTTGGGGTTTCCGAGAAGAAGATTTTTAAAGATTTTCCCCATATAAGCCCATGTAAAACCATAGGGCCCCATGGCGGTGGCATTTTTAGCCCAAGCACTATAATTTGAACAATCTTGGTAGGAGTCCACTAGATGAAGCTTCATACCAAATATCAAAGTCCTGGGCCTTGGGGTTTCAGAGAAGAAGATTTTTAAAGATTTTCCCTATATAAGCCCATTTAAAACCAAAGGGCCCAGGAGTGGGGGGGGGGGAAGAAGGACCATGGCCGAGTGGGATGAAGCTTCATACCAAATATCAAAGACATGGGCCTTACGGTTTCAGAGAAGAAAATTTTTTAAGATTTTAAGATTTTCCCTATATAAGCCCATGTAAAACCAAAGGGCCCCGGAGAGGGGGCATATTTGACCCCAGCACTATAATTTGAACACTCTTGGTAGGGGTCCCCTAGATGAAGCTTCATACCAAATATCAAAGACCTGGGCCTTACGGTTTCAGAGAAGAAGATTTTTAAAGCTCTTCCCTATATAAGCCCATGTAAAACCAAAGGGCCCTGGAGCTGGGGCAAACTATAATTTGAACAATCTTGGTAGGGGTCCACTAGATGAAGCTTCATACCAAATATCAAAGACCTGGGCCTTGCGGTTTCAGAGAAGAAGATTTTTAAAGATTTTCCCTATATAAGCCCATGTAAAACCAAAGGGCCCCGGAGCGGGGGCATTTTTGGCTCCAGCACTATAATTTCAACAATCTTGGTAGGGGTCCACTAGATGAAGCTTCATACCAAATATCAAAGACCTGGGCCTTACGGTTTCAGAGAAGAAGATTTTTAAAGATTTTCCCTACATAAGCCCATGTAAAACCAAAGGGCCCCGGAGCGGGGGCATTTTTTGCCCCAGCACTATAATTTGAACAATCTTGGTAGGGGTCCACCAGATGAAGCTTCATACCAAATATCAAAGACCTGGGCCTTGTGGTTTCAGAGAAGAAGATTTTTTAATCTTTTGGTGAAAAAAAATCTGTTTTTGGCTCCTATGACCTAGATGTGCAACGGACCGGAACCATTTGAACAACTTTGAAAGGGGACCACCTAAGGATCATTCCTGTGAAGTTTGGTCAAAATCCGATCAGTGGTTTAGGAGGAGATGTCGTTTAAATAATTGTTTACGGACGGACGGACGCACGGACGGACCCAGGACGGACGACGGACGAAAAGTGATCCCAAAAGCCCACCTCGTCACTATGTGACGGTGAGCTAACAAGAGGGCCATGATGGCCCTGGAATCGCTCACCTGATTCATAGAGTAACAAGTTGGCCCCGGGGAGGGCCATTATTGACCCTAGGGCTACATGTATAATGTGCATAATGTTGAGGGAGGTCTTAAAAGGTGATGCTTTATACCAAATATCAACAAAGGCTATAATTTGAACAATCTTGGCAAAGGTCTACTAGATGAAGCTACACACCAAATACCAAATATCAAAGAAATTGGCCTTGCGGTTTCAGAGAAAAAGATTTTTTTAAAGATACTCCCTATATAAGCCTATGTAAAACCAAATGGCCCCGGGGTGGGGGCATTTTTTGGCCTCAGGGTTATAATTCAAACAATCTTGATAGCGGCAGGCTTGGGGTAATCATAATCTGTAATCGTAATCAGCTGTAATCGATTACATATTTTCAAGTAATCTGATGTAATCAGTAATCAGACATTTTTTTGATTACAAGTAATTTAATTTAATCAATTACTTCAATATTTTGGCCTGTAATCATGATTATTTTCTGATTACAATTTGATTACATTTCTGTTAATATAGATGTATAAATTGTGAATATGTGCAAAAATATCAGGATTCTGGACATCAGACCAATTCTTTTATATACTTTTTGCTAGCGTGTATACTCATCATAATGTCAGTAATTCCTTATAAAATTCAATTAAACATGTTCAAACTTTTACCTTTCATAAAAGTTAATGGATGGGCTGAATGTTTTCCAAATCTGTTTATCAAGACTGCACAAGTGCAAAAGAATTTGATCATATAGTTGTCTCTCTTTAATGTGTGTAAGGTATGGATAGAACAGAGAATCTGTAAAGCTGTGCAGTCATAGTATTTTATCAACTACCATAATGATCCTAAGGTATTGGACAGACAGGCCTGGTCAAACAGTGCATACTCAGATAAGACTGTCCAGAAGAGCACTCTGATCAGGGCACACACTGTTAGCCTTTTAATTTGTCTTTTATGCATTTCTCCTTAGAAGGTATCTTTTTGAAAATTTCTAGGTGATTTTAACAAACTTTTCAGATGTCAATTTTTTTATATATATATTTTAGTTTTTGTTTCACAGGTCAATTGTACAATATATGAGCATCTCTAATTTATCTATTGTTCTGTTGAGTAACCATCTCCATTCAGGTGTGAAAAAATATATAACTGTTGCCAGTCACTCTTTGTTTGTCATGTAACTGTGAAAAATAATATCAACTCAAATTTTGTCTATTGTTGATAAATTTAGTTTTAATCATATATTGACCATTGGGCCTGATTTACAAACTGAAATCCTAACACTTCACACAGTTCATCTGAAAATATTAATTGCATTTTATTAATTGTGCCCAAATAATGTAAACAGATTGGAGAAAAAGTCTAGACACTGATTAAACTGCTCCTCCATGAGCAGCCTGATCTGGGTCTACACTTTTTGTCTAGCCCAACTGTCTGTGTAGACTGAAAAATGCAACTTTTGAAAAGCTGATGAAAAGTGTACCGTAATTCAGATAGTTCATTTTTGGCTTAGGTTATGAGAACTAGTGCATTGTTCACGATGGATGCATTTACTATATCAACTCAAAAGTACTGGTAGAACTTGACAAAAGCTGAAAGAGAGCTTACATAAATTTAGTTTTCAGTTAAGTTTGTTTGAGAGTATGCTTCATTTTAAATATGTAGTTTAAATAAACATCTATTAATTATTATTAGTAGTATTTGTTTTACGGGAATTAAAGTGTCATACCTGTAGTACTTCTAGAAAATACATTGCAAAAGTAATTGTAATTTAATCAATTACATTGCAAAAGTAATTGTAATTTAATCAATTACATTCACTTGATGTTGTAATTGTAATTTAATCAATTACAATTTTAGGGCAAAGTAATTGTAATTTAATCAATTACTTTCAAATGTAATTGGCCCCAAGCCTGGATAGCGGTCCACTAGATGAAGCTTCACACCAAATATTAAAGACCTGGGCCTTGCTGTTTCAGAGAAGAAGATTTTCAAAGATTATCTCTGTATAAGTCTATGTAAAACCAAAGGGCCCGAGGGCTATAATTTGAACAATCTTGGCAGAGGTCCACTAGATGAAGCTCCATACCAAATATCAAAGACATGGGCCTTGCAGTTTCAAAGAAGAAGATTTTTAAACATTTTCCCTATATATTCTATGTAAAATCAAAGGGTCTCGGGGTGGGGGCATTTTTGGTCCCAGGGCTATAATTTGAACAATCTCGATAGAGATCCACTAGATAAAATTTCACACCAAATATCAAAGACCTAGGCCTTGTGGTTTCACAGAAGAAGATTTTTAAAGATTTTTCCTATATAAGTCTATGTAAAACCAAAGGGCCTCGAGGTGGGGGCATTTTTGGTCTAAGGGCTATAATTTGAACAATCTTGATAGAGGTCCACTAGATGAAGCTTCATACCAAATATCAAAGACCTAGGCCTTGTGCTTTCAGAGAAAAAGCTTTTTCAAGATTTTCCCTATATAAGTCCATGTAAAGCCAAAGGGCCCTTGAGTGGGGGCATTTTTGGCCCCAGGGCTATAATTTCAACAATCTTGGTAGAGGTCCACAAGATGAAGCTTCATACCAAATATCAAAGAACTTGGCCTTGCGGTTTCAGAGAAGAAGATTTTAAAAGATTTTCCCTATATAAGCCTGTGTAAAACCAAAGGGCCCCCAGGCGGGGGCATTTTTGGCCCATGCACTATAATTTGAACAATCTTGGTAGGGGTACCGTCCACTAGATGAAGCTTCACACCAAATAGCAAAGACCTGGGCCTTGCGGTTTCAGATGAGAAGATTTTTAAAGATTTTCCATATATAAGCCCATGTAAAACCAAAGGGTCCCCGGGGCGGCGGCAATTTTGGTCCCAGCACTATAATTTGAACAATCTTTGTAGGAGTCCACTAGATGAAGCTTCATACCAAATATCAAAGCCCTGGGCCTTGAAGTTTCAGAGAAGAAGATTTTTAAGTTTTCGGTGAAAAAAATCTATTTTTGTCTCCTGTGACCTATATGTGCAACGGACAGGAACCATTTGAACAACTTTGAAAGGGGACCACCTAAGAACCAGGGGACCACCTAAGGATCATTCCTGTGAAGTTTGGTCGAAATCCGATCAGTGGTTTAGGAGATGTCGTTTGAAGAAATTGTTTACGCACGCACGGACGCACGCACGACGGACGACAGACAAAGAGTGATCCCAAAAGCTCACCTCGTCACTACGTGACGGTGAGCTAATAAAAGGCACATACCTATGCCCGATATATCCAAATGCATTAGAGTGTCATACTATATGTATCTGGTTCTAGAAATAACTTTGGATGAAAGTCTGTAATGTTTTTCACCTTATTGCTGCTCCAAACACCACTAGGGAAAGTGATTGTGGTGGTTCAGACGCACTGGGTGTGATAATATTGTGAACGGCTCCATATTCCACATTTTACAAATTAATTTGCATGCCCCCCCCCCCCCACCCCTTGGGTCTTGAAGAAATAAATGGGCTGCATGATGCTGAAACAGACGGCACACGAGTACTGGTAAACCGCTTGGAGGATCTAAGCCTGCACAGGTAAAGTGGTGCGAGTCAGACCGTCCATGCTTATAATCCATATTTGTTCCATTGGGCGACAGGGCTTGAGATGTCATTTCATCTGTGTAGGGTAAAAGTCCCACGTAATTGGAAGCAACATCTCAAAAATGACCTGTACAGTGTTGACGGGGACGTCAAACCTCAAATCAAACAAACAAAAATTAATTTGTGAAAAAGGGCATGCATAATATGGTTACAGACATGTTAAGTCTCCCGAAAATCGCGTGAGACTCCCAAAAAAATAGCTTTTCTCGCGCCTCACGAAATTCAGGATAAAACTACCAGAAAAATTAAAATACCATTTTGGGGCAAATTTTTGGAAAGCTGCGCTTGTATTTTCGTGTGTGAAATCAAGCGGAAAATTCCAAGTTAATCCGTGGGAAAAACTGTTAATAATTAATGCACTGTCCAGTTTTCATGGTTCAACACCTGCAGATGGGCATTAACAAATGAAAACAGTCATTTCTGAAAGTGTTTGCAAAAATGATAGTAAATCATACCGGTTAATTGCCTTCAACCATCGGACCATTCAAGTTCACCGAATCGTGTTAAAAAAGCCGACCGTATTTGTCACAGATTAGTCTATATTACTATTACACTGTAAACAAAAGGTTAGGTGCTCTCGATAAGCCTACAATCTTCCGCGCGACAAGGTTTGAAAATAAGATTAACTTATGTCTCCAATTTGCATTTATCCCTCTATCATAACATTTAATATGATGCAATCGCTCCTAAGACGTTTAGCTACATCTAACGGTAGATGGATGCATAATTAAAATGGAATATTCTACTGTCTTGTGCATGGTTATGTTTTGGCGCAAAAACAGCAGATGTTTGGCGGGAAAAGTTGAACGCTTTAATGTGTGTAAACACATCTGTATCCCGTTTTTGGTGGTTGACAGCAGACACGAAGCTTCCGGGAATAAGTCGGGTATTGTGCAAGGCGCCGTTTTCTATACAGCTCTATCCTCAAACGTTTGGCTATCAACAAAATATTTTTTCACCGTTTGCAAACATTTTTATGAAAAACAAAAAATTATGCCCCCTTAAAATAAAACAATGACATTAAACACGTGAGGGGTTGCTAGGGTCCGATGACGGCATTTACTGATCGCGTGCAGAAAAAAACGGTAGCGGTGGATTTCATGGACGGTGGATTTCATGGCGATTTTGGTGGCTGAGATCTTTGATGTTCGCCGTGAATTACTTGCCTGTTGAGCAGGTGTGAAAATTGTGGTTGGAGGGGTCCTCGTCATTAAATTATAAACTAATCTGCATTCTTTATTCTCTTATCTCGCTAAGCTGACAATTTTGATCTTTTGAGTATATCGAGTGCAGTTTGTGTTAATCATGCTTTGTCAAGTTTATATAACTATCTTTAATTGCTAATTGGACAAGCTGTTATGACATACATGTATATGCAATTAACTTCAACTTGAAAAAGTACCCTTATTGACCGTGACAACTACCATATTATCTACCGTATTTCCGCACTTAAAAAACGGACGGGAATAAAGTTGTTGTGCTTGAAACTTGATATAAACCTTGGATTATATTTATAAATGTTTGCTGGTTTGTTTGTTTGATTTGAGGTTTAACGTCCCCGTCAACACTGTAAAGGTCATTTTGGAGACGTTGCTTCCAATTTTGTGGGACTTTTACCCGACATTGAGATGAAATGACATCTCAAGCCCTGTCGCCCAATGAAACCAATAGGGTTTATTAGCATGGACGGACCGCCTCCCACAGCGGTTCCTGGACAGGCTTAGATCCTCTAAGCGGTTTACCAGTACTAGTGTGCGGGCCGGATTCAGCTCTGCGTGGAAGCATCATGCAGCCCATATATTTCTTCAAGCCCCTATGGGCGGGGGCTTAAATGTTTGCTGGGGGAAATTTGGGGTCCAAAGCAAAACCGTGTTGCATCCGAATTCTTGCTGTAACGAATCGTGCTATAACCAGGTCCGGGTGTATCTATCTATCTGTCTATCTATCTATCTATCTATCTATCTATCTATCTATCTATCTATCTATCTATCTATCTATCTATCTATCTATCTCTAAGATATGCTCTTGTGTTGTAGCATTATACCCCTGGGGATGTAGTTGGGGTGGGGTGGCACTGGTATGGCCAGGTATAGGAGGTTTTAGGAATTCCGTTTATGACGTCATTCTTGCGCGTGCGCAAAGCACTGGCCGTCAGTTGAAACGGCCATAGCCATTGGCAGAACTTAAAATGCTAACAATATTCCGACATTTTGAGAGAAAATATACCCGTTTACATTGAAATAATGCCTCGAGAAGGAAAGCAGTATATTTTGCTTTTATTACTGAAATTCATTTATCCTGGATCCATTTTTAATTGACAAACTGTGTTCGTGAATGACCCATTTGAGATACCGTTATTCATGAAAGCTTACTTACAAAATAAGTTTTTACGTAACTTTTCGTTTTATTTGGTATCCAAGTATAGCTATCACATATGGACAGACTTAAATCTATCTATCTATCTATCTATCTATCTATCTATCTATCTATCTATCTATCTATCTATCTATCTATCTATCTATCTATCAACCTGTCCATCCATCCATCCATCCATATATCAATCTATCTATCTATCTATCTATCTATCTATCTATCTATCTATCTATCTATCTATCTATCTATCTATCTATCTAACTACAAACGAAGGGACAGTTAGACAGACTAATAAACATATTGTCAGTCGAAATAAACTAATGAGTGGACTGATGGACGGGCGTCAATTCAACGTTGGTTAGACGTCATGCGGTCGACACCCACTCCAACCCACTTCAATGTCACATGACCGTTGGGATGAGAGAGAGAGAGATAGAGGTTTGACTGACAAACTGAAAGTACACATATTGACGACAGACAGACCGACTGGCTGAATGACTGACTAACAGATGAATGGACGGACAGTTAGACAGAAAAATAAACATACTGACAGTCGAAAAAAAAAAACAACTAATGAGTAGACTGACAGAAGGACGTCAAGTAAACGTTGGCTCCACGTCATGCCGTCCACACCCACTCCAACTCACTTCAATGTCAGGTGACCGTTGAGATGTAAGAGAGAGGTTTGACTGATCCCTGTATCCAAGAAGATATTGTAGAGCTAAGCTAATAAGCCATTAATCCTTTTTATACCAAATGGAATCTTCAGCAGGAGTCCATTTCAAAATTTAGGGGTGTCAGGTTGTGTTTCTTCAAAGTTTATTTGGAAAATGGCTAAACTGTTTGCAAATAGCATAGGCCCTGATCAGGCACCACGTTCTGTGGCGTCTGATCTGGGCCTGCACTAGGGGTGTAACTATGCATCGATAGTTCGATGCATCACGATAGGGACTGCCTCAATAGCAATGCATCGATAGTACATGTACTTTGGACTATCGATAACTATCGTCGATAGTTCATTCAACTATTGATAGTTTTGATATTTTTTTTTTTTTCATGAATAGACTTTGAAAATATACCTGTACTGTTGTGTAATAACGCAAGTATTTTTGCTTAGGATATCCATGCAGCTGTAATCAGGACAGACTGATAAGCCTTCACATATGTGCATGATGATCTGAGTCTGCACTGGTCGCACATGTGTATCATAGTTTTTTGCTATGTGGTGAATTTCTCGCGGCAATGAATTTCCCGCCATCATTTTGGCACGTGCAGTTGAGGCAGTATGAAATTTTCCCGCGTTTTTCAATAACAAAATGTCAATGACAGTTTGCTCACACGGTTGTTGCATGCAATTTTTTGAAAACATGACAGTGAAACCTGTGCGACATGTGAAGGCTCAGATTAGCCTGCGCAGTCACACATATATATATATACTATATATAGAGATTAAATATAAATAATATCCACAATGCGGGTAAATATAACTATGAAATCAAAGTACTGAAAGTACTGAGGAAAGTTGATTTATGAGGAATAATTATTATGATAACGATGTCAGTCGTAGATCAAGCAGTTATCTAGACATTTTGTGAGGGTTAAAAAATTCGACGAAGAAAATAAAAATGATTCATCGATTGTTTTGAGTTTAACGACAGGTGAACCCTTGTGGATCATTTTGTCTTCTCCAAGAGAAAGAGAGGGGGGGGGGGGGGGGGGGTGTGGGGGTGGGGGGTAGAAGAGATAGCAGATGAGATGAAAGTGAGGGACAGAGTGAATGGAAGTGAAGAAACTCGGAAGAAATATCAACACTCACCATCTACCGTTACCTGCTGCAAGGACATCAGGCTTTGCCCAAATGTAAGTCAGTATCAGCTGGACTCCCCAGTTATACACGATACACATCATCTGTTCCTCACCCAACTACCCCCACGAAGAAAAAAAAAGGTAGAAAGAAAGAAAGATAAACGTGTCTGCTAATTTCTTCATGGTTTCTAAATTAGCTCACTACATTCTATGCTTGTCCCATCTGCTAATAACCTTACAGACAAGTTCTCCTGGCCGGCACATTACGTCTTAGCAACGTCGCATCAACGTTGCGTTGATGCGACGATGCACATACGTTGTGCAGCCGCTTGGAGCTGTTCCTTCGGGCGTCGGGACATAAAAAGAAGAATAACTTGGACGAAAAAAAAAAGATCATTTTTAAACCATTTGATTTAGACATTATAACCCTGATCAGACGCCGCGTTTAGCGAACTTCGACTACCCAAGGCGAATTAAAATACAATTATTCCAAATAAATACATTAACCCATAAATGTCAATTGTTTCAATACTGGGACATTTGGAAACAGTTAAGACAGATTAGAGGCCACAGAATGCAGAGTCTGATCGGTGTCTTCACTATTTGCTAAAAGTACGGAACTTGATGTAAAACTCACAGCTTATAACACATGTTTTGTAATTAGAGTCTCGAAAGCAGGTGAATAACTGTTTCTGATGTCGGTCAGTGATGGGTTGTTTAGTAGGTCACTGATAATCACAGAGAAGCGAGCTTACCCTTTTAACCCTGTAGACCGTTGCAGACGCCGAGGTAAAAATACATTGTATCTATGCAAACCTTGTAGATCCTGATAAGACGGCACGTAGCTAGCAGATCTCGCCAGAATGTACATGCACATTGTTTAATTGCCATCATGTCAGTGAACTAATCAGAAATTCCTTTCTATAAGAATATATTTAAAGCGAGAAGAGTCCTGTTCAGAAACTCGGGGATGAAAGAGTAAAACATAAATATTATCGGAAAGCGCGTAGGAAAATGGTCCGAGTATTGTTTTCTGCTCAGAATATGTGTTTTTGTGCCAATTTATATTCTATCCGTATAAAGTCTTGAAAAATGAAATATTTCGAAAGACGTTCCATATATATGCCTGCAAAAATAGTTTTCAAGATCGAGTTCCTTTGGACTATTTTATGCAGCGAACGAACAGCGGAAGTGGAGTAACGCGGTCCAGTACCGGAAGTAGAAATGTAATGACATAGAAACTTGATTTTATAAATCAACTTTCAAAAATTAAAGAAACACTGGAATAAAAGTTATTTTTAATCTGTGAATCCAAGTTTTTACAAGGAAGGATTCCATCAAGACTCCGTCCTTGTAAAAACTTGGATTCACAGATAATTTGATAGAATTTAAATTATATTGCGGAATTATTGGAAATACTATATATATATATATATATGTTTGCTGTTTGTATAAGCCTTCCGTAGTATGGCTTCTGGGACAAATGTCATTTCCCTGTTGAGTTTTGGAGACGTTTGCAAGATGCACAAGCTGATCTTTTGTATGAAGAAATGTTTGTTTTTGCTGTGTGTTGACTCATTCCCATAGGTAAATGTATAATAAACGATGGTTGGTTGGTACGAAGGTATAATGCAGTTAAATTTGTTGTATATGTGACCCTTTTTGCGTCCGACAAACACGATAGATAATGAGTATTAGGACGAGACATTTTTACACCACCCTTTTGTGGTCTCATTAGAAATGCACAGAATGCGCATGCACGTACATGATAGAATCAGACTAGTCGATAAGTATGCACCAATGCATCAATGATGATGTCATCAGTCAGCTGGCCGGACCGATTGGGAAACTCTAGGGGAACATTTAAGCTGACTCAAAGATTTATTTTCCTGCTGTCATTCTGTAGGAAAAAAAAACACACACACAAAAAGTGTGCAGCACGGGGCCTTAGGTCTCCGTCTGTCAAGCACTTTCTTAAGGTGATTCTGGGTGTTTTGATGGTGGACACTGGGCAACCTGGGACAAACTGGCCTTTTTCTTTTTCGTATGTCTTTCTTATTTTATTTTTGGTTGTCTTCCTATTATACTATCTTGAGGGATATTCCAGAAAAAAATAACAGGTCAAAACGGCCAATTTCATTAAATAAAAACTTTGTATTATAATTGTTGCTTGTCTTAGCTGTCTGGTGTGCAAGGACGAAATGTCCACAGAGTCGGAGTGCCCAGGTTGAGCCCTGTACATATTGTTAAATGAAAACACCTACTTGATCATTGCTTTACTTCTATTTTGATAGTCTAGCTTTTGATGCTAACTTCAAATAAAAAAAAAACAGGTAAATTCAAGTTTTAATGCAGTTTGTTAGATTCATGTTGCCCTTAAAGAGGTGCTAAAATGTCGCGCTGTGATTACGTAATACTATGTAATGATTAATCGGGTTAACTAATTACATGAATCCACAGATTAATTTACCACAGGCAGCAAACATCAAACAATCGAAGAACGATCAGCATGTGTCAATTTCCATAAGCAGAAAATCTCAAACACTGCAAAGGTGTATTTGCATAGCCTTTTAGGTATTAAAGCTGTGATAACCATCACTGACGGGCATATATACTGGAAGCAGCAAGCGATTTTTTAGGCCGTGTGTCCTTCTGTAGGTGGTAGGGATATAAACAAGAGGGCCATGATGGCCCTGGATCGCTCACCTGAGCCATAGAGTAACAAGTGGGCCCCGGGGAGGGCCATTATTGACCCCAGGGTTATAATGTGCATATTGTTGAGGGAGGTCTAAAAAGGTTAAGCTTCATACCAAATATCAACAAAGGCTATAATTTGAACAATCTTGGCAAAGGTCTACTAGATGAAGCTACACACCAAATATCAAAGGCATGGGCCTTGCTGTTTCAAAGAAGAAGATTTTCAAAGATTTATATATCTATATGTCTATGTAAAACCAAAGGGCCCCGGAGCGGGGGCATTTTTGGCCCGAGGGCTATAATGTGAACAATCTTGGTAGATGTCCACAAGATGAAGCTTCATACCAAATAGCAAAGACCTGGGCCTTGCAGTTTCAGAGAAGAAGATTTTTTAAGATTTTCCCTATATAAGCCCATGTAAAACCAAAGGGCCCCAGGGCGGGGGCATTTTTGGCCCCAGCACTATAATTTGAACAATCTTGGTAGGGGTCCACTAGATGAAGCTTCATACCAAATAGCAAAGACCTGGGCCTTGCAGTTTCAGAGGAGAAGATTTTTAAAGATTTTCCCTATACAAGCTCATGTAAAACCAAAGGGCCCCGGTGCAGGGGCATTTTTGGCCCCAGCACTATGATTTGAACAATCTTGGTAGGGTTCCACTAAATGAAGCTTCATACCAAATATCAAAGACCTGGGCCTTGCGGTTTCAGAGAAGAAGATTTTTTTTAAGTTTTCGGTGAAAAAATCTATTTTTGGCTCCTGTGACCTACATGTGCAATGGACCAGAACCATTTGAATAACTTTAAAAGGGGATTACCTAAGGATCATTCCTGTGAAGTTTGGTCTAAATCCGATCAGTGGTTTAAGAGGAGATGTCCTTTGAAGAAATTGTTTACGCACGGATAACAGACAAAAAGTGATCCTAATATAAAACACAAGAGGGCCCAGAGGGCCCTGAATCGCTCACCTGTGAATCAGTGTCTCTAGTACATTCTTGGCCCAAGGGCTATACTAGGTGAAGCTTCATACCAAATATCAAAGACCTGAGCCTTGTGGTTTCAGAGATGAAGATTTTTAAATATTTTCCATATATAAGCCTATGAAAAACCAAAGGGCCCCAGGGATGGGGGCATTTTTGGCCCCAGGGCTATAATTTGAACAATCTTGGTACAGGTCCACTAGATGAAGCTTCACACCAAATATCAAAGATCTGAGCCTTGTGGTTTCAGAGAAGAAGATTTTTAAAGATTTTACCTATATAAGCCTTTGTAAACCCCGAGGCCCCCAGGGCGGGGGCATTTCCGGACCAAGGATCATAATTTGAACAATCTTGGTAGAGGTCCACTAGATAAAGCTTTATACCAAATATCGAAGACCTGGGCCTTTTGGTTTCAGAGAAGAAGATTTTTAAAGATTTTCCCTGTATAAGCCTATGTAAAAACCAAAGGCCCCCGGGGCGGGGGCATTTTTGGCCCTGGGGCTATAATTTGAACAATCTTAGTAGAGGTCCACTAGGTGAAGCTTCACACCAAATATCAAAGACCTCGGCCTTGCGGTTTCAGAGTAGAAGATTTTAAAGATTTTCCCTATATAAGCCTATGTAAAACGAAAGGCCCCCGGGGCAGGTGCATCTTTGGCCCTAGGGCTATAATTCGAACAATCTTGGTAGAGGTCCACTAGGTGAAGCTTCACACCAAATATCAAAGACCTGGGCCTTGTGGTTTCAGAGAAGAAGATTTTTAAAGATTTTACCTATATAAGCCTTTGTAAACCCTGAGGCCCCCAGGGCGGGGGCATTTCTGGCCCAAGAATCATAATTTGAACAATCTTGGTAGAGGTCCACTAGATAAAGCTTTATACCAAATATCGAAGACCTGGGCCATTTGGTTTCAGAGAAGAAGATTTTTAAAGATTTTCCCTGTATAAGCCTATGTAAAAACCGAAGGCCCCCGGGGCGGGGGCATTTTTGGCCCTGGGGCTATAATTTGAACAATCTTGGTAGAGGTCCACTACGTGAAGCTTCACACCAAATATCAAAGACCTGAGCCTTGTGATGTCAGAGAAGCAGATTTTAAAAGATTTTCCCTATATAAGCCTATGTAAAACCAAAGGCCCCCCGGGGCGGGGACATTTTTGGCCCTAGGGCTATAATTTGAACAATCTTGGTAGAGGTCCACTAGATGAAGCTTCATACCAAATATCAGAGACCTGGGCCTTTCAGTTTCAGAGAAGAAGATTTTTAAAGATTTTCCCTGTATAAGCCTATGTAAAACCAAAGGCCCTTAGGGCGGGGGCATTTTTGGCCCTAGGGCTATAATTCGAACAATCTTGGTAGAGGTCCACTAGGTGAAGCTTCACACCAAATATCAAAGACCTGGGTCTTGTGGTTTCAAAGAAGAAGATTTTTAAAGATTTTACCTATATAAGCCTTTGTAAACCCTGAGGCCCCCAGGGCGGGGGCATTTCCGGCCCAAGGATCATAATTTGAACAATCTTGGTAGAGGTCCACTAGATAAAGCTTTATACCAAATATCGAAGACCTGGGCCTTTTGGTTTCAGAGAAGAAGATTTTTAAAGATTTTCCCTGTATAAGCCTATGTAAAAACCAAAGGCCCCCAGGGCGGGGGCATTTTTGGCCCTGGGGCTATAATTTGAACAATCTTGGTAGAGGTCCACTACGTGAAGCTTCACACCAAATATCAAAGACCTGAGCCTTGTGATGTCAGAGAAGCAGATTTTTAAAGATTTTCCCTATATAAGCCTATGTAAAACCAAAGGCCCCCGGGGCGGGGACATTTTTGGCCCTAGGGCTATAATTTGAACAATCTTGGTAGAGGTCCACTAGATGAAGCTTCATACCAAATATCAGAGACCTGGGCCTTTCGGTTTCAGAGAAGAAGATTTTTAAAGATTTTCCCTGTATAAGCCTATGTAAAACCAAAGGCCCTTAGGGCGGGGGCATTTTTGGCCCTGGGGCTATAATTTGAACAATCTTGGTAGAGGTCCACTAGGTGAAGCTGCACACCAAATATCAAAGAACTGGGCCTTGTGGTTTCAGAGAAGAAGATTTTTAAAGATTTTCCCTATATAAGCCTATGTAAACACAAAGGCCCCCGGGGCGGGGGCATTTCTGGCCCAAGGGCCATAATTTGAACAATCTTGGTAGAGGTCCACTAGATGAAGCTTCAAACCAAATATCGAAGACCTGGGCCTTTTGGTTTCAGAGAAGAAGATTTTTAAAGTTTTCATTTCAAAAATCTATTTTTAGCTCCTGTGACCCAGATGTGCAATGGACCGGAACCATTTGAACAACTTTTAAAGGGGACCACCTAAGGATCATTCCTGTGAAGTTTGGTCAAAATCCGATCAGTGGTTTAGGAGGAGATGTCATTTGAAGAAAAAGTTTACGCACACATGCACGCACGCACACACGCACGCACGACGGACGACGGACAAAAAGTGATCCCAAAAGCTCACCTCGTCACTACGTGACAGGTGAGCTAAAAAGAGCTGTCTGCCCATGATGTTTTTTTTCTGGAATAGCCCCGAGGGAATGAATGCTTATATTGAAACACACACAAAAAAAACATACAATTTTAGGCCATTTCAATTTTCCTAACTCGTTCTGACACTCTTAGCCATTTTTATGTGAGTGATATAACAACTATGAATTATTTATAACAGTGCCCGATAGTATCATGATAGTATCGTGATAGTATGCTGCAATAGTGATAGTATCGTGATAGTAGTTTCCACGATAGCAATACTATCACGACAGTCAAAATTGGCCTCGATAGTCAGCCCTAGCCTGCACTGTTTGCCAGTGTACCTGTTCTGGGGTTTCTGGTTTTTGGTTTTGTTTGATTTGCGGTTTAAAGTCCCCGTCAAGGTCATTTTGGAGACGTTGCTTCCAATTTTGTGGGACTTTTACCCGACATTGAGATGAAATGACCTCTCAAGCCCTGCCGTCCAATGAAACCAATAGGGTTTATAAGCATGGACGGGCCGACACGCACCGCTTTGCCTGGGCAGGCTTAGATCCTCTAAGCGGTTTACCAGTACTCGTGTGCGGGTCGGTTTCAGCTCTGCTTGGAAGCATCATGCAGCCCATATATTTCTTCAAGCCCTGATGGGCGGGGGCCATTGGGGTTTCTGGTACCAAATGGATTAATGTAAGGGCTGGGCAGGTTGAACAAATCTACAAATCTACCAGATTTTACTGCAAAATCTTGCACTTGCGAAGGAGTGGTTCATTCTCATGCACTGAAAGGGTGTTCTATGTTTGTTTTGAATTTAATGTTCCAATCCCACGGAGTCTTGATGGGTCCGAGCACTGGGCAAATGACATCTTATTAAGTAACGCCATATTATTGCCAACGCAACGTTCTGACATTTCATCGACGTTGCAAAGTCAAATTCTGTGCATCGCTTTGATGTTGATTTGATGTAGACACGACGTTGTTGACACATTACATGTCGGTTGACGTGGATTTATTTAACGGCAAACTTAAGTTACATTTACCTATGCTCAATAATTGCTTGTACGCTAAGAGAGAGAGTGAGAGCAACATGTAGGCCATGGCACACTCAGAGAGAGAGAGAGAGAGAGAGAGAGGACCATGTTGGGTCGTATGTACAATATATCTTTAAGAGCAATAACACTTTGGATTTGCGGCGAAATTTCACACCTGGCAGCATATCAGTTTTCTTCCATTATCTTACATTAGAATTCGCCAAAAGTTTAAAAGAATTCCACTGTGTTACGCTGTAATTAACACTTTATCTTCCCACGGCCTTGAAGCAATACGGCCCTTGACGGCCAGGACTTTTCTCGTCGGAAGTATGTCACGCAAAAAGCTCCTATTAGTTTAAAGGCATCTTCCGAAGGAAATGCTTTTAAAAATATTAATTAGATATTTATCCATGAACAGGAGTGTAAACAGTAGACAAAATAATACATGTTCAAAAAGCTCCCAGAATGCACCATTTTCTAGCCTATCCTAGGAGCTTGCCCCCAAGTCTTCGCGCCTTCGGCACTCGCCAATCCTCCTTGAATGCGCTGTCTCCCTCATTTTTATTTTCAAAACTTAACATGTCTGTGGTTATAAAATGAAAATAGTGTGTACTTTATATAAATGTCCTTAAAATATGGTGGAAACGGGGGTGAAAGTGGTCCGTTCGGGTAATAAGGTCTGTTCTGGTAAATTTACGCACCCGTTTGTAGGGGTAGTAATGAGTCTGTATGCCAAAGAGTGGTTTTGTCTAGAGTTTGTTTTGATTTTGTTTGAGGTTTAACATCCCCGTCAACACTGTAAAGGTCATTTTGGAGACGTTGCTTCCAATTTTGTGGGGATTTTTACCCGACATCAAGATGAAATGACATCTCAAGCCCTGCCACCAAATAAAACCAACAGGGTTTAGATAACGACTGCAACACTTCAAGCGCCACCTAGCTGTAAACAAATGACATCACTGTGTCTAAATTTAGTCCAAAAATACCAGCCTCATTTTACGCTTCATCACGCTAAATCAGGTCAACTGAGCAGCAATCCGATTGGCAGCTGCTGTAGTTGAATAATCCGCGCATGCGATTCTCGTGGTTTCTTTGGAAAATCCACCTTCCTTCATAATGAAAAAACTTTTCTAAAAATACATTGAGAATCATTTAAAAACTTCTCACTCAACGAACTTATATGAACCAGAAAACCACAAGATTCTATAAATTCATGATCTGATTGATTCAAAATTGTAAAAATGCGCTTCAAACGTTAAGAATTGGCGTGGTATAATCGCGTCAAACACGACGACCCACTTTGGTCTATTTTTAGAATTTTGTTTCTATTTTTAGAAACTATTTTGAGATGCCTCATCATTTTCCCGTGAATCAAAATCAACGAGAATAAAATACGGTGAAAAGAAAAAAGATAAATAAAAGTTTTTCAACAGGTATTGCACAGAAATTTGACGCAAGTCAAACAGAGGACAATTGTAATTTGTATTTTTACATAAATCGGGAACTGTCATCTCGTATTTTACTGAGAGTGCATGATAGAAGGCTTCGTTCAGTTGTGAGTTCGACAGTATCATAATTTCGGTTATATGTATTTTTGTCAATCTAAAATGCAATCGCTCCGCGATGTGGTCATTATAGGAAGTTAGAAATAATACCAAACATTGCACTGTACCAACAAATTGTTTAAACTACCTAGATTTGTTATGAAACCTGTTATGAGTGTCATGGCTCAGAGGGCTGATGCTAGAGCCCCCCCCCCCCCCATTCGATCCCCAGAGGCGATTGATTATTTCTGTGTCCGAACATGCTACATTGGCATCATTTGCAGGGATGAATGCCAAAAAGTGTACTGTCCTTCGGATCGTGATGATACAATGTAACTGGAAGCCGCCTGTGTAAGAAGAGTCATCTGCTGTGCAGGTTAAAGACCCTACCATAATTAGTATTAATTACATGATCAGGCCAGAAAAAAAAATACCTGTGTTTCAGGTGACTCTTGAAAATATAATAGGGTCGGTAGGCAGTTCTTTTTATTTTTTTCTTTCTAAAATGAATTATTTAATGCAACAATTTAAAAGAACTCCAGCTATGTTCTTCTTTGTTATAAATATAGATATATCAACTGTTTCAACATCAGAGACTTGTCAGTGTCAGGTAAAGGTCCCACAAAATTGGAAGCAACATCTCTAATATGACCTAAATAGTGTTGATGGGGACGTTAAATCACACAATTTCGAACCCTATCTCCCGGTCTTCCGCCCGGCGGCCCCAATCTCCTGACAAAGACAATTTTTCTTTAGAAATATATTGCCGCCCGACCATTCTAGTATTTACCGCAGTAAAATACCTATGTTGACCGTCAGAAGATTTACACCTGTGTTGAACTGCTGACGCCTGTATACATTATCGGACAGTTAATAAGGTTATTAACTCTGCAGGTGTTATTGGATTATTGGTGTGTTTACATAAAAGATTAAATAGATTAAAATAAAACAGGCTATTGCTCATCAAGAGTGATATAGGAAGAGACAGAATAGCATGTGCATCCATAATGTTTGACCGGAGATTTATTTTGCTGCATTGGACATTTATGGCAAAATATAATAACAATCATAAAAAAAAACGTATGGCATCATCAACTTATTTTCTTATGCAAATGGGGTGAAACTTTGCCTCATTAATATTTATGAACTCATTATCATAAACCAATGAAAATTCGCGCGTGCTTATTGTGTTCCGGGGCACCTTCCGGGGAATGTAATGTATCCAATGAAAACGCATGGGAATTAATCCAATTATGATAGAAACCTTTAGGCTTGAATTATAACTGTTCTTCACGATCTTTTGGTTTCTTTTACCGATGTTTATTATTATTTATTTGGAATCACGCTCCCGCTCATCACTTCACAGACCAATAGTTACGCAACAGGTATACACTTGTACTCACCACACAAAAAAAAGTGACATGATTTTCCCTCCGTTTTTTGCCGAAAATTTCAAGGATGCCCGAGATCTCGGTTATAAGACGGGTGCAAAAATTAGGGGTATTCTGGCGGTAAAAAAAAACCCTGTCTTATAGCCGTATCATTAGGGTAATACCACATACTGATGACATTTACAAAATCGGCATCTTGGCCACTTGAAAAGCAAACAGTTTCCTTCAAAAACTTGTCAGATCACTCTTGACTTTCGTTTTGTAGCATTTCTAAACCATTTCACAACTTTTTATCAAAAGATATGTACCTTTATTGGTTAAATACTTTCATTTTCAATTCGCTCAATGTAGCTGAAATGGAACAAAATGGTGGGAAAAAAGTGAATGGCGGGAAATTGGCAAAAATCGTAAAAGAAAGATTCAGGGTCGGCAGCTTCTTGGGAGGGTCGGTAGGGTCACCTGAAACACAGGTATTTTTTTTTCTGGCCTTAC
Organism: Lucinisca nassula; assembly: GCA_963580285.1. Lineage (NCBI taxonomy): Eukaryota > Metazoa > Mollusca > Bivalvia > Lucinida > Lucinidae > Lucinisca > Lucinisca nassula. The sequence goes on along the minus strand of OY757011.1, from coordinate 65,021,624 downwards.
TGCGTAGGCTACCTGGAGTGTATGAAATGTACACCTGCGAGCAATGGTCAAATGTGACCGATCGCAGTATAAGTAGAAAGAAAGAAAGAAATAAAGCCAAGAATATCTATCTATCTATCTATTACTGGTGACACCTACACCAGGACTGCAACAGAAGGAAGGTCAGGTGGATTTTCTCCAGTTTTCGCCCACCACTGATTAACGATCAGCTCAATATGAGTGAAATAATCTTGAAAGGGTTGTAAAAGCAAAAAAAAACTAGAGCTGTCAGTGAAACTGACTAGGGCCCCGGCAGCGCTATCAGAGGAGTAGGAAAATGTTGATGTTAAAAAAGACGTTTTTTTTTCCTTTCACCTCTAAGTATGACCTTGACCTTTGAGGTACGGACCTGGGTCTTGCGCGTGACACACTGTCACATTATGGTTAATATTTCTGCTTAGTAATATTTAAATCCATCCAGGTATAAGAAAGTTATAGATTGGACACAATGAAAAAGACGCTTTTTTGACCTTTTATCTCTAAGTATGACCTTGACCTTTGAGGTACGGCTGTGGGTCTTGCGTGTGACACTTCGTCACATTATGGTTAACATTTCTGCCAAGTAATATTTAAATCCATCCAGGAATAATAACAAAGTTATTAATTGGACACAGGAAAGACCCTTTTTTGACCTTTAACCTCTAAGTATGACCTTGACCTTTGAGGTACGGACCTGAGTCTTGCGCGCAACACTCCATCACATTATGGTTAACATTTCTGCCAAGTTATATTTAAATCCATCCAGGAATAAGAAAGTTATGGAGGATAAAAAAATTTGTGGACGGACAGACGGACAGACAGACAGACCGACGGACAGAATGATGCCAAGTAATATTTAAATCCATCCAGGAATAATAAAAAGTTATGGAGGATAAAAAAATTTGTGGACGGACAGACGGACGGACAGACAGACAGACAGACAGACGGACGGACAGAGTGATTACTATAGGGCACCCACACTTTCAGTGCGGGGCCCCTGGGTCTTGCGCGTGACACACTGTCACATTATGGTTAATATTTCTGCTTAGTAATATTTAAATCCATCCAGGTATAAGAAAGTTATAGATTGGACACGATGAAAAAGACGCTTTTTTGACCTTTTATCTCTAAGTATGACCTTGACCTTTGAGGTACGGCTGTGGGTCTTGCGTGTGACACTTCGTCACATTATGGTTAACATTTCTGCCAAGTAATATTTAAATCCATCCAGGAATAATAACAAAGTTATTAATTGGACACAGGAAAGACCCTTTTTTGACCTTTAACCTCTAAGTATGACCTTGACCTTTGAGGTACGGACCTGAGTCTTGCGCGCAACACTCCATCACATTATGGTTAACATTTCTGCCAAGTAATATTTAAATCCATCCAGGAATAAGAAAGTTATGGAGGATAAAAAAATTTGTGGACGGACAGACGGACAGACGGACAGACAGACAGACAGACAGACGGACGGACAGAATGATGCCAAGTATGGAGGATAAAAAAATTTGTGGACGGACAGACGGACAGACAGACAGACAGACGGACAGACAGAATGATGCCAAGTAATATTTAAATCCATCCAGGAATAATAAAAAGTTATGGAGGATAAAAAAATTTGTGGACGGACAGACGGACGGACAGACAGACAGACGGACAGACAGAGTGATTACTATAGGGCACCCACACTTTCAGTGCGGGGCCCCTGGGTCTTGCGCGTGACACACTGTCACATTATGGTTAATATTTCTGCTTAGTAATATTTAAATCCATCCAGGTATAAGAAAGTTATAGATTGGACACAATGAAAAAGACGCTTTTTTGACCTTTTATCTCTAAGTATGACCTTGACCTTTGAGGTACGGCTGTGGGTCTTGCGTGTGACACTTCGTCACATTATGGTTAACATTTCTGCCAAGTAATATTTAAATCCATCCAGGAATAATAACAAAGTTATTAATTGGACACAGGAAAGACCCTTTTTTGACCTTTAACCTCTGAGTATGACCTTGACCTTTGAGGTACGGACCTGAGTCTTGCGCGCAACACTCCATCACATTATGGTTAACATTTCTGCCAAGTAATATTTAAATCCATCCAGGAATAAGAAAGTTATGGAGGATAAAAAAATTTGTGGACGGACAGACAGACAGACAGACGGACAGAATGATGCCAAGTAATATTTAAATCCATCCAGGAATAATAAAAAGTTATGGAGGATAAAAAAATTTGTGGATGGACAGACGGACGGACAGACAGACAGACAGACAGACAGACGGACGGACAGAGTGATTACTATAGGGCACCCACACTTTCAGTGCGGGGCCCCTGGGTCTTGCGCGTGACACACTGTCACATTATGGTTAATATTTCTGCTTAGTAATATTTAAATCCATCCAGGTATAAGAAAGTTATAGATTGGACACGATGAAAAAGACGCTTTTTTGACCTTTTATCTCTAAGTATGACCTTGACCTTTGAGGTACGGCTGTGGGTCTTGCGTGTGACACTTCGTCACATTATGGTTAACATTTCTGCCAAGTAATATTTAAATCCATCCAGGAATAATAACAAAGTTATTAATTGGACACAGGAAAGACCCTTTTTTGACCTTTAACCTCTAAGTATGACCTTGACCTTTGAGGTACGGACCTGAGTCTTGCGCGCAACACTCCATCACATTATGGTTAACATTTCTGCCAAGTAATATTTAAATCCATCCAGGAATAAGAAAGTTATGGAGGATAAAAAAATTTGTGGACGGACAGACGGACAGACAGACAGACGGACAGACAGAATGATGCCAAGTAATATTTAAATCCATCCAGGAATAATAAAAAGTTATGGAGGATAAAAAAATTTGTGGACGGACAGACGGACGGACAGACAGACAGACGGACAGACAGAGTGATTACTATAGGGCACCCACACTTTCAGTGCGGGGCCCCTGGGTCTTGCGCGTGACACACTGTCACATTATGGTTAATATTTCTGCTTAGTAATATTTAAATCCATCCAGGTATAAGAAAGTTATAGATTGGACACAATGAAAAAGACGCTTTTTTGACCTTTTATCTCTAAGTATGACCTTGACCTTTGAGGTACGGCTGTGAGTCTTGCGTGTGACACTTCGTCACATTATGGTTAACATTTCTGCCAAGTAATATTTAAATCCATCCAGGAATAATAACAAAGTTATTAATTGGACACAGGAAAGACCCTTTTTTGACCTTTAACCTCTAAGTATGACCTTGACCTTTGAGGTACGGACCTGAGTCTTGCACGCAACACTCCATCACATTATGGTTAACATTTCTGCCAAGTAATATTTAAATCCATCCAGGAATAAGAAAGTTATGGAGGATAAAAAAATTTGTGGACGGACAGACAGACAGACAGACAGAATGATGCCAAGTATGGAGGATAAAAAAATTTGTGGACGGACAGACGGACAGACAGACAGACAGAATGATGCCAAGTAATATTTAAATCCATCCAGGAATAATAAAAAGTTATGGAGGATAAAAAAATTTGTGGACGGACAGACGGACGGACAGACAGACAGACGGACAGACAGAGTGATTACTATAGGGCTCCCACACTTTCAGTGCGGGGCCCCTGGGTCTTGCGCGTGACACACTGTCACATTATGGTTAATATTTCTGCTTAGTAATATTTAAATCCATCCAGGTATAAGAAAGTTATAGATTGGACACAATGAAAAAGACGCTTTTTTGACCTTTTATCTCTAAGTATGACCTTGACCTTTGAGGTACGGCTGTGGGTCTTGCGTGTGACACTTCGTCACATTATGGTTAACATTTCTGCCAAGTAATATTTAAATCCATCCAGGAATAATAACAAAGTTATTAATTGGACACAGGAAAGACCCTTTTTTGACCTTTAACCTCTAAGTATGACCTTGACCTTTGAGGTACGGACCTGAGTCTTGCGCGCAACACTCCATCACATTATGGTTAACATTTCTGCCAAGTAATATTTAAATCCATCCAGGAATAAGAAAGTTATGGAGGATAAAAAAATTTGTGGACGGACAGACGGACAGACAGACAGACAGACGGACGGACAGAATGATGCCAAGTACATGTAATATTTAAATCCATCCAGGAATAATAAAAAGTTATGGAGGAAAAAAAAAATTTGTGGACGGACAGACGGACAGACGGACGGACGCACGGACGGACAGAGTGATTACTATAGGGCACCCACACTTTCAGTGCGGGGCCCTAATTATCTATCTATCTAGATAGATAGATAGATTTATTCTGAAATAATGCCCAGAATATTTACTGTAAAAAAACATTCAACCCAGTCATAACTTTTCAGTGAAGCAACCAAAAAGGCAAATACCGGTAAGTAACATACATTTTAAAATATGTATAACTTCCTCCGCTGGGCTGCATGATGCTTCCACACAAAGCTGAAACTGACTGCACATGAGTACTGGTTATTACCGCTTGAAAGTTCAAAGCCAGCCCAAGAAAAATGGTGCAAGTCAAACCCCGTCCATGCATATATATTGGTTTCATTGGGTGGCATGGCTTGGGGTACCATTTCATCTCAATGTCAGGTAAAAGGCCCACAAAACTGGAACCAATATCTCCAAAGTCTTATAATCGATAGTTATTATCGACATATATCAACCCTTTTGGGTCATTTGTGCTAAACTGTTAAAGGCAGGAATGTCAGGTGCAGTGTGTCCGGAAAAGTTATGCCAGTCAAAGAAATTAGAATTTCATTCAAATAGCCTTAATTCTTATGTATGAAGTTTAAGAAATCAATTTAACATTAAGAATCTAAATAAAAAACAAGAGGCTCAATGAGCCTAAACCGCTCACCTGAGGAACTTAAGTTTTAACAATTCACAGACTTGACTACTAAATCTGCTAATAGAATCCAGCCCATTGACCCTTACAGGATATAAGACATGATTATTGCATTGCATTCCAAGTTTGAGACTTCTAGCTTCTATAGTTCCTGAGAAATCTTTGACGAAAATTTAACATTGGTCAAAATGGAGAGAAAGAAGAATGAAAGAACAGATGAACAAATAAGCTGAGAAAGCCCAATGTCTCTTACACAAAATAAGTCATCATTATTCTATTGAATACCAAATTTGATGCTTCTAGCTTTTATAGTTCCTGAGAAATCTTTGATTAAAAATTTAACATTGGTCTATTATCTCTATATGGAGAGAAAGAAGAATGAAGGAACAAATGAACCAGACTAGCTCCAAAACCTAATGCAGCCTTTCCCCTTGCCCAATGGTGCTACACATAAAATTTAAACAAGATTGGTCGACTGCCTTCTGAGATATGCTTCATTGAAAGTGTGGGCGACGGATGGACGGACGACAGACGACGGACTCCGGAGCCTTGGTATACTATCGGCTCACTGGAGCCTTTGGCTCAGGTGAGCTAAAAATTCAAGTCGCTATTTCTGTCACAACATTTTCCCTACGTTAAGTCTATGGGCAAATTTTTTTGTCTCTCAAGGTCACGTAACTCCGAGGTCAATATTCCGATTCGGCCCAAAATCAAACTTAACCGAGATTTTATGCCTGTCCTCGTTACCTGCAAGTTTGAAGCTGATATGAATAAAAATAAAGTTGCTATTGTGGTCACAACGTATTTTTTTATGCTCAAGGGCAGGTAACTCCAAGGCAAATATTCCGATTCGGCCCAAAATCGAACTTAACCGAGATTTTATGTCTGTCCTCGTTACCTGCAAGTTTGAAGCTGATCTGAAAAAAATTCAAGTCGCTATCGTAGGCGCAACATTTTCCCTAATTAAGTCTTTGGGCAAATTTCTTGTTGCTCAAGGTCACGTAACTCCGAGGTCAATATTCCGATTCGGCCCAAAATCGAACTTAACCGAGATTTTATGTCTGTCCTCGTTACCTGCAAGTTTGAAGCTGATCTGAAAAAAATTCAAGTCGCTATCGTAGTCACAACATTTTCCCTATGTAAAGTCTATGGGCAAATTTTTTGTCGCTCAAGGTCATGTAACTCCGAGGTCAATATTCCGATTCGAACTTAACTGAGATTTTATGCCTGTTCACGTTACCTGCAAGTTTGAAGCTGATCTGAATAAAAATAAAGTTGCTATCGTGGTCACAACGTATTTTTTTATGCTCAAGGGCAGGTAACTCCAAGGCAAATAATCCGATTCGGCCCAAAATCGAACTTAACCGAGATTTCATGTCTGTCCTCGTTACCTGCAAGTTTGAAGCTGATCTGAAAAAAATTCAAGTCGCTATCGTAGTCACAACATTTTCCCTATGTTAAGTCTATGGGCAAATTTTTTGTCGCTCAAGGTCACGTAACTCCGAGGTCAATATTCCGATTCGGCCCAAAATCGAACTTAACCGGGATTTTATGCCTGTCCTCGTAACCTGCAAGTTTGAAGCTGATCTGAATAAAAATAAAGTTGCTATCGTGGTCACAACGTATTTTTTCATGCTCAAGGGCAGGTAACTCCAAGGCAAATAATCCGATTTGGCCCAAAATCGAACATAACCCAGATTTTATGTCTGTCCTCGTTACCTGCAAGTTTGAAGCTTATCTGAAAAAAATTCAAGTCGCTATCGTAGTCACAACATTTTCCCTATGTTAAGTCTATGGGCAAATTTTTTGTCGCTCAAGGTCACGTAACTCCGAGGTCAATATTCCGATTCTGCCCAAAATCGAACTTAACCGAGATTTTATGCCTGTCCTCGTTACTAGCTACAGTGATGACAACATTTTCCCCATGTTAAGTCGATAGGCAATTTTTCGGGCGCTCAAGGGGACGTAACTCTTGAGTGAATTGTCTGATTCGGCCCAAAATCGAACTTGACCGAGATTTTATGCCTGTACTGGTTATCTGCAAGAATGAAGTCGATCAGAAAAAAATTGACGGAGCTAGAGTGATGACAAGCTTTTTCCTATGTGAAGTCTATGGGAGCTAGATGTTGCCATGGCAACCAGAGTTCCACTCAGATCTGCCTGAAAACCTAATGAAGCCGTTCCACTTGCCCAATAATGCGACACATGAAATTTGATCAAAGTTGGCCAAGTAGTCTTTAAGATATACATTTTTGAAATTCCCATTAACCCTAATGCAAAAACACACAAGGGCAGGTAACTCCAAAGTGAATGATCCGATTCTGCCAGTTATCGAACTTGACCGAGATTTCATGGCTGTGCTGGTTATCTGCAAGAATAAAGCCAATCTGAAAATAATTGAAGCAGCTACGGTGATGACAACATTCTCCCCATGTTAAGTCAATAGGCAATTTTTTCAACGCTCAAGGGCACGTAACTCCTGAGTGAATAATCCGATTCAGCCCAAAATCGAACTTGATCGAGATTTCATGCCTGTCCTCATTATCTGCAAGAATGAAGTCGATCAGAAAAAAATTGACGGAGCTAGAGTGATGACAAGCTTTTTCCTAACGCTCAAGGGCACGTAACTCCTGAGTGAATAATCCGATTCAGCCCAAAATCGAACTTGATCGAGATTTCATGCCTGTCCTCGTTATCTGCAAGAATGAAGACAATCAGAAAAAAATTGACGGAGCTAGAGTGATGACAAACTTTTTCCTATGTTAAGTCTATGGGAGCTATTTGTTGCCATGGCAACCAGAGTTCCAATCCGATCTGCCCGAAAACAGTATGCAGCCTTTCCCCCTACCTGATAATGCTTCACATGAAATTTGATCAAGATTGGCCCACTGGTTCCGGAGATATACTTCTTTGAAAGTGTGGACGACGACGACGGACGACGACGACGGACGCCGGCTCGTGGTATACTAATACCTCACATGAGCCTTCGGCTCAGGTGAGCTAAAAAAAATTAAGCCGGCCATCCCATTCATGGACAGAGGCAAAGACTGCAGAGCCAGATCTGTCCCTGCATAATGCATAGTGTGCCATCTGATCAGGATCTTTACTGTTTGATAATAAGCCAGATACCACTAAATGGCATAATATTATTGACTCACCAAATCAATACAAGAACACATCCGTGCCATATAGTGCATTTTTTAAAATCACAAACTGGAGACTTTCCTTAAAAATATCATCATCATCAACAGATTTTTGATTAACGTGCAGGTACAGGGGCAGTGTCCACATAAGTGGGCCCCCTTCCAGGTTGCTGGCTTGCTGCACGCATGGCAGATCTTACACCAGATCTCCAGGCTTTTCTATCATGAGGATCGATAGTGGAGAGCTTCCATTCTCTGCAATCTCTTTCTGTTAGCTGCTAGAATTTAAAAGGACATTACCGTCATTTAATATGAACAAAGAGTCCATTGCAAGTTCTTTTTGTTATATTTTTTTTCATTAAAAAAAGGCAGTGGCTAGAGATACGGATCCGTATCTCTAGTCTCGGAGGCTAGGGATACGGATCTGTATCCCTAGCATTTTCCAATAGGCCTGGCTAGAGGTACAGTTTGATATGACTGATAATTGTTTCAAACAGAGATACCTTTGCTGTTTTGGCGCAATGTGCAAAGTAGCATAACTCTACTAAGGTGAAAGGTGGAAAAAGTTATATGAATTTTGAAATAGGACAGGACCAATGGCAATCCTGTGTTGTATTATTATTATTAGCTTTATATGTTGTATTTGATTATCATTTTTTTCGACCTGTTCAACCTGTCATGCTACCATCTAAAGGTGCAAGTCCGTTCCCCTCTATGGGGGACATAACAGTTGACCCAAATGGGGTCGCTAAACTGTTAGGTAAGCTTAAGATACATAAGGCATCTGGGTCCGATGACCTGAATGCCAGGGTACTTAAGGAATGTAGTGCTGAAAAATCACCTGTGTTGGTCTTTATCTTCAATGAATCACTTGCCCAGGGCACTGTACCAGATGACTGGCGACAAGCAAATATTACCCCGGTCTATAAAAAAAGGGGAAAAATATGCAGCAGCAAATTATAGACCAGTGTCGCTAACGTGCATCTGTTACAAAACCCTGGAGCATATATAAGTAAGCAACATCAACAAGCACTTAGCCTTTGAGAGCATTCTAGCTGACTGTGAACATGGTTTGCTTTTTCGCATACTAAGAAACGCCGAGCCGCGTCACGACAAAACCCGTCTTCGGGGTTTCCGACCGACCTAGCCCGACAATAAAGCCACAGAAGATGGCTAGAGCTTTGAAATTTCGGATTTAGGAAGTAGTGAATTTGCGTCAAAACAGCAAAGGTATCTCTGTTTGAAACAATTATCAGTCTTATCAAACTGCACCTCTAGCCAAGCCTATTGGAAAATGCTAGGGATACAAATCCGTATCCCTAGCCTCCGAGATTAGAGATACGGATCCATATCTCTAGCCTCCGAGACTAGAGATACGGATCTGTATCTCTAGCCACTGCCTTAAAAAAATCACTTGCGGTCTCTAGTTTAGAAGCATGGACGGGCCGACTCGCACTGCTTTGCCTGGGCAGGCTTAGATCCTCTAAGCAGTTTACCAGTACCCGTGTGCGGGCAGGTTTCCTGATTCAGCTCTGCATGGAAGCATCATGCAGCCCATTTATTTCTTCAAGCCCCGATGGGCGGGGGCCGTTTGTCTAGAGTTTGAGGTAATGGCCAAATAAGATTTGTTGTTGTTGTTGTATATCTATAAGGCATTTTTTCGCTGCCTATAAACTCATGGTACTTAAGTAAGTCACTTGTGCATTTCCCTATGTGAAAAACACATGATGCTCATAATACAATGACCTTCAAAATCTTTTAGTGCTCCTGATGTATTCCATCAGTGCATCTGTCAGTTCCTTCCTTCCTTGCTTACTAATGTCTTCAATCATGCCTGTCAACACTTTCAAGTTAATGTCTGTTACCAATTTCACCTCCTCCCTGGCCAGAATCTCTTCTACATTATACTCTAAAGTATCCCTTTCTGATTTAAATCTCTGACAGTGAAAAAGAAAATGATCCACATTCTCTTTCATGTTGCATGTCTCACACAAACTTGACTGATCTTTGTTAACTTTTGCCTGGTGATCATTTAAGATTGAATGTCCACACAGCACCTGATTTACTGCAGAGAAAGTCCTTCTGTCCCTATCTCCATGACAGATCCTTTTTCCCACTTCCCCAATTATATCCTGCAATACATTCACTTTGTCTGAGCACTTGTACCTTCTTTCCCATTTTTCTCTTCCCTGTGATTTACACTCCCGTACTGCTTCTTTCTTGTCCAGGGTCGGTTTTACCTCATTATTTTTAATCATCTCTGATGCTGCCGCCTTTGCTTGTTGATCTGCCAACTCATTCCCCTCAATATCTTTGTGTCCCGGCACCCAATGAACTTTGACAATATTCTCCCTACACCTTACCTTTGCTAAACTCTCCTTGATGCTGAGAACTGTTTCAATCTTGTTAGTTGGCATTTCAGTACTGAAAGCAGTCTTAATAGCTGGTTGACAATCGGTCAGAATATGAACTACTCTGCCTTTGAAGTCTAGATCAGCCAAGAATTCTAGCCCGATCTGTATACCTACCAATTCTCCAGTATAATTGTTACCTATAGGAGAAACTCCCTTGTTCATCAAAACTGGTGTGCTGGAGTAACCCTCAAGGTAGACCACAGCACCAGCTCCAGTCGGACCTGGATTACCTAATGCTGATCCATCTGTGAACATTAATACATCGTTTTTATCACAATTGCTAAGAAGCTCTAATATATTTTCTTTCTGTTCTTCCTTGGAGAATGTGAATTCTTCCTTGTGTACACTTCCTGTCTCTTTGATGAGCCCCATCAATTCCTTGGTATATCTGAATTCCTTCTCAATGTTCTCAAACTCTAACATTCCCTTCAATTCCCTAAACCTAGACATCAATAAATGAAAAATAGTAGCTCTTCTACCCACAGTTTTATCCCCCTCTATCCATTCATCAAACTCTTCCCTGAGAGGATCATCTTCATACTTGGCACTGATTCTGATGACTTCTTGTGCTTGTCTTATCTTCAGCTGTAGGTCTATAGGCATGGTGTTTGTCAAGACTTCCAAAGCTTCTGTGCTGGTACTGTTCAAACAACCTGATGCCTTTAGCATTGCTGACCTCTGAACCTTTCCAAACTCCGTACTGCTTTCTTCAAGGGACTCGACTGTCACAGCTGCTCCATACTCCATCACCGGAAGAACCAAGGATTTGTAGAGTCTCATATACACTGTTTGGCTGCATCCTCTATGTCCTTGAACGAAATTATCAAGACATTTCAAGGCACTGAAACCAGCCTTTGTTTTCTGTTGAATATGGTCGTGAAAGTTTAATTTATCATCTACTGTGACACCCAGAATTTTCTTTGAATTGGTTGTTTTTAAAACACTCTCGCCTAACTTCACCTCTGCCTTCACTTCTCAGTATAAGAAGATAGATAGAGTCTGATGTGTCGAATGAGGTATTCTGTTGCAGGAATGGCAACAAGGTCATATGTGACAGGAATGTGTTGTTAAATAAATAAATACGTACCAAAGGTAATTAACAACAGCAAACCAATTAACTTCATGACCAAAGCTGAACGAATCGCCTGATCAACAAGTCATGTGAAAATGAGTCATGTGATTTTATTACCCCATGTACCCAAACTCACCAAAAAGGAAGTCTGCGCAGGGGGTCGGTCTGAAAGCCCCAAGACACCACAAGACACCCCAAGACACCTTTTTATTACAGAGAAAATACAAGAGTTGAAAGTACCGGGCTTAAGAAGATTATATCAGAGAGGATATATGGCTTTTTGGCCGAATACCGACAATTACACATTTATTATTATTATACCCTAAAAAGACAGCCATTGTTTCTCCCCTGTTCAAAAAGGGTGACAAAAGTGACCCTGCAAATTACAGGCCTATCTCCTTAACTTGCATTTGCTGCAAGCTAATGGAGCATATTGTTGCATCCAGCCTTACTAAGCATCTCGACAAACATAACATCTTGTATGATCTTCAACATGGATTTAGGGAAAGGAGGTCCTGCGAAACACAGCTCATCCAACTTGTTGATGAGCTTGCACGAAATCTATCAGCAGGTCACCAGACTGACCTGATACTCCTGGATTTTAGTAAAGCATTCGATAAGGTTAGCCATATTAAATTACTCCACAAACTGCACCAACATGGCATCACCTCAAACACCCTAAACTGGATCAAAGCTTTCCTTTTTGGCCGTACTCAACGTGTAGCCCTAGAGGGGGAAACCTCATCCCAAATTCCGGTCACATCTGGGGTTCCCCAAGGATGAGTACTGGGACCGATCCTGTTTCTTTTATACATCAATGACCTACCAGAGCAGATCCACTCACAGGTCAGACTTTTTGCAGATGACACGGCAATATATTTGGCTGTCCGCAGTGATGCTGACTGTACCTTATTGCAAAGGGACCTCCAAAAGCTTGACACTTGGGAAAAGAACTGGGAAATGGAATTTAACCCGGGTAAATGCCAGGTCCTACACATTTCCCGTTCTAAAGAACCCATTAGACACAATTACGTGATTATGGAGCGTGATAGCTCAGTGGTTAGTGCACTTGCCTCTGATGCTAAAGGTCCCGGGTTCGATCCCCGGCAGCGGCGATAAAATTTCGGTGTCCGAACACGCTCCATTGGCATCATTTGCAGGGATGAATGTCATAAAGTGCACCGTCCTTCGGATCGGGACGTTAACTGGAGGCCCCCCTGTGCAGGGAGAACCATCCCCTGTGCAGGTTAAAGATCCCTACCGTAGTTACATGATTACTGTGTAGGCTTTCATCCTGCAAACCTGGAGTGTATGTAATGTACACCTGCGGTAATGGTCAAATATGACCGACGCAGTATCAGTAGATAGATAGATAGATTACATTCTCCACGGTGAAGTCCTCCAGGAGGCTGATCATGCCAAGTACCTGGGCCTTGAGTTTAGCCGTTATTTAACTTGGAACACCCACATTCATAACGTGACCACCAAAGCAAATCGGACCATGGGCTTCATACGTAGGAATATACGCACCAAACATCAAGGCATACGTGAAACAGCTTATAATACCCTTGTTAGGTCCCAGCTTGAGTATGCCCACCCTGTGTGGAGCCCATATACCCAGTCAAATATAAACAAGGTTGAGCAAGTCCAAAGAAGAGCAGCTAGATGGGTCAAACATGACTACTCTTCATATAGTAGTGTGACCCAGATGCTTAATACCCTGGAATGGAGATCATTGGAACAGAGGCGGGCAGATGCTCGCCTCCTATTGTTCTACAAGATAGTATATGGCCTTGTCGAGATTCCGCTCCCTACATACATCCGACATCCAATCAGAACTACTAAAAACATGCATACTATGCACTATATTCAAATCCCTACTACTGCCAGTTACTATAAATACAGTTTCTTCCCCTTGGCTGTGGTACAATGGAATCACCTTCCTCCTCATGCTGTTGTGTGCTCCGATCTGGATTCTTTCAGATTGACCATATGCACCCTCCATCACCCACTGCCATGAACCGTGAAACATTGTTTTTATCTGCTTTTAATCTCTACTTTACTAACACTGTTTTTACTTTTAATTCTCCTAAAATCTAATACTTTTTCCTTCTATCACACTTTTCCTTTTCTGACGCATAATCCTCGCGAGAGGGTGCTGCAGGATATATAGATAGATAGATAAAACACCTTTATTATTACTCATTTATTATTTTTATACATATATTATGATATAATAAAAGCAATTTTCGCGAAAAGATTTGCTCTAAGCGGTTTATCATCAAGTCAAGTCAAGTCAAGTCAAGTAATATTTATTTTACGTCGGATTAATTTTACAAACATTTTAACACAAGCTCCTAGGAGCTTTTTCTTCCGACTAACATATAAAAAATATCACAGTTTATACAACAGAGAAATAAGCGATTAAATAAGAAATGAAATACATATATCACAGAGTAAGTTATTATATCACATATTTGCATATTTACAAAACGGAGCCAATGCATGCCACCCTTGCATGAAACCTTAGGACGAAAAATTCGAAAGATGGGGAGTTGGTTTGTAAAACAAGGGTCCCTGCATGCAGGGAAACTTGCTTTCGAAATGAAAAGGGCCCCAAGGTAGGTCACAAGGATGTGTCATCAGCTTCAGCATGTTGTAAATTTTAATGAAGATCTATAAACAGCATAAAAGAAAACAGGTATCAGTAAGAGTAACATAAAACAACAAAACACAAATTAAAAGCTGGACAACACCAAGAGCACAATTACAGACATGTTACCTGCACATGGCACACCTACACTCTGCTCCGCCCCACTTTCCAATAAAAAACTTTAAAGAAGTTAAAATCTGTAATTTTTCTTGCTTCTTCAGGCAGCGCATTCCAAAGTTTCGCTGCCTGAAACCTAAAACTGTTTATACCAAACCTTGTGCTCCTGGTCCTTGGAATGTTAAGAAGATTTGTATACCTGAAATTATAAGAAGATTCTTTTTTAGTTAAAAGGTCTCCTAAAAGGGAGGTGATTGACCATAAACAATTTTAAAAGTTACTATTGCTAAACTTCTAAGACGTGATAAATGTAAGTTGGTTGTTCCTGCTCTTTTTAATAAAACCTCATATGATGAGTCAAAATCTTGAAAAAATGAATTTCTGAGCTCTAAAATAAACCTTTTCAAGCTTAACGTTGTTTGATTTGGAACAAAAATGCCATATCAACGGACAGAAATTAAAATTTGACATAATAAAAGAATGGTAAATAGTCTTCCTGGATTCAAAATTTAGGAATGTTCCTATGCGCTTTAAAACATTTATCTGCTGAGATGCTTTACTACAGATGTTTGATATTTGAGTATCAAACTTCAGCAGATAGTCTATTTCCACCCCTAGTAATTTGACGGTGGTCTCGCACTCAATTTCTGCCTCCCCGATCTGGAAGGTGGGCCTCTCCCTGAATGTCCTCTCCCCCAGAGCCAAGGCCTGAAATTTATCAGGGTTGGCTTTCATCTGGTTTTGAGCAAACCACTCAACGAGGTTCCCACTCTCCCGCCCAAGAACGTCAACCAGGGTGGCAAAAACTGGGTGCGAGAAAGACAAGGTATTGTCATCGGCATAATTAAAAAGCTTAGCCTCATTTATAAAGTAAAAGATGTCATTTAAGAAAATATTAAACAGAAGAGGGCCCAGTATGGATCCCTGGGGGACACCTTTGATGATATTTTGGAATGTACTGCGACTATTTCCGATTTAGACACACTGTTAATTTGCGGTTCGATAAGTAGCTGCTGATTAGTTTTACAGCATCACTGGATAATCCATATACTTTCAGCTTTTCCTGAATTAGGGACGGGGGAAGGCAGTCAAATGCCTTGGACAGGTCCACGAGAATTGCAGCACATGGTCACCCCTATCCAAGGCACTGCGCCACTCCTCCGAAATGGCCAACAGGACAGACTGGCAACTGTAACCATTTCGGAAAGCCGAAAGATATGGATCAAAAAGGTTTTCAAAATAGCTGCTTAGTTGCTCCTCTAAAGATCTTTCAAAGATTTTAGAAACTGTGGGCAGAATGCTCACAGGTCTGTAATTTTGTATATCAAGAGGGTCTTTTTCTTGTATATGGGAGCCACTCTTGCATTATTTAAGTCATCTGGAAAAATGGACTCCCTGATCATTCTATTTATAAAGTTTGTAACAGGGGTATAATAATGGGCTGTATTTGGTGAAGAATTTTGGAGGAGATATTGTCCTGTCCGGTTGCCTTTCTCAGTCCGACCCTCCGCAAGTACCCACTGACCTTGGCCTAACCCACAGGCTTAAAACTAAACTCTGATTCAGAAGGCTGAACATTGGCCCTGATCGCGCGGATACTTGGGTGATCTTCAGGAGAAAGGCTGCCGGTACTGTCCCCAATATCTCTAGCAACATTTATACAAAAAAAATTGAACCGTTCACATATTTCAGTGGAATCGGTAATCACTTTGTTGTTTTCAGAAATTGTGATTTTTTCATTGCTATTGCAGCCTTTATTTGTCAGAAAGGGGCGTATGGTGGGCCAGAAGTCCTTTGACCCCGGCCCCACCCCCCCACCACACCGCTCTGCCAAATAAAGTTTCACTGATTCCCTTTTTAATTTGGTTACCTTATTTCTCTGTTTAGTATATGCTTTCCAGTTTTTATCATTATTATAATTTTTGTATTTTCTCCATACTCATGTGCTGTCAGTGTCAGCTCTACGTGGAAGCACTGTGCAGCCCATCTATTTCTTCACGCCCCAATGCACTGTGTATAACCGGACAGTCGCCACATCGGAAGCGGCATTAGACTGTACACCTAAAAATCACTAGCGGCAAATAAACAACCGTTGCTGTTGGTAACTTTCTGTCGGGTATGAAAGCAACGGAATGTGCGATTAGACTGCGGTTTTCGGCATCGAAGGAAGAAATGAATGTACTTTATTCAAATGATTCTCATTACTTCTGATAGCGGTGCATTTTTTGTGTAGACCTCATCTTGTACGGCTCAATCAGTGATTTTGCTGCCTCTGTCGCCCGTCAACACGATGAATCCAGGTCAATATATTCGAAATTAAGTTCAACCGGTTACTTACACCACAATGAAATCGTTTAAACACATGTAGTCTTTGACATCTGATAGCTGCTAGAGTCTAAATATTTGGATTTTGTAAATCATGACCACTTGGAATGCACCAGTCACATTCAAATGACTGTACGACTAGCGGCAACTGTACTGCATCACTAGCGCCATAAGTGCATAGGAAAACTGTCCGAATAGCGACAATAATTTATTTTATATGCGTCACAAATAAAAGTAAATGGAGTTCGTATGAATGCACCAACTTAAGTTTAAAGCAAAAGACACTGGTTCTCTGTTAATTGGTCATCTGGTGACGTGATTCAACGCTCACTGTACCTGCCAGATTTTTTTTTAATATCACGTACAAATGTTGGATTTTCTTTTCCTGTATGTGTGTGTTTGTGTGTGTGCTTGAACATTTTTTATTTAGCGGTAATAAAGGGGTGGATGGGTGAGGCAAAGGTGACGTGTGTCTTGCGTCACTGGGGCGTCCAACTGATATTGGTTTACAGTTGACAAGGCCTGTTGTCCTTGCAGCAGGTTAGGGTAGAGGGGAAATGTTGTCGTTTCTTCTGTTTCTACACGCCCATTCATTTTTTCATTTTCTCCTCTGTCCTTAAATTTCATCTCATCTACTATCTCCTCTATCTCTTTTCTCCCTTTCTGCGAGAAGACAGAAAATGACCCACAAGAGTTTACTTGTCGTTAACCCAAACCAATCATTTATCGGCACTGGAAAATACAGTTTGTCAATGCTTTGGAAATTCTTCTGCGTGAGATTGGTGGTGTAAACCAGAGAGAGAGAGAGAGAGAGAGAGAGAGAGAGAGAGAGAGAGAGAATGCACTATATAAAAAACAGAGCAATGGTACGAGACGGAAGGCGTGAGCCTGGGTGGCCCAAGATGACCTGGAAGCAGCTGACAGAGAGAGATCGCAGAGAGTGGAAGCTCTATGCTATAGACCGTCATGATAGACATACCTGGAGATCTTGTGTGAGATCTTCTATTCGTGCAGCAAACCAGTTACATGGAAGTGGGCGCATTTATGTAAATTTGGACCCTGTACCTGCACGTTAATCAAAACTCCGATGATGATGAAGATGACGACTACTTTTCCGCCCACCTCTGATTAACG
The DNA here is from genome assembly GCA_963580285.1 of Lucinisca nassula. Classification (NCBI taxonomy): domain Eukaryota; kingdom Metazoa; phylum Mollusca; class Bivalvia; order Lucinida; family Lucinidae; genus Lucinisca; species Lucinisca nassula. Next base: position 65,003,898 of record OY757011.1, on the reverse strand, counting down.
ATTTGCTTGAAATATTGAGATTATCTTGAAACGTTCGTAAAACAAAACCAAAATGCGCGCATGCGTGCGTGTGTGTGTGTGTGTGTGTGTGTGTGTGTGTGTGTGTGTGTATTTACGTCCCATCAACACGCACCTAAGGTCATATAGACATGGGACCTCGGCTTTAAGACTCGTCCGATAGTGTGGAGAAGCTTGTAATGACACTCCGGGCACCTTGTTTACAAGAATAGGAGGTTTAACTCTACACCACGGGGGCTTTATATTTTGCGTGTGTTGTTGTTTTTGTTTCCCGAAGTCCATCTGCAACTCTATTGATCGATCTGTAAAGTGAAGGGTATTTGTCAGCAAAAATAAAACGCATCAGTGTAACAAGGCCTTGTTTGTTTGTTTGAATCGAGGTTTAAAGTCGGCGTCAACACTATTTAGGTCATTTTAGAGACGTTACTTGCAATTTCATGGGACTTTTACCCGCCATTGAGATAAAATGATATCTCAAACCCTGTCACCCAATCAAACTAAAAGGGTTTAAATGTAGGGACGGTCCGACTCGCACCATTATGCCTGGGTAGGTTTCGACCCTCTAAGCGGTTTGCCAGTACTTATGTGTGATCGGTTTAAGCTCTGCGTGGAAGCATCATGCAGCGCAATCTATTTCTCCAAGCCCCGATGGGCGAAGGCCCGAGGAAAGAGGGGTTTCCTATGGTGAATACATCAGTGTCATTGTCTTTGCTCAAAAAACACAGATTGTGGGTACTCGTTAGAACCGCCTCAAAAAGGCTGTTCTAACGAGCACCCACAATCTGTAATGCATGTGTAGCCTTAAATAAAAATGTTACTTTTGGAGATAAGACTGATGCCAGTTTAGAACACGAGTTTGAGTGAAACTTCTGTATCTGACTCTAATGCAGCAACGCCACATATGGTTTGATTGAGTGTATATTTAAAAATAATGGCGGTTGCGACATTTCCAAGTCAGCCCATCAGCCTCAACACTATTTAGATGTTGTTGTTTTTGTGGTTGGGGTTGGGGTCGGGGGTTACGGCCCTTTCATTATTAAATGAACTCATATCGAGCCGATCGTTCAGAATCAGAATCAGAATTGTTACTGGTGACACGTCAAATGACATTCATACACCAGGACCTGTGATATGGGAAGTTAGTCCCTAGCTCTAACCAAAGATGTAAACTTAGCTACACAATCCTCAGCACCTTCAGCCGTCGAAATAAGAGGTGGGCGAAAACTGCCAGGGTCGAGCGGACAGAACTCCATAGCTCCACAGCGAGACTAAAGTTATGTGTTTCTGGGCTGCGAATCGCGGCAGTTTGTCCAACAGGAGTTAATCGCGATGGACTGCCTGTATCTACCGAGTAAAGTGAAGCACTGCCAGTTTTAGAAATTTTGAATGAAAATCTAAATTGAGCCAAAATGTCGAGTAATCAGTGAAAAATCGGCTGCAGATCGCGATTTCTCTATTGTGCTCGAGAGCAGAACGTAGGTCAACGGTGCTCTCTCGTTGGGCCGCGCGACTTTGGCCAACGGACTTAGGCTGCAAATGAAGCATGCCGATGCAAGTTTCCATACAGAAACGCGCGGCTAGTGGTCCAGGAAGAAGACGGGTCGCGAAATAGAAGTGGAGGCAATGCTCAGGAATCGATACAATCAACTCACAGCTCCCATCAGAGACACCAAAGGGAAAGACACAAACATGGAACAACAGACCCTAATGGAAACACCAACAGCGGAAAGCCAAAAGGAAAGTTACTTTCCCACATAATGGCCAATAGGCTATCCAAAATAAAATAACATAAGCGACACAAACGTCCAAAGACAAACCATAACAAAAATAAACCGCGACAGAAGAACCGCCTTGGAACGGTCAGCGGAAACGAATTCTACCGGGGGCTTAAATCGATTTTACGTGGCCACAATCCTCGTCCTTACTTCCGTCGCGATTTAGACAAATAATTTCAGTCCGCATGAGGGCCTCCTAACTCATCAGTGCAACATCTCCGTGAACACAAATAATCAAACAACCACAGAGGTGAAACAACGGTGAGGACTCGACAGCAAGAAACCACTGAAAACGCTGGAGCAAAAGAAAACCAACAGTTAGACTCCAGTCTTATTCCCAACCAGGAGGCAGGATGAGTGCATAATGATCCAGATGCTGGTACAAGCCCTCAGCATCTCCTACCGGTTTGGCCATGCAGAAGTTGTAGAAACGCCAAGCTCCTGGGACGAACTCATCGACCCCCGCATCCGATGACCTCGACTCGTACAGAATGCCGTTCTCCAAATGTTGGAAAGCGTAGCACTCTGTCGCATACGTGTAGGTTCGACCCGTAGGCTTTCTGCTGAGCAGGGAGAGGTCGTGGTCACCGTAGCGGTGGACAGCTTGACAGTCGTAGTGGTCTTGTACCCGAAAATGATGGTCGATCGTAACGGAGTCTATGTCTGGCGCGAGCGTTTGGTAGGCTGGCTTTGGCAGCAAAGTCTTGAGTCGTTGTTTTTTTGGTGGTTCCGGCGGTGAAGTTTGAGAAGGCTCTGGCTCTGGCGAGGACGGCGCTGGTGCAGGCGAAGGTCGCTGCAGTGACGGCGCGGGCGCAGGTTCGGCGCTGGCTATCGGAGGTGGTTTGGTGATTGTCGGAGGTAACAGAACCTCGAAGGTCACCGTTTTTGGTGCTGTTTTTTGTAGTGGTCTCTCCCTCACAGAAGGCTGCTGTTTCTTCACTGTCTTCTTAAGAAGAGGCTGGCTGGAACAGGAGTACTCCGATCGCAGCGAAGAGCGATGGTGAAACACTGTTGCTGAATGCCTGTGGTCACTTCAGGCCCGGGGCCCCCGCCAATCGGGGCTTGAAGAAATATATTGGCTGCATGATGCTTCCACCCAGAGCTGAATCCGACCCGCACACAAGTACTGGTAAACCGCTTAGAGGATCTAAGCCTGCCCAGGCAAAGCGGTACGCACGAGTAGGACCATCCATGCTTATAAACCCTGTTGGTTTCATTGGGCGACAGGGCCTGAGATGTCATTTCATCTCAATGTCGGGTAAAAGTCCCACAAATCTGGAAGCAACATCTCCAAAATGACCTTTGCATTGTTAACGGGGACGTTAAACCTCAAATCAAACAAATCACTTCAGGTCCCCATGATGTCGGCATGACTTTAAGAAAACCACAAGTGGCTCTGGAAGCAGTAATCTTTAATCAGGTCTAAGAAATAGAAGTGGAGGCAACGATCAGGAATCGATACAATCAACCCACACCTCCCATCAGAGACACCAAAAGGAAAGTAACACAAACATGAAACAACAGACTAATCATAACCCTAATTGAAACATCAAGAAAGTTGTTTTATTTAAAGACTCTCTAGAAATTTAAAGACTATCTGTAAATTCAAAGACTAACACAAGGAAGATCATGAAAATGACGAAACACGAAAAAAAATTCGCGTTCTCATATGCAGCCCTAGTCTTCATCTCATTAAAAGAAATATGTTGCTAAAAACTGCATGTATTTGATTTTCTGTAAATATTGTGTTTTATACAATACGACTTCATATTCCACGTTTCACCACAAATGATTCCTTACGCTACAATATCAAAAAGCTTGTTTCTTTTTAAAGAAATTATGTGAGATAGATGCGAAGGCAATGATCATGTAAGTCTTGTTCACCGAGTCATAAGGTGCACAACTGGAAGGGAGGTAATAATAAAAAATGCAAGAAAGAGCTTTCTAAAGAAAAAAACAACAACTAGAAATGCGTCCATAGGACACGGATGCCCCGCCTGAAAATATGTCTATGTTCGTATTAATCCATAGAAAGTAACTGACGGTGTTTAAGTTTTGAACCCGTTTTTCATATCTGACCACTAATAAATGACCTTGACCTTGGAGGTAAGGACCTTGGTTTTGTGTGAGGCAGATTGTTTCATGATGGCCAACATTTCTGCCAAGTACTTTCAAACTCCATCCAGAAATAAGAAAGTTATTGATCGGAAACCTTTTTTGCCTTTGACCTCTAAGTATGACCTTGACCTTGGAGTTACAGACCTGGGTTTTGCACGTGACACATCGCCTCATGATGATTAACATTTCTACAAAGTGATTTCAATTTCCAGCCAGAAATAAGAAAATTATTGACTGCGTTTAAGTTTCGGACCCTTTTATGACCTTTGACCTCTAAGTACGACCTTGACCTTGGAGGTACGGACCTGGGTTTTGCACGTGACACATCATCTCATGATGGTTAATATTTCATTTAACAGTCCATCCAGAAGTAAGAAAGTTATTGACTAGGTTTAAGTTCCGGACGGCCGGACGGACGAACGAACAGACGGATGGACGGACGGACGGACAGGGGCAACGTTATATGCCCCTCCACCATTCTTCGAATGACGAGGAAATAAAAACACTACTACACAAATATAGAGGATAATTTAACCACAAAAAAAAAAACAAAGAGAATCCACTGAGTAGAAATAATGGTAACGTCAGGGCCCAATCTCGGGCCCAATATGGGCCTAAAAATAGATAGAAGTGGCTGCTCCCTCCTGTGTAAATAAGGAGAAGTTTGCTAAGTTCAGGGAGAAGTGAGTGCGGCTGGCTTACTATCCCTTGCCTTTACAGAAAAGGCTCTGATCAAAATTCACTGAAGCGCAGGCTGATTAGTCTTTGTATACGTTTTAGAGTGTTATACTCGGCCCCCGCCCAAAGGGGCTTGAAGAAATATATGGGCTGCATGATGCTTCCACGCAGAGCTGAATCCGGCCTGCACACTAGTACTGGTAAACCGCTTAGAGGATCTAAGCCTGTCCAGGAACCGCGGTGCGAGGCGGACCGTCAGTGCTAAAAAACTCTATTGGTTTCATTGGGCGACAGGGCTTGATATGTCATTTCATCTCAATGTCGGGTAAAAGTCCCACAAAATTGGAAGCAACGTCTCCAAAATGACCTTTACAGTGTTGACGGGGACGTTAAATCTCAAATCAAACAAAAGAGCGTTATACTAGGTGTTTTTGCTAGATATACGCTCCGTATATTACAATGCAATGCATATTATTTTTTTTTTAAATTCAAAGCAAATGCAGCTGTAGCCATATATAACCGTATGTACTACGATTATTGCCGTTCTGCTACGTTTAAAATACGCAGTAAAACATAGCCCTCAATACGTGACGGTTAAACTGTGACCTATGTTGCCATGTAATAGATTTTCACTACGTTTATTGCGGTTCTGCTACGTTATTTTTAATGTGCCAAAACCTAGCTCTCAATACGTGACAGCGTGACTGCGGCCTAACTCGTACGTGCAACACACTATACCATGCCTAGGCGTCCTCATTAACTTAGATACCAGCATTTAACAACAACTTTAGTCTGCCTGAGCAATCAAATTTATTTCCGAGCAGAGTACTTGTTACTATTAGTTTCAAGTATTGCTTTTCAGTTACTGGATACCAGTATATCAGTATGTTACATGCCTCTGTAATGAAGTTGTGATTACAGGGATTACATTAGTTGTCTAATTTTGTTATAATACGTAGGCGCGTTTGAACGACACTAACAAGGAACAATATATATGTATATTGGATCCGTGTCGCCCATAAGAAAGATCAGGTATTCCCATCGGGCACATGACATCTAGGCAACGTCGTACCAACGTCAATGCAACGTCATGTCAGTAAAACTGATTATACTGACACAGAAACTGTAATGACTTTCAGCCTCAGCAATTGATTCGCTAAGGCTGATAAAACGCCTTTTTGTCGTTGGAGAAGAGGCAGCTGATTACTTTCCTTTCCGTTGCATTCTCACTGTATATCAAATATTTGGTTTGCTCCGAAGTTCCTGTTGGTGCCATTGGTAACATGTTTTCTGTGATGTCGCCCTTTCCGACCATCTTCAGTAGTATTTCGCTTTTTCTCAGTTCAAATATTTTGCAAATCAGCGTCACGCATACGAAAAAGATGTTGCCAGACGGTTCAACAATTTGCAGAAGCTGGAATAACGATACATTCAACTACAGATATGTTGTGCCTCTTGCTAGTGTAGGGCAAGCTTTTTGTGAAACTTCATACTTGTAAATGGTGTAACTTTCATTTATGGCCATTTCGCCAAATAGACACACTACATAGAAAAATGAAGTATCCCTGCATATTTTTGACTGGTTCACATTGTTTCTTCACGTCGAATATGATTGCAATTAGCAAATTGTAGCGAGAAGTCTGCACTGGAGCGAAAATGCTTCAAATTTCACGTAAACACTGTGGAAAGGTCCTGAGGGACCTTTCCAATAAAGACAATAGATAAGTAAGTGTCTTGGGGTGTTTATTACATTGCCGAATTGCATTCGATGACAGCTACCAGAGACTGAGAGTTTATACAGTGCTTTATGTGTCTGTTTTAGGACTTAAACGGCGTCTCAATTTTGTTTATTAAATAATTTTAAATACTTTTAGGTATTGAACAGCCTTCTAAAACTCTTTAGGAAATAAATAAACAATAAATTTTGGTGTCTTGGGGTGGCTTGTGGTGTCTTGGGGCTTTCAGACTGACCGCTGCGTAGGTACAACGGGTAACCGAAAATTATTGTTTGTAAATCGACCCAAAGATTTTAAGCACAAAATCTCTTTACTGCTGATGTCCACGTGACAAATATGAACTTAAACACAGCCTAGAATGTGTATGTGACAATACAACATACTTATTTCGTTTAATAATTATTCCTAGTTTTCGTAGATACCAATTCCTTGATTATGAAATAGTAGTTTTAGTATTAGCCATTATTGATGAATCAGCAATAGAAGCAGCCAAAACAATAGACTTTTGTTTATTTGATTAAGACTCATCTTAATCGATCCATCATTGAAACATGGTGTACAGAAGTGGTGAACTGTGATATAAGCCTTGTCATAAGCAACACAACAGACTTCGCCGACAGACGAAAAGTGCAGTAAATAGCGAACTTTCGTTTTGGAAATTCCGGGGAATCCCCTTATCAGTCCAATATTTACTGTTTACACAGACAGAATGGAAGGGTTAAAACCGCCTAAAAAGCTGGATTTTGAGTCCAAAAATCTATCAGAGACCTGGCACAAATGGCGACAGGAGCTAGAACTTTATGTTGACCTTTCACTAGATGAAGAGTCAGACTCACAAAAAATAAAATTACTGAAATATGTCATAGGTCCCCAGGGTAGAGAAATATATGCCACTTTCAAGTTTGACAAAGAAGAGAAAGACCTGACATTGTCAGATGTTATCAGTCAATATGAAAATTACTGTAATCCTAAGAAAAATGAGACAGTCGAACGTTATAAATTTAACACAAGAGTGCAAGAGAAAAATGAAACTTTTGAGAAATTTCTCACAGACCTGAAAATATTGGCCAGCACATGCGCTTTCGGTGACATAAAAGACTCAATGATCAGGGACAGAATAGTCGTGGGGATCAGTGATTCGTTCTTACGTGAAAGACTATTGCGTGAGCTAGACTTGAATCTTGACAAAGCTATACAAATTTGTCGTGCATCAGAACTTTCCAAAGAAAGATCACAGGCAATCGCAAACCAGACTGCAGCTCAGGAAGTACATGCTGTTAAATCCAAGAAATATACACCCAGCAGTTCCAGAGACTCACAACAGAAATGCCAAACAGTAAAATCATGCAAATATTGCGGAAAGTCACACCCAAAGCAACAGTGTCCAGCATATGGAAAAAATTGCAATTACTGTAGAAAATACAATCATTTCGAATCTGTTTGCCAGAAAAAGCAAAGAGAAAATGTGCATTTTGTACATGAGTCTGCATCAGAAGACACTGACATAGCATCATCAGATGATGAGTACTTTGAAATTAAGACAATAGAGCTGAAAGAAATAAACTGTGTTGAAAAAATTCAAAAATACAGTACAGATCAAGTAATGGAACCCAAATTCACGCGACGATGAGTATAAATGAAAAACCCGTCAAATTTCAAGTTGATACTGGTGCATCATGTAACATCATATGTGAGAAGTATTTAACACAGGAGCAAAGGCATAATATAGAAAAAAAAACAAATCAGGTGTTGAAAATGTACAACAAGGACAATGTTATTCCTAAAAGCAAAATAAGCCTAAAAATGAAGAATCCTCAGAATGAAAAGAAATATAAAGCGGAATTTGTTGTAATTGACAATAATGATTGTAGTCCAATCCTTGGTGTAAAAGCCGCACAGCAGATGGAATTACTGACAATCAGACATGAAAATATTTACTTGACTACTGAAGTGGATAAGCCTTTAAATAAATCTCAGATACTAGAGACTTATGCAGATATTTTCAATGGAACAGGATGTCTGAATGGCAAATATCATTTGCATACAGATCCAGAAGTAAAACCAGTAATTCAGGCACCTAGACGAGTACCAGTCAGTTTAAAAGAAAAATTGAAGCAAGAACTTGATAGACTCGAATCGGAAAACATAATCGCTAAAGTTGAAATACCAACAAAATGGGTCAGTAATTTGGTGGTTGTCGAAACATCAAAGAAGCTTAGGGTTTGCTTAGATCCGCAACATCTCAATACAGCCCTTCAGAGAAGTCATTACCCTATTCCTACAGTTGATGAGATACTACCAGCCTTGAAAAATGCTAAAGTCTTTAGTACTGTTGATGCCAGAAATGGATTTTGGCATGTGGAATTAGATTCAGAAAGCAGTCTGTTAACAACATTTAACACACCATTCGGTAGGTTTCGCTGGTGTAGGATGCCGTTTGGCATTAAAACAGCCAGTGAGGAATATCAACGAAGGCAGAATCAAGTAATAGAAGGACTACCTGGTGTTCGTAGCATTGTTGATGATATTCTGATTTATGGTGAAGGGGAAACTGAAGAAGAAGCAATTGAGGATCATGACAGAAAATTTCATGCATTAATGGAACGTTGCAGAGAACGCAATCTGAAATTGAATCCTGACAAACTGAAATTAAAATTGAGAGAAGTAAGCTTTGTAGGACATGTGATTACACAAGATGGTCTGAAGCCAGACCCAGATAAGCTTAAAGCAGTTCAAAATATGCCAAGACCACAGGATATCACAGGAGTTAAGAGTTTCTTAAGCTTTGTAACATACTTAAGTAGGTTCTTACCAAAGCTATCAGAAATTTCAGAGCCACTCAGAAAGCTGACTAAGAAAGAGGTTGAGTGGGACTGGTCAAATGATCAAGAAATAGCATTCAATGAAATCAAAAGGTTAATAACGGCAGAACCAGTTCTAAGGTATTATGATGCAACAAAAGAGCTCGTATTACAATGTGATAGCTCTCAAAATGGTCTTGGAGCGTCACTACTCCAAGATGGACAACCAGTGTCCTTTGCAAGTCGAGCACTCACTGAAACAGAGAAGCGCTATGCTCAAATTGAAAAGGAATTACTTGCGGTGGTGTATAAGTATACTTATGGACGAACAGTTCATGTTCAAAGTGACAATAAGCCATTGGAAACAATCATTAAGAAAGAACTGCATAAAGCACCAATTCGCCTTCAACGCATGATGCTTAGGATAAATAAGTACAATATAGTCTTGAAATATTATCCAGGCCGAAAAATGTATATTGCAGACACCCTGAGTAGAGCTTTCATTAAAACTGAAGAAGCACAGCCAGCATTCAATGACTTTGAAAACATTAATATAATAGAGACACTCTCAGTATCTGCAGACAGACTTAAGGACATTCGGGAAGACACAGCCAAAGATTAGACACTACAAAAGCTTCAGAAGACAATAAGAGAAGGATTGCCAGACAATATTAAGAATGTTCACAAAAGTGTTCAGACATTTTTTCATATTAGGGATGAACTAGTTGTTGAAAACGGTCTGATCTTTAAAGGAAATACTGTCTGATCTTTAAAGGAAATAGAGTGGTAATACCAGAATCTTTGCGCAGCGATATGAAAAAACGAATTCACTCGTCGCATCTTGGTCAAGAGGGATGTTTAAGGAGAGCCAGAGAATCCATATACTGGCCAAATATGAATTAAGAAATCAAAGACTATGTATCTAAATGCTCGGTGTGCAGAAAATATGACTTTAAACAAGGACAAGAAACTTTGAAACCTCATAAGATACCCAATAGACCATGGGAGAAAGTTGGAGTAGATCATTTTACTCTTGATGATAAAGATTATCTGATAACTGTCAATTATCTATCAGGCTTCTTTGAAATAGATTATCTATCAGATACAAAGTCAAAGACTGTTGTTAATAAGCTAAAGCATCAGTTTGCGAGATATGGCATTCCTAATATCTGTTTCAGCGACAATGGACCACAGTTTACAGGAGAGCCATTTAAGAACTTCGCTGAAATGTGGCAGTTCAACCATAAAACGTCATCTCCATTCTATGCGCAGAGTAATGGAAAAGTAGAAAATGCAGTAAAGACTGCAAAGAGACTAATGAAAAAGTCAAAAGAAGCGGGAAGTGATCCATACCTAGCACTGCTAGATTTCCGTAACACCCCGACCCAAGGAATGAGTACCAGCCCAGTACAGCGTTTAATGAATAGGAGAACAAAGACACTTCTTCCGACTGCCTAGAAACTTTTAAAACCAAAGTGTACTGATTTAAAACAAGCTCGGTATCAGTTGAGAAAAAATAAATCTAATCAGGAAAAGTATTACAATAGATCTTGTAAAGATTTACCTACACTAAAAGCAGGTGACGTAGTCAGAATTCAACCACATAGAACATTTGGTGGAAAAGGATATTGGGAAAAAGTTGTAGTGAAAAATAAAGTTGGAATAAGATCATATGAAATAGAAACCCAGTTTGGAGTCGTTCGCAGGAATCGTAAACACTTACGTAAATCAAGTGAAAATCAAGATTCAGTGAATTATGACATGGATTATGAGGACAATCTTGACACGGGGACAGAAACAAATACACCAAATACACCAGAAACTGTCAATAATGATATTAGGGTAACAAGATCCGGACGCGAAGTTATAAAACCAGCATACCTGAATGACTATGACTGTTCATAATTTGAGAAGCTGAAATATCAAGTCTAGTCTAAAGTACTTTTCTAGTCACAGAACATTCGCGTTTAAAATCATGTTTTCAATGTGTTTTATATGTGTAGTTTAGTTTACTTAGCAGTGTTATTCATTTAGTTTCTTTTATATATTTTAAAATGCTTCAAACCGAAAAAACATTCAAATTAGCATCAAAGACTGAAATTACATATTTGATCTTTGAAATACCCTTATGACTCTTAAATAGTGCCATCAAGCTATTTGATTTCTAGAATATAAAGTGGACTAGCTTTCTTGAAAGAAAAAAGGATGTGACAATACAACATACTTATTTCGTTTAATAATTATTCCTAGTTTTCGTAGATACCAATTCCTTGATTATGAAATAGTAGTTTAAGTATTAGCCATTATTGATGAATCAGCAATAGAAGCAGCCAAAACAATAGACTTTTGTTTATTTGATTAAGAATCATCTTAATCGATCCATCATTGAAACAGTGTATGAATGTCATTTGACGTGTCACCAGTAATAATTCTGATTCTGATTCTGATAGATGCGGACATTGTTATCTGTTATCTAAGTATAATATGAAATAAAGGCATTGCCCGAACACACTCATTTACACCCCCTAGCGTTAATAGTGGTGTAGAACATAAAAATGCCGATAGTGGTAGAGCTCAGTGGCTAGCTAGTTAGTGCATTTACCTCGCCACAAAGTGCTCCGGTCCAAACCCCCCCCCCCCGCCCCCACACACACACACACACAAACACACACACACACGCCCCTGCTGTGCGGGGAGAATCATCCCCTATGCAGGTTAATTAATGATCCTTACCGTTATATCATGGTTACCTCGGTTAGGTACAGATATGTTGTGTCGTGAGCGGGTCTACCTAAACACCGCAAAGACGGGCAAAGTACGCAAAGATGGGCAAAGACACGCAAAGACGCACAAAAGACAGGCAAATACGCGCAAAGACACGCAAAAGACGGGCAAAGACTCACAAAGACATTTAAATTGGGCAAAGACACATAAAAATATACTGAAAGACCCCATCCTAGACCAACAACCCCCATAATGCATAGTCACCATCATAAAAGGCGAAAGTGCGCAAAGACTATTAGGATGAGATATAAAGGGTTACACAAAGACACAAAAATAAGCCAAGATACGCAGAGACACCAAATAGAACGCAAATACATGCACAAAAGCAATAAATAATTAAATATATAAGCAGATATGAAATAGATATAAATGAATAGAAAAAAAAACAAAACTTTTTTTAAGTTTGAAATGCACGCAAAGACACGCAAAGACGCACAAAAACGGGAAAAGACACACCAAAGACAGGCAAAGACACATGAAAGTATGCAAATATTCCCAAAGAGCCCCATCCTCTCTCTCCCCCATCCCTCAACAAGTAAACATTATGCATAGTCACCGAAGGCATGCATATATATATATATCATTGAAGACAAAAATGCACGAATCCAATGAGCAGACTCATCATACATTTTCCGGATGAAATAACTTAACCACAAGCATCGAGATGATTTTAATGAGTAGACACAATAATAATATAACGAATAAGAAGAACCTTTGAGTCAGAGTACTCATTATAATTGCCTCATCGAGGCGATTCTAATGAGCAGACGCATCATGTTTTTTTTCCAGATGAAATAACAACCATAATCATCGAGGTGATTCTAATGAGCAGACACAATAATACACTAGCGAGTACGAAGAACTTTTGTGTAAGAGTGCTCATAAGAATCGCCTCATCGAGAATAAAATAACTTTACCATAATCGTCGATGTGACACTAATGAGCAGACAAAGCAGTGAAATAAGGTTGTTTGCTCTCTTTATTTCACTGCTTTGTCTGCTCATTAGAGTCACATCGACGATTATGGTTAAGATAAAATAACTTAACCATAACCATAGAGGCGATTCTAAAGAGCAGATTCAACAATAAAATAAAGGGTACCCACAACCTATGTTTCATACTACTCATTAGAGTATTAGTGTAGATATAAACTGCCTGTTATCCAATTTTCTTTATAAGAACATAACACTTCTTTAAGATAACCTAGGTGTCCGTGCCATGCACAAAAGTGATAATTAAAGAAGCTCGTGTAAGTGTTATTCACACCTTTTAGCATGCGAATCGAGATTATGCGTGAATCGATTAATCAGCAGTTAAAATCAATCGATTAAAGAAAATATTGTACACAACTTTGCTGATGATCGTCAGTCAGATGATTAAAGACGCTCGTGCCTACTTTTTCCAAATCTTCTCATATTGTATTGCATATTGTTTAACACGAATTTTATATAAACTGCTGTTAACAACTTAACCGATGATCGTTAGCGCAATTATCAAAGGCGCTCATATGAAATATTTTTATATCTTCTCATATTGCACCCTTAAACCCCACTTCCATACAGAAAAAATTGAGTTTACCTGGGTATTAATTATTTTTTCTTATTTCTGCTTCAAACATAGATTTGGGTAGTCGTTAGGACCACTTTGCCGAGACAGTTCTAACAAGTACCCGAAATGTATGTTTTGAGAACAAATATGAAAAGTATAACAATTTTATCTGAAATGTTTCATGGTTATGGTTAAGTTGTTTCATTCGGAAATGTCTGATGAGTCTGCTAATTAGAATCGCCCCATAAGGCGATTCTTAGTTTGTTATTGTGTCTGCTCATTAGAATCACTTATTTTATCCGGAAAATGTATGATGAGTCTGCTCCTAAGAATCGCGCATATATGTCTTCAATAATATATATACATGTCCTCGGTGACTTTGCATAATGTTTATTTGTTGAGGGGGTGGGGGAGCGAGAGAAGGTGGCTCTTTTGGCATTTTTGCATATTTTTATGTGTTTTCGCCTGTCTTTGGTGCGTCTTTGCGTGCCTTTCAAACTTAAAAAAAATCTATTTTTTTTCTATTCATTTATATACATGTACATTTCATATTTGCGTATATATATCTTTATTTTTTGCTTTTGTGCATGTCTTTGCGTTCTATTTGGTGTCTCGGCGTATATTGGCTTATTTTTGTGTCTTTGTGTATCCCTTTATATCTCATCCTAATAGTCTTTGCGCACTTTCGTCTTTTATGATGGTGGCTGTGCATTATGGGGTTTGTGGGTCTAGGATGGGGTCTTTCAGTATATTTTTATGTGTCTTTGCCCAATTTAAATGTCTTTGTGTGTCTTTGTCTTTTGCGTGTGTTTGCGCGTCTTTTCCTGTCTTTGCATGTCTTTTGCTGTCTTTGCAGTGTTTAGGTAGACCGTCGTGAGCTGCCCAGAAGCGAACCGACAAGGAGGGTGATGGTTTTTACCCACTTGGATATACCATGGGGACGGGGAGCGAGAAAATCGTGCAGACTAGACGACCATCTTGAAGTGACAACACCGACCAAGCTGCCAGGAGAATTTCACCCATTCCGGGTACGAATGCCCTGTTCCGTCCCCAGTCCTGGTCCCGCATGAACATTATTCGCTTCGTTATTTATTTAACGTTGGGGATTGTAAAGGGTTCAAACCCAGCAAGCAAAATATATGGGATCTGGATCCCATATGGGTTTCAATGTCGGTTCTATATGGGCATTCCATATAGGGCCGATACGGGATTTGCAATACCGTTCCACCTGGGACTGACATGGGCTGGGACCCACATGGGCCAGCCCATGTGGGTAGCATATGAAGCCCATATGGGTAGCATATGGGTTCTATGTTTGTTTGTTTTGTTTGATTTGAGGATTAACGTCCCCGTCAACACTGTAAAGGTCATTTTTATGCCCCCGGAATCTAAGATTCTGGGGGGCATATAGTTTTTGGTCTGTCCGTCTGTTTGTCTGTTTGTCCGTTTGTCTGTTTGTCCGTTTCTCCGTCTGCAAAAACTTTAACATTGGGCATAACTTTTGAATGGTAAGTGATACAGCTTTCATATTTCACATGTGCATTCCTTGTCACAAGACCTTTCAAGAGGTACCATAAATTTTGACCTCGTGACCTTTGACCTTGACATTTGACCTACTTTTGGCCTCATTTTTAAAAACTTTAACATTGGCCATAACTTTTGATTGGTAAGTGATAGAGCTTTCATATTTCACATGTGCATTCCTTGTCACAAGACCTTTCTATTGGTACTATAATTTTTGACCTCATGACCTTGACCTTGGCATATGACCTACTTTTTTAAAAACTTTAACATTGGCCATAACTTTTGATTGGTAAGTGATAGAGCTTTCATATTTCACATGTGCATTCCTTGTCACAAGACCTTTCTATTGGTACTATAATTTTTGACCTCATGACCTTGACCTTGGCATATGACCTACTTTTTTAAAAACTTTAACATTGGCCATAACTTTTGATTGGTAAGCGATAGAGCTTTCATATTTCACATGTGCATTCCTTGTCACAAGACCTTTCTATTGGTACTATAATTTTTGACCTCATGACCTTGACCTTGGCATATGACCTACTTTTTTAAAAACTTTAACATTGGCCATAACTTTTGATTGGTAAGTGATAGAGCTTTCATATTTCACATGTGCATTCCTTGTCACAAGACCTTTCTATTGGTACTATAATTTTTGACCTCATGACCTTGACCTTGATGTTTGACCTACTTTTTAAAAACTTTAACATTGGCCATAACTTTTGATTGGTAAATGGTAGGGCTTTCATATTTCACATGTGCATTCCTTGTCACAAGACCTTTCTAGTGGTACCATAATTTTTGACCTTGTGACTTTGACCTTGATGTTTGACCTACTTTTTAAAAACTTTAATATAGTCCATAACTTTTGATTGGTAAGTGATAGAGCTTTCATATTTCACATGTGTATTCTTTCTCACAAGACCTTTCCAGTGGTACCATAATTTTTTACCTCGTGACCTTGTGGCCTCAACCATGACATACTTTAGTGATGGGGCTTTCATATTGCACAGGCGCTGTCCGGGGGCATCGGTGTTTCACAAACACATCTTGTTGAGACGTTGCTTCCAATTTTGTGGGACTTTTACCCGACATTGAGATGAAATGACATGGGTTCTATGTGGGTAATCTCATATTATATTCAAGAGAAAAAGTTTACACAATTAATTACAAGTCCTCATTGTTCCAGCCCACTTGGTGGGCTGGTTGGGTCCCAACAGAGAGAGAGACAGTTAAGATGCCTTAAAGACCAAGGCATACTTTTCAATAATTAGAATTGGTAAATTGTTGCGTGATTATATATCGCCCTCAATTTTAAAAGTAACTGGGACATACAATGAGTTCTAATAAAACCATGACCTATAACTAGAAATGCGTCCATAGGACACGGATGCACCCGCCTGAAAATATGTCTATGTACGTATTCATCCATAGAAAGTTATTGACCATGTTTAAGTTTTGGACCCTTTTTATGCCATTTGACCTCTTAAGTATGACCTTGACCTTGGAGGTACGGATCTGGGTTTGCACGTGACACATTGTCTCATGATGGTTAACATTTCTTCAAAATACTTTCAAAATCCATTCAGAAATAAGTAAGTTATTGGCTGCGTTTAAGTTTCGGACCCTTTTTTTGACATTTGTATGACCTTGACCTTGGAGATACGGACCTGGGTTTTGCATGTGACACATCGACTCATGATGGTTAACATTTCTACAAAGTAATTTCAAAATCCATCCAGAAATAAGAAAGTTATTGACTGCGTTTAAGTTTCGGACCTTTTTTTTGACCTTTGACCTCTAAGTATGACTTTGACCTTGGAGGTACGGACCTGGGTTTTGCATTAGACACGTCATCTCATGATGGTTAACATTTCTGCGGAGTAATTTTAAAATCCATCAAGAAATAAAGAAGTTATTGACTGCGTTTAAGTTTCGGACGCACGGACGCACAGACGAACGGACGCACGGACGAACGGACAGGGGCAACGCTATATGCCCTTTCCACCATTCTTCGAATGGCGGGGGCATAAAAACATGAGTTTGCTATGTGCCGAATTTGTTATGTGCCGAGTTTGTCATGTGCCGAGTTTGCTATGTGCCGAGTTGTCCCACAACCACAATGTCCATGCCGTGCACATATCTAAATGGAAGTTAATAGATATTTTCATTTATATTAAGCTTTATAATGGCGCAGTAGTTCCCCTTATTACCCACATCGAGCCCATATGGGCCCCATATAGTAGAAAACAGATATCATTGGAATAATTTGGTCCAATATCTGTACCACATAGGAGCAATTTGAGGCCTTTTTATGTATCCTGAAGTTGTAAGGGATCTTAGTAATCGGTTATTTCATCTGGGGTATCGAATGTTGCGTATACGGGACCCATATGAGTCTCATATGGGCAAAAATTCCTACATGGGACCCATGTAGGACCCAAATGGGCTAAATGTCCAGAATCTGCCCATACGGGCCCCATATATGCATGCTTGCAGGGAATTTACTTCACGTTTTTTGAAGTGAGGGACGGTGGAAATGATACGCGGTTTCGTTTGTTTACAAAGGGAACTGTGAATTTTAAGAGTTCATCTAAATAGCCTGATGGGTTGAAATTATGGGCAGTGTTTTGGGGCATTTGGCTTCTTGGTTTGGCCTGTTTATTTTTTCGACATCGTGGTACCAGTCAGTTTTGGGGACAACCGGTGAGTTTGGCGTTTAGCTGAAACAACCAATTTTTAAGGCAATCTTAAATTAATCTAAGTTTAGATGATTGGATTGATTTTTTGTTTGTCTTCTGCCAGTTTTTTTTTCTTGGGACAATTTTTGGTTTGAAGAAATTCTAAATTGTCTCATGCCAGTTGTGGAGTTGGTGTTGCCTGGTTGAGTGGCTGATTTTCTCCGTGGAATGGCAGAAGAATACCTGGTTTTCAAGAAAGGAGAAAAGGTAATCTCTGTGTTTTCTAAACCGTAAGATTTACATGTACCTTTCTTCGATTTTTCGCTGTATTTTATACGCGAACATTATTATTTAAGAAATCCATAACCTGTGTCAATGTGGTATTAATTCAAGAAACCTATGTTAAATTTTTGGCGTATTCTATATACAAAGAACTTTCTTGAAAATAAAATTGTTGACATAAAGCTGTCTGCATTTTACGAGAAAATATTATTTTCTGAGTTTTCTAAACCGAAATTCATTTTTGGTTGTATTGTATACACGAAATATTTCTTTGGAGAAAAGATGATTTTCTGAGTATTCTAAACCGAAAATATTATTTTTCTTCAAATTTTCGTTGTATTCTATACGCGAAATATTTTTTGCTGTCTACATTTTTGGAGGAAAGGTTATTTTCTTGAGTTTTCTAAACCGAAAATAGTGTTTTTCTTCAATTTTCGTTATATGGAAAAGTATTGGCAAACAGCCATCTATTGAAAAAGCATTGTTCTTACATTTGAGGAGTATTCTATACCAAAAATTGTTAAAAAGAACTGCTTATTACTTAAAAGAAAGGCAGCTTTTGATAAAGCATTGTTCTAACATTTTAGAAGTATTCCTCTACTTTAGAAGTATTCTATACTCAAAATTGTTAGTAAATAACTGCTAATTACTTAAAAGACAGACTTTTCTGGGGTTTTCGCATTTGTCGTCTTCTAGAAACATAGGCGCCGGACGACACCATCAATTAAAGGATGAAGACATGATTTCGCGTGAATAGACTTGACAGAACAAAGTAGTGGACATGGATTTCTAATCCCCATGGCCAAGAACAGTAGTGCAAATCTGTTGGTTTTCTTTTGCTCCAGCATTTCAGTTGTTTCTTGCTGTTGAGTCCTCACTGTTGTTTTATCTCTGTGGTTGTTTGATTATTTGTGTTCACGGAGATGTTGCACTGATGAGTTAGGAGGCCTTCATGCGTACTAAAAAGATTATTTGTCTAAATCGCGACAGAAGTAAGGGCGAGAATTGTGGCCACGGTAAAATCGATTTAAGCCCCCCCACCCCACCCCCAGTGGAATTCATTTCCACTGACCGTTCCAAGGCGGTTCTTCTGTCGCGGCTTATTTTTGTTATGGTTTGTCTTTGGGTGTTTGTGATGCTTATATTATTTTATTTTGGATAGCCTATTGGCCATTTTGTGGGAAAGTAACTGTCCTTTTGGCTTTCCGCTTTTGATGTTTCCATTAGGTCTGTTGTTTCATGTTTGTGCTTCTTTCCCTTTGGTGTCTCTGATGGGAGCTGTGGGTTGATTGTCTCGATTCCTGATCATTGCTTTCACTTCTATTTTAATCCCCATGTCTAGGATCAACAGAGGACGTGGAGTGGATTTCTAATCTCTATGGCCAGGAACAGCAGAGGGCATGGAGTGGATTTCATGAAGAGTTTAAAAATGGACAGAACAAAGTAGTGACTGATCAGCCAGATGGTGCTCTTGAGTGCTTGGAGTCTTCTAGACACATGCGCTCCGGTCGACCACATCAATCAAAAATGAAAAAAAAAATAGTTTCACCTGAAAATGTGGAAGTTATATAATCATGGATGAAACAATATTGATTCTGACCAGACTTTTGTGAACAACAGTTCAAGAAGGTTACTGTCGTCGTCGAGAAGGCAAACCAGACCAATGTCAAAATCGAGGGGTTAAAAGTCAAGACCACTCACAAAAGGGCAGATTAAGCCAAGATTGGAGACACCTTCTAGAAGGTATGGAAGGTCAAGCTCATCCTCAGGAAGACATGAATTGTCAAGGTCACCTAGAAGGCATGGAATGTTAAGGTCACCTTCAAGAAGACATGGATTGCCAAGGTCACCTTCTAGATGACATGAAAGGTCAATATCGCCTTCAAGATGGCATGATGTGAGGAAATCACCTGCAAGAAGGTCAAGGTCAAGATGTCAAGGTCACCTTCAATGAGGTATGGAAAGGCAAGACCGCCTTCAAGAAGGCATGGAATGTCAAGGGCTTCTAGAAGGCATGACAGGTTAAGGACTCTTCAAGAAGGCATGACAGGCCAAGATCACCTTCAAGAAAGTATGACAGGACAAGGTCAACAGGAAAGCACGACAAGCCAAGGTCATGCTCCATGTATGCAAGGTCAGGGTCATATACAAGATCATACACTCGACACCAGATGTCAAGGTCAAGTTGTAATTCAAGGTCATATTTAAGGTCGACAGTGTCAAGACACTGATGCTAGTGCTCGATCTCGGTCAAGGTCATCATAGCATACCACAACATATATGAGAAAAGTTATGATGACAACATATCACAATCTGTGAAGTCTTCTAGACACTACAGGAGAGAGAGGCGTGGTGATCCGAAATAGCTGCCAAAGAATCGTGGATTTGATGGAAATGTATGCTTGGTGTCTTTTAAACAGACAGACGTTTGAAAGCTACAGATCACGGGCCTCAGTGGCCTACCGGTTAAGCGCGCTGACTATTGATCATAAGGTCTCTCACCGCTGTGATTCAAGCCTCGCTCGGGTCATATGTGAGACGCCAAGTTCTGTAACGGAAGGTCAGGCGGTTTTTCTCCGGGTACTACGGTTTTCGCCCACCTCTGATTAACGATCGGCTCGATATGATTGAAATAATCTTGAAAGGGCCGTAAAACCCAAACCAAAAAAGAAAAAAAAAAAAAAAAAGCTACAGATCAGTTTTAATATGGTCTGACAATGACTGTTGTGATTATCTTAATTGGTCTTTAGACGGCAAAGCTTTGGATTTCTTCACAATCACTACAAGACTGGGAGAACATGACAGAGACAGCAAGTTTTGTTTGTTTGTTTGATTTGAGGTTTAACGTCCCCGTCAACACTGTAAAGGTCATTTTGGAGATGTTGCTCCCAATTTGTGGGACTTTTACCCGACATTGAGATGAAATGACATCTCAAGCCCTGTCGCCCAATGAAACCAATAGGGTTTATAAGCATGGACGGTCCGCCTCGCACAACGGTTCCTGGATAGGCTTAGATCCTCTAAGCGGTTTACCAGTACTAGTGTGCGGGCCGGATTCAGCTCTGCGTGGATGCATCATGCAGCCTATATATTTCTTCAAGCCCCTATGGGCGGGGGCTAAGAGACAGCAAGTGTGTGTGTGTGTGTGTGTGTGTGTGTGTGTGTGTGTGTGTGTGTGTGTGTGTGTGTGTGTGTGAATTCGGGTTTAACGTCGCTTTCAACAATTTTTCAGCCATATCACGACGGTGTCTGGTTGCGACAGGGAGCTCAATGCTCACTTTTATTGTGCTGCCTCACTGAAGTATCATGTCCCAGACACATTGCATGATACCACACCCAGTCACATTATCCTGACACTGGGTCGACCAGTCCTAGCTCTACCCCGTAAATCTGAGTGCCAAGCGAGGAGCAGCTAGTACCATTTTTAACGACTTTGGTATGTCGCGGCCCGGGATAGAACCCGTGACCTCCCGTTCCCAGGAGCGGACACTCTACCAACTGAGCTTTCGGGGCCGGTACAGCAAGCGTGAAATTCCAGCAATCATTTTAACGACAGGAATAATCTTTGGAAGATTTAGCTGACCAAGTTCTGACCCTTGCCACCACTGCATTTAGAGACCTGCCT
Source organism: Lucinisca nassula (assembly GCA_963580285.1). Taxonomy (NCBI): domain Eukaryota; kingdom Metazoa; phylum Mollusca; class Bivalvia; order Lucinida; family Lucinidae; genus Lucinisca; species Lucinisca nassula. The sequence goes on along the minus strand of OY757011.1, from coordinate 64,982,328 downwards.
GAAAAGCTACGGATGCAGGAGGTTATTTCAAAATTCTGCCAGGAAAGTGCTGATAAGGAGGCAGCCAAGCATGCTTGATTCGAACATTCTAGAAGTATCGAAGCTGCTTTTAATGGAATAAAACAACATCAGTGCACATCCCAAGCTGTGGAAGGAAAGAGACGTTCCAATAGGAAAGCAAAGATGTTTTCCGTTAATACAGTCATCTCACTAACAGAAGCCCGGGCAAAACGACGGACTGCTAACGGGATGGATGGACATGTATCTGAACGACAGAAGTATGACACATCACGTTAAATGATCCAAGGTGATATTTTAGATCATTTGTGGAAGAACCAGTTGTTTGTCTAATGACTTCTACACTAAATTTTGAAATGACACTAAACTTTTGAAACAGCTTGATGCAAACATAGTTTCTAAGTCGGCTTGTAGCCACTAGGAAAACGTTTTCATTAAAGTGCAAGAGAAGAAAATAGCAAGCAACCTGACAAATGCAAGCTATGACAGACAAAACTAGTCAAAATAATGAATGGTGGCAAATAAGGCTTTAAAAACAGAGTAGAAAGCATTGTCCAAACCCAATGATACAGGTCCCTTTATTTTGATATGTGGATTCTTCCAAACATTTACAAGTTTAAAATGGAGTAGAAAGAGTATAGGCTTATAAATAGCAGTTTCTCTTTGCCTCCATTTTAAAGAAAGACACGGTTGAATGACCAAAAATAGATTTTAGCTGGAGTAGAAAAAGTGCAGGCTTATAAATAGCAGTTTCTCTTTGCCTCCATAAAAAAGACACAATAAACTGAACAGGAATGAGATTTTAGCCACAGTATTGTTTACCTGTTATCTTGGATACTGTCTTCTAGGCAAGAATTTGAAAGTGAGAAAGACTCATCAAGTTCGACATGGTTGTCAATGTTCAGAGAGCCTCAGGGGTCAGCTGGCTCAATGGGTTGAGAGATTATCTCAATGTAACTTAACATGGAAATGCAGACAGTTAAGGAATTCAGATCCTCTGTTGCCATGTGCAGTATATCGTACATGAATACTAGTAAGTTACTTGAGGGGTCTGGGCCTGCCCGGGCGGGGTATTGCGCGTCGGACTCTCCATGCATATTGACTATGTTGGTTTCCTTGGGCGGCAGGAATTGAGATATCATTTCATCTCGAGGAAAGGTTCCCACAGGGTTGGGGCGGCGTCTTCGGAGTGGCGTAGATGGTGTTGACGGGCACGCTGGGCCTCAGGGCAGGTAAACAGAGCATGTATATATTTGACACACATGCTGTAGATTTGCCCTGTGTAGGTTGTCAATACTGCACCAGGCCAGATGTTTAATGGGTCAAATTCATGAAGACGTGGGTGGCGCCATTCAGGTACAATTAGCTGGGCAGGGAGGAAAATTAAAGGGATATACCATAACGAGACAACCACAGAGATGAAGGACAAATCGTTACTAGAAGAAGATGGACCTTCTGAAATTTCTCCCCGGATGTTAAGAAGTATCGGCAGATAGATAGATAGATAGATAGATAGATAGATAGATAGATAGATAGATAGATAGATAGATAGATAGATAGATAGATAAATCATTAACCATTAGGTATACTGATTACTTAGGTTCACTGGTTAACAAACTGTGCTGATGTTTGGAAGTATCCACTAAGAATAAATGAAAGATCGGTCTTCTAGATCGAACAGATCCAGAAACGTGTCTTCTAGACAACGTTCTGGCCGTAGATTTCTTTTCTAGTCCACTAAATGACATGGGCTTCTACCTCTGTCAAGGTTTCTTGGCTTCTAGTTCAAAACCTCAGTTGGACTTACCAAGATGGCCAGCCAGTTGAAAGCGGGATTTCTAGTCTCGCTCGAGATAGCAAATTGCAAGCGAGGCTTCTAGTCATCTAAAGCTGTTAAATAAGTCAGCAACTTGTAAGCGATGCTTCTAGTCTGCTCAAGCAAGCAAATAGCAAGCAAGACTTCTAGTAAGTCAGCAACTTGCAAGTGAGGCTTGCAGTCTCCTTCGAGCCAGACCATAGACAGTGGGACTCGCCCAAGCCCGAAATGACAGTGGGACTTCTTGTCTCACTCAAGGATGAAGGTGGCAGCCGGTGATCAGGCCTTCAAAATAAAGTAGGGAGGAGTGTTGTGTCGTGAGCTGCCCAGAAGCGCCGGCCCGGAGGGTGATGGTATTTTCCCACTTGGATATACCATGGGACCGGGAAGCGAGAAAATTGTGCAGAGTAGACGGCCATCTTGAAGTGACAACACCAGCCAAGCTGCCAGGAAAATTTCACCCATTGTCCTGGTCCCACATATGGGTTATTAAAACACATTAGATGGTATTCATGCGGGCGTACTTTACATTTCTTAAATCTACTAGTAAGGAAAATAAGGGGAGTCACTGACACCATTCTCCTATGATATTTTCACGATGTTGGCAATATTTTCTATGTGTTCCCCGACTGAGATCATTTGCATTTTGTTTATCATACCATAACAACAGATTTCGAAAGAGGACAGCATACTCTGACCAAAGTCCAAGACCTTGCAGCAGGAATAGATGGAGGCCAACAGATATACACCATCGCTAACATTTGATACTGTATTACTAATCCGTGATACTAATTGCTAACTTGTGATTTTTTATTGCAACATAGAAGTGGAGGCAATGATCAGGAATCGATACAATTAACCCACAGCTCCCATCAGAGATACCAAAGGGAAAGAAACACAAACATGAAACAACAGACCCCAATGGAAACATCAACAGCGGAAAGCCAAAAAATAAAATAAAACAGTTACTTTCCCACAAAATGGCCAATAGGCTATCAAAAATAAAATAATATAAGCGACACAAATACCCAAAGACAAACCATAACAAAATAAACCGCGACAGAAGAACCACCTTGGAACGGTCAGCGGAAACGAATTCCTATAGGGGGCTTAATTCGACTTTACGTGGCCACAATCCTCGCCCTTACTTCCGTCGCGATTTAGTCAAATAATTTGTTCAGTCCGCATTAAGGCCTCCTAACTCATCAGTGCAACATCTCCGTGAACACAAAAATATAACCAACCACAGAGATGAAACAACTGTGAGGACTCGACACCAAGATACCACTGAAATGCCGGAGCAAAAGAAAACCAACAGTAAGACTCCTATGGGCCCAACCAGAGACAGAGTATCAGGCACCAACCAACGTTACATTGAATTAGATTGCTCTAATTCTCAGTAAGCCTTTACGCTGGAACCGTCATAGAATCGGAGGCCTGACCCACTGGCGTGCAATTAAAGAGGGAAGCAAAGTTGTCAACCGTGATTGGGTTAACTACCATGCATGCAGTCTGTGGTATTACATTTATATTGTACCCAATCTTTTTATATCGAAGAATGATTTTACGAAGTTGGGTGCTGAAGTCATTGAGGTTATATATTTTTCTGAATTGATATACTAAGTCACCATAAATTTCGGGTTCCGATAGACCTTGTTGCAGAAGTCCAATATTGCATTCTGAAATTAAATCAGAATGACGTCTATAAAATTTTGAAAAGGCTTTGCGTAGTTTATGGTGCCGATAACGCTGATTAAGAAGTTTAGCCGTAACAGTTTATTACGAGTGTTGAAGTCAGTTGCATGTGGGACGTAAAACTAAAAAACATACACACATACACATCATATGTTAACAAAATAGCATATTAGACTGGTTCAGAAATTATCTTACAAATCGCAAACAAAGAGTCGTTTTACCTGGAGCAAAGTCCAAGTGGAAGTTTATATATGCTTGGGTACCCCAAGGATATATTCTTGGCCCCCTACTCTTCCTGGTGTATATTAATGACATTGTAACTGATATAAGAGCAAATATTCGTCTTTTTGCGGATGATACGAGTCTTTTCATTGTTGTGGAAACTCCAGAAATGGCTGCACAAGTCCTTAACACAGATATTCGAAGAATTGACCAATGGGCAGCGCTCTGGCTGGTTAAATTTAATCCAGTTAAAACAGAATCTCTTCTAGTCTCTCGTAAAACAAATAGACCAAATCACCCCCCTGTTTATATGCGTAATCAAGAAATAAAAGAAGTAAACCAACATAAACATCTAGGACTTGTTCTATCAAGTGACTGCACTTGTCATAATCATATTGATTACATTAAAGAGAAAGCTTGGACCAGAATTAATGTTATGAGACGTATAAAGTTCAAGCTTGATAGGAAATCGTTGGAAACCATCTATATCTCTTTTATACGTCCGATTATTGAATATGGAGATACTATTTGGGACAATTGTTCACTACAAGAAAAGCAAGATTTAGAGAAAATCCAGCTCGAAGCTGCACGCATCGCTACAGGAGCAACTAAATTAGTCAGTATTCAAACATTATATGAGGAAATTGGATGGGTCACTCTAGCTACAAGACGTAAGCAACACAAATTAGCTCTGTTCTACAAAATGTGCAACCACATAACTCCTCCTTATCTCGTTTCCCTTGTGCCACCGCTTGTTAGTGACATCTCAAGATACAGTCTGAGAAATGCTAATGATATACAAACAATAGATGCAAGAACAAGTCTTTACTTTCATTCATTTCTCCCCTCTGTCATAAGGGAATGGAATGGTCTTTCCCTAGAAAGCAGAAACACAGACACATTACAGTCATTCACAGAACTTACGTCCCAGCCAAAACCGAATGTACCTAAGTATTATTATACGGGGACGAGAAAGAATCAAATACTGCACACGCGGCTAAGGACTGGATGTAGTTCTTTAAACTACGACTTATTTCTCAAAAACATTTCTGATAGTCCCCTTTGCACATGTAATTCCGGCTCTATTGAAAATGCTGAACACTTTTTGTTGATATGTCGATTATATCGTGAACCTAGAAATCAATTATATCAAACAGTTTCACAATTTTGTGGTATTACTTCGAAAGTACTCTTGTACGGCGACGGATCATTGTCATATGATACAAATGTTGCTATTTTTGAAGCCGTCCAGCGGTACATTCAAAGTAGCAAACGCTTTTAAAATAGAAAACGCTTTCATTTTTCGGGTACTATTTATTTTTAACATGCATTAATGACCTTATTTATTTACTTACTGGTTCAAAGAGCTTAGATTGCCTGCCCCCTCTCCCCCGCACCCCTACTCTATGTCCTGCTCCAGTTGTGTTAATACTGTATTTTCTTTCTTTCTTTCCTTTTTTCTTCTTTTTGTCTGTTTGTTATCATAACCTGTGAACTTATATGTATTTGATCTGTATTTTTTTCACTGCACTTCTTTTTAGGTGCATGTATTATGCTAAATTTTATGACAAAAGATTTTTCAAATGAAATGTTTTGTCATATCTTGAATGTTTGTTTCTTTATCTGATCTAAATCCTTCTTTCTATCATTTCTTCTATTATTATCTTTTATATTCTGTCCTGATATTAACTTTATTTTCCCTTATTTTTTTCTATTTTGTTTGATCAAATTTTGCTAAATCTTATCTTCATGTATTTATTGCCTAAAGATACTGAAAATGTTATATTCCTATTTTATGATCACTAGACAAAAGTGCCCAGTGGGGCACGTATACCCCCGGCCAGTGCCATCGCCTCAACTGAAACTAGTCATATTGATCATGTTTGCAAAATTTCAAGTTTCTATAGACAGTAGTTATTGAGAAATCTTTGACACAAAATAAAAATATACACTATTAAACAGCAAGAACTACAAAGGGAAATAACTCTAAAAGGCCTGACCCCTTGGCCCTTATTTTCTTTCCCACAATACAAGTAGTCATACCGATCATGTGTGCAAAATTTCAAGTTTCTCTGTGAAGCAGTTCCTGAGATATCTTTGACACAAAATAATTGTTTACGGACACACAGACAGACGGAAAAGACAAAAACTATATACCCCCATTGCATACTTCGTATGCCGGGGGTATAATTATCTACTGCCATATGTAACTTAAACGTATTGATATTTACATAGGAAAGGAACTAAATAAGCTACTGCTTTCGTTCTGATCCTAAAATTTTGTATTGACTCTGTTTATTTGCTTGAATGGTCAAATGTTTGTGGAAATAAATATGTTTAAACTAAAATCATCGCGTTTATCATAAATTTTGCAAGAAACAAACCCATCTACAATAGATAAATCTGTGATACTATATTGCTTACATAACACATGCTATTTTGTTAACATATGATGTGTATGTGTGTATGTGTTTTAGTTTTACGTCCCACCAACAGCTAAGGTCATACGGAGACGGGACTTCGGTTTAAAGACTCATCCGAAAATCTGGAGAAACACGGGATCGAATCCACGACCCCTAGTTTATAAGCTTAACCGCTACACCACGGAGGCCTCTATGTTAACATGTGATACTCTATTGCTTAGATGTGATACTCTTTTGCTTACATATGACAATCTATTGCTTACATGTAATACTCTGTTGCTTACATGTGCACTGCATCAGAACGGCGTCACTCACATATGATATTGCTTACATGCGACTTACATGTGATATCATATTGCTTTCATGTAATTTGTTTGTTTGTTTGATTTGAGGTTTAACGTCCCCGTCAACACTGTAAAGGTCATTTTGGAGACGTTGCTTCCAATTTTGTGGGACTTTTACCCGACATTGAGATGAAATGACATCTCAAGCCCTGTCGCCCAATGAAACCAATAGGGTTTATTAGCATGGACGGTCTGTCTCGCACCGCGGTTCCTTGACAGGCTTAGATCCTCTAAGCGGTTAACCAGTACTGGTGTGCGGGCCGGATTCAGCTCTGCGTAGAAGCATCGTGCAGCCCATATATTTCTTCAAGCCCCTATGGGCGGGGGCGGTGCTTTCATGTAATACTCTGTTGCTTACATATGATACTCTATTGCTTAAATATAATACTGTATTGCTTACATGTGATACTGTTGCTTCCGTGTGATACCATATTGCTTACATGTGGTACTCCATTGGTTAGAGTGATACTATACTGTTCACAAATATTAGGGGATATTTTACTTTCAGGCTGAATATTGGGAAATAAATAAAACGTTACCTGACCAATAGGCATTTAATTCAATTAACATTTAATTAAGATACATTGGAACTCACGTCCAGAAGAACGTGTAAAGTCTCTAGAGACACTGTTCACTCTTCAGCAACAGACTCCAAATGACTAGTATCTCTACTATTTAGTGTCACATGTAACATTATATAGCGACATGGCGACCAATCTTCTAAGCGTCAACGTCATTTTTCACAAGCCCTATATAATATATAACGCTTTGGACAGCCTCGATTGTCACAGCAAGCAATGCATCGTCGTCGCATATTTCCAGTTAGTCTACGAATCGTGAACTGAGGGATTCTTCGCCACTCTTCTTACATGTGACATTAAATAGTAGAGATACTAGTCATTTGGTGTCTCTTGCTGAAGAGTGAACAGTGTCTCTAGAGACTGTACACTTTCTTCTTGACGTGAGTTCCAATGCATCTAAACGGCTTCAGATGTCACTGATGAATCCTTGTCTTATGCTGTCCTGACTCAGCTTGGGGACATCCAGTTTTAGCACTTTCTTGCAGGATGAATGCGCAGGTTGAGATTGCTAATAACAAGCCTGTCATCACCACTCACAGTCTTTGTCACTCTGACATGCTGTCCCTTCTCGCACAATAGCATAATCAATGAGATAACATTTTTTAGCGTTTCATGTTGCGCGTTGGTAGATGGAAGACTGTGTTGGTGATCAGTAGTTCATGTTCTGCAATCTTCCTCAAAAGGAGGAGGCTTTTGCAATTGCACTTTCCTACTCATTCTCTCCCAATAAGTCCTTTCCAGATTTGGTGATCTGTGCCCACTCTGGTATTGAATTCCCCGTGGGGGATAAGTCTGTCTGCCCGGAGTTTGCAAAAGCACAGAATCCAGATCATCTGTGTTAGTCATTGTGGGTGCATAGGCACTTACTATAGTCACATGCCTTTTACCAGATAAGGAATGTCTCTGTGTGATCAGCCTTTTGAAGTCCTGAGATCTTGCTGACAAGGTGTGACTTGATGGCTAATCCTAACCCTGCTTCACGCCACATTTTTTTCTTGTGTCCACTTCATACGAAAGACCAGTCTCACTCACTCAGGGCTACAATTTCGACATTACATCTACCAAGTTCTCTCCAACTAGAGCTAGCTACATGTACTGTCTGAATCCGACTGTCCATTAAAGTGTGCATATTCCATGCGCGATTTTTAAAGGTATCACCTTTGCCTCTTTTCTTTCTGTTCGACGGCTTTGCGGGATCGCTGTTAATCAGTCAGGGGATTTGCACACCTTTTCAAGTCCCTTCCCCTTGCTAAGGGGTGAGCAGTGCCATGCTAAAACGGTCTGCTTAGTGACTTAGCTTGGCTGCCGAATTCCCCATACTGCTTCATTCTTAAGAAAAGCGGCCATGTAGAACCAAGTCGCCAATGTGCATATCTGCAACTAAAGATTTCAATGTTTCCCCACCTGCTGCATCGCTGCTCGCACATCGCCACAGGGCATATTGTGTGGCTTGCATGTGTGCTTGCTGTGACTTTGTAATGATGGTGTTAAGATCACATGCGCTGTCAATAGGATTATAGTTAGGGAGATGTGTGCAGAGTGAACCTCACTCTCTCATCTTGATCTAGCTGGATCCAGTGGCAAGAAAGTGTCAAAACATCTGGAGTTAAGCCCGGATGCAGTGGATGACCATGACTTCTCTTGTGCCTTGTCATGCTGTCCACGGACGTTGAAACAAAGACTGAATGATTTCATCCGCACCAGCTGCCAAAGCAGACTTTACATTACTGGCACAGGCAAATCCAGATATGCAGGTATTTGTTTTTGAGTTATAGTAGTCACAGATAGAATTGGCAGGGCGGGGCAGTTCAGGTATTGTCAATATATGTCAAATTCGCTTAGTCTACAAGAAGTTTAGGTAAAATGCTTTTCGAAATGCCTTTTCTTTTGCAAGCGGATCAAGTGGCCATATACACCATAGCTATGTTTGTGCTACAGTTTAATTCACATAAGCGAGTGACTTGGATTAATTATTTTATAAAAAGAATATTCCAAAGACAGGTACAAACGATAGCTCCGCCATGACAATCTTATCTTCGACCACAATACCATCTCGAAGGTGGATTGGCGACCAGGGTTTGAGAGCTCTATCTACCCTTTGATACTGCTATACAGATTCAGTTAAGTAGAATCAGCAACTCAAGTTTCTTATGTATTTTAACGACAGAAAGATAACCCTTTTTAAAGTTTTAAAGTTTCGTGTTTATTTATTTATATATTTAATACTTGTTTATTTATTTAACTTCGAGCTAACTGTATGTAACGACAAAGTTTCAACCTATGTATACATGTTGGCTACATTATTAACTGTATATATGTTCTTCAAATTGTTACTGTACTTTGTCTTATCCTCATATATACAACATCTTACACTCGTTGTCACACCAGAGATATGAAGAAAAAAATGCAGAAGAAAAAAAATTGATGCAAAGGCAAAAAAGACTGGAAGTGGTAAACTCAGGACAAAATTTGAAAATTTGAGACGTGAGATCAAGACGGATATAAAATCAGCATGATTTGTATGCAAATAACTTGGCAGGTGATGTAAAGGCAAACCCACGAGACTTCTACAGATATATCAATAGTCAGAAGAAAGACAGGCAATGTATCCCACCATTTAATTAATGAGGAGGGAACGGGTTTGCCGAATCAGACTCTGAAAGGGCAGAGGAACTAGTTGGTCAATTCAATGATGCGTTAAATAAAACCGTGTTCAAGGAGGTTCCATTGACTAGAAGATCGGCCCCATTCAGGGATAATTTTGTGTCATCGGCAGGAGTGATCAAGCTACTAAACCCGACTAAAGCTTCAGGACCTAATGAGCGTAATCCTAGAGTCCCAGATAACTAGGAAGAGAACATATAAAATTGAGGCTTCTTACACCTTAGAGGGAACTGTCCTCGAGAACGTGGATTCCATTAAATACCTTGGGGTGACATTCATGCATGATTTGAGATGGAATACCCTTATTGGCAAAATGTGTACAAAGGCAAATATAACGCTTGGTTTCCCGAGGCGAAATCTTCATCAGTGTCCTCAGGATGTAAAAGAGGCAGCATATAAAGGACTTGTTCGCCCAGTCTTGGAATATCGTAGTTGTATCTGGGACCCCAGCGGAGTGGTCTTTAATGAAGAAATTGAAAAAGTTCAGTATAGAGCTGCTAGATTTGTAACAAGCAATTACTGCTTTGAAACTGGGAGCATGACTGGAATACCAGGAAAATTAAGATGGGAGTCCCTCAAGAAAAGGAGAAAAGACAGTAGGCTCATACTTTTCGCCCAGTGATGAGTGGCAAAGTATGTAAATATAAAAATAAACACATTTTTTTCTGCTTTTCATGAAAAAATGAATGATAGCGGGTTTCTAGCAAAGTTTACAGGTTCATTTACTTTACACGCGACCGACTGCGTTCATACTTTCATGAAAAGCAGAAAAATAAAATTCATTTAAGAAAATTAATGAAATTTATTTTTCTGCAGTTCATGGAAGTATGAACGCAGTGGGTCGCGTGCAAAGTAAATGAACCCCGAGGGAGTTCATGTAAACTTTGCTCGTGACCCACTGTCGTTCATACTTTCATGAAAAGCAGAAAAAATAAGTTTATTTTTTATATTTACATTATTTGCCCCTCATTATTGGACGAAAAATGCTTTTAGGGCAAACTTTTAAAGCTGAAAAACATTTACACGCTGTTTTTCTACAAAGAGCGGAGCAGCGTTGACGTCAACAACGCTCGTAGAGAACAATGGTTTAGAATGACGTCACTTATCGTCACTGAAAATCATGCGATTCGATGCGTTTATGGGCGTATGAACGCAATTGTTTTCTATAGGTTCACATTAGACTTTACACTGGAAATGTAAATATTTCTTAATGAAATTTATGAAACTAGCCTTCGGCGAGTTTCATAAGCCTCATATAAAATGACCACGAATGTAAGATTCTGCTAATCATATGGCGATTTTAAATCGGTTTTAAATCGGATTTTATTGCAAAAGAATTTCAATAAAATTCAGAATTCTGATCGGATTTTATTTCAAAAGATTAGTTTAAACTTTATTTCAATGTACAAATGTTACAATACTGTATACATATACATGGTAATACAATGTGCAACATACAAAAAAAAAAAAAAAAAAACATTGTACAAAAGGGATTCAGAAGAAAGTCTGAAAGACTTTTTTGAATCTGTCTCCCTGTAGACAGTCAAGGCATAAATATCGACGCAGTGATCTTTAACAGTATGCTGTACTGGATTCTGATAGTTGTGATAGCATTGTATAATTTATGCCTGTCTCATATCTCGAGCCAAACAAGAATTGTGATAGCAAATAGCAAAATTTTAAGTCCTCCACGGGGAAGGAGGTAAGGGTATATACATATGATCAGTTATATAACATAGCACCAACAGTTACACAGACGCCAACAGCGTCGAGACAACGTCAATAACGTCTCATCGACGCTGACTCGATGCTGCCTTGGCACCATACGAGTTTTCTGCCGTAACATTCTACTTATTCGTTAGAGGTTCAAGGTATTAGTGGGAAGCATCGACTCATTCCACAATGAAACGTTTAGATTTCGAGATAAATAGCTGATCAGCTTTAAAAACCTGTACATTTTCATTAAGTGAAATAGTTTGGCTACCAAACAACAGCACGTTATGGGTTGGTTCACATATAACCGATACACTGTTTATCAGTTCAACTCTGATGTGTTGGTAGCGATTGCAGACAAGCAAAAAAGTGTCGGGTGTCTTCTATTGCACCACAGGCACACAGTGGACTGGGAATGAGGTTTTTAGAGAAGAGATGTTGATTGAGTGCGCTGCAATTAAGTCTGAGACGTGTATGGTGAATTTGATACAATCTATTCCCAGTTAGATAGTAAGGTGGCGGGCGAGTAATATTGGAGTTAAGTCTGTATTTAAAGGAGGCCATAGTCTGAGATTCTTGGAGCTCACGAGGCAGTTCGTTCCATTTTCTGATGGCAGACGGTAGGAAAGAGTTATACAGTAGAACTTCGATGGCTCGAACACCGATGGCTCGTTTCCCATGGCTGGGTCGAGCCCGTTCTTAAGTCCCTAGGGAAATCTCCCACATAATAAACAGTGCGGGATAAGTGAGGAGATTTTGGAATTGTATCTTGCCAATGTATGCTGTATGTGCTCATTAGAATCGCCTCGATGAGGCGATTCTAATGAGTACACACAGCATACTTTTTATTATAGAAAATCGAAAGATATCCAAAATTCACTTCGATATGCCTCCTGGCAGTAACCCTCTGTGACTCGAACTACCCCTGTCTCGAACAGATTTTCATGGTCCCAAAGGTGTTCGAGCCATTGAAGTTCGACCGTAGTAATGTTGGGTATTTGTATTGATTGTTCTTATATCACTAATTGTATTGAACAGTGGAACCGACATTGGAGGGGACGAGAGAACTTAAGTAGTCAGGGCACAGGTTATTCCTCATTTTGTAGAACATGACTAATTTGTGCTTGTTTCTTCTTGCAGATAGTGTTTCCCAGCCAGTTTCAGTATAAAGTGAATGAATAGACGTCAATCGTGTTGCTCCAGTTACGATGCGTGCAACCTCGTTCTGATTTTTTTCTAACTCGTTTGCATCGGTCTGTGAATAATTATTCCAAACTATGTCCGCATATTCCAAAATGGGTAGAAGATAGTTCGAACTTCTTTCCCTTCACCTAGAGCTTTTCAAAACGTGTTGTATAAAACAGAGTTGATTGACGCTGCAATCACCTGGTACAAAGCCAGACTGAAATGTTGTAATGATGTTGTTATCTCTGCAGAAGCTGAAAACATGTTTATGAACAATTTTTTCTAGAGCTTTTCCAGGATATTGTGCAGGGAAATGGGCCTATAGTTTGATACTATGGATGGGTCGTCTTTTGTGAACTGGTGTTATATTCGCTTCTTTCCATACTTTCAAAAGATTAAGGGTATCACGGACGGCGTGATGATGTTACGCACCAGTAACCATGTGTTCACACTTGTGTGGCCATATGATGTTAATGACCATGACATTATCCACTAAACGTAATAGCGACGTTATCTAACAAATCTTAGAAAACAAAGTTTATGTTAAACGAGAACAACTCGGATAAACAGATCTACAACTGCTTCCCTTTGTCATTTCTTGCATCACAACATTAACATCTATATGCGAAGATCATCCGTAATATTGAACACGCTTAAAAAGCTTGTTTCCTAAATAATGCAATAAGACTCAGCGCTCTTAAGAATTTTACAGACGAAATGCGTGTCACAAAACAGACAAAAAGCATAAATCGTAAATTAAGATGAATACATGTAAATAAATTGTAAATAAATAAATAAACAAAAATAAATAAATAAATACGTCGTAATGTACACCCGTTTGAACCAACTTCTCACTTTATGGTCAAAATGAATAAATCTGGTATATTCTACACCTTTGTTTTACAAAATACACAAATCTTTGGCCTTTATTTGCTCCCCCTAAAAGGGGTCTACTCATATAGTAAAGAATTTGCTTCTCAGGAGCAAATTCTTTACAATAAGAGTCGACGCGATAGACGAGGGATACAAAAGCCCCTCCTGAAATTGTATCAGTTCCCCTCAATTTATTTATTACATATAATTTCTTGTTATTATAATAGATTAGTCATTTGTAATGACTTAAACCTTCCTATTAAATACCAAAGCAGCATAGTCTGAGTCTAAGCCCTTTTTATTTCTAAAATATGGAACGACATATGCACTTTTATTGTCTTGATAAAGCATGTTATGGAGGTATAAAATTGGAGGATCCTGTAGTTATGTTGAAAATATAGTATTGTCATAGAATCATATATTCACAATAAATTACTTTTTATACGCGCCGATTTTGTACGAGCAGGAATAGCGAGAGCACGTGCTCCAACCAAATAACTGACTCCGGCAGTCCACGTACATATTGCACGACCCGCAGAAAAAGCGACCGACTGAAGTCGGTTGATTTCTAAGAGTGCCCTAAAATCACCGTGTCATTCTGTCATTCTGTCAGTCGGTCAGTCTGTCCGTCCGTAACCAGTTTGTGAAAATTGGTGATAGTGACTTAACCGCTTGGAATATTTAAACAAATTTTGGCATACTGATAGATATCAATGAGATCTAACCAATGAACTTGCGAAATATTACAATACATTTAGTACAGCCTCGCCGAGGCGAAAAATGTGAACATTTTCGAACTGCTTCTCCTCGGAAACCGTTGGGCCGATTGAAGTCAAATTTCATATGGAGCCTCTATCGGATGGGGGAAAACCAAAATTTGCTCATGGGGTCCAGGTCACATGACCAAAATGGCCGCCAAGCCATATATGGTAAAAACCCTTCAAAAATAGTCTTCTCCAGAACCACTGGGCAGATTTCCACGAACTTGATAAATAGCATCTGGGACGTAGGCCCATCATAAATTGCTAAAATGGTGACCCTGGGTTGACCTTGACCTTCTTTGTGCCTAGGTCAAACTTTGACACATATGCTTTTGTATTGGAAAAGTGAGAATGCATTTTATCCTGCAAACGATTCAGAATACAGTACTAAAGTATAAGATATATTTTTGCTCCTTACGATAAGGCGCATTTATTTGGGGAACCGTTTTAGGTCCAGGTCACATGACCAAAATGGCCGCCATACCCATATATGGTAACACTCATATAGCTAAAAGCATCCGGCGGGTCGTGCACTTCAGCTGAAGCACTGGTTTCTTTAACTGAATCCAGTTGCTAAAAGCTAACAAGACAGTTTTTTACCATTAGTTAAATCCTCAACAATTCATTACAGCAGAAACAGTGATTTTTTTTTTCGAAAAAATATCATAGTTCTTGCTAGATCAATTATCTTTTCTACGGCCAACGAGTTCGTAAGCTAATGAGACTTTACGTAAGCAAACTGGACTGTGATCAGTTATTTTTATGCCCCAAACTTCAAAGAAGTTGGAGGGGCAGATTACTTCGTGCTTGGGTTCGTGCGTGCCTGTGTCCGTCCGTTTCGCCTTTTGATGCATAGCATAACTTCTGAACTTTTGAAATTTCATATATGCATTCCTCATGAAAAAAAGCTAGCGCATGTTTTTTTCCCCGCCAGCAATATGCCCCTTCCCTGAGTTATGGCCCATTGAAAAATATGGATGGAATCTTATTTAAAACCTATTAAAGCTAGAGCCTTGAAAACTGGTGAATAGATTGGTATTAATGAATAAATTCTAAAATATACTTGATAAGTTATATGGCCCTTTATAATTTTGGGCATTTTTGTTTGTTTGATTGATTTGAGGTTTAACGTCCCCGTCAACACTGAAAAGGTCATTTTGGAGACGTTACTTCCAATTTAGTGGGGACTTTTACTCGACATTGAAATGACAGTTCTCAAGCCCTGCCAGCCAATGAAACCAATAGGGTTTATAAGCATGGGCGGTCCGACACTCGCACCGCTTTGCCTGGGCAGGCTTAGATCCTCTAAGTGGTTTACCAATACTCGTGTGCGGGTCGGTTTCAGCTCTGCGTGAAAGCATCATGCAGACTGAGCCCATCTATTTCTTCAAGCCCCGATGGGCTGGGACCCATTGGGCATTGTTACATTGCATGCTTTTGAACCATGCATGCTAGGATTTCGAAATTTCATATATGGATATCTCATGAAAAATTAACCGATACATAATTTTTCTCATCAGGATTATGCCCCATTTCTTTTAGCATAACTTTTGAACAATGCATGCTAGGATTTCGAAATTTCATATATGGATATCTCATGAAAAATTAACCGATACATAATTTTTCTCATCAGGATTATGCCCCATTCCTGAGTCATTGGCCTTTGACATTTTTTTGATGAAATCATGTCAGCAAAATATCTATAAACAAGAGACCCACGGGCCACTATGCTCACCAGAGCTCAGGGGGCACTGCCCACTGGAAGCCATGTATTTTAATAAACTATGGAAGCCGATGAAGTTTGGACCCTATCAGCCAAGTGGCTTCAGTGGACCCTATCAGCCTAGTGGCTTCAGTAGTTTTCACAATGAGGGTTCTGGAACAACCACTCACCCCACACGGTGGGGCCACCCACCCCCACAGGCCGGCCCACCGAGTGGGGATGCCGAGGACAAAAATTGTTTTTCATCCCCGCAATACTGTGGGGCCAAACCCACGCCCCCGGGTCGGCCCCACCGAGGGGGGTTGCAATTGAATAAAATATTTGTTTGCCCGCCGTATCGCGGGGGAATCCCCTGTTGTAAAATGATTTACAACACCAACAGCCCCAGACAGGGGTTTATAGCGAAAATTTAGAAATACTTAAATATAAGGATTATAAAGAAACAGAATGCAAGAGCCTTTTGACCCCCCCCCCCCCCCCCCGCAAATGCTACAGGGATCTCTTCTACAAAGCCCTTGCTCAAGACCAACGCTTCGACAAGCAGCGCAGCAGTAATTTCGCCCAACGAATTGAACGCCGGTGCTACAACGCAGCGATTACCCGGTGTGCGGAATCAGCCAGCGCTTATAGCCGCCAGTGGGACTTTCCGATGTTCGTGAATATCTACAGCGCCCGCTGTGGCATCGTCCTGGCCAACATAGACCCCATAGGCACAATACTGAGCAAGGTAGAGGGTGGAGGATGGGCCCTAGATAGGCTTGCCGCAGGGGATTTGCTATCGGATGTTTTTGGTAATATGACGGCAACTGAGCTGTGTCCCATGACCGGGAAGACCGAACGCGAAGAGGTAACGCGCCGTCTTAGCCAAAAAGTCATAGAAAAAACTTCCACCCTCTTCGCCTGTCCCCATTGCCACAGACGAAACCACACATACCGCCATGTTCAGATCGGCGCCGGAGACGAGCCATCGACCTTTATATGCACCTGCAAAGAATGTGGAGAACACTATGAGGGGTTCGCGTAAATAGACTCAATTTAAAATATTTGTTTGCCCGCCATATCGCATGGCCAACACATGACCAGCCTGCGCTCGCCAACAACCCCACCGGGCGGGGTGTGTTTGTATTAGAGATATATAGTACCTAAAACATACAGCACAAAAATGAACAAGGGTCCTTGGATTCCTGTGGGGAAGAGAGAACCCTGCAACAATAATTGCCGCGGAAAATTCTGTGGGCGACACAATAGTGTCAGTAAGGGGGTAGGAAGAACGGAACCACTACTATGCCGAACTGTGGAGTGTCGGTGAAAACACACCATCTACTTTGTATGCAATGTGGTGTTAAATCAGTTATTACCATAAATTACATAAACAGGAATCGAAGGACTCAAAAAGAGTTTAGACGACTTTCTGCAGTTCAAAACATCTTGGATGATCCTATCCCAGACTCTGTCAAAGGGCGCCTGTTAAAACCCTTACAGCCTGAAAAATATATACCTACCCCACCACCATGCAAAAAGAAGGCCGCCAAAAGAAAAGCCATCGAAGAGGAATTTGACCCTATCCGCCGCGAGAAAGTCCCGAGATCCGTCAAGGAATATCAAGATGAGATCCTGGATTTGTTTACATCTGCTGAGCAACAGCTTGTTTTCAGGCAGACACCATTGGTAGGGTGACAATGGGCCAAAAAGTCCACTATTTCTGGTAGTAACCCATACCGCCCCCCCCCCCCCCCCCCCCCCCCCGTATAACAAAACATGTTTTATACCAAAATGTTCGTCAATATTCATAGTATCTGAAACTGCCGGCATAAATTGGCATAAATGATGGCGAGCTGAGAAATCCAAGATGGCGTCCAAGATGGCCACCATAGCTATAAATTCCAGTTTTTCGTAAAATGTGAATATAAATACCACAAATCATCTTACAAACTTATTTTAATTAATTTTTCTGGTGTAGAAAGAAGATTTGTGCAAGAATATAGATCAAATTTTTAGGTTTGACTTGAAAACGGGTAAAAAAAATGATATTTTATTGTTTTTGTGTCTAGTTTCCAAGGTGGTACATAAAAGAAATTCTAATGTTTCAAAATTTAAACAGTTTTTACATATGTATTGTTTTATTTTAACTAAGACACTATTCTAAAATACATTTAACACTATTCTAAAATGCATTTATGGTTGGTTATGACTTTTTTACCATCAATTTAGCCCCAGGATTACCCCAACCACTCAGTTTACCAGTAAAATTCATTCACATAATATTGCCACAAATCATCTTACAAACTTATTTTTCGCCCCCGCCCATAGGGGCTTGAAGAAATATATGGGCTGCATGATGCTTCCACGCAGAGCTGAATCCGGCCCGCACACTCGTACTGGTTAACCGCTTAGAGGATCTAAGCCTGTCCAGGTACCGCGGTGCGAGGTGTACCGTCCATGCTAATAAACCCTATTGGTTTCATTGGGCGACAGGGCTTGAGATGTCATTTCATCTCAATGTCGGGTAAAAGTCCCACAAAATTGGAAGCAACGTCTCCAAAATGACCTTTACAGTGTTGACGGGGACGTTAAACCTCAAATCAAACAAACAAAATACAAACTTATTTTAATTCATTTTTCTGGTATAGAACGATTTGTGCTAGAATATTGATCAGCATCTTAGGTTTGACTTGAAAACCGGGGAAATAGAAGACATTTCATCGTTTTTGTGTCTAGTTGCATAGGTGGTACATAAAGACGATGCTGATGTTTCAAAATTTTTAACAGTTTTTATTTATCTGTTGTTTTATTTTTACCAAGACACTATTCTAAAATACATTTAACACTATTCCCAAGTACATGTATGGTTTGTTATGACTTTTTTACTATCAATTTAGCCCCAGGATTACCCCACCCACTCAGTTTACCAGTACAATTCATTCACATAATACTCACACTCAAGGGATTTGCAGGCGCGGATTTCATTTTAGACGACAAGTAGAAGAGAGCATTGAAACTAATGCTTAGTTCTGTTTTCATACTATATTATATGATCAGCCATTAGAATACACCACCTCTTTATAACACTGTTTTCAGGATCTGATCATTTACCGTCTTAATTAAGCAGTGTTACATCCAAACAAAATAGCAAAATAGTGTTTATCAAATTGATCTAAAATGACTTTTATTGTCATTTTTGCTGTGTAACTGGCTAGGTTTTGGGGGTTATAAAGTGCTATACTCAAAACTGTGTTATAAAAACGTGTTATGAAGAGGATATGCTATACAATTAGGTTATATTTTGTTTGATTTGAGGAACAAAATCCCCGTCAACACTGTATCAGTCATTTTACATTTTGGAGACATTGCTTCCAATTTTTTTGTGGGACTTTCCCCGACATTGAGATGAATTGACATCTCAGGCCCCGCCACACATTTAAACCAAAAGGTTTTATATGCAAGGATTTCCAGCTCGCACCACTTTTCCTGGGCATGCTTAGCATCTCTAAGCGGTTTTCTCTGTATACCCTAGGTCTACTGGGCTAGGCAAATTAATCTTAGATTTTATAGCTCCCCATCAAATCGGAAGCTGATATGCACACCAGGTCCTGTGCACTAAAAAGAAATTGCTGCTGCTTTAACTAGCCCTGAGTCATTTGACCCAGTCCCAAGATCTGAAATATCTTGAAGCTGGAAGTCTGGTTGAGGCAGAAGATGAATTGCCTGTACTATGTAAAGAAGGGCAGGTATCACAACCCATAAGGCAATACAGACAGCATAATTGCACTTTCATCTGGCTCTAGCTTCCTGAAAACAGTGTGAACTGGAATATACCTGGTGCAGTCAGCATGAATACCTTTTCTACCTGTCATAAGCATAAAGCAGGTTAAAGTGATGCACAAGTAGAAAGAAAACTTCCGTATCAGAAGTGACAACAAGGGCTGCGTGAACTCCAAGAGAACCTGCAACTGTTAGTTGCAAATCATTCTACTCTCAGCTTCTTCACGGTTGGAATAATGAACAGAAACAACACCAGTGGAAACTTCAGAGCCTTGTTCTTAAGTCAACCTGCACCAACAACAGTAGCATTCTTCTTAAGAAGCTCATGGCAGTTTTCATTAAGGTACCTAGTGTAAAGTATTGTCAGTTCGTTCTTGCTTTTACTGCTTGTATCTATCAGTCACCAGTTACTATTTTTCCTCGTAGACACAGGCGCGGGTGAAGAAACATTCTTTCCACAATTTTGTTGGGTCTGTGATTTGAGACTGTTTGCCTCATTCCTGTCAAAACCGAAGTGAATGGTAGCTACCCAAATAATGGTAAGAAGACTGTAAGACCAAAACATAGCAGTCATCTGTTGATATGTCAGTTTGAGACATGATGAATGCTGCAACACTTGAAGTACTGACATCTCGTCAAATACTATACAACCAGCAAGTCTTTCTAGTTTTTCAAGGAAATCCAACTTATTGGTAGAGATCATACATTCTTCATCTGTAAACAAACTCGCGTGACCATGAGCATTTTCGAAAGACAAGGCCTTAAATGAATGAATTGATGTATAGAAAACATATATCTCTTCACCAGTGGCAGTCAGTTCCTCGGACTGGTTTCCCCAGACACCTGTGTCATTGACCTGATATAACTCATAGTCAGGAGTTTTGACCCAGACAAAGGCTCATAAGATTGTTTTTTGGACTGCCTAACAAGCTACGGTATGAGCCTTTCAATGCATGACTGACTCAAATGGCGACCCCATTTTATGGCAACTTATCAAACTTCTCTATCTCTTGAGGAACTTCATCTCCAGTAACTATATTGTCCAAATGTCTTCGGCCCCCGCCCATCGTGCTTGAAGAAACGGATGGGTTGCATGATGTTTCCACACAGAGCTGAAACCGACCGCACATGAGTATTGGTAAACCCCTTAGAGGATCTAAGCCTGTCCAGGCAAAGCGGTGCGAGTCGGACCATCCATGCTTATAAGCTGTATTGGTTTCATTGGGCGACAGGGCTTGATATGTCATTTCATCTCAATGTCGGGTAAAAGTCCCACAAAATTGGAAGCAAGGTTTCCAAAATGACCTGTACTGTGTTGATGGGTACGTTAAACTTCAAATAAAACAACAAACAAACAAGATTGTCCAAATGTCAGGGAAAATGTTTACAATAAATTTTAAACTGGCATTGTGAAATAAATCCAGCAGTCTTGTTAATAGGCTTATTGTAAGCCTGTGTATTGGTATGGTGTTTAGTAGAGCTTGCAACTATGCATGGCATACTTAGCGGTAATGGGTCGTGATAAAAACCATCTTATAAGGGCTTGTTCATAACTTCATTGTGGGTGATTCCTATAATATAACTTGATAGCCAGTTTGCCATTTTATGGGACAGTAACTGTCCTTTTGGCTTTCCTCTGTTGTTGTTTCCATTAAGTTCTAGTTACTTCATGTTTGTGATTCTTTCCCTTTAGAGTCATTGATGGGAGGTGTAAATTAATTGTATTGATTCTTGATCATTGCTTTACTTCTATTTTGAGAACAAATCTCTGAAAGTATGCAGTGAGGTTGTTGCTGCCCAGCATTGACTCGATTACAACTATGAAGAAGCCGATAGTAGAATGATTTTGCACCCGCAGTTTGCAGGTTCTCTGGGAGATAACACAGCTGTTCTGATCAGTCCATATACCCATGTTTTCGTTCTACTTCTGCTTCACTTTAGCCAGCTTAATGTTGATAACATATTCTTCACGACAGACAGGAAGGGTATTCATGCTGACTGCACCATGTATTCCAGTTCACACTGTTTTCAGGAAGCTAGAGCCAGATGAAAGGGGCAATTATGCTGTCTGTATTGCCTTACAGGTTGTGATACCTGCTCTTCTTTACATAGTATAGGCAAGAAGAATGCCTAAATCAGACTTCAAGCTTCAAGAGATTTCAGATCTTGGTAATGAGTCAAATGTCTCAGGGCCAGTTAAGATAGCAGCAATTTTTC
The DNA here is from genome assembly GCA_963580285.1 of Lucinisca nassula. Taxonomy (NCBI): domain Eukaryota; kingdom Metazoa; phylum Mollusca; class Bivalvia; order Lucinida; family Lucinidae; genus Lucinisca; species Lucinisca nassula. The sequence goes on along the minus strand of OY757011.1, from coordinate 64,960,331 downwards.
TGTAGGTTTGCTGTTCAGACAAACACATTAGACAACACTAGTGCTCCAAAAATCCAGAGTTAGACCTAGTCATCTACCACCAACTAATAGTTTTTGTTGTTTTAGCTCCAATTGTACAAGTGTACATATCAGCTACTGATTTGATGGGGAGCTAAAAAATCTAAGATTAATTTGTCTAGCCCTATAGACCTAGGGCATATGGTTGATCCTGTAATTGGGTTATTTATTCCACAGATCATAAGACAGACACAAGCAGCCCCCAGCTATTAACTGATATGGTTGTAAATAGCCTGATCAGTGTAGTGATGACTGCATTTGCTCATAGAAAGTACAACAATGTACTCTTTAAACCTTAATGGTTTCTTTGGGCGACAGGGCTTGAGATGTCATTTTGTTTCAATGTCAGGTAAAAGTCCCACAAAATTGGAAGCAACGTCTCCAAAATGACGTTTACAGTGTTGACGGGGACGTTAAACCTCAAATCAAACAAACAAAACAATACTATTCATGTTTATACCGAAGGACTATGACAGTTTTAAAACATGTACTTGTAGTCTCATTTGGCCTATTAGTACAGCACAATCATTTTATAACATATTTTTATATAACACTGTTCAAAGCCCAAACCCTTAAATAATTGCATAGAAAAATTGACAAAAAAAAAACAAAAAAAAAAACATGTAAAGGCAGTTATTTTGCGCTATTCTACCTTTTTGTTTGGATATAACACTGTTTAACTAAGAGCTTTATGCTTGGATTAAGAACAAAGTATTATAAAGAGGTGGTGTTTCCAAATGGCTAAATACATAATATAACATTACGAAAACACGCATAATTCAAATGCAATGGAAGATTTTACTACCGTCAACCCATCACCCCCCCCCCCCCCCCCACACACACACACACACACACACACAAAATTCAGATAAAAATGATATTTTTCTTATTTCTCTTCAAAACATAGATGGCGGGGACTCGTTAGAACCCTCTCAATGTGGCGATGCTGGCAAACACCCACAAGCTATGTCCTTAAGCATAAATTGGAAAAATAATGCTTACTCCTGAAAACCCTAGTTTTTCTATATAAAAGTGAGGTTCAAGGGGGTCAAAACATATGGACATGTTTTCGTGACAATATGAAAACAGAACTAAGCATTATTGTGAATGTCCTCTACTTCTTAATTGTCTAAAATGAAGCAGACGCCTACAAATCCCTTGTGTGTCAGCATTTATGTGAATGAATTACACAGGTAAACTGAGTGGGTGGGGTAATCCTGGGGCTAAATTGATGGTAATAAAGTCATAACCAACCATAAATGTATTTTAGAATATTGTTAAATGTATTTTAGAATAGTGTCTTAAGTAAAATAAAACAATATATATGTAAAAACTGTTTAAATTGTGAAATATCAGAATTGCGTTTTATGTATCACCTATGAAACTAGACACAAAAACAATAATATATCATTTTTTCACCAGTTTTCAAGTCAAACCTAAAAAAATATTCTATATTCTAGTACAAATCTTCTTTCTACACCACAAAAATAAATTAGAATAAGTTTGTAAGATGATTTGTGGTATTTATATACATATTTTACGAAAAGCTGGAATTTGCAGCTATGGCGGCCATATTGGACGCCATCTTGGATTTCTCAGCTCGCCATCATTTATGCCAATTTATGCCGGCAGTTTCAGATACTACTGATCCTGACGAACATTTTGGTATATGACTTGTCTTGTTATACGGGGGGGGGGGGGGGGGGGTATGGGTCCCCATTTTTTTGGTCCAGATTGTCACCCTACCACATGGGTTATTGGCGACTTCTTGAGGGGCTGGCAGATGGACGTGCCTGCCAGTAATCCTCATAGTGCAGACCCCAGGCCTTTCCTCGAGGCTGTGGTGCCCCAAATCAGTAGCAAGCTCGAGGAAGAGATCGAGGCGCTGGGTGGTGTGAAGTTCCAGTTGGCTCTCAAGATTCAGCTTCGGAAGGACAACCCAGACGGTAATGAGGAGTACACAACCCCCAGCTGCGCCACAAACAGGAGGCCCTTCTCCAGGCCAGCGAAATCAAGGGGGCTCTCGATAAAACCTTCCCACAGATCCAGGAAACACTCGAAAAGTGGACGCAGAGAGGGTCTGGCTGGGTTGTAGATCAGGAACAGACCCTTTGGCTGGACATTGCCAGATATCAGCCTCTTCGGGGTAGGTCCTACATTCCCCTCCCACTAGAATTAAGATTTAAGAAGGCACTGGTTAACATAAAGAACAAGGACCAAGACTGCTTTCGATGGACGCTCCGAGCGGCCCTGGCAAATCCGCCACCACCACATAACCCACAGAGACCAAGTTGGTATCCTACCAATGATGGTCTGAACTTTGAAGGGATTGATAGTCCCACACCCATCTCAAAGATACCAAAATTTGAGCGGCAGAACAACCTAGCCATCAATGTCTTTGGCTGGGACAAGGGTATCATCATACACCGCCTCAGCAAGCAGCCACAAGAAATACCAAGGATCAACCTATTGCTGATCGAAAAGGCCGGTAAATTCCACTACGCCTGAATCAAGCACTTCAGCCGCCTCTTATTTGACCAGCGCAAGCACAGTAATAAGAAGCACTTCTGTGAGCGATGTCTTCATGGACACACGAGAAAAGATCTGCTGGAGGCCCACAGTGCGAAGGCATCGGCCAGACGGCTGTCCGGGTGGAGGTGCCAGAGGAGGGTAAGAATAAGCTCACCTTCCAGAACCACCACAAGCAGCAACCAACCCCATTCGTCATCTATGCAGACTTTGAGGCTCTCACCACCAAGATCGAGGGCCCCGAACGCGATCCTACAAAAAGTAACACCCAACGAACACAACAACATGAGGCTTGCAGCTACTACTATATCGTGGTGCGATGTGATGGAACGACAAAGCCGCCTGTCGAGTATCGCGGCCCAAATGCCACAGAGCACTTCTTAAAATCGCTCCAGGAGGAGGAGCGCGAGATTAAGAGCGTGCTATCCAACCCTAAAAACGTAAGGATGACACGAAAGAACTATCAGACTCATAACAATACCGCGAATTGCAATATATGCGAAAAACCGCTAAACGGTGACTCTGTCCGTGACCACTGCCATATCACGGGTAAATATCGAGGGGCAGTTCACAACGCCTGCAACCTTAAGCTGAGGCTATCCCAAAGACCACCGTTATTCCCGTGGTGTTCCACAACCTCAGAGGGTACGACTCCCCCCTGCTCATGCAGGCCATCTCGAGGGTCGAAGGCAGAGTCTCCTGCATCCCCAATTACACAGAAAAATACATCTCCTTCTCGCTCGGGCAGCTCCGTTTCATCGATAGCGCCCAGTTCCTGCTCGCTTCCCTCGACAAACTGGTGGCGTCAAACCTGCCAGAGTCTTTCAAGATCACATCCCAATACGAACCAAACCGTCAGAGGCTCCAGCTCTTGACCCGGAAGGGCGTCAACCCCTACGAGTATATGGACTCCTGGGACCGTTTCGCCAAGACCAAGCTCCCTCCGAAAGAGGTATTCTACAGCAAGCTCACCGACGAGCACATCAGCGACGACGACTACGCCCACGCGCATAGAGTATGGGAGGTCTGTGGGTGTAAGATCCTGGGGGACTACCACGACCTCTACAATCGCACAGATCTCCTGCTGGCAGATGTCTTTAAGGAATTACGAAAGACATCCCTGACGCAGTACGGTTTAGACCTAGCGCACTACTCCACCAGCCCGGGGCTATCGTGGGACGCCCTCCTAAAAAAGACAGGAGTGGAGCTCGAGCTGCTTACAGACTACGACCAACACCTGTTTGTCGAGAAGGGGATGCGCGGAGGTATCTCGATGGTATCAAAACGATATGCCAAGGCCAACAATCCTCAGGTCGAGGATTATGACCCAGAAAAACCAAGTAGCTGTATCTTATATCTCGATGCGAACAATCTCTACGGGTGGGCTATGAGCTAGCCCCCCCCCCCCCATCAGAGACTTCAAGTGGGTCGATGTATCGGGACTCGCAGAAACCATTGCAGAACTACCCGCAGACAATGAAGAGGGCTATATGCTAGAGGTAAATATGGAATATCCAGCAGAGCTGCACAAGGCGCACAATGCCTACCCGCTAGCACCAGAGCGCCTAGTGGTCAAGAAGGAGTGGATGTCGGAGTACCAGCGAGAACTTCTCGATGGAGCTTTGTGGGGAGCACCTACAGAGGTTGAGAAGTTGGTACCCAACCTTCGCAACAAAGACCGTTACGTGCTCCACTATCGGAATCTCCAGCTATACATGTCTCTGGGTATGCGTCTGACCAGGATTCATCGCGCCCTCCGGTTCCAGCAGGGCCCCTGGATGGAGCCCTACATCCGTATGAATACTGAGCTCCGGAAGAAGGCCACCAGCGACTTCGAGAAGGATCTCTACAAGCTAATGAACAATTCGGTCTTCGGCAAGACGATGGAGAACCTCCGCAGGCGTGTCGACGTCAAGCTGGCCCGCGCCAACGAGGAAGATAAACTCAGACGCCTCATCACCAGCCCAGCCTTTGCAAGAGCCACCATCTTCGATGGCGACCTGGCGGCTGTCCAAATGCATAGGAGTCCTCTTGTGCTCAATCGCCCGGTTTACGTTGGGATGAGTATCCTAGACCTCTCGAAGACCCTGATGTATGATTTCTATTACAACCAGCTCCAGAGGCAGTACGGGGACCGCTGCCAGCGGCTGTACACGGACACCGACAGCCTCCTCCTGGAAATCTAGACAGAGGACGTCTACGAGGACATGACCAAGCACCAGACACGTCCGACTACCCGAAAGACCACCCGCTGCACAGCACAGAGAACAAGAAGGTTCTCGGAAAGATGAAGGACGAGTGCGCCGGGCAGTCAATCGACGAATATGTGGGCCTGCGGCCGAAGATGTACTCCATCCTCCAGGCATCTGGAAAGAACATCAAGAAGGCCAAGGGTGTGAGAAAAGCAACTGTCAAGAAGCGCATCAGGCACGAGCAGTTCAAAGAGGCTCTCTTTGAGAAGCAAACCTTCCGCCATGGAATGCATGTTCTTAGGTCGGAGCGTCACCGCATCTACGGGCAGCATCTCAACAACGTGTCGCTGTCGGCCTTCGATTCCAAGCGTTGGATCGCAGAAAACGGAGTTGAAACACAAGCTTATGGTTACAAAGATGATTACATCACACAACAAGAGATGGACGCGTTCGTTGAGGAACTGGGGCGGTCCATCTAGAGAACTCTGAAATCATAGGATAAACGATGGCCCCCAAGAGAGTTCTAACCCAGGAGGAGATCCAGGAAATCAAGGCCCTGCGAGGTAAGGTGCCTGTGAGTAGGGTGAAGAAGCAGTTCGGCGTCGGCGCTGCGAGGGTTCAGATGCTTTGGGCAGAGGAGAAAACACCCAATGCCGCAACAGAGGAGGAGACACCCAATACCGCAACAGAGAAGCCAGAAAGAGAAGAGAGTGTCGTCGACGATCTACGATTGTTGCTAGGCGATAGCATCGGCCAAGCGAAGTCGGTAAATGGGCCGACCATCAACGAATTCTATGAGCTCCTAAAGAAAAGCTTGAGTCGGTTTGAAACCACCACAGAGAAGGTGTCGATTTCGTTGACGGAGAAAATTGCCTCTCTGAAGCGGCGCGAGGCGGCGAGCTGAGGCAATGTGATCTCCGAGAATATTTGAAAATCCATCGGAACCTTCTATACCCTGCTGTACGACAACCTAAAGTCGATCGAATCTCTCACAGAGCAGGCCGCAGATGTGTTGGTGGGTGTGTCTTCCGCTATAGACGGATATGAGGTCGAGCCGCCGAACCCCTCGGTAGTAGAGAAACTGGTGGATATGGCTGAAAGATGGGTATACTTGCCTCTCTACATAGCAATTGTCTGTGGGGTGTTCGCTACGCCGGCAACTAGCGGAGAATATTTGAAAATCCATCGGAACCTTCTATACCCTGCTGTACGACAACCTAAAGTCGATCGAATCTCTCACAGAGCAGGCCGCAGATGTGTTGGTGGGTGTGTCTTCCGCTATAGACGGATATGAGGTCGAGCCGCCGAACCCCTCGGTAGTAGAGAAACTGGTGGATATGGCTGAAAGATGGGTATACTTGCCTCTCTACATAGCAATTGTCTGTGGGGTGTTCGCTACGCCGGCAACTAGCGGAGAATATTTGAAAATCCATCGGAACCTTCTATACCCTGCTGTACGACAACCTAAAGTCGATCGAATCTCTCACAGAGCAGGCCGCAGATGTGTTGGTGGGTGTGTCTTCCGCTATAGACGGATATGAGGTCGAGCCGCCGAACCCCTCGGTAGTAGAGAAACTGGTGGATATGGCTGAAAGATGGGTATACTTGCCTCTCTACATAGCAATTGTCTGTGGGGTGTTCGCTACGCCGGCAACTACAGACCCCCCCCCCCCCAGAACCTCGAGATACTGCAGGCGAAAGTTCCGGGACCAAGGACCACTGAAGTAGGATGTAAACCATAAGGATAAATTGTCACTTGGTGGATGGATTCGAGCTCAGCGCTTGAGAACCCCATCCGGAGGAAGCTAAGTGTCCGGTGGCACAACAAGGAGTTCTTCGCGCACAAAACCGCGCTGAGGTCCATCCTGCAAGTAATACACCACGGGCTCGTCGGGCTTGGTGACTGTGCGCCCGAGCCGGTGCACATCCAGGGACCATATTGGATCAGTCGCTCGCCGGGGCCCCCTTCAAGTTCGCCAGGCTGGTACAAATAACGAACGCCGACGCCGGAGGAGATTATTGTCTCCTCGAGACCAACAGGACGACCAGGAACTACAGAGGAGGGCTTTTGTGCCACCGATCGCGCCCTTATAGCCTCAGAGGGCTTTTTGCCGGTCAGTCGGGTGACCTCACCATTCAAGGCTGTCACAACTGCAGGCAACATTTTCACCCACTCTGTAGACCGCTGACCAGAAGTGAGTCGCATCTCTCGAGCGTATTGGTGTCCGAAGAGCCGCTCTGCGAGGGTATCGGTTCCAGCGTTCTACGATCCCTTAGTCCCGATGGATGTCAACCCGACCGCGCCGAACCCGGACATAGTGCTTTGCCAACAGCTGGCTGACAGAGCCCATGAACTCACGACCGGGGTCGACCTGGAGCAATCTGGGCCACCTCAACGGGCCTCGCCTGTAGATGCGAGACAAAGCTTCAGCAAACTCGTTGGCTTCTTTAGTGGCTAGAGGCTCAGCTTCTTTGAAGCGCGCGGCTACATCAACCACGGTAAGGGCGTATTTGTACGTGTGCTTGCGAACACGGTCGTGTGGCAGAAAGAGCAGGTCAGCTTGATGGACATTGTTCGGCTTGGTGATGTCGAATTTGGGTCGTGGAACCAAGCTTCAACCAAGCTGGCGCAAAGTCACCGAACCATGACATCTAGGCCAAGATCAAACATAGATGTTTGCATAAAAGGCTTGTACTAAGTATCTTTAATGAAGTTCAAATAATTCTTGAGAAATGAACTTAACCATTAGGATGAATGCTAGGGTGGCGGTAATATTTTTCAAAGTCAGTGAACCATGAAATGTAGGTCAAGGTCAAATATGGATGCTTGCATTTAATTTACCATCCCGAGATATAAGTTTGTACCAAGTATCATAAATGAAGCTCTTATGGTTCTTGAGAAATTAACTTGACCAGTAGGGTGAACGCTAGGGTGGTCGCAATATTTTACAAAGTCAGTGAACCATGAAATTTAGGTCAAGGTCAAATATGGACGAACGAACGGACGAACGAACGGAAAACCGGGCGCCTATATCGCGGCATGCTAATAGCAGGCGCGACAAAAATATATGGGCATGTAGAAACAGAAGAAACGACAACATTTTCCCTCTGCCCGAACCTGCTGCAAGGACAACAGGCCTTGTCAACTGTTAACCAATATCAGTTGGACGCCCCAGTAACGCAAGACACACGTCAACTTTGCCTCACCCCTTCATTACCGCTAAATAAAAATGTTCAAGCACACACACAAACACACACATACAGGAAAAGAAAATCCAACATTTGTACGTGATATCAAAAAAAAAAATCTGGCAACTACAGTGAGCGCTAAATCACGTCACCAGATGACCAATTAACAGAGAAACGGTGTATTTTGCTTTAAACATAAGATGGTGTATTCATACGAACTCCATCGACTTTCATTTGTGACACATGTAAAATAAATCATCGTCGCTATTCGGACAGTTTTCTTTTGCACTTGTGGCGCTAGTGATGCAGTACAGTTGCCGCTAGTCGTACAGTCATTTGAATTTGACTGGTGCATTTCAAGTGGTCATGATTTACAAAATCAAAATATTTAGACGTTAGCAGCTATCAGATGTCAAAGACCACATGTGTTTAAACGATTTCATTGTGGTGTATGTAGCCGGTTGACCTTAATTTTGACTATATTGACCTGGATTCATCGTGTTGACGGGCGACAGAGGCAGCAAAATCACTGATTGAGCCGTACAAGATGAGGTCTACACAAAAAGTGCACCACTATCAGAAGTAATGAGAATCATTGGAATAAAGTACACTCATTTCTTCCACCGATGCCGAAAACCACAGTCTAATCGCGCATTCCGTTGCTTTCATACCCGACAGAAAGTAACCAACGGCAACGGTTGTTTATATGCCGCTAGTGATTTTTAGGTGTACAGTCTAATGCCGCTTCCGATGTGGCGACTGTCCGGTTATACACAGTGTAATTCAGCAAGATGAAAGTAGACCTCACGATGGAACCAGCTTGTGTGGCTTCTTTGCAGTGAACGTCTTGGTGCGGCCTCCTTCCAAGTGATGGCCATTGTCATTGATCAGCGCCACGGGAGGGGGTTTGAAAGTATTGTCGGAAAAGCCTATGATATTAGCTTATTCGCGATTCATTGTTATAACTTCTCCGGGCTTTACCGTAAATTGCAGTAGACCAGACGGTTCATCTAGAGTGAGTTCGGCGTTCAACCGCTGAAACACCTTTTCGTTCAACTCACAGACGTGATAATACTCATCAGGTATTGTTTTTTCAGTCTTTTTATCTGAGACCTTATTGTTCCTTTTCACCGTGCATATGTTGTTCCACCGGTGATAATACGTCAACTCGCAGAGAGCAATCTCTCGCTCACCCGCAGACAGGGTCCTGGCAAGATTGATTGGCACATCGTTTTGAACGTCAGTGAGTGTGATGTACATGATAATCACCAAAATGGGTATAAATACAAAGGCATTTACGTTTAATAGCTCGGCAAAATATCAGGCAGGCGGCCATTTCAAATATAAAGAGTCAGCAGCAGGGGCGCCCGTCCTAGTCATAATGGTCGACCATAAGGGAAGAAAGTTCCTTTCCAAGTACCCGGACGTGTTCGCCGATTATCAAAACCCTCCGCTTACCGGGGATGTCACTATGGCAAACAAGGCGTGGGACAGCTGGGTGGATACACCCTTCAGCTGGTGGCAGTGCCAGCTGAACTTTGCGGTTTGGTGCGCAACCGCCGGATGTGGCGTTTCATTCCAGGACCATCTCCAATCGGATGAGCCCCTTCTTGCAATCCTGTATCGCTTTCATGTTTATTATACGACGAGGCGTCTGCTTGAGGAGCTAAAAGTCGCCCTCCCTGGGGACAAGTCCAATTCATGGTTCGATAACCAGTATGACTCCAGGGCCTACAAGCGGCTTTGCGAGGAGTTCGCCGTTTCGCCTGATACAGATTGGAGGCAAAAGCTGGATCACGGGTATCAAGGCCTCGGATCTTTTCTTGGTACCTTCATTAACCCCGGGAAAATACCCGTAATTTCACCCGAGGGACTCCATACGTCATAACCGGGATATTTCAAAGACCTGGACGATGTTACTTGTAGATAAATCAGACGGGTTCACGCAAGCGGGTGTCGAGCGCCTATACGACTCGATTCGGACCTACGTTTGGGCAATCTTGGGAGCGCAAGCTCAGACCCGTTCCAACATTCTCAAAGTCGGGACGGGGTTCGACGCCCAAAAGCAGTTTACGGCGAATCTCGAAGACGCCATCACCTCACCCGTCGACATCCCCAGCAGCATCGATCTTACACCCAATAATATCCGGTCTCGACCATGAAGAAGAAAAAACAGCTCTCATAGTCGCAGGGATTGCACTCGGCCTAGTGGCGCTTTGGTCGGTTGAGCGGTCGTGATAAACAGTCCTGTGCAGCCACGAGAAGAAGGCCCGCCCACGCCGATGAACAAAGCCCACAAATTATCTGCGAGCCACGAAGCGGCCATCCCTAGCGTGCTCAAGAGCCAAGAGACGATGGACCCGATGATTCCGGGCAGGGCAGCCGCGGCCTTGCCGGCCAAATTAGCCAGGGCACGCCCATGGGACTGTAGATGCTTTTTTACCCACTCCTTGATCCCGCACTTACCGGATGGTTTTGGAGCCGGAGCCGGTACACTCCCTGCGCCGGTGAGCGCAAGCACTAGGGTCGAGATTGTCATCCCAACCGCTGTTAGGATGCTCACGATCGTTATCCCCTGTTCGCGGAAGAGGGTGCGATTGCGCTCAGCCAGCATCTTGTCTTCATGAAGGAGCCGCCTGAATGTCTCACGGATTCTGTTAATCTGGGACCGGAGAGCTTCTCTGTTCGTAGAGAGGGATACGAGCCTCGACTGTCTTTCGATTTCGATATCAGAGAGCTCGCCCGCCAGTTTTATGATTCGGTCTTGAATCTCCTGCTGCATCTCGGGGTCGTCCGTTTTCGTGAGTTTCCGCCGCTCCCTGGACAAGCGTTTTTCAGCTTGGGATTTTCCCCCGTCGACCTTTGACAGCTTCACCAGGTTGTTCGCCAACTCATCTCGAGTTCGAGTCATGGCCTTTTCAAGCCCAGCGAGCTATCTTTTGGCCTGGGTGACCCACGCGGTGTCGATAGGCTGATCATCAATTGTCTTCAATGCGGTATCGACATCTCCTGTTGTTTGAATAACGTCGTGGGCTACGCCGGGGAGCTGTGTCATCTCGACGGATTCAATGTTTTTTGGGAGGGTTTCCTCTGCTTTTTTGGAGTGTATCCACAGCCTCTTTGTTGAGACGCGGCATATTCGATTTATAGTCAGTGAGCCCCAGTGATTACCGAATGCATTTACACCCCCTGTTCCATATCTCGAGGCTAGTGTGGACAGAGCCAGAAACCGGAATCTTCCCCTTATCGCAGCGATGGGAATCTTTTTGTCGCCGGGGGTCCAATAGAGTGTTTTACCATCGTCATCAATGCCAAACTAGTCATAGTCGACACTACCTTCGAGGCGCAACCCCTTATAGGCACGGCTCACTTCTTTGTAGAAAGTATCGACCAGGCGCTTTTTCTGAGCCTTAAGTTCCGCCTGTTTCAACTCAACTCGCAGGTTCTGAAGATTGTCTCCGGCCGCGCGTAGTCCTTGCTCGACGTCCGGTGGTGGGTCCATAACAGCGTCTGGCAGGTTTGACACATCATAGTCGGCGTCATCATAGTCGGTGTCATCATAAGGGTCGGGCCAGTCTTCGAACGTGGGGTTTTCAAAGTCAGCCATATTTATGTAATAAGTATGTGCATTTGAAGGTTGTCGCGCATCTTTAAAACAGACTTTGTCGAGTGTCAACGAAGCTGACACCATGTCATCAAGTAAGTACGGACGAAAGCTTGACCCCTACCGGTGCCTCCGCGAACCTTTTGGGGTGAAAGGGGTGAGGCAATCGGTGTCGATAACTAACAACCCCAGCACGATCGGTCCGAACCAGCAGCTTCTCGTTCGACTCCCCAACCTCGGCAAACATGATGTCATCGTCCCCGGGACCGCGAGGTTGGCCTTCACCATCACACTACACAGCGAAGATGCCAATCGGACCTTGGTTCAGAACCTAGGCCGCGCCCTCGTGAAAAAGTCCGTCATTAAAATTTCGGGAAATGAGGTCCTCAGCATCGACGACAGTGATGTGTACCACTGCTACCGCGATCTCTGGAGGACGGCCTCAGAGAGGAAAAATGGCCAGTATCAAGGCATTGATATGTCGGAAAACCAAAATACGACGATGATCCAAATCAATGCTGGGAACAAAGATGAGTCCGTTCTAGCGGACAAAGCCGTCGCATCGACGACAGTGATGTGTACCACTGCTACCGCGATCTCTGGAGGACGGCTTCAGAGAGGAAAAAACGGCCAGTATCAAGGCATTGATACGTCGGAAAACCAAAATACGACGATGATCCGAATTAATGCTGGGAACAAAGATGAGTCCGTTCTAGCGGACAAAGCGGCAATCGTTTCTACATCCCACTGGACTTCGAGCTACTCGAGAGCCACATGCCATTCTACCAGAGTGCGCTGGGCGACCGACTCGAGTATGAGCTCACGTTCAACGACTGGTGGTGCGCATGCGCGCGAATTGTGCGCTTCCCTATTTTCAGGGACAAATTTTGGATTTTTTTTGGAATAATTAGGAATACCCTGTTTAGCTATTTATTTTAACTTATCTTATTTATTGTCTTGAGTCTTTTTTTTTCAGCTCTAGCTTTTTGTTTGGTAAATTGTAAAGTGCGTAGCCCGGTCATTTTGGTAGTGGTAATTTTCTACCCTGCACCGGTCACCGGAACTTAATTTAGTTCCGGTTCGCGGATTGGACACAAATAGGTAAACAACAATATAATGAAAATATAGAATAAAAGTTATTCATTCTGATATTGCCCACCAGAGGAGATTTTCCAAGACACACACAGTAACTTTTGCCCTTCATACCCCCAGAAAGTCAGTACTCAAACCATTCATGATGTGTCATTTTGTATTTGACATCCTATTTGGAGTGTGTTGCTTGCTGTTGGCAACACGTTTTGTTTCACTTTTTAACTGCAGTGGACAAGACCTACAGGAAATTCCAATTGACTTCTACCCTGTTTACACTGACTCTGGAGGTACAACAGCTAACCAGCATAACCTTACGTTTCATGTACCCCAGTTGTGCACGGTATCGATTCTAAAGAAATCTCTTAGGTTTAAGGAATTTCCTGGCTCAAATAAACTTTGTTATTTATACATATTTACAGTGATGATAGGAAATGCTTGGGATGTTGAAACTAATCCTGGTCCAGATTCCGAAGTAACAGTACACATTTCCCATGTGGGGTCTGTACTGCAAGTGTTGGTTGGGATGACCGAGGAATTTGTTGTGATACTTGTAATGTCTGGTATCATATGGGCTGTCAAGGCATGTCTTCAACTATGTATAGAATTTATACTAGTCCAGTGAGTACAAGCATGGCATGGGATTGCTTGAAATGTGGAATGCCTAACTTTTCCACATCACTATTTGGTGATTCAGCAACTTTAGATACTCATAATAGATTTGATCCATTATCATCCCTGTCCGAGCCTGATAGTCCGATATCAGACAATATTGGCCCACCTACAGCAGCTTCTTCGCCCATTGTGCAGCAACCAAGAGGAGCTAAACCGAGGACCAAAAAAAAGCGGTCCTCAACCACCCCCTCAGAATTTTGATTATGAATTGTCAGTCAATTAAGAATAAAAGGGCTAAAATTCACACAATTATCGACTCGGCTAAACCAGACATCATTTTGGGGAATGAGTCTTGGTTAACCCCAGATATCAAAAACTCGGAGATTTTTCCAGATTCATTTGAGGCAATCCGGAAAGACAGGGTTGGAGATGCCCATGGCGGTGTCTTCGTGGCATATAAAAGAGACCTGCTCTGCATAGAAACTCCGGAGTTGGACACCGACTGTGAAATAGTTTGGTGTAAGTTGAACATTATTGGGTGTAAGACTCTGTACCTTGGATCTTTTTATCGTCCACCAGATCAGATTGACCCAGATTATCTTGAGGCTTTCAATACATCCTTGGCTAGGATAATGTCAAATGGAAATGCCCACATATTGGTAGGAGGGGACTTCAATTGTGGTGATATTGAATGGAGCAACCAGCAGGTACCCCATGGGATGTCGAAAAGGCAAACACAACAACAACTTTTGGATATAGTAAAAGAACATTGCCTCTCTCAAGTCGTAAATATACCCACCCGGCAAGAAAAAACCCTAGCTTTGCTATTTACAAATTCTCCATCCCCCATTAGTCGTGTCAAAGGGATGCCCCCGATCGGCAAGGCCGATCATGATATAGTTTATATTGAGTATGACATAAAAGCAAAGCGAATCCGACAGGTCCCGCGTAAAATATATTTATATAAGCGTGCGGATATGGATGGTCTGGGAGACCATATGGCGCGATTTAAGGATTCCTTCCTTTCCTCTGACCTCTCTCGCATGTCAGTAAATGACTTGTGGGTCAGTTTTAAGACCGAACTTACGACGGCCATGGAAAGGTACATACCAGTAAAAATGACCAAAACAAAGCATAGTGTACCATGGATCGATAACACGATCAAACACCTAATCAGAAGACGTGACAGAATGTACTTTCGTGCTCGTAAGTCTAGCAATCCCGACGTAAAGAACCATTACAAAAGGTTCAGAGCACATGTACAAAAGGTAATTAGAGATGCATATTGGAAGCATGTTTCCAGCAGCTTTACCTTTGATGATGAAAATATTGATCCCGAGGGCCCCCAGAAGAATGGAAAAGTTAAGAAATTTTGGTCATTTGTAAAGTCCCTGAAAAAAGAATCATTTGGGATCACTTCACTTAGGGAAAATGGAATTTTGAAAACTGAATCGCGCGAAAAGGCAAATATATGTAATAAGCAGTTTCAATCGGCGTTTACACGTGAAGCTGACGGTGAGCTACCATCAAAAGGTACAAGTCCATTCCCCTCTATGGGGGACATAACAGTTGACCCTAAAGGGGTCGCAAAACTGTTGGACAAGCTCAACATACATAAGGCATCTGGGCCTGACGGTCTGCATGCCAGGGTGCTTAAGGAATGTAGTGCTGAAATATCTCCCCTGCTGGCCTTTATTTTCAATTCGGGGCACTGTGCCAGATGACTGGCGACAAGCAAACGTAACCCCGGTCTTTAAGAAAGGAGAAAAATATGATGTTGCAAATTACAGACCGGTGTCGCTCAAATGCATCTGTTGCAAAACCCTGGAGCATATATTAGTCAGCAACATTAACAAGCACCTAGCCTCTGAAAGCATTCTTGCTGACTGTCAACATGGTTTCCGAAGTCGAAGGTCTTGTGAAACTCAATTAGTTCAGTTCTACCATGACATAGTGAGCAATCTGGATGTGGCCATTAATCGTGGCCACAAACAGACTGACCTGATTATCATGGATTTTGCCAAGGCCTTCGACAAGGTACCTCACAGGAGGCTATTGTACAAACTGGATCATTATGGGATTAGAGGATCCACACTTAAGTGGGTTAGCTCATGGCTCTCTGGACGCACACAACAAGTTGTACTTGACGGCCAAGCGTCGGATCCAGTCCCTGTTTTGTCCGGTGTCCCACAAGGTTCGGTACTTGGACCGGTCCTTTTCTTGATATTTATTAACGATCTTCCTGATAATATCAGGTCATCTGTTCGCTGATGATTGTGTTTTGTATAGGAACATATATACTACTTCTGACTGTCTTATCTTACAAGATGACCTGGATAGCCTAGCACGTTGGGAGGCCGATTGGCAAATGAAGTTCAATGTGGCCAAATGTCATTCAATGAGGGTGTCACGGCACCCTCCAGACAAGCAGATTAAGTTCAACTACTCATTACATCAGCATACTTTGGAACATGTCCAATCCGCAAAATATCTTGGTATCACCATTACTGATAATCTTGATTGGGGTCAACATATTTCTGAGATTACCTCTAAAGCAACTAGGACATTAGGGTTTCTTAGACGTAATTTGGCTTTTGCACCTTGGCAGACAAAGGGTGTTGCATACAAAACCTTGGTTAGACCTCAATTAGAGTATGCATCACCTGTTTGGCATCCCCATGTTAAAACTCAGGTTCAACAGGTTGAGAGGGTTCAGAGGACGGCTGCCCGATGGACCTGCAGGCGATGGCGGAACAGAAGTAGTGTTGGTGAAATGCTCGATGAGCTGGAGTGGCCATCGTTGGAGGCCCGTCGCGAGCAGTCCTCGTTAACCTTCTTTTATAAGATACACTCTGACACAGTGTCTCTTAATAAAGATAAAAACTTGACCCCTGTGACTACTTCAACTCAAACAAGGGCATCAAAACTAAACAACAGTCAATATCGTAGGTACCAGGCCTATAGTGATGCCCTGAAGAATTCTTTCTTCCCTAGAACTATTCCTCGGTGGAATAGTCTTCCCTCCTCTGTGGTGAATGCCAAAACTGCAGAGGAGTTCAAAGCCCGCATGGTGTAGATTGGGATCCAGACGTGTGCGTGTTAGTACACCTCAGAAAGCATATTGTAAATAGTTTTAAGAACTCATCCAGTGGGTGTGTATTTTTTTTTTTTTTTTTGCTAAATTCTAAATTTAGCGCACCACCTAACTGAGGTAATGGCCAAGTATGACCGACTCAGTATATGAAGATAGATAGACTACATCCGTGTGATCCAGGCCATAGGCAGAGGTGCCTCTTTCGACATTGGAAAAATTCTGTCTTGAGTATGGCATGGTCACCCTGCCAGAGCTGGCCCAAATGATCAACAACCAGTACAGAAGCCGCATTTCAATCCTGTACGACAGGGTACTGCGGCACCGCAAAATCGGTAAAGACAAGAGTGACACCCTCTGGAATATCAATCTCAACGTGCCCGCCCGCAGCATGAAGGGCATCCTGATGCTCTTTGAGGATGAAGCCGCGCAACAGCCCTTCGCTCGCGACACAGAGGTCTTCTATAACCCGAAAATCGCCAAGGTCGAGTTCACCATCGAGGGGATCCCCAACCAACTCTTCAGCCAAGGGATGCGCTCTAACCAGATGTTTGATGAAGCGAGGAAGCTCTTCGCAGCCGGTAGCAAGCGACACCCTGAAGTGGCAACGGTCGAAAAAGACCTTGCCCTAGCCGACGTCAGCCTTGCAGAATACCTCACCAGCAAGTACGCACTGTGGCTTGGCGGCAGGCGGATAGAGAATGCCAGCGAAGGTGTGACCATCAAGATAACGAAAAGAGCCGAGGCTGCTGGCGCATTGAACATCTACCTCTACGTCATCATGGGTGCACAGCTTAACATCGAAGATGGCCGGTTTGTCTCAGCGGTCTATTAATGTTCCTGATGAACGATTAATAAATCTCCTACCGCGCACGGCCCATTGTGCGACAATATGCGGACAAACGGGATGCGGAAAACCGTTTTTATCCTCGATCTGCTCGAAGGTCCCTACCGGGAGTTCTTTCGACACATCGTGGTTCTCTGCCCCACCATAGAGTATAATAAAACATACCAGCGCCCCTGGATTTGGACCGATCCTGAGGTCTACGTTCTAGACCCCGGCGAGCGCCTTCACGATTACATGCGAGCGTTTTACCAGGTGTTTATGGGCGAGCCTACCTTATATATCATCGATGACTGCTCGGTCACGAGGGCTTTGACGAAAAAGAAAGACGTGCTGTCAAAGCTAGCGTTCTCGGGCCGCCACGCCGACCAGAGCGTCTGGGTCCTCACCCAAAAGTACAGCTCCGCCCTGAAGGACTTGCGCGAGCAGACGCGCTGGGTCTGTTTGTTTCATTGCAAGGATCGTGATTCATTTGAAGACTGCTTGTGCGAGAATGACGTGATCTCCACACGAGAACAGCGGGCGTCGGTGAGGCAGCAGTTAGCCGAGACAAAGCATGCTAAGCTTTTATTAAAGACCAACCAGCTGCTTATATGGTGTGAAGTAATGTACGAAGTAACTGAAGGACTGTTAATCACAGTGCTTGGCGCGCATCTGGTACTGCTGTTCTTTATTGCTAGGCAGTATGTTTACATTACTCGGATGGGTGTTAACACACACGCACGCTTCTGCCAGCACTTTCGACACCATATTAGACTGGTCCGCCATCTCGCCATGAATCGCAAAGTAATAGCTATGGACTGTGACGAACTGATCGATGAGCTGATCGGAACGACAGAGCAAAGGCAGAATGCTGAAGCTCCAACCGCGGAAGGAACGGCAGCGACGTCAGACGGCCATGAGGTGCCGCTCATCGAGGAACGGGTGCAAAATACCGTGAAAGGCTCGCCGCATTGGTGTTGGGAGGCCAAGCCAAGCAGTATGGACTAGTGGTCCATGGGAAGGTCCTCACCGCAGAACAGATCGACGCTCTGGACAATAGCAAAATCGAAAAGCTTTACCCCCGCTATGAAACAAGGCTTGGGGCAGCGATGTCGAAGACGCTGGGGTCTACAGCCCTCCAGCTTTATGCGGGGCTGGCATCTAGGTTTCTACCGATACCGGCCGAAAACCAACCTGGTCTTATTGCTGACCTCGAGGGCGACCCGTTTGTGGGACACGCACTTAGCAGTGCTACCTGCGAGCTCTACCATCGCTATGGCATGTACTTGGCGCCGCTAACTGCCGCGCTTACTGCAGTGAAGCACTGTCGATTTGGACAACAGTGCCCTATGGCATAAACGATGTCGGAGAACGAGCAGGTTGTTGCGGAGCAACAGGAGAACCAAGAGCCAGCACAGAGTCCGGCAGACAGAGTTACGACCCCCCAAGCCTTTGCGAAGCAACACGGTTAAGGATCCGAAAAAAGTGGCGGCCGGGCGTGCTGGAGCTGCTGCCTGAAAGGCCGAACAGGAACGGCTGCTCGAACAGCTTCGGACGGCCAAAGACTCATTTCGTCGACCAGTCAGCGCAGCTGATGTCAGTATTCCTCCAAAGGAAACGGTCTCAAAGGAACCGTCACGCGGTGGTGCACCTCACAACCATGGACTTACCGACTGGACCCCATGGATCATTGGGGCTTGTCTTACGGGCGGTGCACTCATGTTTTTTTCTGCGCTTGCGCGCCACACAGGCGGTACAAACGCAACAAATGGCAGTCCCTGTTGTTGTTTCGCACGCTAAGCAACCACAATTAAAGACAAGCCCAGACCCATTCTATATGAAGTGAAGCCCGTTGCGTAGCTATAATGACAATCCCGGCAACTGATGGTAAAATGCTTGTCAACGCGCTCTACCATAGCGCAGTCGTCTGTGGCATCGCTGTGGGATACGCCCGGCTTGGTAAGATGGCGATTGGGGGTAGCCCCCCCGAAACTAGACTTCATACCCCGCGATGTGGGCATGGCCATATTTCACGTCGCTCTCGCCATGGCAACCAAAGCTATGCTAATTTATCAGGGGCTGATACCTGCTGATATCATGAAGTAATGGCAAGTATTACTATGCTCGTTGGCGGTGCCCTGGTGAACGCCCCAGCTCTCCGACTTTTACCAACCGAGCGACGACCAGAAAGACCGCGATATTGCCTTCATCATCTTGGGAATGGGTGTGACTGGCTTCGTGGCATATAAACTGACCTCATCCCGATCATAAGTTTTGTCTTCAAGACGAAATGGGCACAACAGAGTGGTTAGTACGGAATGGGCACAGTCAATTGGCTGATCAGTGTCTTAAGGATGAAATGTGTTACAACCGACTATGTAGGACCACAGCTGGCTTGTTACATCCGATCCGGTGTCTTTAGGACGAAATGGGTAAACAGGCTTGTCAGTGTCTTTAGGTACAGGTTTGTACCGAATGGGTAAACAGGCTTGTCTGTGTCTTTAGGATGAAATGGGTACTGGTTAGGACCAAATGGGCACAACTGGCTAGTCAGTGTCTTTAGGATGAAAAAGGTACAACTGACTAGTTAGAATCGAATAGGCCTCACTCGCTTGTAAGCGGTCAATTACTTCAGTCAAGATTACTATTATGAAATAAATCGTCTGTTGTACGAGTATTCGATAAAACATTAACAAAATAGTCCGGGATTTGAGACCAGATTTCGAAAAATTTAATGCACCCAAAATTCTCACGCTTTGTTTGTGCTGTTTCATTGAGATAGAAGCCTAACCTATGTGACATGTGATTATTTAGCAAATCTGGTGGGGAAAAGGGGTTGAAAATTCTATGAGTTTACACCCACCACCATGCGAATGGAATGCTTGGATTAAGTTTAGTTATGTGTAGCTTGCGCTTACAACTGAATGTTGATTTATTGCATCAGCCAAAATATTTGTCATTACTCGAAGATACCAAAATTCATGATATGACGTAACTACATCAGGTGTTACCATAAATTTTGACCATTGGAATTTTACCCCCAGAAATTTGGTAAATTTTACACTATTTCTGCGCTAAAGGATTTTTAGTATTTTTTGAAACAATTTCTTTTCCGTCAGTATGCAGGACGGTTATTCTGCACATGCATGTTAAACTTGATGAATCTGCGTCAATCTGGGCATGAACAAGGGACTCAGATACCTATGGACCCTTTTGCTGTTTTTTCCTGCTGTGTCACAGATCGTGATAAAAATTCATATTGAAACATACATAAAATAAATTATTTTACTGGCTGGTCACAGATGTATCATAACAGGGGCCAACAGATATATTTTTGAAAAATTACTGATGACCATTTCCTTCTTGCTTTTATTTAGTGAGGTGAATATACATCACCAAGCATATTTGTCAGCGATGAACTATCAAGTGATTCTCTAAACTGGTGACTTGAATCTATCACAATTTAATAAATACATTGTATATTTCAAGATTCATTATCCAAAGTTTCCAGTTTGTGCTGAAGGCTCCCAAACTAACATCGACATTATTATATTTTAAACACGTAAATGTCACAGGCCACTACAAGGTCTCTATTGAAATCTTACTGGGTACCCTATTATCTGGTAAGTCGTACGATTAAAAATAAATAGTTACCGAGCTTTAATGTAATTTAGAGCCACCCCTTAAACATTCTTCCTTCTTCCCTTTCCCCTGAGTATTGGTATAACCTGTAAATGTGCATCTTAAGATGTCACCTCCACTTACTTTCTACCTTTTCATTGGACAACCTGCCTTCGATAACCTTGTCCCTCTATTCACCATTAGCTCTTAATTATCCTGTGTCTCTTGTCACACATTACGATAACTCACCCGTGCGACATAATGCATTTTTCACATCTCCAAAATGGCTACTTTTCAGGTGAAAATCCTTGATATGTTTGTTATAAATGTTCAAAACATAGGTTGAGGGTGCTCGTTGTTACCGCATCAGGCGGTTCTAACGAGTATCCACAAACTATGTCTTGGAACAGAAATAAGAAAAAAAATGTTTACCCCGTAAACCCCAGTTTTTTCTATATAAAGTTGGGTTTAGGGGTCTTAATTTCACGGACCTGTTCATGTGATGCACACTGATTAACCTGTTCTTCGTCTACTTTCATACTAGTTCCTTTAACTGATATTTGTCCCATACATTGATTGTGGTCACATGTGAGACGCCAAGTTCTGCAACGGTAGGTCAGGTGGTTTTTCTCCGGGTACTCCGGTTTTCGCCCACCTCTGATTAACGATCGGCTCGATATGAGTGAAATAATCTTGAAAGGGCCGTAAAACCAAAAAAAAAAAAAAACGAAAAAAAAAAAACAAAAAAAAAACATTGATTGTTTTGGGTTCAAAGACACGTCCACCCTTGTTGGTCATTTTGTGTCTTCTCCCTTGGAAAAGCGATAGAAGAGATAGTAGAGCAGATAAAAGTGAGGGACAGAAGAGAAAGAGAGGAAAATAAATATATACGTGCAGAAACAGAAGAAATAACAGTATTCCCCCTTTAACCTGCTGCAAGGCCAGCAGATCTTGTCAAACTATAAGCCAATATCAGTTGGACGCCCTATAGACGCAAGGTAAACGTCACCTTTGCCTCATCCAACCACCCAAATTGTCCCATACAGATTTGCCAAAAGGGCCTTCTGTGTCAAGTCATTAGGAGTTATCATGATTTGACAAATAGAGTGTAGGCAATGATCAGGAACCTATACAAAATACATCGCATCTCCCATTCAAAACACCAAAATGAAACGCCACGAATGGAATGCCAGCAGGACAGTTATCTCCCCACAAGGCCAAACAGCTATCCAAAATAAAAACGGCATTAGCAGTACAAACATCTTAAAGACCAACTATAAAAATAACAACAGAACAGAAGGACCGCCTTGGAATGGGGTCAGTAAGAAGTTTTACGGATGTTGGGGTTTGGGGTGGACACTTTAATTGATTTAAGGTGGTCTCAATCCTCACCCTTGGTTGTCTTGGTTAAAACCCATTAGTTGTTCAGTCTGCATGATGGATTTCTAGCTCACCAATGCAACATCTCCGCGAACATAAAATCAAACGAATAAGAAGATGAGACAACGACGAGGACACAACAGCATGGATTAG
This sequence comes from Lucinisca nassula, assembly GCA_963580285.1. NCBI lineage: Eukaryota > Metazoa > Mollusca > Bivalvia > Lucinida > Lucinidae > Lucinisca > Lucinisca nassula. The sequence continues at coordinate 64,937,985 of OY757011.1, read as the reverse complement.
CTAGAATGCTACAGGAAAGGAAACCCATAGTTAGGCTCCGATTAGCCCTACCAGAGACAGAGCATCAGGCACCTTCCTTCAGATGTTCGTACTTATGAAAGGAACTGAATGAAAGGTTAACTTACTTGAGGTTGACACCTTATAGGTCAGATATTTTGAACAGGGGCGATGTTTGGCATAATAAATGTAACGATTCCTATGTAAATCAAGCTTCTTCTTCTACACTTTTGTCAAGAAGGGTGGGAACATCGGGTTCAACACAGACTCTCGACTGACCTTTTCTGCATCTTCATGTAACTTGGTCACCAAAATTTGCGCATGTTTGCCAAAATATCAACCAAAACCAGAGCCATTCAATCAGCAAATAAGCTAAAGTATATCAAATCCGCAGTTGGATGCTGATATTTAAATTAGCAGAGTATCTTTTTCTGCATCAAATTAATGGTATCTATAAAACATTTATGTAAAATCGTCGTTCTACCATGCAAATACTATATAATGTTTCTTTTTTGTTGGCGGACAAATTTCGCAGACCTTCAGTCAAAAGGAGGCTGGATTGTTCAGGGGCGTAAACTGATTAAAATACGTCTTTCCTTCAATTATGAAATACTGGACGAAATTCTGCCAACCCTTTGAAAAAAGACTGAAATAGGGTCGCGTTGTTAAATTCACTGAACATTGTCGTCTTTCAGAGGTATTGCTGTCATGGTAACTTCATACAAAAATACCACTGGTTATCGAATAAATGGTGTATGAAGGCTGGAAAATGCAGCCAAGCAGTAAGCCCAATCAGTAAAGCAGAAAACTGTGGCTGCTGTATCATGACAACGCCAATTAAATACGGTGTATCTTGCCACCAAGCTTACGGGACTTTTAATAACTAACCTGAACACAAAGTTATTAACAAGCAGCCCAGGGGAAACTACGCTCACCAGAGCTCAAATGGGCATAAATTATCCCACCCTTGGTGGCCATTTATTTTAACCGATCATAATGGTTTAGTAGTGGCCAATCGCAGGACCATTGCTGCCAAATTATTTTTAAGTCAAGTTGCCGTCACATACATTATGGTCAGCTTTGAACAATCTCAGCAGGTCTAAAGTCCAAAATGTTGCATACCAAGGTCTTGTATTTCCTGAGATGCAAAATTCAAAATCACTTTTGGTCCATTAGCGTCGTTGACAGTTGGCGTCGTTGTCGCATCTCCTTATTCTGATGTCATAAGCTGCAACAGAACCAGAAAATCCTGTGTTTGCCATACAAAACCCTAAGTGACCGTATGTGACCTTGACGTAAGAAAGGTCAAGGTCAAGCAAATGTCATCATTTGAAAAAATGTGAAAGGGACTGGGTCCCCAATATTGTATATCAAGTTTCAAGGTCATCGGTCTATTGGTTCGTAAGAACGGGCGATTTAAAAGGTTTTTACCATATATGGGCATGGTGGACATTTTGATCATGTGACCCAAACATTCAGAATATATGTTTGTTCTTCCACCCCATGGCGGCTTCACATGTAATTTGGTTCCAATCGGCCTTGTAGTTTCAGAGTAGATGTCGTTTGGATTTGTTTGGATGTTCAAATGAGAAAAGAGGGTAGGTACATTTATCTCTCCTTTTTATGTCTTTTTCCCCACTTTTCCCCACTTTTTTGATTTTCTAACTCCATTTTCCAGATGCTGAGAGACCTCTCAATAAATTCATACCATAGTTAAGTGTGAGAAAATAAGGTGCATTAAACTCCTTAAATACGTGTATTACGAATTTCAAATCCCCGACTAAAACTTTTTTACCTTGACAAAACTTTTCTGTCTTGACTAAAATAAAAATATCTGGTCAATAGTAAACAACATTGACAGTAAAATAAAATTTCCGTCAAAGTTTGTTTACACTGACAGTCAAAATATACTGCTCTACAAAATGAATGTATTGATTTTACAATAACAATAGGGAGCTAATTCTTTCCTTTAAGGATAGACCCCTGTTACTTTATATTCCTTATATTTAAGTATTTCTAAATTATTCGCTATAAAACCCCTCTGGGGCTGTTGGTGTTGTAAATCATTTTACACTAGGGGATTCCCCCGCAATACGGCAGGCAAGCAAATATTTTATTCTATTGCATCCTCTCTCGGGCCGACCCGGGGGGTGGGGTAGGGCCCCACAGTATTGCGGGAATGAAAAAAAAATGTCCCCACTCGGTCGAGCCGACCCGGGGGGGGGGTGGCCCCACAGTGTGGGGTTGGGTTCAAGAACCCTCATTGTCAATACTACTGCTTCAGAGGACTGATGAGTGCTTGACTGTGCTGTTGCAAGACAACAGACAACAATTGACAACTACCCATCTGTGGCAAGCAATAGGCCTAAATTTATATGGCAGATAGACCATTGTTTAAGGAATATTTCTATAAAAGTTTGACAAAATATCTTGAAAGGCGTAAATGTCATTTTTCCATTTTCAATATTATAGGTCTATTGGAACTCTTAACTTGTCATAGAAACCAAAATAAAGAGCCAAATTCCATTAAAAACACAAAACCAGTAAAGGCAAATATGGTGAATATTTGCATAAATTCTCAGCCTCATGGAGCATATGGTTTATGAGGAGATAATGTTTTTTGCTTTGTTTGTTTGTTTTATTTGAGGTTTAACGTCCCCGTCAACACTGTAAAGGTCATTTTTGAGACGTTGCTTCCAATTTTGTGGGACTTTTACCTGACATTGAGATGAAATGACATCTCAAGCCCTGTCGCCCAATGAAACCAATAGGGTTTATCAGCATGGACGGTCCGCCTCGCACCGCGGTTCCTGGCCAGGCTTAGATCCTCTAAGCGGTTTACCAGTACTAGTGTGCGGGCCGGATTCAGCTCTGCGTGGAAGCATCATGCAGCCCATATATTTCTTCAAGCCCCTATGGGCGGGCGCCGGGAGATAATGTTTTAAGTATCTTTTTAATTTATCTTTGGAAACCAATAAAAATGAGCAGTAGGCCTAAATCATAAGGTAGATAGAAGATTGCTTATGGCAGTAAATGCAAATTTTCAATTTGCCCCATTATAAGTCTATGGAAACTCTAAGTTGCCATAGCAACCAAACTAAATAACAGAAATTCATAAAAATTACCTGTTCAGGCAAATATGGTGAATATTTCCATAAAGTCTCAGCCTCATAGAGTATATGGTTTCTGAGATGATTTTTAAGTGGTTTTTTTTCTTTTCTGTTTTGGTTTCAATGGCAACCAGTGAATGTGAGCAGGTAGCCTAAAATCTTATGGCAGATAGATGACAGCTAAAAGAATATTAATATGAAACTTTTGTTAAAATATCTGCAAAGGCTTGGCAGGAAATACCATTTTTCAATTTTCCCCCATTATACCTCAATGGAAAACTGACTGACTCAAAAATTACCTAAAAGTGTTGACTGGGCCATTAACTGCAAAACAAACAAACAATACCTCAATGGTAACTCTAAGTTGCCAAAGCAACCAAACTAAAGAGCCGACTTTCAATAATAATAAAAACAAGAGGCCCATGGGCCACTATGCTCACCAGAGCTCAGGGGGCACTGCCTACTGGCAGCAGTGTATTTTAATTAACCATGGAAGCCCTGCTCTCAAGGATGCTACAGATATATGTATATGGTTTAGCGGTGGGGATATGTATGGTTCCTAAGAGGTAAGGCCTTTTAAGCAGTGGAGGGATTCGGGCATGGCAGATCTCTGAAAAGTCCAAGATTGTTGTCAATGAATATGTCTTATCATACGGACCAAGAATATATAAGGTTAAAGGGTGGGGATCTGAATGGTTTCTGACATAATTTTATGTGGCCTTTTATGAAGTGGATGGGAGAGAAATGACACCTGCGGAGCCCCCAAGACGGGGTGACCGAATGTGTCTAATAACAATGAACAAGAATATGTGATTATGGGCTGGGGATTTAAATGGTTTTTGAGATATAGGGCCTATTATTAAGTGGAGTCATATCATAAGGAACAAGAACGTATATGGTTAAGGGGTGGGGATCTGAACGGTTTCTGAGATATATGGCTTTTAATGAAGTAAAGGGGTGGGGCATGGCCCGTGGCAACCCGGGGGACCCCCATAAGGCGTCTCTGATTGCGTCTTATCATAGGGAACAAGAATATATATGGCTTAGGGGCGGGCTCTGAATGGTTTCTAAGATATATGGTCTTTTGTGAAGTCGAGGGGTGTAGCATGGCCCGGGCGCGCCCTGGGTGACCCCTAGGTTGGTGTCACTGAATGTGTCTTATCATAAGGAATAAGAATACATATGGTTATGGGGTGGGGATCTGAAAGGTTTCTGGAATATTTGACATTTTATGAAGCAGAGGGGGTTGGGCATGGCCCCCGCACATCCCGGGGAACCCCCGGATTGGTGCCACTGAATGCGACTTATCATAAGGAACGAGAATATATATGGTTTAGGGGTGGGGATCTGTAAGGTTTCTGGTATATTGGGCCTCTTATGAAGTGGAAGGGGTGGGGAATGGCCCCAGCGCCTCCCGGGAACCCTCAGATTGGTGTCACTGAGTGCTTCTTATCATAAGGAAAAAGAATATATATGGTTTAGGGGTGGAGATCTGAATGGTTTCTGAGATCAATGGTATTTCATGAAGTGGAGGGGGTGGGGCATATCCCCGGCACATCCCGGGGGACCCCCAGGTTGGTGTCACTTGATGCATCTTGTCATAAGGAACAAGAATATACAGGTTTAGGGGTTGGTATCTGTAAGGTTTCTTAGATATAAGGCATTTTATGAAGTTGAGGGGGCGGGGAATGGCCCCGGCACAACCTAGGGGACCCCAGGTTGACATAAAAGCATATGACTGAGAGAAGTTTACTGAAGGAACATTTCTATGAAAATTTTGTCAAAATATCTGCAATGACTTTGCAGTAAAATCCATTTTTCAAGTTTCCCCATTATAAGTCAATGGAAACTTTAAGTTGCCATAGCAACAAAACTAAAAGGCCAACTTTAATAAAAAACACAAAACCTGTAAAGGCAAATATGGTGAATATTTCCATAAAGTCTCAGCCCCATTGAACATATGGTTTCTGAGGAGATGATTTTTTAAGTATTTTTTTTTTCTATTTTTTCATTTTGGTTTCCATAGCAACCAGCAAAAATGAGCAGTAGGCCTAAAATCACATGGCAGATAGTAGATTGCATTAGGTACACTTTTATGAAAGTTTTTTCAAAATATCTGCAAAGGCTTGGCAGATAATGCCATATTTCATTTTTTCTCATTATTAGTCTATGGAAACTCTAAGTTGCCATAGCAACCAAACTAATTAGCCGGTTTTCATAAAAACACAAACTTTCAATCCCCCAGCCTAAGGATGCTACAGATAAAATTTGGGCCCAATCGGCCCAGTGGCTTCAGATGAGATGTTGTTTGAAAGTGTTGACAGACGCAGACGCAGACGACGGAGTCGACGCAGACGACGGACAACTTCTTATCCTATAAGCTCCCCCGCCGGAGCATTCGGCTCTGGTGAGCTAAAAAAACCTGTTGGCTTAGGGGTGGGGATCTGTAAGATTTCTGAATTATTGGGCCTTTTATGAAGTGGAGGGGTGGGGCATGTCCCAAGGCACCCCAGGGAACCCCCATGTTGGTGTCACTGAATGTCCCTAATCATAAGGAGCATGAATATATATGATTTAGGCGTGGAGCTCTGAACAGTTTCTCAGATATATGGCCTTTTGTGAGGTGAAGGGGTGAGACAAGGCTCTGTCACACCGTAGACCCCAAGTTTGGTGTCACTGAATGTTCTCATCATAAGGAACAAGAGTATATATGGTTTAGGGGTGGGGATCTGTAAGGTTTCGAAGATACTGGGCCTTATTATGAAGTGGAGGGGGTGGGGCAATGCCCTGGCGCATCCCAGGGGCCCCTAGGTTGGTGTCACTGAATGCGTCTTATCATAAGAAAAAAGAAAATATTTGGTTTAGGGGTGGGGATCTGAATGGTTTCTGAGATATATGGCTTTTTATGAAGTGGAGGGGGTGGGGCAATGCCCAAGCGCATCCTGAGGGTCCCCAGGTTGGTGTCACTGAGTGCGTCGTATCATAAGGAACAAGAATATATATGGTTTAGGGGTGGGGATCTAAATGATGTCGGAGATATTGGGCCTTTTATGAAGTGGAGGGGGTGGGGCAATGCCCTGGTGCATCCTGGAAGCCCCCGGGTTGGTGACACTGAATGCGTCTTATCATAAAGAACAAGAATATATATAGTTAAAGGGGATGGGATCTCAATGGTTTCTGAAATATATGGCCTTTTATAAAGTGGAGGGGGTGAGGCATGGCCTCGGTCCAACCCAGGGGCCCCAGGTTGGTATCACTGAATATGTCTTATCCTCAGGAACAAGGATATATATGGTTTAGGGGTGGGGATATGTAAGGTTTCCGAGATATTGAGCCTTTAATGAAGTAGAAGGGGTGGGGCAAAGCCCCGGGCGCATCCCGGGGGCCCTCAATTGCTGTCACTGAATGCATCGTACCATAAGGAACAAGAATATATATGGTTTAGGGGTGGGGATCTGTAAGGTTTCCGAGATACTGGGCCTTTTATGAAGTGGAGGGGGTGGGGCAAGGCCCTGGCGCATCCCGGGGCCCCAGGCTGGTGTCACTGAATGTGTCTTGTCCTAAGGAACAAGAATATATATAGTTTAGGGGTGGGGATCTGAATGGTTTCTGATATATATGGCCTTTTATGGAGTGGAGGGTTCGGGGCAGGGCCCCAGCACAACCCCGGGACCTCCAGGTTGGCACAAAAGCATATGGCTGAGAGAAGTTTACTCAAGAAACATTTCTATGAAAATTTTGTCAAAATATCTGCAATGACTTGGCAGTAAATGCCATTTTTCAATTTTCCTCATTATAAGTCTATGGAAACTCTAAGTTGTCATAGCAACCAAACTAATGAGCCGATTTTCATAAAAAAATACAAACTTTCAATCCCCCGGCCCAAGGATGCTACAGATAAAATTTGGGCCCAATCGGCCCAGTGGCTTCAGAGGAGATGTCGTTTGAAAGTGTTAACGACGCAGACGCAGACGAAGACGCAGACGACGACGACGGACAATGTCCATCCTATAAGCTCCCCCGGAGCCTTCGGCTCTGGTGAGCTAAAAACTATTGAAGGTAGAGCCTTGAAAGTTAATGAATGGATTGAAAGTGATACGTAGATGACCTGATTAACTTCTAAATAAATTCCAAAAAAAACTTCATTAGTTATGGCCCTTTGTAAATTTGGGCCTTTTTACATTGCATGCTTTGTAATAGAACCATTTATGCAAAGGTTCGAAATTTCGTATATGGATCCTGATGATATATATTTTTCACATTTTGGAGTATGCGCCTTTCCTGAGTTATTGCCCTTTGAAAAAAAAATGATGAAAACTTATCAACAAAATATCACAAGATTGCAAAAAAGCTATGCCCCAACCATATGCTTGCCCCTATATAAATGCCAACATTTTCAAAGGGCCATAACTGAAGAACAAAATTTCATCCAAATTGTTTTTCAGAATTTATTCAAAAGTCAATCAGATTATCTTATAATCACTATCAATCCAGTCATCAAATTCCAAAGTTCTAGCTTCAGTTCTTAGCATCACAAAGCATGCACTGTACATATGCCCAAATACACGGAAGGACCATAACCCACGAAGTATTTCTTGGAATTTCTTCAAAAGTCAATCGGGTCATCTACTTATAACAAGCAATGCATTCATCAACTTTCAAAGCTCTGGATTTAATAGTTTTTGAGAAAATTTGCTGACAAAATTTCATCCATTTTTTAAAGGTCTATAACTCAGGAAAGGGACATAATCCTGAAAAGAAAAAAATATATGTATCGGCTGCTTTTTCGTGAGGAATCCATATATGGAATTTCAAAACCCTAGCTTTAGCTGGTTCTAAATTTATTTTAAGCATCACAAAGCATGCAATGTGCAAATTCCCAAAATTACAAAGGGCTATAACTCATGAAGTAGTTTTCGGAATTTCTTCAAAAGTTAATCAGGTCATCTACTCATCACTAGCAATGCACTCATCAACATTCAAGGCTCTAGCTGATATTTTGCTGACAAGATTTCATCAACCCTGACGTGAAAAAAATACGTGTAAGCTAGTTTTTCATGAGGAATCCATATCTCGTAATTAAATTTTGAATAAATTCCGAAAAAGAATAATGAGTTATGGCTCTTTGTAAATTTGGGCATTTGTGCATTGCATGCTTTGTGATGCATAGCATATCTTTTGAATCATGTATGCTAGGGTTTTGAATTTTCCTATAATATGTAATACTCAAGAAAAAAAATAGCTGATACATGTTTTTGTTTTCTCACTTTCCTGAGTTATGGTCCGTTGAAATAAAATTGGATGATATCTTGTCAGAAAAATATCACAAAAACTATTAAAGCTAGAGCCGTGAAAGTTGACGAATTGATTGGTAGTGATTAGTAGATGACTGATTAGCGTTTGGATACATTCCGAAAGAGTCCTCATTCGTTATGGTCCATTGTTAATTAGGGCATTTTTACATTGCATGCTTTGTGATGCATAACATAACTTTAGAATCATGTATGCTAGGGTTTCGAAATTTCATATATGGATTCCCCATGAAAGAAAAGCTGACATATATTGTTTCTCATCTAGATTGTGCTTCTTTCCCCGAGTTGTTGTCCTTCGAAAAAAAATTGGATGGAATCTTATCAACAACTTATTACAAGAACTATTAAAGCTAGAGCTTTGACAGTTGACTGTTGAGTAGATGACCTGATTATCTAAACTTGGTTATAGCAGGGCCGGAAGGCTGCAGTGCTTATATTAATGATGCTATAATATACAGTGGCAAGTGGAATTAACATCTTGGGACTATTATTAGAAGGTTCTTTGATAGACTGAGTAATGCCAAATTGACAGTAAATCTTGCAAAAAGTGAATTTTGCCATGCATGTGACATTTGTAGGTCATGATGTAGGTCAAGGTCATGTGAAACCCATTGATGGAGCCGCTAAAGTTGGAGCTATTTTAATTTTTACCGTACCTACATGCAAAAGACAACTGATGCGATTTCTTGGTATAGCTGATTATTACAGAAAATTCTGTAATAATTTCTCTGTCATTGCTGAGCCTTTGCCAAATTTGCTCAGAAAAGAACAAAATTTATTTGGAACAAAGCATGCCAAAAGGCCTTTGATTAGCTCAAAGCCATACTCAAGAGTGAGCCAGTTCTCTTAGCACCTAACTTTGAAAAGTTTACGCTAGCTGTAGTTGTTTCAGGTATTGTTTTGTTGCAGGAAGACGAAAATGGGGTAGATCATCCAGTGTGTTACTTATCTAAACAGTTTTTGTTTGTTTGTTTGTTTGATTTGAGGTTTAACGTCCCCGTCAGCACTGTAAAGATCATTTTGGAGACGTTGCTTCCAATTTTGTGGGACTTTTACCCGACATTGATATGAAATGACATCTGAAGCCCTGCCGCCCTGTGAAACCAATAGGGTTTATAAGCATGTCGCACCGCTTTGCATGGGCAGGCTTAGATACTCTAAGCGGTTTACCAGTACTCGTGTGCGGGTCGGTGTCAGCTCTGCGTGGAAGCATCATACAGCTCATCTATTTCTTCAAGCCCCGATGGGCGGGGGCAATCCCTAAAAAGTTAAAGAAGCATAAGAGAAATTACTCTACTAGAGAGAAAGAGTGTTTGTCTCTGATTCTTGCTCTGCAACATTTCGAAGTTTATCTAGCTTCTACAGCTGCATTAACTGTCGTTTTCAGTGATCACAATCAACTGAATTTCTACTATAAAATGAATAAAGTTTCCTTTGAAAAGGAAGGCTTCCCCAGTTTGTAAAGTTGAAAATCCGCCATTTTTGCTTGCCTTTCGAAAGTGAGGGGGAGCAATTAACATACCCCCGGCGGCCGTCGTCGGGGTAAGCAGAGGCATCTGCTTTTGGTTGAAGTTTACCTGCAAGCAATCATTTGTTTTTTTTACCAATTTATTTTCAAGTAAAGTTATCAACTGGTAAAAAAAAAAAAAACAAAAAAAAAAAAAAAAAAAAAAACAATATTTTTTACATTCGTTTTCACGCGATTTCCCAGGTTTTGGGGCTTAAAAAGTTAATCATTTCCTCTGTATTACCTCTCTGTATTTCCTCTGTATTCTTCTATTCATTTTGCCAACTGAACCTGCGTAGCCAACTAAAACGCATCTTCTTTACTACATATCGGAGAGCAGCAAAGGCTCTGGTAAGGCTGCGCGTACTCGCAGGCTCGCCTGAGTCAGTGCTGGTCGCCTTTATGAAAAAGACCGATGCAATGCCCATGAAGCCGATGCCACGTTTTGACTTTGCATCGACGTTGTCGCTCTATATAAGCACGCTTTTCCTGGTAAGGCTTTCTGGCGTTTACGGAAACTGTTTCAGCGTTAGCTGTCCGTCTTAAACCATTGAAAGGAGGACAATGTGCGTAGAAGCATATTCACGAACCCGGCGAGGAGCGAAACCGCAACATCGGTGCGCATCTAACTGTAATGGTTAAAAAACTCGGCATTTATGAACAGCGAAGGCTGAATGTGGCGAGCTGCTCACTCTCACAAGTTTTATGCTGGTGGAAAATTTGTCAGAAAAGACAGAACCATGTTAAGCTTTTAAATTAGTCGTTTGACATGCAATTTGATTTCAGAGATGAACAATGGCATTTTTTGTAAAATTGACCAAGTTGGTAGGATATGAAGTCTCTTTCTGCCTGAGTTCGAGACGAGTTCTGCGATGGTTTAAAACTGTCTTTCTCCTCATGAATCGCTTATAAAAGAACGGTTAACAATGTTCCTAAATAAATGAAGAAAAAATGATATATCACTTTCATAGAGACCACCCTACAACAAGCACACTTGGTTGATTTACTTCGTGAAATACAACCCGGAAAAATTGTTTTACACAAAGCTACTTAGACTATCCGCCTGTAACTGGACTCTGCAAAACTATTTTACTGATTTCAATTATCAAACCCTCTTCGTAAACTCGTCCTGGAAATTCTGAGTTATCATGAAAAGTTTGAGACTCCGAGAGAAGTGTGACTCAAGTGACAAAATTAACTTTTGTAATCTATAGACAATTGTTGTTTTCTCTTTTTTTTTCTCTCTCTCTTTTTTTTTTTTTTTTTTTTTTTTTACAAATCCTTAAGCAAAGCATTTCATCAACAAGTCCGTGTACTGAATAACGATGATCTTGTTTTTAAGGTAACCGGGCACTAGAAGCACATTGAGGCTACCCCATATGTACTGAACAACCCTATAAATCCAACTTTATATACAGAAAGTTTGGTGTACAGGGGTACATTATTTTCCTTTTCAGCGGGTTCAGAACAGCGAGCACCGACAATCAATATTTGGACTAGAAAACACGCCTGCCTAATTTTGACCCCTAGACAATGGGTAGTCGTTAGAACCGCGTCATCGAGGCGGTTCTAATCAGTACCCACAATCTATGTTTAGATTATCTGAATTTTTTTATCGGACAATTTTCACTTGGGTGGCGAGATTCTGTATATTCTGAATAGGCATGTTTTCGTGATGAACTGAAAATCCCAGCAAACAAAATATATGGGACACATCTGGGTCCCATATGGGATTCAATGTGGTTCCATATAGGATTCAACACGGTTCCACCTGGGACCCACTTGGGCCAGCCCATATGGGTAGCATATGGGTTCTATGTAGGTGATCTCATATTTATAATCAAGAGAAAAGGTTTACACAAATAATTGCAAGTCCTCATTGTTCCAGCCCACTTGATGGGCTGATTAGGTCCCAACAGAGAGAGACCCACTTACCGCACATGCATATAGCATTCTTTTCAATTATTAGAATTGGCAAATTCTTGCGTGATTATATATCGCCCTCAATTTTAAAAGTAACTGGGACATACAATGTGTTCTAATAAAAAAACATGACCTAAAACAATGTCCATGCTGTGTAAATATCTAAATGGTTATATATATATATATGGGCTTCATATTGTAGAAAGCTGATATCATGGGAATAATTTGGTCCAATATCTGTATCACACAGGAGCCATTTTATGTATCCTGAATTTGTAAGGTACGAGGGTAGGCTGAAAGTTCTTAGCCTGACCAAGATCCAATGGTTTGTTCATGCTTAAAGTGCCTTATTTTTCAACATAGTCTCCCTTCCTGTCCACACACTTCCTCCAGCGATGCTGGAGTCCTTGGATCCCAGTGGTATAGAAGGTCTCATCTTGGTCCCTGAAAAACTCCTCCACAGCAGCTATAACCTCCTCGTCTGACCGATAATGCTGCCCAGCCAAGTGCTTTTTCATGTTTGGAAACAGGAAATAATCTGATAGAGCTAGATCAGGTGAATACGGAGGGTGATCGACAAGTGTGAAGCCACAGTCATGCACAGCAGCCATTGCGACAACCGATTTATGAGCAGGCGCATTGTCCTGATGGAACAAGATTCCTTTTGTCAATTTTCCGGGTCGTCTAGCCATAATTGCTTTTCACAATTGTTTTAGCAGATCTGCATAATGCTCCCCATTTATTGCTCTGCCCTTTTGAAGATAATCTATGAATATTATACCCTTGGCATCCCAGAACACTGATGCCATCACCTTCCCTGCAGAGGAGATGACCTTTGCCTTCTTGGTGCTTCCATTGCATGGATTGTCTTTTGGTCTCTGGCTCAAAGTTATGAACTCAACACTCATCCTGAGTGACAAAACGGTCAAGAAAATCATCTTGGTCTGCTTCAAAATAGCCAAGTTGGCTTGTGACAGGTTCAGTCTGGTCAACTTTTGGTCAGGCTTCAAAAGCCGGGGCACCCATCTGGCGGAAACCTTCGACATTCCTAATTCACTGTGTAGAATGTTCTCTACTCGTTCACGGGAGATGCCAACAGTGTTAGCTAACAGATTCACAGTTAAACGCCTGTCATCCATCACGGCCCTGTGCACTTGGCTGATGGTTTCCTCAGTTGTTGCCATTCTGGGTCGTCCACACCGGTTATCATCTTCAAGGCTGCCCTTGCCCATCCTAAAATTTGCTGCCGACCTTTTAACGGTTGCATACGAAGGAGCATCATCCCCTGATGTAGCAACCATATCGGCATGAATGTCCTTAGGAGCTAACCCCCTTTTTATGGAGGTACGTGATGACACCACGATGCCAGATTTTGTCCATTTTCTCAAAAACGTGCTAGTATCAATTTTCAAAGTCTAGAATGTCTACGTTATTGCAAGTAAACTTGAACTCATTTGAGTCAAATCAAGTAATAAAGGTTTGGATTTAATGAATACAAAATTTCATGGCTGTTCGATGCCTGCTTCTTGGTCAGGCTCAGAACTTTTCAGCCTACCCTCGTATCTTAGATTATTGCAACTTCATATCAGGCATCGGATTTTGGGTATACGGGACCCATATGAGTCCCATATGGGCAAAACATCCTATATGGGACCCATGTATGACCCAATGGCTAAATGCCCAGCATCTGCCTATATAGGCCCCGTATATACATGCTTGCTGGGATGCAAGTTCATGAGATTTTAGCAAATAGGTGTTTTATAATGACTCCAATGCAGAAGATCGAGTCACAACAAACGCTTCTTAGGTCGAATACGGCAGTTACTGGAATCAAAGTATTCTTGCTTTTTAATGACATATTCAATCTGTCTTTTCTAGCTATCCTGCGTGTTTTAAAGTAATACCGGATTCTTCCGGCTTTGACAGCCATAGAAATATGAGTCCGCACTAAATGTAGTCCGGTTTGGCGCAGTAATAAGAAGTGTACAAGCGTATTAGTTATCCTATTAGCGCAATACAAACTTTTGAAGCAGACGACTTGACGATTTTATCTTACCTTTCAGAGAATCGATTCAGCATTTCTTATGAATCAGGTGCATCATGTATACCCAGATCAGTGCGCCGTCTGCTCAGGATTTACACTGTTTTGTACAAGTGCTGTCAATATTTAATGCGTAAAGATCGCCAGCCTGCTGCTGGACAAGATCAGCTCCAGACAAGAATATTAATGGATTTTCTGACTTTCGAGGTCAAGTCTAGGTCAGTTACAACTAAGGTGTATATTACACTTTGCGTGGAGAAATTGAAAAGAAAGGCTTCCCTTTCAACCCTGAAATATGGTACAGCTACTTATACAAACAGTGTAGGTCCTGTGATATAATTCTAGGTGCCATATTTAGCAGTATGGACGAGCCCAACTTCAGTGATGGAAGAGTGCACTTCAGAAACTCAAGCCGATTGTCTCTGAATGCAGCCTGGTCATGAACGGGGACTTGGACTTATTTGTTGAAACTTAAGATGTCAGTAACTAATGCTAAGAAGTGTAGAACAAGATCAGCACCGTGTTCTGCGGCGTTTGTCTGAGTCTACATTGTTTGTCGGATCCAAAATTTATTCAAGTGCAGAATTTAGAGATATCACTTACATGTACCAAACACTCACAAACGACGCGGCTATGCTTGGGTTGATTGTTTGGCATTCGACCCGAAAGTGCTAATAAGAAAAGCGCTTCAGTGCTAACATCTACGTAACTATCACTCACTTGTCAGAATAACCTTTTTTTCTTGTAGAAAATAGCCGTAGTGAGACCAGGGTATTCCATAAGACTGAAGATGGTTATGCTGGAATCATAGGGTGAGCTTTGCAAAACAGTGTAGACCAAGATCGGACGCTGCAGAACGCGTCTTCTAATCAAAATCTTCACTAAGTGTTTGGAATTTCAGAGTTAAATGAAACAGTTTAAATCTCAGCCCAGGAATATTACCCTAACTTCACACCCCACCAACACACTCAGTGCTTTGATTCTGAAACCAAACAATTGCATGATTACAACACGCTTAGGCACCATGCCCTTAAGCTAAAAAGGTTAAATCAATCAACCGTGGCGTCTGGTCACCAGTCCGGCCACGTCGATATTATGCACCACCTTCACACCAGTACAGATAGAAACTACATGTTCAGGATCAAACTTTTGATGTGTAATGTAAGGTCGATCATAGAAAAGAAGAAACTGAAATTTGTTCTCAAAAAGCATTAAGTGAGAGTACTGCAACATTCACATGTGTGTTATCTGCCGTCTATTGTAGCGTCATCTTACTATATACATGGGACGCTAGTGAACGTCGACGTAGCGGAAGACCCACATCAGTACGTCAAGATCGATTCATCCGTCAGACCCATGTGCGAAACAGATTTCCGCACGCAGCTGCTACAATGTGCCTGTAGATAAACAAGGGGTCTCAACTACCGTTTTATAAGTACTGACACTGTTCGTCGCCCTTTGAGAGCTAGACGCCCCCTGTCATGACCAAAGTTAACGCGTCGACACAGTACGGAACACTTACGCTGGTGCATGAAATACGTAAATTGGCGTCTAAGCGACTGACGTGATATGCGTTTCAGTGACAAATCGCACTTCACCGTGAATCACGCCAATTGTCATTTCCGGGTGTTTCGACGTATTGGTGTAAGGTATGCCGAGGCGACGCGTGCGTAATAGAGCGTGACATATCGGATGGAACAAGCGAATTTGGGTGGCGTGGTATTGCATGCAGTTAGCGAATGCAGCTCAGTGTCATTAAGAACAGTTAAGGTCATGGCTGAGACGTGAACCGAACAGCGAGACGTTACATCGATCAAGTGCTTCAGCACTTACGCTCAGAATCCGGGATATATTATCCAGTAGGATTACGCGCGGACTCATAGTGCCGTTCTTGCTAAAAAATGTCTTCAAGTCAATGGAATTTGTGTACTGGACTAGCCAGCCTTTCTTCTCCGATCTCTTTCCCATAGAGTATCTTTTGGGAGAGGTATCCACAATGAACCAGACAAAAACTGTTACTTATGGATGCAGTTGCATTGTTAAAACTTGAATTTTAATGTTTGATTTTGAAAACGTAAATAGTTTCTCTCAAAAATTTGAAACATGGCATTTCATAATACTACCGGTGTATCGAAATCTGCAAAGAGATCATATAATGGAATTCGGAGAACTACTTTTCTAAATTTTAAGATCTTTTTAGAAAGATTATCTGTAAGTTTTCACAGCGATATGATTTTCTCATAGAATCTGCATTTCAGTGCCTTTGGCGCTTTGATTACATTTGACATTAACCCATATATGTCTCTTTTTGAGACATTGGTAAATAGTGCAGTCCCAGATCAGACGCCGCATCTTATCAAGATCTAAACTGTTTGCTCAACGTACAGGCATTTTTGAAAAACTTACCACAAAAAATGGCATCCCTATGCTAAGAAATTTACCACTCCAGACTATTTTTGGCACCTGTTGGTTAATTGTGAGGTTACGTCAAAAGGACGAAAGTGAAAGTAGGATCTGTTTCTACTGTAACTTTTGTTTCTTTGTTTGACTTCTTAGAAACGCTTTATAAATAGTTATCTGGAAACGCTTTATAAATAGCTATCGACGGGCGTTGCATATTCCTGTTTACCGAACGAGTTTTTACTGCGTAAATAAGTGGAGAGCAGTATTTTCCTCTGGCTTTCTTTGCCGGATCATTACAGGGTCACTGATGAGGCTTTATTAGCCGAAACTACGTAGTATGACCCATCTTCTTTCTTATGAATGTTTTCATTGCTCTTAAAGGAACTCATTTTAGATTTTTATCTGTAGGGCTTTTTCTAGTTACGTCATAAGACGGTTAGAAATAAACGTCGTATCACCAATCCAATCAAAATGGCTTCCAATCGAAATTGGAAGCCAAAACAAAACTCTGCGGATGTTCAGGTGGAGCTCGAGTCTAATGCTGCAGAAGGAGATAACATTATCCCTGATGCCCTTTCAAGAGCTTGAACTGTGTCAGGAATTGTGTTTTCCTTCATACTGAATGATACATGTAACTGCTATTTGCTATGTTCAATCTTTAATTAATCGATCCCCCTCGAAGCGGATCGGGAATTATAGGAATGGCCTTCGTCTGTCCGTCTGTCCGCCCGTCCGTCCGTCGGTCCCGACATCCGTATGTTCTTGTCCGCTCCGTATCTCCTGAAAAATAAATCATGCCAACTCAAGGTCAAGGTCACAGTTGAAGGTTGAGCCTTGTTATTAAAGTGTGGCGGGGGATTTGGCTGTCCCCCAGACTGTTTTCTTGTTATTGTAATGGCATTAGAAAGCTTTATTTCATAAATCTTGCTTTTTCTCGAAGAGGGGCAGTGTTATGTATGAGATTTTTTTTCTGATTCTCACATTATACCAACTGTGTTATCTGTGTAATATTTTGTTTACTAAACTCTTAAAGGAAAGTTCTAGATTAATGAATCACAGATTAATTTTAGTTGGTGAACATTTTGTTTACAAGAAAGGGGATTTAAGAATAACCAGAAAATTCCAGATCACATTATTTTTAGCATATGACCGAATTTCTTTCCAAATGGGTCTGGAATGTTCCATGACATTATATAAATAGAGATAATTTTTCTTTAGGGCAGTTTGGGTATTTAAAATTCTGTTGGATTACTTGGGGATTATTATTCATAAAGGACTAAGTGCTTATTGTGTAGGCTCAGACACCAGGATTTAAGGACATTTAAAATCAGAGCTAACTCAGCTAAGTACATTTTTTGTTTATTACACTTCAAACATTTTGGCAATAAATTTTGTAATTTTTTGAAGGCTTGTTTTTCTTCTTCTTTTTTCTGTTACGCTTGGCTCGTAACAATATATATATGAACCCGCCGATCGGGCCTGAAGAAATATATTGGGCTGCATGATGCTTCCACGCACAGCTGAAACCTACCGCACATGAACACTGATAAACCGCTTTGAAGATCTAAGCCTGCCCATGCAAAGTGGTGCAAGCCATGCTTACAAACCGTATTGGTTTCATTGGGCGGCAGGGCTTGAGAAGTCATTTTATCTCAGTGTCGGGTATGAGTCCCACAAAATTGGGGACAGCGTCCACAAAATGACCAATATAGTAAGTCATGAAAAAAAATATATATTTATAGCTGACACGTATTTTTTTCTGTCATGAGGATTATGCCTCTTTCCTGAGTAACGGTCCTTTGAAAAAGAAATAAACGAAATCTTGTATGCAAAATATCTGAAAAACTGTTAAAGCTAGAGCCGTGGAATTTAATGAATGGATTGGTAGTAATGAGTAGATGACCTGTTAACGTTTGAATAAATTCCGAAGAATACTTTATTAGTTACGACCCTTAGCATTTGGGCATTTGTACATTGAATGCTTTGTGATGCATAGCAAACCTTTAGAACCATTGAAATTCCATATGAAAAACTAGTTGACACATATTTTTTCCTATCTGGACATCTGAATTGTGCTCCTTTCCTGAGTTATTGCCCTTTGAAAAAGATGGATGAAATCTTGTCAGCAAAATTTCACCAGAACTATTGAAGCTAGAGCCTTGAAAGTTGACGAATGGATTGATAGTGATGAGTAGATGACCTCATTAACTTTTGTATAAATTCCGAAAAAGACTTCATGGGTTATGACGCTTTGTAAATTTATGCATTTGTACATTGCATGCTGTTTGATGCATAGCATATCTATAGAACCATATATGCTAGGGTTTTGAAAATTCGTAATTGGATTCCTCATGAAAAATTAGTTGACACATATTTTTTCACCAGGATTATGCCCCTTGAATGCTTTGTGGTGCAAAGCAAACCTTTACAACTATTGAAATTCCATATGAAAAATAAAAGTACTGAAAGTATTGAGGAAAGTTGATTTATGAGGAATAATTATTATGGTAACAATTCCAGTCGTAGATCAAGCAGTTATCTAGACATTTTGTGAGGGTTAAAACATTCGACGAAGAAAACAAAAATGATTCATTGGTTTTATTTGAGTTTAACGACAGGTCAACCCTTGTGGATCATTTTGTCTTCTCCAAGAGAAAGGGGGAAAAAGATAGAAGAGAGAGCAGAGGAGATGAAAGTGAGGGACAGAGTGAATGGAAGTGTAGAAACAGAAGAAATATCAACACTCACCATCTAGCGTTACCTGCTGCAAGGAGAGCAGGCTTTGACCAAATGTAAGTCAGTATCAGCTGGACTCTCTAGTGACACAAGATACACATCACCTGTGCCTCACCCAACTACCCCCACGAAGAAAAAAAAAAAAGGAAGAAAGAGAGAAAGATAAACCTGTCTGCTAATTTCTTCATGGTTTCTAAATTAGCTCAGTACATTCTGTGCTGGTCCCATCTGCTAAAAATCTTACAGAGAAGTTCTCCTAGCAGGCACATTACGTCAAGTAGCGACGTCGCATCAACGTTATGCAGCCGCTTGGAGCTATGTTCCTTCGGGCGTCGGGACATAAAAAGGAGAATAACTTGGACGAAAATAAAAAAGATCATTTTTAAACCATTTGATTTAGACATTATAACCCTGATCAGACGCCGCGTTTAGCGAACCTCGACTACCCAAGGCGAATTAAAATACGTTTATTCCAAATAAAAACATTAACCCATAAATGCCAATTGTTTAAATACTGGGACATTCGGAAACAGTTAAGACAGATTAGAGGCCACAAAATGTAGCGTCTGATCGGTGTCTTCACTATTTGCTAAAAGTACGGAACTTGATGTAAAACTCACAGCTTTCAAAATTATTTTGTAATTAGAGCTCTCGAAAACTGCGTTTGATGTCGGTCAGTTATGGGTTGTTTAGTCGGTTACTGATAATCACAGAGAAGCAAGCTAACCCTTTTAACCTTGTAGACCGGTGCAGACGCCGAGGTAGAAATACACTGCATCTATGCAAACCTTGTAGATCCTAGGGCACGTAGCTAGCACGTCTCGCCAGAATCTACATGTTCACTGTTTAATTGCCATCATGTGAGTGAACTTATCAGAAATCCCTTTCTATAAGAATATATTTAAAGCGGGAAGAAAACTCAGAAACTCAGGGATGAAAGAGTAAACATAAATATCACCAGAAAACGCGTAGGAAAATAGTCCTAGAGTATTGTTTTCTGTTTAGAATATGTCTTTTTGAGCCAATTTATATCCATGTAAATCGAAAAAATGAAATTTTTTGAAACACGTTCCGTGCCTGCAAAATTAGCTTTTAAGAGTTCTTTTGGACTATTTTATGCAGCGAACGAACAGCGGAAGTGGAGTAACGCGGTCCAGTACCGGAAGTAGAAATGTAATGACATAGAAACTTGATTTTATAAATCAACTTTCAATTAGTTGACACATATTTTTCCTATCTGGATTGTGCTCCTTTCCCGAGTTATTGCCCTTTGAAAAAAAAAAGGGATGAAATCTTGTCAGCAAAATATTGAAAGAATTAATCAAGCTAGAGTCAAAGTTGATGAATAGATTGCTAGTGATGAGTAGATGATATGATAAACTTTTGAACGAGTTCGGAAAGAAACTTCATTTGTTATTGCCCTTTGAAAATGTGGGCATTCGTACATTGCATGTTTTGTGATGCATAGCATAACTTTAGAACCTTTTTTTTTGTCTAGGGTTTTGAATTTCTGTATATGGATTCCTCATGAAAAAAATAGCTGACATGTATTTTTCTCACATCAGGACTATGCCCCTTTCCTGGGTTATAAACCATGCGGTATCTTTGTTTGAATTGAGAGGTATACTTTCCCGTCAACACTATTAAGGTGATTTTGGAGACGTGGCTTCCAATTTTGTGGGACCTTTACCCGACAATTAAATGAAATGACATCTCAAGCCTTATCGCCTAAACAAACTAATAGAGTTTATAACGACCTCCGTCCATCGGGGCTTGAAGAAATAGATGGGCTGCATAATACTTCCATGCAGAGCTGAAACCGACCCGCACACGAGTATTGGTAAACCGCTTAGAGACTCTTAGTCTGCCCAGGCAAAGCGGTGCGAGTGTCGGACCGTCCATGCTTATAAACCTTATTGATTTCATTGGGCGACAGGGCTTGAGAGGTCTTTTTATCTCAGTGTCGGTAAAAGTCCCGCAAAATTGGAAGCAACGTCTCCAAAATTACCTTTACAGTGTTGACGGGGACGTTAAACCTAAAAATCAAACAAACAAACAGAGTTTATATGCAGGGACGGTCCGAATCGCGCCACTTTGCCCCTTGTTTCAACTCTGCGTGGAAGCACCATGCAGCCCAATCTATTTCTCCAAGCGCCGATGGGCGGAGTCTGGTGGTATATTTGTGATGTAGGGCTTGAGATTTCATCTCAATTTCGGGTAAACGTCCCACAACGTCTCCAAAATGACCCAAATGGTGTTGACGGGGACGTACACTCTCAGATCAAACAAACAAAATAAGATACGATACATGTGGTCCATCCCGCTTAAATGTCTACATGTACAAGATGTGCACTTATTTCTGCAATTAGCGTTTCCAACAATACTGAATTCAAGACGACGAAAACAAGGTCTTTCAAAATCATCACAAAAACGCACTTGTTGCTGACATCAGGAAACAATTGTATGCCTGTACGGGCTATACCAAGCGAAGAACTGCCTCTGAGCAGGTGCGCTAGGCGAAATCTCAAAGTTTTGAGCCGGTGCGTGACAAAACCTACAATACGACCCGTGCTATGGTCGAAGACTCAGTTCGGCCGACCCGTCAGGTCAGCCTGGTCGGAGCATTCTCTTGTTGTCCTATGAATAGCCCAGAGGCTATAGAAGGCTCATGCGAACAGAAAAGACTCTGATCAGACTTCGCGGATGCGCAGGCTGATCTGAGTCTTAGCTGGTCGCACAGGTCTTATTGTAGATTTTGTCGTGCGCTGGATCAAATAAGCATCCACTCAGTTATCGCTCTGTATGCCTGGTATTTCACAGCAGACCACATTTTTGATATATTTTTCTTATTCCCCCCCCCCCCCCCAAGAAAACAGAAAATGACATTTCATGCAAATTGTCTCCTATGTCTCTTATACAGTAAGTATTCTATAAATTCGTAAAATTTCATCAAGCTGTTTCAAATATTGTAGAAATACATGCAAAAAAAAAAAAAAAAAAAGAGACATCAAGGTCAGATAATCCGAAAGTGGACTAGCCAGAGTGCATCCCTTGGTCATTATTCTCGTTACATCTGTGAAGTTTCATTCATCTATTCCATATGTAAAGATGCTGCGTTCTAAAACATTACTTTTCACACATATCAAGGAACTAAAATGACCACAGTGGCAGTCATCGGCCACAAATGCTTTCATTAGTGGTCTAAACATTTGTAAAATTTAATTTCAAAACCATTTTCACATTATATCAAGTGCAGTTAATTGTAAAACCAGGATGACAAGAGCGGCGGTCATTGACTACCATATATGTCCTTTAATATTCTGTCCATCTGCACAGTAAACTTTCATAAAGACACTCTATATGTATCCCAGGTATTACTGCTTCCACGACTCAAAAACCAATTAAGCCAGATAAGGGGTCGATAATGCACAATGGGCGACATTAGACTTGCCTACTCTAGTTTGTTTTTATGTTTTTGTAGTATTTGTCTAACACACTTTTATTAATCTTTTATTTATTTATTTTTTGTAGTATTTCCCCTTACATGTACATATTTTACATATATTTATATTGTTATGCATAAGAATTTATTTTTCTGATTCCCACTTTCACCCCACTGTTGACCTAATAGTGCTATAAATATCTTGTTAATATTCCTATAGAAGATTCTCGAAAACTGAGTCACAGATTAATTTCATTTTTGTAAACAACATGGAAAAGTACTTGAGAACCTTCCAGAAAGTTCAGGTTTGCATTGTTTTTAGAAAATTACATCATCTAATTCCACAGCCCTGTGGAACATTCTAATGAAATCTAAGGGTTGAGCTTGATTTTTCTCATTGAGTCAGACTTTGGAGTTTGATGTTTGGGCTTTTAAGAAAAGTTATTTCTAAATTCTGTGTTGGATTGTCAAAGGGTATTACTTTTCATTTTGGACTATGAATTCTGTGGGATCAAGGAAAACAGATTCATTCAGGATATTTCATAACAGAGCTAAGTACATTTAATTTTCTTACTTCTACAGGTTAAAGTTAACTTGTAAATAAATTTTGTTAAATTTTTCCAAAAGGCTTGTTTATTTTTTCTTTCTGCTACGCCTGGCTCGTAACAGAAATTGGGGGCTCGGCCGGGATCAACCATTTCGAGCATTTTAAAACCGACATTTCACGTTACGGCAGGTAATTGTCATTTCTTGTCAAATATAGACTTGGCAGTTGCTTCACAGGATTGGTATTTCCCTATAGGCATATAGGGGATTGTCATTTCATGTGAATTGTCATTTCAGGTGAAGTAGTACTTGTCATTTCATGTGAAATTCTTATTGGGCTTGTCATTAAAAAAAATGTGAAATTAACCTCAATCTTTATTACCATAATTACTTTATAAAACATACAAAAAGCAAACATGCCGTTTGATTTTAGAAGCTTTTTGGCTCAGCCTACCCAGGAGTTGTTTAATCTGGCCAAAAGGACAGATATGTTAGATACTGCTTCCCATTATGGGGTCACTACTGTCAAAACAAGCATGAAGAAGCATGAAATTAAGAATATTTTGGTACAGTTTTTGTTGATGAAGAACTTTTCGATCCATCTGCTTTGTCTCTCATTATGGTTTCACATACTGAATTACAAATGAGACAAATTGAAATGGGAAGGCAAATTGAATTAGAGAAGTTAAGATTAGAAATGGAAGAAAGAGAGAAGAAAAAGAAAGAGAAATGCAGAGACTAATGCAGATGGAAATATTAGAAATGGAAGAACGAATTCGAAAAGAAAAATTAGAACTGGAAGAAAAACAAAGAGGAATGGAGGAACGGATTGAGTTAGAAAAGGAAAAAATAAAATATAGTATTGAGGAAAAAGAAAGGAAAAGGCAATTTCAATTAAGGCTGAAGGAAATGGAACTCCAGGGTCAGGATAGGGTGAAACATACCCCTGTTTTTGACTCTGGCAGTTACTTTGATGCCACAAAGCATATTAGGTTAGTTCCGCCATTTCAGGGAAAAGAGGTAGATAAGTATTTTTTGCATTTTGTAAAAGTTGCAGAAAATTTAAAATGGCAAAAAGAGCATTGGACCTTACTTTTGCAAAGCGTTGTTGTCGGAAAGGCTCGAGACATTTACACTCAGCTAACTGTCGAGCAAAGCTCAGACTATGATCTGGTTAAGGAGCTTATTCTTAAGGCATATGAGTTGGTCCCTGAGGCTTACAGGCAGAAATTTAGGAACTGTAAAAGAGAAATTTCCCAGACCCATGTAGAATTTGCTCGAACCAAAGAACAGTTATTTGATAGGTGGTGTTCTTCTAAAAAAGTAGGCTCTGATCATGACAAACTTAGACAGCTTGTCCTTGTTGAAGAGTTCAAACGGTGCATAAATTCAGACATTAAATCTTTTCTCGATGAGAGACAGGTTGAAACTTTGGAGGAAGCTTCTCGTTTGGCAGATGATTATGCTTTGGCTCATAAAGTAGAAGTAAAACAAAGATCAGGAATTGATACAATTAACTTACTCCACCCATAAAAGACACCAAAGGGAAAGAAATACAAACATTAAGCGACCAGACCATAATGGAAACCTAAACAAAGGAAGGCCATAAGGACAGTTACTTTCCCACAAAATGGCCGTATGGCCATCCAAAACCAAAAGACACAAGTGATACACACAGCAAGTAACAAACAACAACATAAATAAATCGCCACAGAAGAGCCGCCTTGGAACGGTCAGTGGAAGATTTCCACTGGGGGGCTTAAATCGATTTTACGTGGCCACAATCCTCGCCCTTACTTCCGTCGCGATTTAGACAAATAATTTGTTCAGTCCGCATGAAGGCCTCCTAACTCATCAGTGCAACATCTCCGTGAACACAAAAATCAAAGAACCACAGAGGTGAGACAACGGTGAGGACTCGACAGCAAGAAACCACTGAAATGCTGGAGCAAAAGAAAACCAACAGTTAGACTCCGATGAGCCCGACCAGAGACAGAGCATCAGGCACCAACCAACATTATCTCTCTAATTTTCAATAAGCCTTTACGTTGGAGCCGTCATAGAATCTGAGGCCTGACCCACCGGCGTGCAATTAAAGAGGGAAGCAAAGTTGCCAACCGTGATTGGGTTAACTACCATGCATGCAGTCTGTCGTATAATATCCATGTTGTACCCAATCTTTTTATATCGAAGAATGATTTTACGAAATTGGGTGCTGAAGTCATTGCGGTTATATATTTTTCTGAATTTATATACTGTCACCATAAAATTCGGGTTCCGATAGACCTTGTTGCAGAAGAGATTTAAGTCCAATATTGAATTTTGAAATTAAATCAGAATGGCGTCTATAAAATTTTGAAAAGGCTTTGCGTAGTTTATGGTACCGATAACCCTGATTAAGGAGTTTAGCCGTTAATAATTTATTACGAGTGTTGAAGTCAGTTACATGACTACACACTCTAGCAAATCAAATTAATTGCGAAATATAAACGCCATAGGATGGCGCACGAGGAACATCACCATCCAAAAAAGGAAAATTTACAATCTCAAAATCAAAGTCATCGCGTTTATCATAAATTTTGCACGAAACAAATCCATCTACAATAGATAGATGTAAATCCAAAAACGGGGCCTCGGTATCAGAAGAATTTGCTTTATTTAACTGAAGTTCTAGGGGGTAAATCTGACTGATCAAACCATCAAAATAGGTATTATCAATGTTTAATAAATCATCTAAATATCTAGAAGTAGAGCTAAAAGCTTCAATAATTTCAGATTGGTTATCAATGGAAAGCGACAAAATGAAGTCTCTTTCATAACAATACAAGAACAGATCAGCCACAAGAGGTGCGCAATTAGTACCCATCGGAATACCCACAATTTGTCTAAATAACTTAGTACCGAATCTAATATAAATATTGTCAAGTAGAAAGGTGAGGGCATCACTCACTTTCTGACATGACCAAAGTGTATAATTCTTATGCTCTTTAGAAGTGAAAAATGCATTTCTGACATTACATGCAAGATAGAGAGAATCTTCTCTGCGAAAAGCCCATTCAATTAAATCATTAAGCTTTTCTTTTATAAGATTATGAGGAAGTGTAGTGTAAAGAGTGGAAAAATCGTAGGTAGACAGACTAGAAGCACGAAAATGTCTAGATTTCAATTTATTTAAAACCTCATTCGAATTTTTTATAGACCAAAACAGATTTCTTCCTGATCTTTCAAAGACTTTATCACAATATTTAATTACATGCGTTTTAATAGCAGTAAGACAGGAAGTTAATAATTTAGAAAGTTCAGTGGTAGTGCAAGAGCTAGAATTTGCAATAAATCGTGCTTTGTAAGGTTTTTTATGAAGTTTTGGTAACCAGTATAGCGTAGGAAGCTTGTCTTGGCCTTCGTTAACACACACAGCAAACTTGGTGGCTGAAAGACAAACATGTTTATCTACTATAGCTCTCTCTTCAGCTAAAGGCTGAAGTTCATAGGCCCACCAAGCTCCTGCTTAAGCGTGTTAACATAGTAGAGCCGTCAAACAACGACGACGTTGTTAGCGGCCTTGTCTGCAGGGGCCAAAACAAACTTCTTATGAAATTCTTGAATACCTAGTTTAAGATGACGTAAAGACGTCTTGGGCTTAGGAGGTAATAAGTTAGTATTTTGAGAATAGAAAGAAATGCGTTTATTCACTAGTTTTAAAATGCTAAGTTTCCAGTCCTTAAGGGCTTTATGCTCAACATACTCTCGCCTACACCATCGATTACCGAATTCATTTAAGGAAGCAGCGATTTCATCTCTACATTTACTGAAATCAATTTTAGAAGGAAACCGATATTTCGGTCCTTTAGAAATTATATTCCTTATCCTAGAATCAGGAATAATTTTCAAATTGCCAGTAATTACATTACCAGCAGCAGGATAGCAATACTTTGAGTTTTTACAATCACATAAATCAGGAGTATTAGTATCAATATCAAGATCTGAAACAAGTTTATTGAAATTAAAAATGATAGATCTAACAGGTTTGTTATATTTATAGCAAATTATAGGTGTTTCAGTATTTTGAAAATAAGCAGGAATGGAAGAAAGCACCGATCTCTCACGGAAGATACTGGGCAAATCTATAAAATCCATACCCTTATTAATGAAGGATATTTTAAAGAAATGGCGTTTATGATTAATTTCAGAATCAATGTAAGGACGGAGAGTATGCTGAGTATAGCCTCTAGTTAAGAGAGCCGCATCATATAACTGATGAGAACTATCGTAGAATTTATTCGCCTCGGTGTCCAGAAGACGTAAAACAGAAACGGGTAATGAACTTAAAAATGAAAGCATAGAGTGGCGTCCATGACTTAATAATATAATTGACAGTCACTACAGTCTATATTGTTTCGTTTAAACGCACGTGATTTACGTTTAAAGTTACCATTTTTCCTGGTGCCGTGAGATCTAGTTCTGCGTTTTCGACATTCCAGGAGTGAGAAAATATCAAAGTCCGGCATTCTGGAAATATTACCCTCATGATAAATGTTGTCATTAAATCCCAGTGGAAAAGGGGTCTGTAAAAATTTAATCCATTTCAGTTCAGCTTCATGTCTTTTGATTATTTTGAATCTAGATGTAAAGTCTCATTTGTGAACAGGCCTTATCCTCGAAAACCTTATAATCCACAGACAGGTCCAAGATTATATCCCAGTAATCCTTCTGGTATAGTTTTAGCCATACATCTAGTACTATGCCCAAACCTTCTGGTGAAAATAAAAGCCAGAATCCTTCCAAACCTTCTGGTGAAAACAGAAGCCAGAATTTTTCCAAACCTTCTGGTGAAAACAAAGACCAGAATCCCTTATCTCAATCCCAAGTAGTTTGTTATTTATTGTAAAAATACAGGTCATTTGATCTCTGAGTGTTTGAAATTAAAGCGAAGGAAAGAAAGTGAAAGACAAGAGGAACTTAAGCCTACAGGCTTGACTTCTATAAGGCCAAAACCATAGTCTTGTGTAAGGGAGGAAACTCTTTCTGATACCAAATAATCTGAGACTGATTCAGTTATGGAGATTTATGAACCATTCTTATTAGATGGTTTTGTGTCACTAAATGGTGACAGTTATGCCCATCATACCCCTATCAAAATCTTACGAGATACCGGAGCTTCTCAATCTCTTATTCTTGCAGATACTCTGCCTTTTTCTGAGAAGACTTCTCTGGGCCAAAGTGTCCTTATTCAGGGTGTGGAATGTGGATTTGTTAATGTTCCGCTTCATAACGTTTATTTGTCATCAGACTTGGTATCCGGTTCAGTGACTGTTGGTATTAGACCTTCGTTACCTTTTAAAGGTGTTCATTTATTGCTAGGCAATGACTTAGCCGGAGGTAAGGTTGTGGTAATTATGTTCTATAAAAGGGTTAAAAGGGTAAACCCACTTTTTACTTCTAATCCTTGCACAGACCAACCGCCTGATCCCATTGAGCAGGAATTTCCTGATCTTTATCCCTCTTGTGTCGTCACAAGGGCTATGGCACGTAAGGTCAAGCTAACTGTTGGCAACCAGGATTTTGATTTTACTGATACCTTTTTGGGTCAGTTTTTTAATGGTGAGATAACAAGGTCTCTGTCTTCAAGTCTGCCTGATAAGCAGACAGATTTTTATGAGAATAACTCATCTCTAGATCTAGGCCATGACAAAATGTCCGGGTCTCAACTAGCTATAGAACAGCACAAGGATCCTGAAATTTCGCCTTTGTTTGAAAGGGCTTTAGATGAGCAGGATCTCAGGTCCCCAGTCTGTTATTATGTCAAAAATGGCATTGTTATGAGAAAATGGCGTCCACCAGACGTCTCAGCAGAAGACGAGTGGACTGTCAACCATCAGATAGTGGTTCCACGGATTTACCGTCCTGAAATATTAAACTTGGCACATGAAACTCCCATGTCAGGACATTTAGATGTCAATAAAACCTATCACAAGATTCTTAATCATTTTTACTGGCCTGGGTTAAAATCAGATGTTTCTCAGCATTGTAGGTCCTGCCATACATGCCAAATGGTAGGGAAACCCAATCAGACTATACCTAAGGCTCATTTGAAAAGTAGAAGTAAAACAAAGATCAGGAATTGATACAATTATCTTGCTCCACCCATAAAAGACACCAAAGGGAAAGAAATACAAACATTAAGCGACCAGACCATAATGGAAACCCAAACAAAGGAAGGCCATAAGGACAGTTACTTTCCCACAAAATGGCCATATGGCCATCCAAAATTAAAAGACACAAGTGATACATACAGTAAGTAACAAACAACAACATAAATAAATCGCCACAGAAGAGCCGCCATGGAATGGTCAGTGGAAGATTTCCACTGGGGGGCTTAAATCGATTTTACGTGGCCACAATCCTCGCCCTTACTTCCGTCGCGATTTAGACAAATAATTTGTTCAGTCCGCATGAAGGCCTTCTAACTCATCAGTGCAACATCTCCGTGAACACAAAAATCAAAGAACCACAGAGGTGAGACAACGGTGAGGACTCGACAGCAAGAAACCACTGAAATGCTGGAGCAAAAGAAAACCAACAGTTAGACTCCGATGAGCCCGGCCAGAGACAGAGCATCAGGCACCAACCAACATTATCTCTCTAATTTTCAATAAGCCTTTACGTTGGAGCCGTCATAAAATCTGAGGCCTGACCCACCGGCGTGCAATTAAAGAGGGAAGCAAAGTTGCCAACCGTGATTGGGTTAACTACCATGCATGCAGTCTGTCGTATAATATCCATGTTGTACCCAATCTTTTTATATCGAAGAATGATTTTACGAAATTGGGTGCTGAAGTCATTGCGGTTATATATTTTTCTGAATTTATATACTAAGTCACCATAAAATTCGGGTTCCGATAGACCTTGTTGCAGAAGAGATTTAAGTCCAATATTGAATTTTGAAATTAAATCAGAATGGCGTCTATAAAATTTTGAAAAGGCTTTGCGTAGTTTATGGTACCGATAACCCTGATTAAGGAGTTTAGCCGTTAATAATTTATTACGAGTGTTGAAGTCAGTTACATGACTACACACTCTAGCAAATCGAATTAATTGCGAAATATAAACGCCATAGGATGACGCACGAGGAACATCACCATCCAAAAAAGGAAATTTTACAATCTCAAAATCAAAGTCATCGCGTTTATCATAAATTTTGCACGAAACAAATCCATCTACAATAGATAGATGTAAATCCAAAAAACGGGGCCTCGGTATCAGAAGAATTTGCTTTATTTAACTGAAGTTGTAGGGGGTAAATCTGACTGATCAAACCATCAAAATAGGTATTATCAATATTTAATAAATCATCTTAATATCTAGAAGTAGAGCTAAAAGCTTCAATAATTTCAGATTGGTTATCAATGGAAAGCGACAAAATGAAGTCTCTTTCATAACAATACAAGAACAGATCAGCCACAAGAGGTGCGCAATTAGTACCCATCGGAATACCCACAATTTGTCTAAATAACTTAGTACCGAATCTAACATAAATATTGTCAAGTTGAAAGGTGAGGGCATCACACACTTTCTGACATGACCAAAGTGTATAATTCTTATGCTCTTTAGAAGTGAAAAATGCATTTCTGACATTACATGCAAGATAGAGAGAATCTTCTCTGTGAAAAGCCCATTCATTTAAATCATTAAGCTTTTCTTTTATTAGATTATGAGGAAGTGTAGTGTAAAGAGTGGAAAAATCGTAGGTAGACAGACTAGAAGCACGAAAATGTCTAGATTTCAATTTATTTAAAACCTCATTCGATTTTTTTTATAGACCAAAACAGATTTCTTCCTGATCTTTCAAAGTCTTTATCACAATATTTAATTACATGCGTTTTAATAGCAGTAAGACAGGAAGTTAATAATTTAGAAAATTCAGTGGTAGTGCAAGAGCTAGAATTTGCAATAAACCGTGCTTTGTAAGGTTTTTTATGAAGTTTTGGTAACCAGTATAGCGTAGGAAGCTTGTCTTGGCCTTCGTTAACACACACAGCAAACTTGGTGGCTGAAAGACAAACATGTTTATCTACTATAGCTCTCTCTTCAGCTAAAGGCTGAAGTTCATAGGCCTTAGTACCACCAAGCGTGTTAACATAGTGTAGCCGTCACACAACGACGACGTTGTTAGCGGCCTTGTCTGCAGGGGCCAAAACAAACTTCTTATGAAATTCTTGAATACCTAGTTTAAGATGACATAAAGACTTCTTGGGCTTAGGAGGTAATAAGTTAGTATGTTGAGAATAGAAAGAAATGCGTTTATTCACTAGTTAGCCTATACCTGCTTTTGATGAACCTTTCAGGCGGATAATTATAGACTGTGTGGGTCCATTGCCCAGAACAAAGTCTGGTTGTAAATATCTGTTGACTATTATGTGTGCTTCCACACGTTTTCCTGAAGCCATTCCACTAAGAAATATCAAAACTAAGACAATCGTCAAGGCCTTAGTGAAGCTTTTCACATTTGTTGGGCTTCCTTATCTATTCAGTTAGACCAAGGCTCAAATTTTATGTCTGGAATATTTCAACAAGTAATGCATGAACTTGGCATCGTACAGTATAAGTCATCGACCTATCTTCCTGAAAGTCAAGGCGCCCTTGAAAGATTCCATCAAACATTGAAAAACATGATAAGATCATATTGCTTTGACACAGAGAAGGATTGGGATGAAGGCATCCATCTCCTTTTATTTGCTGTTAGAGAATCTGTGCAAGAATCTCTTGGCTTCAGTCCATTTGAATTAGTATTTGGCCATACTGTTCGTGGTCCGCTGAAACTTCTCAAAGAGAAATTACTCTCCAATAATGACACCTCCCTGAATTTACTTCAGTATGTGTCTGATTTCAAAACTAGACTTTCAAAAGCTTGTGAGGCTGCTCGGACCAATCTTCAGTCAGCCTAAAGGAAAACGAAACAGCTATATGACATAGGGACAAAAGAAAGGAATTTTAAACCAGGTGATAAGGTACTAGCTCTTTTGCCTATTCCAGGAAAATCGTTGCGGGCCAGGTATTATGGTCCATACACTGTAGACAAAAAGATCAGTAACGTAAATTACATAATAAACACTCCTGGGAGGCGCAAGCTAAAGCAGCTATATCATATTAACATGCGTAAGGAATACATAGATAGGGACAATACACCTTTAACATCAGTCAATTTAGTTAACTCTGTTCCACTTAATCCATGTGACAATGACTGTGAGGATATTAATTCAGTGAAGTCGGATCCCACATCATCAAAACTTCAGAATTCTGACATTCTAAGGAATCTCCATCAGAAACTGTCACATCTAGAGCCAAATCAGCGGAATGAACTGAAACAGCTTGTTTTTGAATATGAACACTTATTTCCTGACATTCCAACAACACGGACAGACAAAATATTTCACGATGTGGACATAAATGGTTATAACCTTGTAAAGCAACATCCATACAGGATGAATCCTATGAATCAAGAAAATCTTAAAGAAGAAATTCAGTATTTGCTGGACAATGACTGGACTGCTAGTATTCTTATACCAGAACATGAAAGGACAAAAATGTTTACAGACTCTTAGAAGGATTAATTCTATAACATAGACAGATGCAGAGCAAGAATCAGTCTGCAACATTTCGAAGTTTATCTTACCCCTACTACTGCACCGAATGTTGTTTTCAGTGATCACAATCCACTGACTTTGATACATAAAATGAAAAACAAAAATCAGCGGTTGCTCAGGTGGAGTCTTATTCTACAAGAGTATAATTTAAACATAAGACATATCAGAGGGAGAGATAACATTATCCCTGATGCCCTTTCAAGAGCTTGAGCAGTGTCAGGAGTTGTGTTTTTCTTTCCTACTAAAGTGGATTGTAGATACATGTAGTTTTTTTATGCTTTGCTCAATATTTTATTATTCTTAAAGCAAAAGAAAGGTTTATTACATAAATCTTTCTTTTCCTCGAAGGTGGGGAGTGTTATGCATAAGAATTTATTTTTCTGATTCCCACTTTCACCCCACTGTTGACCTAATAGTGCTATAAATATCTTGTTAATCTTCTTATAGAAGATTCTCGAAAACTGAGTCACAGATTAATTTCATTTTTGTAAACAACATGTTTACAAGAAAAAGTACTTGAGAACCTTCCAGAAAGTTCAGGTTTGCATTGTTTTTAGAAAATTACATCATCTTATTCCACAGCCCTGTGGAACATTCTAGAGAAATCTTAGGGTCTATAAAAAAGCTTGATTTTTCTCATTGAGTCAGACTTTGGAAATTGATGTTTGGGCTTTTTAAGAAAAGTTATTTCTAAATTCTGTGTTGGATTGTCAAAGGATATTACTTTTCATTTTGGACTGTGAATTCTGTGGGATCAAGGAAAATAGATTCATTCAGGATATTTCATAACAGAGCTAAGTATAATTAATTTTCTTACTTCTACAGGTTAAAGTTAACTTGTAAATAAATTTTGTTAAATTTTTCCAAAAGGCTTGTTTGCTTTTTCTTTCTGCTACGCCTGGCTCGTAACAATATTTACTGTCTATTAAATGTCTTAAGGTTCCTCAATACATTTGCACAAGAAAAATATAGGTGTCAGATTTGCATGTTATTTTTTCCCAAAATATGACCCTGATTTCCATTTAAAATGCCTGTCCTAGAAGAAGAATGTTTGGAGGTACCAGCGGTTATTACAGCAAGTACTTTCTTGCATTAGCAACATGTCTGTGCCTTTGAAAATAAATGCAATTCTGTATTTTTCACTTTTACCAGGAAAAAAATGAAAACACCTTCTAGACTTTTTAGAAGTTACTAAAACAGCTGCATATCAGTAGTTCACATCAAATACTTGTGACTCGGACAAAGCTTTCTTTCAAAAATCCTACCTGAATTGAAAACTAGATTTGTTTTTGACATGTTTTTCTTCATGGGCGCCGCCATCTTCCTTTTTTTGCGGTAAATCTGAAATGCTTAGATTTCATCATTTATGCCTTCCACATTTTATTTTGCCCATCAACAATGAATATACCTTGAACATTCAGCTATGTAGCCTTCTTCGTACATACAGCATTATAACATCGCCTATCTTGGACGCCTGTCATCACTGATGAATTATTGTAGCTGTCAAATTGAAGAGATATCCATCTTGCCAAGAAAAAACGTATTCATGCGCCTTGGAACTAATTTCCCAAGAACAACAATAGTACACCATTGTTTTTAATTTTAAACATAATAATCATTTTTGAAACTTTATTGCAACTAATTTCACGTACGTTCTAACATAATTTGTTCGTAAATTTGTGTATAGCATGCATTTATTACCGAACAATTACTATGTGTAACATTTTCCGGTTTGTGTTGTTCGGCTCAGCTGCTAGTAAACAAATTGAGAAAGTGAGATTTTTAAACTTTTTTCATCAAAACATATTAAATGCATTGGGCTTCTCTGAGTTTTTACCAGCCTGTACATTGATAAGTAGGTGACACAACAGATCATTAACTGGATTAGATAAATATAAACTTTGTGTTGTCCAGAAGTTCACCTGTCCAAAAATCAATTATTTGTTTATGGTGGCTCATGTGAACCAATGTAACAAATCAATGGGTAAAAATCATTTTCTACCATTGCAGTTATTGGCAGTGATCAGAAGCCTTTTTCGACAAAGTTTGTGGTGCTGAAGAGGCTGGTTTCAGTCCTTCACTCCAAATATGGGGATAAACTGTTGGCTTATCTTAATTTCAATTTTTTTTGTTTTTGATTTATCCAGTATAAAAGCACCCATCCTGTAAACACAATCAGTAGCACAGTGAAACTTTTGTGCAGTATTTGCATAAATTGTTATAAAATGCATGAATGAAATATATAAAATGAAGCACTAAAAGCACTGAAGAAGAGCAATCATTTTACAAGCTAAATGCAAGAGATTTCAACACCTCAACCCAATCATTGAGCTTGTTGCCAAGTTGGTAGAACTGGTTATTTTTGGCTACCGTACTCTGAATTTAAAATAGTGCCAGGTGAGAAAATTACATTTTTTGAATTTTTGGGACTCATTAATTTTCAGTACTATTTAGGGATTTTACTTGAAATTCCTCTGTTGCAGTGTCTAAAGGCAACCTTGAATCATATTTCTATGATGGTATTTTACTCATTGTGGTTCAGTGGATTGAGATATCACTTTTTTTGCAAAACCAAGGAAAAATGCAATAAATTACTAAAATGGTGACTTTCGAATAATAATCTTTGGCTTTCATATTCTTACATTTACAGGGACTACCATCTGATGAAAAATCTTTCCGGGTAATTATTTGCAAATATGATTTTTTCAGTACCCCAAATGTAGTGAAATAACTGTATTGAGGAACCTTAACGTACCTTGTACATGTAAATCTTACAATACCTATTTCTTATGTAACTATCTTACTGTGAGAAGACTCTTTAACTTGTGCCTTTATTTGTAATCTGTACATACCCATGGCTGCATGCTGTGATATATATTGATAACCCGTTGTTGTTTTACATAATGTTTGACGAAATACAAGCTCTACTGGGCATATGTTACTTGTTATACACATTCAACACTAAATAAAACTTCTATGTCTATGTCTATGTCTGTGTTTTTGTTTTACGGCCCTTTCAAGATAATTTCACTTATTTCGAGCCGATCCTGAATTAGAGCTGTGCTAAAACGGGAGAAAACCACCTGACCCTCCGTTAAAGAACTTTGCCCGAGACCAAGCGAGGCTCGAACTTAACGATTACGAGACTGCACTCTTACCCACTAGGCCAAAGTGGCTCGTTGTTCAATATAGTAAGGGAGCAACAGTCC
Organism: Lucinisca nassula; assembly: GCA_963580285.1. Lineage (NCBI taxonomy): Eukaryota > Metazoa > Mollusca > Bivalvia > Lucinida > Lucinidae > Lucinisca > Lucinisca nassula. The sequence goes on along the minus strand of OY757011.1, from coordinate 64,902,115 downwards.
AAAAACCAGTTTCTCACAACCAAGGACAGATGACCCAGGAAATGTAACTGCTTGGCCAACTTATGATACATTTAGTGGTAAAATCTGTGAATTTTCGTCCAAACAAATACATTATACGCTGTAGTATTTACAGGCCAAAATCGTCTATAAAGTTGAAACTTACTGAAACAAAGTGAGCACGGACGTAGGAATAGTGCAGACTAAGACATGCGAACGCAGGGTGGTATGTAATGATACCCCACCACTATCCAGTTTGCTGGGAATACAATATATTTGACAGCACTGATCCAGACAGATTATTGTAAGAACAGCCCAAGATTTCAGATGTAAATTGAAAATGTAACTAGACTGGTGTTTATGAAACACTATACCCCCAACGTCCTGACCCTTACACTGCTTGTACATGGTGGAAATGCCAAAACGTTCAAAGGGCTGTAACCCAAGAAAAAAAATCAGAATTTTTCAAAAATTTAATCAGGTCATCTACTTATCACTTCCAAGGTATTAAATAGCTTTCAAGATTCTAGCTTAACCCTTTTTGTACCAAATGGAATCTTCCTCCTTATATACAGCATGAGTCAATTTCAAAATTTAGGGGTGACAGGTTGTGTTTTCATCAAAATCTGTTTGGAAAATGACTGAACATTTAGCAAACAGTGGAGGCCCTGATCAGACGCCGCGTTCTGATCTGGGCCCGCACTGTTTGCCAAGGTACCCCTTTAGGGGTATTTGGTACTGAATAGCTTTTGATATACTTTGGTGACAGGATTTCAGCCATATTTTTTTGAAAGGACAATAACTCAAGAAGTATTTTCAGATGTTATTCAAAACTTCTCCTCACAACCAATCTATTCACTAGGTTTCAAAGCAATAGTATAAATACTTATTTAGATATTTTGCTGACAAGATTTTATCCATATTTTTCAAAGGACCCTAACCTTCTAAGGGGTTTACCAGTACGCGTGTGCGGTCCTTTTAAGCTCTGCGCGTAAGCACCATGCAGCCAAATCTATTTCTCTAATCCCCGATGGGCGGGGCGCAAGACTACATGTATCAACTCTTTAATATGCTTAACTCATTTTATGCGGGAAACCGTGAAAACCGGTCACTGGCAAATAGCACAGACCCAGATCAGACGCCACAGAACGCGGCGTCTGATCAGGGACTTCACTATTTGCAAAAACAAATCATTTCCTAAAATCAACTCAGCCTGGTACCCTAAATTTCGAAATTACAGTCAAATTCCGTTATTAAGACCAGCTAAAAGTAACATAGGCCAGTACATTTAGCCGGAAATGACCCTTGACCCACAACTAATTCCTTGAAAAATGTTATCAGTAGTTTTAGTATCAAGAAGGTGTCCTGATTTATAGAAAAAAAGTCCTAAACAAATCCGAGGGAAAAGGTTATTTTTGGGGGGTGGAAAAAAAATACGAAAAATGAAGAAAAATCACAAAAACCAGGCGTATGTTAAACAATTAATACTTGACGTCATTAAATCATCCAATATGAATATTTCTATCTTGGGAAAAATTTTAAACATTTTCTTTTAAATGTTTTTATTTGTATATTTTTTTTGTGTGAAATTTCGAAAAACAAGTATTAGCTTTCATAAAAAGCTTGAGACTATGCTAAGCACACATTAATTTGTGTAGAACTAAAATGTGCCAGTTACCACAAAGTGTAAAAAAAAGTCACAGATATCTAATGAGGATTTCCAAAATTTATCACCAATAAAATAAAATTTCCGATTTTTGTTTCACTATCAAAAACAACTAATTGTACTACATGCCTTCATTTACAGTTTCTCCATTTCGCATTCTAGTTTAAACTTTCATTTTACATTCTAGGTTAACGTCATGAAAAACAATCTGCCAAGATTGCCGTCTAGAAATGAAAACATTAAGAATTGGATGTGGGAAGAACTAGATAAGGGCAAATTGTTACGAGATGGAATAGGAAACCTCTCTGGTGCTTATGCACATCTAAATTATTTTAGTAGATATATGGTAGGGCGGTGCGAGTGAAATATTTTAGGTGAAATATGGTACGCAAACTGTGCGGCTCCATGAACAAGTCATGCACATATCATACGATGTATGCATGAGTGGTTTATAGAGAGCTGTTTTTACAATACAGGGGGCCGCTAAAAGGCCGAGTCCTATAGAATTTGCCTAAAAATCGCCAACCGCCAAATTGTGCCATATATGATTTTTATTCCCGTCACGTGTTGTGTGGGTGTTCGTTTTGACAGGAGTCATGTCATTGATTATAGGGTCGTTTCATCAATTTTTCCTATGGGAAATATACTATTTGAACGCAAATCCATTATCTACTCGATTTTTGCTATCTGGCTTTGTTTGTGGCCGGTATCTCCACCTCGCCACGAATTGAGCAAGGTAATATGAGTAGGCATGATTTTCCGGTAGTATTCATAGATATATAAACCCTGAAAAAAGCGGACATTTTAGCAGCAGGTCAAGTTGTAAGAGTGAACACAACATTGTGACGGGGAAATAGAAAGTATATTGAAAGGTATGTTAAATCTATGTTTAGTATTATTTTTGTATGAACATGCTTGTAGGTTTTGGAGGGGTTTACTTCTAGTATACCCCAACTTTCTGAAGCCTATTCTGAATTCACTGTTGTGGCCTGTAGTGATTAGGCTACTAGCTTTGCCAGCTAGACGTCGCAGGATTGATCCCAGGCTTCTCCAGTAGTAGAATGAGTCTTTCTAAGTGAGGTCCTGTCTCATGCTGACCCTAGATGTTGGTGAGACGTAAAGTTTGGACACCCGCTCATTCTGGATTCATTTAGGCTTTTACACCCCTTTTGTAGAATGTAATTAATAAACGCCGAGTCACTTGTTTGATCCATGACTTTTGACTAGCTGTGGTTAGAAAACCGTGGTACCGTCCCAATATGATATTAGGTGTAGAGGGGACGTAAACTTAAGACGGGTTTAACCATATCTTCATCATCAGGGCAAACTCTTACAAGAGCCTGTTGGGTTATCCGTGATGATGAACCGTAATGAATTTTATTTTACAAGCATGTTCACGTTGATTAGAAATAATTTTGTTCAAGAAGAATTACGAGTTCGTTTTGTAATGATGCCGTTTTTGTCTGATAACTCAGTTTGTGCATGTATGTACATATAAAGAACGTGATGATGATAAGTGGGAGTATTTGGTCGCCACACGTCATAACGGCCTGAGCGGCGGGGATGACGTCAGCTGCGTCATCGGCGTCGCGAGGACGGTTGTGACGGGGTGCCTACCAAATAGAGAGAATTTACGGCAAACAGTGTTGGCCCTTATGAGACACTAACAAATGTTGTGGATTATAGATGAAAATCTTCTGTTGTAGTTTCTATCTGTTATTAATGTATTGAATTTGTGAATAGCTATATTTGTGAGCCGTGTCGCGGAGAAGGATATGAAATAGAGATTGTTATGTTTCCTGTAATTGGCAGCTGACCAGGTAGCGCAAAGGCGTGGTCTGTTCAATTGCCTCTTACTTGTGATAATGTAGTGAGCACAAATTTGATGAGTATTATGCTCAGTAGTAGTGAGCATTAATTGATTTCTGTAGTGCTCAGTAAGGAAACATGAACTTTGAGTATTATTGTGTCAAGCGCTGGGTGCTGATAATTCGATGCACAGTCAAGTTGAGTTCTGCTGTACGGTTATTTGTCGCATGCACTAATCAGCCTGTATGTCTGGTCGGCGCATGCGCAATAACGGTATATGCATGAACATATTCTTACTTCTCCGGGAGGGGGATCATGATATAGCATGTATGTTTTGTGACTCGTTTCTAGTCCAGTTATCGTAATTTGCAGGCACAACAATGTGTGACCTGCTGCTCCCTGCTTCATAGCAGCAGGTACTGGTACGACGCTAGGCGTTAGGGTCCAGCAAGGGCGGACAGACCGCCGTAATCAGCGCCTACCAGGGTAGAAGCAGAATCTAAATCATTGTTCGTTGTAAACAAATGTGAGACCATGGAAGAGGTCAACTTACCTGCAGGTTATTTGGACGATCGCTAAACCCCTGATCGGCAAACGTGATCGCTAAACCTAGGATTATCAACTATGTTGATAGACTAGTTCTGCTAGTTCGCGAGAGGAAGTTTCACGCGAGTGGGGGATTCACCCTAAGTTATAAACTGGCCAGTCGCGTCTTGTGTTGTTTCTTTTTTTGTTTTTGTTGTTGTTTTGGTTGTTTGCTTCTGTAGGTATTCACGTCACCCGTTCCGAGCACAGAACATTGTTTTGCCTTCGGAGCGGACGTCGTGAGTTGGCTACAGAAGCAACAAATTGTGATGTTTTGTGTTTAGTAAGAGTTGTATGTAGATACTGTAAATAATTAATGTCATCCATCTAACATCTTTCTTGTGCCTTACCCCACAGCTGCCCGTACACCTGTCAGAGATCACGCTCGGTTGTCTTGTCAGCATGGGGGTTTGCGGGACGCCGTAAACCCACATGTAACATTTGGTGTCAGAAGTGGGATAAGGCACAAGAAAGATGTTAGGAAGGCAAGGCAAACCCCACTTTTTCTTGGTAACGAAAAATTTAAGTAGACCCCACTTAATTGTGTTACTTGGCATTCTACTAAGTTAAACTGGAGTTACTAATTGATCTTACCCACACATGGTTCTGACGTAGTGACGTTAACAATTTACTGACGTTGACATAACGGTAGCGTTAATATTTACGCTGTGGCTTGAGGTTAGGTATGACGTAATAGAAACATTAATGGTGACTTGTTATGATCGGAGTTTTGTAATGTGATAAAACTTCGGATTGTAGCATTTTACTGTAAACGTCGTCAGTTTATGACGTCATATTAGACTACCAGTACGCAACGTCATACTGTGCTGAAAGCATTTGACATTTCAAATCGCGTGTGCTTTAATAACTAACGTTTTAGTTAGATTAACGCGTATAACACATATCTTAACGTTTTAGTTAAGCCCATTCAATCATCACTGATCATAACTGATCAGTTTATAGTGGTTTTGATAGTAACGTGAGATTCACGTTATCAATAATGGAGCGTTTAATGCAAATGGGAAAGGACTTAGGTTATGAGGGGAAGGAGTTACAAGGTTTTGTTAAAGAGCAGCAAGATATTGAGCGGGCAGAAAGGCAAGAGCAAAGGGATTTAGACAGGTTAAGGTCTGAAGAAAAGGAAAAGGAAAGGGCAGAAAAAGAAAAGGAAAGGGCACATGAACTAGCTAAGTTAGAAGTAGAAGCAAAGGAAAAGGAAAGGGTTCATGAACTTGAAATGGCACGCATTAAGACTGAAAGGGAGGCAAAAGAGATAAGTGAGGCCCATTTAGAACAAATAAAACATGGGTTTGAGCTACAGCACCAAGAATTAAGGAATCAGTTAGAAATGCAGAGAGCGAAGCTCGAGCTAGAATTTGAAAGGCAAAAAGCTGAGAAGGTGGCTCATGCCCGGGATCCTAAGTTACCTTATTTTGAAGAGGGTAAAGATAAAATGGATAGTTATTTATCTAGGTTTGAGAAATATGCTACGGCTAATAAATGGGATAAGAGTGTTTGGGCCGCGTATTTAAGTGCATTGCTCAAAGGGCGCGCACTTGATGTATATGGCCGGTTGTCAAATGAGGATGCGGCGGATTATGAAAAGTTAAAGGACGCTTTATTAAAGAATTTTGACATGACAGAGCGCGGATTTAGGAAGCAGTTTCGTTATAGTAGGCCCGAGAAATCAGAAACGTTCATACAGTTCAGTAGTAGACTGAGAAGTTATTTAGAAAAATGGCTTAATATGGCAAAGATAGAAAAATCTTTTCCGGCTGTCTGTGATTTCATGGCAAGGGATCAGTTCCTGGAGTCATGTAATAGAGAACTGTATGTACATCTGAAGCCAAAACAGTTTGGTAATTTAGATGGAATGGCTAGGGAGGCAGATTTGTTTGCAGAAGCGCGCGGGGGCGTATATAGTTGCATTAATAAGGGGCAACGCGATAATAGAGGCGCAGCGCAGGGTAAACAGGACAAAGTTGACTCGAACAAACCGAGTGGTAGACCGGATATCAAGTGTAGCATATGCGGTAAGGGGCATTTAACAATTAAATGTTTTAAGAACCCCGACAGAAAACAATTATATAGCGCAGAGGTAGGAGCAACTGGAATTGGGGATAGCGGTGTTAAGGAAAATTTTAACACGCGCGTAGAGACTCAAGGTTCTCAGGTTAAGAATGAGAATACGCAGAATGTAGGTCGTGGTTATACACGTGGTCGTGGTAATTTTAGAGGGTCTTTTCGCGGACGCGGTAAAAATAATAGCACACCACGTGGCGCAGCACACCAAGTTAGTTTTTGTCAGACGGAAGTAACTAGGAAAGGTGATGATATTGGAAGTATTTTTGAAAATAAGGTTGGTGATCCTTTGATTTCGGATAGGGAGGAGTGTAGTAAGGAAACTAGGGAAGGTGTCTGTTACTTCTTAAAGGCAAGGTTACCGACGGCACAAGGATTGGTTAATAATAAAAAGGCGGTTGTATTAAGAGATACTGGGTGTACAGGCTGTGTCGTTCGGAGAAGTTTGGTTTCGGATAGTCAGTTAATAGGGAAGGAATCAAGTGTTACGTTGATTGATGAATCCACACAAAGGTATCCTTTGGCAATGATTGACATTGATTGTCCTTTTTTCACTGGGAAAACTGAAGCTTTGTGTATGGATGATACGTTGTACGATTTGGTTATCGGTAACATTGATGGATCAAAACTTCCTGATATGTCTCATTTCTCAGCTGCGGCTGTAACTAGGTCTCAAACTAGGCAGGATGAGAAGCCTTACAGAAAACTTAAGGTTCCCGATCAGATCATTAACGATGACAAGGAGGCTTTCAAGCAAGCTCAGGTTGATGATCCAACTTTGGAAAACATCAGGAAAAGGGTTGTATCTGGGAACAAGACTGTGAGTCGTGGTTTAAACCGAGGTGAAACTAGGTTTATTGAGAAAAAGGGTTTGGCATATAGGGAGTTCACCAAGGGTAACAAAGTCTCTTTCCAACTTGTGGTCCCTCAAAGTTTCCGAGGAAAGGTGTTGAAACTGGCTCATGAAACGCTTATGTCTGGACATATGGGTATTAGGAAGACATTGGATAGAGTTGTAACTGAGTTTTACTGGCCCGGTATTTGCGGTGATGTCGCTAGATTTTGTAAATCTTGTGATATTTGTCAGAGAACTATTCAGAAAGGTCGGGTCACTAAAGTACCTCTAGGAAAAATGCCATTGATTGATACGCCATTTAAGAGGGTGGCAGTGGACATAGTTGGTCCAATTGAGCCTCGATCTGATAGGAAATCTCGGTATATTTTAACCATGATAGATTACGCGACAAGGTATCCAGAGGCGATAGCTTTACCGAGTATTGAGACGGAACGTGTCGCGGAAACGCTTATTGAAATGTTTAGTAGGGTTGGCATTCCTGATGAAATGTTGACTGATTGTGGATCACAGTTTACTGCTGAGGTAATGAAGGAAGTCAGCAGACTTCTTTCTCTTCAACAGTTAACGTGTAGTCCGAGACACCCAATTTGCAACGGACTGATAGAGCGTTTCCACGCTACGTTAAAGCAGATGTTACGTCGCATGTGTGCTGAACGTCCAAAAGATTGGGATAAATATCTTCCAGCCTTATTATTTGCGGTAAGGGAAGTCCCACAAGAGTCTTTAGGATACTCCCCTTTTGAGTTGTTATATGGACGTAACGTCAGAGGTCCAATGGCAATATTAAGAGAATTATGGGCTGAAGAGGTACGCGATGAGCAAGTTCTTTCGACGTATCAATACGTTATTGAGCTTAGGGAACGGTTAGAGCAGACATGCAAATTAGCGCGTGATAATTTAAAGAAGATTCAGATTAAGCAGAAAGCTTATTATGATAAAGGCGCGAGGTCGCGTAAATTTGACGTCGGCGATAAAGTACTTTTGTTACTACCGACAAACAGTAATAAATTATTGCTTCAATGGAAAGGTCCTTATGAAGTGGTTGAGGTAGTGAACAGAATGGATTATAAAATTGACGTCAATGGAAATGTTAACACATATCACGCTAATATACTGAAACAGTATGTTGAGCGTCAAACTGTGACGTCTCATTGTCTGATCTCTAAACCTATGATGTCGACAGACAGTCATGACAGAAATGACGTCGACGAGTCTTCATTTGAAGACGGCAGTTTTCAAACTGCAGAGCAACCAGAAATTGACGGAGACGTTAGCGTCCCACATACACTAACGTCAGTAGAGAGTGAGGAAACAGAGGAGAGTGAGGAGACAGAAGGGCTGAGAGAACAGCGCCTTGCAGGACTGACATGTCAGACAGACCAAATTATATGTACCACATTTATGTCAGAACCTGTGAAATCAATCAAATCTGTTAAGCCAGAAAGGCCACCGCCAGTGAGATTAAAACGATATCCGTTTTCTAACAAACAACAGAGTGTCAGGGGAACAGGAAAATTCTGGGGCAAACCACCATAGCTTAATAGCAATTTTAGTAAAGAAAATTTGGGGGCAGACTACCTTAGTAGGTAATTCTTCGCACGGTTGTTGTGTAAATAGCTGTCTTGTTTAGATAGGTTCATCCTATTCCATCTCTATACACAAAGAAAAAACATTTCTGATTGTTTTTTCTCCAAAAGGGGAAACCTCTCTGGTGCTTATGCACATCTAAATTATTTTAGTAGATATATGGTAGGGCGGTGCGAGTGAAATATTTTAGGGGAAATATGGTACGCAAACTGTGCGGCTCCATGAACAAGTCATGCACATATCATACGATGTATGCATGAGTGGTTTATAGAGAGCTGTTTTTACAATACAGGGGGCCGCTAAAAGGCCGAGTCCTATAGAATTTGCCTAAAAATCGCCAACCGCCAAATTGTGCCATATATGATTTTTATTCCCGTCACGTGTTGTGTGGGTGTTCGTTTTGACAGGAGTCATGTCATTGATTATAGGGTCGTTTCATCAATTTTTCCTATGGGAAATATACTATTTGAACGCAAATCCATTATCTACTCGATTTTTGCTATCTGGCTTTGTTTGTGGCCGGTATCTCCACCTCGCCACGAATTGAGCAAGGTAATATGAGTAGGCATGATTTTCCGGTAGTATTCATAGATATATAAACCCTGAAAAAAGCGGACACTTCAGCAGCAGGTCAAGTTGTAAGAGTGAACACAACATTGTGACGGGGAAATAGAAAGTATATTGAAAGGTATGTTAAATCTATGTTTAGTATTATTTTTGTATGAACATGCTTGTAGGTTTTGGAGGGGTTTACTTCTAGTATACCCAAACTTTCTGAAGCCTATTCTGAATTCACTGTTGTGGCCTGTAGTGATTAGGCTACTAGCTTTGCCAGCTAGACGTCGCAGGATTGATCCCAGGCTTCTCCAGTAGTAGAATGAGTCTTTCTAAGTGAGGTCCTGTCTCATGCTGACCCTAGATGTTGGTGAGACGTAAAGTTTGGACACCCGCTCATTCTGGATTCATTCAGGCTTTTACACCCCTTTTGTAGAATGTAATTAATAAACGCCGAGTCACTTGTTTGATCCATGACTTTTGACTAGCTGTGGTTAGAAAACCGTGGTACCGTCCCAATATGATATTAGGTGTAGAGGGGACGTAAACTTAAGACGGGTTTAACCATATCTTCATCATCAGGGCAAACTCTTACAAGAGCCTGTTGGGTTATCCGTGATGATGAACCGTAATGAATTTTATTTTACAAGCATGTTCACGTTGATTAGAAATAATTTTGTTCAAGAAGAATTACGAGTTCGTTTTGTAATGATGCCGTTTTTGTCTGATAACTCAGTTTGTGCATGTATGTACATATAAAGAACGTGATGATGATAAGTGGGAGTATTTGGTCGCCACACGTCATAACGGCCTGAGCGGCGGGGATGACGTCAGCTGCGTCATCGGCGTCGCGAGGACGGTTGTGACGGGGTGCCTACCAAATAGAGAGAATTTACGGCAAACAGTGTTGGCCCTTATGAGACACTAACAAATGTTGTGGATTATAGATGAAAATCTTCTGTTGTAGTTTCTATCTGTTATTAATGTATTGAATTTGTGAATAGCTATATTTGTGAGCCGTGTCGCGGAGAAGGATATGAAATAGAGATTGTTATGTTTCCTGTAATTGGCAGCTGACCAGGTAGCGCAAAGGCGTGGTCTGTTCAATTGCCTCTTACTTGTGATAATGTAGTGAGCACAAATTTGATGAGTATTATGCTCAGTAGTAGTGAGCATTAATTGATTTCTGTAGTGCTCAGTAAGGAAACATGAACTTTGAGTATTATTGTGTCAAGCGCTGGGTGCTGATAATTCGATGCACAGTCAAGTTGAGTTCTGCTGTACGGTTATTTGTCGCATGCACTAATCAGCCTGTATGTCTGGTCGGCGCATGCGCAATAACGGTATATGCATGAACATATTCTTACTTCTCCGGGAGGGGGATCATGATATAGCATGTATGTTTTGTGACTCGTTTCTAGTCCAGTTATCGTAATTTGCAGGCACAACAATGTGTGACCTGCTGCTCCCTGCTTCATAGCAGCAGGTACTGGTACGACGCTAGGCGTTAGGGTCCAGCAAGGGCGGACAGACCGCCGTAATCAGCGCCTACCAGGGTAGAAGCAGAATCTAAATCATTGTTCGTTGTAAACAAATGTGAGACCATGGAAGAGGTCAACTTACCTGCAGGTTATTTGGACGATCGCTAAACCCCTGATCGGCAAACGTGATCGCTAAACCTAGGATTATCAACTATGTTGATAGACTAGTTCTGCTAGTTCGCGAGAGGAAGTTTCACGCGAGTGGGGGATTCACCCTAAGTTATAAACTGGCCAGTCGCGTCTTGTGTTGTTTCTTTTTTTGTTTTTGTTGTTGTTTTGGTTGTTTGCTTCTGTAGGTATTCACGTCACCCGTTCCGAGCACAGAACATTGTTTTGCCTTCGGAGCGGACGTCGTGAGTTGGCTACAGAAGCAACAAATTGTGATGTTTTGTGTTTAGTAAGAGTTGTATGTAGATACTGTAAATAATTAATGTCATCCATCTAACATCTTTCTTGTGCCTTACCCCACAGCTGCCCGTACACCTGTCAGAGATCACGCTCGGTTGTCTTGTCAGCATGGGGGTTTGCGGGACGCCGTAAACCCACATGTAACACAAATATATGTTACTTTTGCAAGTGTGAGAGCAATCGTGCATATCCATGTGATAAACTTTTGGCAGCTTTCAGGTAATTGCTGGGTTTCAATATGCAAGTGGGCGTTCCAGTATGACCAGAGTTGGGATGTCTTGGGGTAACCAGATGGAAAATGAAAAGTAGAACCAGTCAACAGAATACCAGTCATGACCTTTCATTAAATGCTTCCAGAGCAAAAGCTATCATTAAGATTGTCTACACCCGTGGGCGCAGACAATAAAGGAAAGTCGCTTAAAACAAGAAAAAAATAATACCAGTGACATATATCTTAAAAGTAAATCCATATCGGTACTAAACTTCATGAAATCATTAAAAAAATGATAGTTTCTGTGCGTCAAAATAAATGATAAGTTATTGGTACACCAAAAGATATATATTTTTTTTTTGGTGGGGAGGGGAAGGGAAAAAAAGGAAAATCAAAAGCAAACACATCACGAAAACATGCCTATATAAGTTTGACCCCCACTAACCCACTTTTATCTATATACTTGAAAAACTTTAGAGGTTATATTTTTTTTCTGCTCAAAAACATTGCTTCTGAGATTGTTGATACTCTATAGAACAGCCTCATCTATGTTTTGAGCAGAAATAAGTGAGTGAGTGTGTTTGAGGTTTAAGTCCAGTCAACAGCAAATGTCATATTCAGTGGTTTCAAAAACATTTCGGCATCTAGATTTCAAGGAAAGATAGGAGTGTGATTTTCAATGTTATCTGAATAAAGCCCTTACAAATTTATCAAGCGTAGCAGGGGAATAATGGCTATGTAAACGGGAAAATCCCCACTACCCGTCTATTGATGAAACCCCTGCATACAGAGACCGGACCTCGGTTTTCAGAATCAACTGAAGTCTGGCGAAGCCCTTGGATCGAACCCAGGACTCCTGGTTTATGAGGCTAGTAGCTTATCCACTACACCATGGAGGCTTCTTTTAGCAGAAATAAGAAAAATAATGTACATGTACACCCCCTGAAACTCCCCACTGACAGGCACTATATTTCGGCAAGTAAAAAAGTGTGTATACTCAAAACGCCTAAAGTATTGCACATCCTTTTGATATAAAAATCTGTCAATCACATCGCCATCTATTAAAAAATAAAAAGTGTATAAACAAAACAAGGAAAGATCTAAAATGAAATTTGAAGTGAACTAGTTATCGAAAGGCACCTATATCCGGAATCTAACATATATTTTCTCTAGACGCTCCGATTTTCCTAAACATGATTAGGGGATTGGCAGCTCTATTTGGCATCTGTCAAATGATTAATACCCGGGTGTTTTGCCTATGACCGTTGGTATCTCTCGGTGTACTATTCAGATATGATGTCAATGGAAAATAAGAGCCAAGATATACACAGTTATCTATCAAATGGTGGCTATTCCGTGCAACTTGGTTCAGATCATCTTTCTGGAAAGATCCCAGTTGATCAGACAATTGAAGAGACAATTAACAAGTACACACAGACAGCAGGGGGGCACGAAAGGGTTCAACTTAAAGCCAGGGACTGTCGGTAGATACTACATCACTGAGGAGTATAGAAGTGCCTTCCTCAGATATTTGAGGCAAATGTTAAGCCTTGACGACAGTGGTATCAGTCATAATGACTTGACAAAACCAAGAATAGAGAAGGACGAAGCTGGCATTATTTCTGTCATAGATATACTAGAATCTACTTGGGTTAACCCTTTCGGGACTGAAAAGTTGGACATTGTCAGTCTTTTCAAAATTTAATTTCAAAATTCAATAGTGGACTTAAATCTCTCCTGCCACAAAATCTATCGGAACCCGAATTTTATGGTGACTTAGTATATAAATTCAGAAAAATATATAACCGCAATGACTTCAGCACCCAATTTCGCAAAATCGTTCTTCGATATAAAAAGATTGGGTACAACATAAATATTATACAACATCCTGTATGCATGGTAGTTAACCCAATCACGGTTGACAACTTTGCTTCCCTCTTTAATTGCACGCCGGTGGGTCAGGCCTCAGATTCTATGACGGTTCCAGCGTAAAGGCTTATGTTGGTCGGTACCTGATGCTCTGTCTCTGGTCGCGCCCATCGGAGTCTAACTGTTGGTTTTCTTTTGCTCCAGCATTTCAGTGCTTTCTTGCTGTCGAGTCCTCACCGTTGTTTCATCTCTGTGGTTGCTTGATTTTTGTGTTCACGGAGATGTTGCACTGATGAGTTAGGAGGCCTTCATGCGGACTGAACAAATTATTTGTCTTAATCGCGACGGAAGTAAGGGCGAGGATTGTGACCACCTAAAATCGATTTAAGCCCCCCCCCCCCACTCCCCACCCCAGTGGATCTCGTTTCCGCTGGCCATTCCAATGCGGTTCTTCTGTCGCGGTTTATTTTTGTTATGGTTTGTCATTGCTTATGTTATTTTATTTTGGATAGCCTATTGGCCATTTTGTAGGAAGGTATCGGTCCTTTTGGATTTCCGCTATTGATGTTTCCATTAGGGTCTGTTGTTGCATGTTTGTTTTTATTTTCCTTTGGAACGATGGGAGCTGTGAATTAATTGTATCGATTCCTGATCGTTGCCTTCACTTCTATTTTCCACAGCAGCAGCCGCACCGGCGAATGTCGAGCAAGACCTCTTAAATGCTAATGCTGTAGGTGAAAGAGAGTATGAGAAGTTTAAGGCTCAGCGACTTGAAGTCAATCAACCTGTCCTAAAATTTCAAGACAGAATTCCAAAGCAAAACTTGAAAACCTTATCAGAGGTGAAGAAGAAGAAGAAGAAGGAGGTTGTAAATGTATCCGGGAAAGAAATAATTTTACAGGCTAACACAACTTTATTTGGAAATATGCACAGGGGTGGAAACTAAAGATGGAGGAGGTATTGTTTCATCCACTCGGGCCAGTTCCTTGGACGCTAGCCAATACAGTTGGCTCTCTCCGAGAAACTAGCAAGGCAGAGCTGAAAGGAAGCTTAGAAAAGAACGCAACACCAACTTGTTGTGTAATTGATGGGATGGCTCTAATTCAGAAAACGAATGGAGACCGAAAAGCGTTTGATGAAGTAGCTGATCAAGCCCTTAGCTCTGTCTTATATGAAGGCTTCCAAAGGATAACCCTTTTATAGAACATATTTAACTTCACTACAGCTGGTGCGCTGGAATGTGTGGCGGCGGTAAAACGTCTCCCTGCCCTACATCATAGTGTAGATAATATTTTCTTGTCCTTTGAGATCATTGATTCCATTGTGGAATTTTGAAAATATTTGATGGTCACTGATGAGGTCTAATTGGCAAAAACTAGCTAGTCTGGCCCAGAAAACAGATACACTCCATATTTTCCAGTTCTGTGGTGTATTCCTTGCTTCCAAAGGATAACCCTTTTATAGAATATATCTAACTTCACTACAGCTGGTAGGTGGGATTGTGTGGCGGCGGTAAAACGTCTCCCTGCCCTACATCATATTGTAGATTTTATTTTTTGTCCTTTGGGATCATTGATTCCATTTTGGAATTTTGAAAATATTTGAGGGTCACTGATGAGGCCTAATTGACCGAAACTAGCTAGTCTGGCCCAGAAAACAGATACACTCCATATTTTCCAGTTCTGTGGTGTATTCCTTGCTTCCAAAGGATAACCATTTTATAGAACATATTTAACTTCACTACAGCTGGTCCGTGGGAGTGTGTGGCTGCGGTAAAACGTCTCCCTGACCTACATCATAGTGTAGATTAAATTTTCTCGTCCTTTGGGATCATTGATTCCATTGTGGAATTTTGAAAATATTTGAGGGTCACTGATGAGCCCTAATTGGCCGAAACTAGCTAGTCTGGCCCAGAAAACATATACACTCCATATTTTCTAGTTCTGTAGTGTATTCCTTGCTTCCAAAGGATAACCCTTTGATAGAACATATTCGAATGTCAAAGAATTGATGTTGTCTTTGAGGTTTACAGAGATATTAACTTTAAGCAGACTGAGAGAGGGAAGAGGGCTGCTGATGGTGCAACACAGTTTAAAAATATTGCATCTGGCCACAGAGTCCAACAATGGAGACCGTTTCTAGCTGCTTCAAATAACAGCTGCTTCAAATAACATAATAGCTTGATTAAGTTCTTTGTGACACATTGGTCTAAGCCAGCTCAAAGGCAAAGGTTACAGGAGAAGACACTTTATGTGACTTACGAAGAAGAGTGTCATAAACTAAATAGAGAAGGTGCTTCTATTTAGGAAGAGTTAAACTCCACCCAGGAAGAGGCCGATACGCGACTTCTACTTCATGCTAGTCATGCTTCTAGATCTGGAAACAAATTTATTGTGATAGTCTCAGAAGATACCGACGTCTTGCGTTGTGGGCGGAAATGTCTGCGAAACTTTATTTGAAGTGTGGTACGAAGAATCGTATTCGGTTTATTGACATGCAAAAACTTGTAAATTAAAATCCTGGACCCAGCTCACGCACTATTTTAAAAATCCTAGCAATCATTGTTTTTTTTTGATTTGAGGTTTAACGTCCCCGTCAACACTGTATAGGTCATTTTGGAGACGTTGCTTCCAATTTTGTGGGACATTGAGATGAAATGACATCTCAAGCCCTGTCGCCAAATGAAACCAATAGGGTTTATAAGCATGGACGGTCCACATGAAGGCCTCCTAACTCATCAGTGCAACATCTCCGTGAACACAAATAATCAAACAATCACAGAGATGAAACCACGGAAGGACTCGACAGCAAGAAACAACTGAAATGTCGGAGCAAAAGAAAATTGCACGCCGGTGGGTCAGGCCTCAGATTCTACGACGGTTCCAAGGCTTATTGAGAACTAGAGAGATCTAATTCAAGGTAATGTTGGCTGGTGCCTGATGCACTGTCTCTGGTCGGGCCCGTCGGAGTCTAACTGTTGGTTTTCTTTTGCTCCGACATTTCAGTGGTTTCTTGCTGTCGAGTCCTCACCGTTGTTTCATCTCTGTGGTTGTTTGATTATTTTTGTGTTCGCGGAGATGTTGCACTGATGAGTTAGGAGGCCTTCATGCGGACTGCACAAATTATTTTTCTAAATCGCGACGGAAGTAAGGGCGAGGATTGTGGCCACGTAAAATCGATTTAAGCCCCCAATTGAATTCGTTTCCGCTGACCGTTCCAAGGCGGTTCATCTGTCGCGGTTTATTTTTTTATGGTTTGTCTTTGTGTGTTTGTGTCGCTTATATTATTTTATTTTGGATAGCCTATTGGCCATTTTGTGGGAAAGCAACTGCCCTTTTGGCTTTCCGCTATTGATGTTTCCATTAGGGTATGTTGTTTCATGTTTGTATTTCTTTCCCTTTGGTGTCTCTGATGGGAGCTGTGGGTTGATTAATCGATTCCTGATCATTGCCTCTACTTCTATTTAGATCCTATAAGCGGTTTACCAGTAGTCGTGTGCGGTCGGTTTCAGCTCTGCGTGGAAGCATAATAAAGCCCATTTATTTCTTCTAGCCCCAATGGGCGAGGGCCGAATAAATGTCATTGGCAAGGTAGTTTCTGAAGCCCTGATAGGCATACATGCGTTTACTGGTTGTGACACTGTAGGTGCCTTTTATGGCAAGGCGTAGGCAAAAGCACTGAAACTTGTAACGGCAAACACAGTTTACCAGAATGTATTCAAGGAGCTTGGGCGTAAATGGAATCTGTCAGAGGACATATTTGATTTACAGAAGGCCTTCACATGCAACACGTATGACCAGATAAAATGTGAGTCAAAGACAGTGAACCAGTTCCGATACAGAATTTTCGTCGCAAAAAGAGAAGCCGAATCGTCTCAGTTGCCACCATGCAAGGATTGTTTAATCAACCATGCCAGAAAAGCGAACTATCAGGCTGGAATATGGCAGAGATGTCTTGAAAACAATCCAGATATTCCATTCCCAATAGATCATGGTTGGTTGATGGAAGAGCCGGGCGTCCTATTTGTAGAGTGGATGAGTGGTCCAGTTGCCCCTGATGATGTTCTTGAGATGCTGTCCTACAAAAGTTCAAAAACAGTGCAAACTTCTGGAATGTGCTTGTCTAAGAAACGGGATGAAGTGCACCTACATGTGCAAACTCCAAACGTGCACAAACCATGCATCGAATGAATTCCCAGAATATGTAGATGAATCGGAGGCATTAGATGGTGATTTGTTTGAGGTGGATGATATTGACATGGATTAGAGTGATGCTTCAGTAGGCTTAAGCAATGTTTATCAAATAACAAGTCTGTCCATCCGCGACACATTGACATACACATTCACACAGTCTGACCAGTATCTTTGCTTAGGGCTATCAGAATATGTAGTAGCCCAGTATATGTTCAGATACCTGGGAAGTGTCGGTCAGGACGAACTGACTTGCTTAAGGTTCAAACAACTAACTTATTGGTGCACCTGGTATCGTTTGTCGTTTATTCTGGTTTCTATTACTCTTTTGACAATTTAAATTAAGGGCTTTAGAAAAAGTGATTTATATGTATGTAAATTCAATGTTTCTTGTTTTCAGCAAGTGTAAATATTACAAAATAAGTATATATCACTTAACATATGGTTTTCCATTAAGTTTAATGTTACTCATAAGTAACTTACTGATTAGTTTAAGTTTTTCACCACTTTTGTATTAGCTGCTGGTTCCCAGTCTAAAAGAAGTCAATATTCGAAAAACGTATAACTTGATCTGGTAACCTGATTTTCCAATATTAATCATGTGAATGCTGGACACCAGCAGATATATTGCAAAAATGATGAATGACTTTAATACAGTTCAAAAGGTAAGCACGCCAATATTTGAAGAAAACATGACCGGGTGTACATACCCTTTACATTGTCGTTAAGGAACAGAGTTTGTTCCAACATGGATTACGACTTGATTTTGATTAATAACTAGGCAACGCATACCCATATAGGCCAATGTGGGTTTGAAGTGTTATAAGTTCAGAATACTTATTAGAAAAACATAACACATGGAAGCCCAAAACCTTTATTAAATTGTGCTCCGTTTTCACACCATCTCAGTTCTTTATTTGCACAAAAGTTACAATGAAACTCCAACCCTGTAGTCAGAAATCAGGTTAATGCATCAATAATCAGGTTAGAATATGCATTGGTGATTGCTAGAGTCAATACATTCAAAAGGAAATGTACCAATCCAAACATAATGTGTATATAACGATAACGTGTATAAATCTGTCGAACTTAGGTTCATATCGAATTAATTTGACATTTTATTTGCCTAATCTATACTATAACATGTTTAGAATGTGTGTTATCAGTTTTGCTTTCAAGCATGTCAAAATAATATCTTTATATGGCAAGGTGATAGCGTGTGTAATAAAACTGCATTGATATTGTCGAACTTAGGTACATGTTGAAAATCCATGTTTTTTCACTTAAGCTACCGATCTGAGATTGCTATCATACTCAGAAATTGTCTACACATATTTGTCTCATCAAAAAACAACAAAAGATTTATTCACAGATGGTGGTAACACATCATTAAAATCCTGGACCCAGCTCACGCACTATTTAGGAAGAGACCGTCTGTGGGACCGTTCATAAGCGGTCTAATAGAGATCACTTTTGAACAGTCCAAAAGGAGGTCTTAATATAGAAATAGTACTGTATAAGGTGGAATATTTCATTCAGTGCTAAATGAGTAAAGGGGAATGTTTACACCTGGTATTTCTTCTGTCGTTGCTTTTTACAGGAAACATAAATTTTGTGACTATCCGGTCACATTCTCCACCGAAGTGGTCTATTCTTAAAGGAAAGAAATCTCTCCCGTGGAGCAAATTCTTTGCCTAAAGTGTAAAGCCCTTTTGATAAGGGAGGCGAAATATTTTTTGAAAGAATCGCCTTCCCCTGAATGTGTCCTTCAATTCATTAGCCTTAGCCTTAGCCATTAGCCTTAAATCATAACCTTTGTTGGAGTTTAACGGCCCCAGTCAACAATATTTAGGTCATTTTTGAGCCGGTCACACTTTTTCCTGGGCAGGCTTATACTAAGCGGTTAACAAGTACAGTGCACATTCTTTCGCCAGAAACTGGCAACTGCCCTTCTTGAATCAGCGGAAGGGAGAGAATGACCGTAGAAAAGATTTCATGCTCAATCTCCACGAAAGAATGTTGCCGGCAGGTATCGAATCCGCGCCCTACCGTTCACCAGTCAGACGTACATCCGACTGAGCTACCGAGGCCGGCAATAACCTTTGTATAGATCGTGTATAAACCCTACAGTTTGGTGTTAAGGATCATTGATTCCATTGTTAAATTTTGACAATACTTGAGGTCACTGATGAGGCCTAACTGCCCGAAACTAACTAACGTTAGTCTGGCCCAGAAAAACTTGAAACACTTTATAAATTTCAGTTCTGTGGTATGTTCCTTGCTTCCCAGGGATATTTACAGCGTCCCCGCCCATCAGGAACTATATAAACAAATTAGGCTGCATGTTGGTCCCGCGCAGAGCTAAACCGACCCACCTCAGGGTTCTGGTAAACCGCTTGGAAGCCTGTCCAGGAAAAGTTGTACCTGTCCCACTAGCGGTTTCTTTGGGCGGTAGGTTTTTTGTTGTTTTTTTTTTGTTTTATGGCCCTTTCAAGACAATTTAACGTCCGAGCCGATCGTTAATCAGAGGTGGGTGAAAACCGGAATACCCTGAGAAAAAACATCTGACGTTCCGTTGCAGAAATTGGCGTCTCATATGTGACCCGAGCGAGGCTTAGACGGTAGGGCTTGAGATGCCATTTCATCTCAATGTCGGGTAAAAGTCCGGCCAAAAAATCGGAAGCAACGTCTCCAAAATGACCTAAATAAAGTTAACGTGGACGTGAAACCTCAAACATAAATCATACAACCTAAAAGGTGACTGTTTCTTTTTGTTCCTTTTACAGAAATGCAGATAAGGGTTGTTCGACCCACTGGGGGTTGGTCAGAAGTAGTTCTAGGTCAGATATCTGTTTGATCTTATGTAAATGTATGATAAGTACACACAACATTCAATCAGAAAAATGTGCCTAACTTACATGTATATACCTCGGGTTACACGAAATATTCTCTATAGGGACTCAATGTGTGTGTGTGAATTCGGGTTTAACGTCGCTTTCAACAATTTTTCAGTCATATCACGACGGTGTCTGGTTGCGACAGGGAGCTCAATGCTCTCTTTTATAGTGCTGCCTCACTGAAGTATCATGTCCCAGACACGTTACATGATACCACACCCAGTCACATTATCCCGACACTGGGTCGACCAGTCCTAGCTCTACCCCGTAAATCTGAGTGCCAAGCGAGGAGCAGCTAGTACCATTTTTAACGACTTTGGTATGTCGCGCCCCGGGATCGAACCCGTGACCTCCCGTTCCCCGGAGCGGACCTCTAGGGACTCAAAGGAGAGTTTGAATTACCGAGCCATCGGTGTCGGGCCATCCATAGATTGATGACCGTTTGATGACCTTTGAGATGACATTTGATGACCTTTAACACCTCCGTTTGATGACCTTTAACATGTCATTTTTGGTGAAAATTTATGATACTTTTCATATCCCGTCTTCAAATATAGATTGTGGGTACTCGTAAGAACATGTGTTGCGGATCCACCTAACGGATGTAAAACGTGTATGTAACGCTGCAGCTACGTCGATGCGACGTTGCATCGACGCTGATTCGACGTCTAGACGTCATATGTCTGCTGGGTACGTACCAGTTTCGACTAAAATGTTTTAGCGATTATAAATATTTTTCATTTTTAGAGCTTCATAAAATGAAGAACAGTAGTTCCTCATATCAGATATGAATAAGAATACACAGCTGTGTGAGAAACTGTTATCTTAAATACATGCAGCGGGAATGGCATTTGTACAGGGAAATTTATTTGTTATGCCTCATGGAGGCGGTCCTATGGAATACCCATATTTTTTTTTTGGGGGGGGGGGGGGGGTGGGGGGGGGGAATATGAGCAACCTTTTTTACCTCCCATTTCCCTTCCATTTCCCTATAAAGAAAGGAGTAACTTCAAACTTGAACTGTTGCAGAAAAATTCAAAGTTGATTAATTTTGTGACTGTGGGTGTGGTGGGGATTGTGACTTGCCCAAGCAAGATTCTGTTGGTCTGTTGCGCTGTTGGGTCAATGTATCGGTTGTTTTTGTTTGTGATTGTTCCGTCTTCTTCTTGTGTGTTCTCTCAAGCTGTTTTGTTCGTTTGATTTGAGGTTTAAGGTCCCAGTCAACACGATTAAGGTCATTTTGGAAACGTTGTTTCCAGTTTTGTGGGACTTTTAACCGACAGTAGTTGCATTTCCAGTGTTAAGTCTAATGTAAACCTATAGAAAACAATGCAGTTCATACCTCATTGAATGCATCGAAGTGACATCAAATGACGTGATTCAAAACCATTGTTCTCTACGGGCGTTGATGACCCAGTGATGAGGGGCAAATAATATAAATATAAAAAATAAACCTAATTTTTCTGCTTTTCATGAAAGTATGAACGACAGCGGGTCGCTAGCAAAGTTTACTTGAACCCCTTCGAGGTTAATTTACTTTGCACGCGACCAACTGCGTTCATACTATCATGAAATGCAGAAAAATAAATTTCATTTCTTAATTGAGATGAAATGACATCTCAATCCCAGCCGCCCAATGAAACCTTTAAGGTTCATATGCATGGACGGGCCAACACACACCACTCTGGCTAGACAGGCTTAGACCTTCTAAACGGCTTACCAGTACTCGTGTGCTGTCGGTTTCAGCTCTTTGTGGAAGCATCATGTAGCCAAATCTATTTCTTCAAGCCCCGATGGGTGGGGGCGTTGTCTCTAGCTGAGCCGCGCCGAGAGAAAAGGAGTTTGCACTTATCGAGGCTCAGATAAGCCTGTACAGATTACTAGAGGTTTCATCAAATAAGCATCAACAAGCGAAAATTTGTCTTCGAGTATGAGCACTAAGCGAAAACTCGATATGAGCGCTAAGCGAAAACTCGATATGAGCGCTAAGCGAAAACTCGATATGTGCGCTAAGCGAAAACTCAATATGTGCGCTAAGCGAAAACTCAATATGAGCGCTAAGCGAAAATTCGTTATGAGCGCTAAGTGAAAGCTCGATATGAGTGCCAAGTGAAAACTCGATATGTCCGCCAAGTGAAAACCCCATATGTGCGCTAAGCGAAAACTCGATATGAGCGCTAAGCGAAAACTCGATATAAGCGCTAAGCGAAAACTCGATATGTGCGCTAAGCGAAAACTCGATATGTGCGCTAAGCGAAAACTCAATATGAGCGCTAAGCGAAAACTCGATATGTGCGCTAAGCAAAGGGAAAACTCGATATGTGAGCTAATCAAAAACTCGATATGTGCGCTAAGCGAAAACTCGATATGTGCGCTAAGGGAAAACTCAATATGAGCGCTAAGTGAAAACTCAATATGAGCGCTAAGCGAAAACTCAATATGTGCGCTAAGCGAAAACTCGATATGTGCGCTTAGCGAAAACTCGAAATGTGCGCTAAGCGAAAACTCGATATGTGCGCTAAGCGAAAACTCGATATATGCGCTTAGCGAAAACTCGATATGTGCGCTAAGCAAAAACTCAATATGAGCGCTAAACAAAAACTCAATATGAGCGCTAAGCGAAAACTCAATATGAGCGCTAAGCGAAAACTCGATATGTGCGCTAAGCGAAGACTCAATATGTGCCCTAAGCGAAAACTGAATATGAGCGCTAAGCGAAAACTCGATATGAATGCCAAGTGAACACTCGATATGTGCGCTAAGCGAAAACTCGATATGTGCGCTCAGCGAAAACTCAATATGAGCGCTAAGCAAAAAATCGATATGTGCGCAAACAAAGGGAAAACTCGATATGTGCGCTAATCAAAAACTCGATATGTGCGCTAAGCGAAAACTCAATATGAGCGCTAAGCGAAAACTTGATATTTGCGCTAAGCAAAGGGAAAACTCGATTTGTGCGCTAAGCGAAAACTCGATATGGGCGCTAAGGGAAAACTCAATATGAGCGCTAAGTGAAAACTCAATATGAGCGCTAAGCGAAAACTATATATGTGCGCTAAGCGAAAACTCGATATGTGCGCTAAGCGAAAACTCAATATGTGCGCTAAGCGAAAATTCGTTATGAGCGCTAAGTGAAAGCTCGATATGAGTGCCAAGTGAAAACTCGATATGTCCGCCAAGTGAAAACCCCATATGTGCGCTAAGCGAAAACTCGATATGAGCGCTAAGCGAAAACTCGATATAAGCGCTAAGCGAAAACTCGATATGTGCGCTAAGCGAAAACTCGATATGTGCGCTAAGCAAAAACTCAATATGAGCGCTAAGCGAAAACTCGATATGTGCGCTAAGCGAAGACTCAATATGTGCCCTAAGCGAAAACTGAATATGAGCGCTAAGCGAAAACTCGATATGTGCGCTAAGCGAAGACTCAATATGTGCCCTAAGCGAAAACTGAATATGAGCGCTAAGCGAAAACTCGTTAAGAGCGTTAAGCGAAAACTCGATATCAGTGCCTATTGAAAACTCGATATGTGCGCTAAGCGAAAACTCGATATGTGCGCTAAGCGAAAACTCAATATGAGCGCTAAGCGAAAACTCGATATGTGCGCTAAGCAAAGGGAAAACTCGATATGTGAGCTAATCAAAAACTCGATATGTGCGCTAAGCGAAAACTCGATATGTGCGCTAAGGGAAAATCAATATGAGCGCTAAGTGAAAACTCAATATGAGCGCTAAGCGAAAACTCAATATGTGCGCTAAGCGAAAACTCGATATGTGCGCTAAGCGAAAACTCGAAATGTGCGCTAAGCGAAAACTCGATATGTGCGCTAAGAGAAAACTCGATATATGCGCTAAGCGAAAACTCGATATGGGCGCTAAGCAAAAACTCAATATGAGCGCTAAGCAAAAACTCAATATGAGCGCTAAGCGAAAACTCAATATGAGCGCTAAGCGAAAACTCGATATGTGCGCTAAGCGAAGACTCAATATGTGCCCTAAGCGAAAACTGAATATGAGCGCTAAGCGAAAACTCGATATGAGTGCCAAGTGAACACTCGATATGTGCGCTAAGCGAAAACTCGATATGTGCGCTAAGCGAAAACTCAATATGAGCGCTAAGCAAAAAATCGATATGTGCGCAAACAAAGGGAAAACTCGATATGTGCGCTAATCAAAAACTCGATATGTGCGCTAAGCGAAAACTCAATATGAGCGCTAAGCGAAAACTCGATATTTGCGCTAAGCAAAGGGAAAACTCGATTTGTGCGCTAATCAAAAACTCGATATGTGCGCTAAGCGAAAAGTCGATATGGGCGCTAAGGGAAAACTCAATATGAGCGCTTAGTGAAAACTCAATATGAGCGCTAAGCGAAAACTATATATGTGCGCTAAGCGAAAACTCGATATGTGCGCTAAGCGAAAACTCAATATGTGCGCTAAGCGAAAACTCGATATGTGCGCTAAGCAAAAACTCGATATATGCGTTAAGCGAAAACTCGATATGTTCGCTAAGCAAAAACTCAATATGAGCGCTAAGCGAAAACTCAATATGAGGGCTAAGCGAAAACTCAATATGAGCGCTAAGCGAAAACTCGATATGTGCGCTAAGCCAAAACTCGATATGGGCGCTAAGCGAAAACTCGATATGTGCGCTAAGCGAAAACTCGATATATGCGCTAAGCGAAAACTCGATATGTGCGCTAAGCGAAAACTCAATATGAGCGCTAAGCGAAAACTCAATATGAGGGCTAAGTGAAAACTCAATATAAGCACTAAGCGAAAACGCATTATGTGCGCTAAGCGAAAACTCGATATGTGCGCTAAGCGAAGCGAAAACTCGATATATGCGCTAAGCGAAAACTCTATATGTGCGCTAAGCGAAAACTTAATATGCACGCTAAGCGAAAACTCAATATGTGCGCTAAGCGAAAACTCGATATGTGCGCTGTTACAACGCATAATGTAGTAATGTAGTAATTGCTACATTTTGATTTTTTTTACTACATTATGCGTTGGCATAGTCGACGCGAAATGAAGTAAAAAAATTATTTCATTTCGCGTTGATATGCACCATATCGACGCATAATGAAGTAATGATGGTAGAACATAGCTGTCTTCGAAAAGACTTAGGAAGCAATACAGTTAAATTCCTACAATTTAGACCACATTTGAGACGGTTCAAAAGTGGTCTTTAAGACCACAGTTGAACAGTCCAAAAGACGGTCTTCCACAAAAGCACACTGAAGGTCAAAATCACAAAGAAAATGTAGCTTTAACCTTCCAAATATGCTTTAAAAACAAAATTTGTATTAATTTTAGGTGGTCTTAATAGTGGAATTTCATTGTATTTGATTAAGCCAGTAGAATTAAAATCGTACGCCTTGCGCTATTTTGGTCTCATGCCTGATGTCTTTCCCTCATTTGTGTTTTAAGGCTCAACACATGATCGTATGCCGGGGGTATAAATAGATGGGCTGCACGATGCTTCCACGCAGAGCTGATACCGCCCGTACATGAGTCCTCGTAATCTGCTTAGAAGGTCTAAGCCTGTCCAGGAAAACTGCTGCGAGTCGACCCATCCATGCATATAAACCCTATTGCTTTTAATTGGACGGCAGCGATTGAGATGTCATTTCATCTCAATATCGGGTAAAAGTCCCATAAAATTTGAAGCAATGTCTCCAAAATGACCTAAATAGTCTTGACGGGAACGTTAAACCTCAAATCAAACAAACAAACTGTTGACGCATAATGAAGTAAAATTAAGTGTGCCACCCATCGCCGCAAAATGTAATAATTCTTTCATTTTGCTCAAACCTCTTAGTATCGACGCATAATGTAGTAAAAACGACATTTTATTTCATTTCGCGTCGACTATGCCAACGCATAATGTAGTAAAAATTTCATAATGTAGTAATTATTACATTACTACATTATGCGTTGTAACAGTGCGCTAAGCGAAAACTCAATCAGCCTGCGGCTTTTACATTAAGATAACATATTAGTGCGACAAAGTGCATTCTTTCATATCTCCAAAATGGATGATTCGTGCTATTTTTCTTATTTCTATTCAAAACTTAGGTTGTTGGTGCTCGTTAGAACCGCCTTATTGAGACGGTTTTTATTATTATTATTATTTGAAGTTTAACATCCCCGTCAACACTGTAAAGGTCATTTTGGAGAAGTCGCTTCCAATTTTGTGGGACTGTTACCCGACATTGAGACGAAATGATACCTGAAGCCCTGTCGCCCAGGTTTATAAGCATGGACGGGCCGACTCCCACCGCAATGCTTGGGCAGGCTTTCATCCTCTAAGCGGTTTACCAGTACTCGTGGCGGGTCGGTTTCGGCTCTGCGTGGAAGCATCATGCAGCCCATCTAATTCTTCAAGCCCCGATGGGGGAGGGCTAATGAGACGGTTCTAACGAGTACCCAAGACCTATATCTTTGAGTAAATATATGAAAATAATGGTTACTATAATGGGGTTTAAAGGGTTGTTAATTTCACGGATATCTATTTTTTCTATCTGCATGAAGAAATTTTTGGTTATCGCCACGTTGAGCTGCTATGAGTCTTCGCTGGACATACATGCTCGAAGACAGATTTTCGCCTGTTGCGGCTCATTTGATGTCATGTTCTTGTTTGTTTGAAGCTGGGCACTTTTGGGGTCGACTGTCAATCTATTCAAAGTGCAGTTGCTCATCTGTGCTGAGTTCACGTGACTTTCACTGATTTGTAGGAAATATAGGTAATGTTTATTTATGGAAAATAGCCGCGCTATTCTTATCACTGTGAGGTCAGAGTGCTGCATAAGTGGGTTATCTACGTAGCATGTATCTGATCTGGGTCTACTCTATTTGTTTGAAGTATAGGATTTAAAACTTTATCGAAACAGTCTAAGTCTCCGTTCAGGCCAGTGTTTTGGAAGCCTCCGTGGTGTAGTTGTTATGCCACTCGCCTTGTAAACCAGGGGACGCAGGAATCGATTTCGGGGATTCTTCAGACTTTCGGATGAGTCTTTAAACCGAGATCCCGTCTCCGTACGACTTTAGCTGTTGGTGAGACGTAAAACTCAAGGAAACGCTCACTCAAGCCCATTTTCCCTATTTCCACTCAAAACCAAACGATCCACCAGTGCTCTCATTGCTTTGATGGAGTGATTTTGAGGTTATGCTGCATTGGAAACCAAAACGGCCCCAGAACACCGTATGTATGGGTCAATCGTTTCTGCATAATGATACGCTAATGTTCACTAAATAATTACATCACCAATTTCCACATGTCCTATGCGGCTTTCAGCACATCTTCATTGCGCGACAATAACTTCAGACAATATGTCTGAAGTAGGTGGTCTCAGTTTAATACTCCGATTATAGACATCCCGACAGAACCCCTGAATAAAATTCACAGATTTTGTTGGTTGCTAAATGATCCAGAAGTTTCCCTGCGATTGTCCACGTGATTATCACTGACCAATACGTGTGCATGTTGAATTTGTACGAATTCAAGGCAAGTGTTTATTAGCTCACCTGACCGAAGGTCATGGTGAGCTTATGTGGCCGTGAGATGTCCGGCGTCGTCGTGCATCGTGCGCCGTGCGTGCGTAAACTATTCTTGTGAACACAGTTTTAGATCAATCATCATCAAACTTGGTCAGAATGATCATCATGACAATATCTCGGTCAAGTTCGAATATCGGTCATATCGGGTCAAAAAGAAGGTCATTAGGTCAAATAATAGAAAAACATTGTGAACATAATAGAGACCGCAGTTTTGGTCCAATCATCATCAAACTTGCTCAGACTGATCATCCTGACAATATCTCAGTCAAGTTCGAATATGGATCATGTCGGGTGAAAAATTTGGTCAGTAGGTCAAATCATGGAAAAATCATGTTAACACTCTACCTCTGTATTACCTCCCTTATTTCCCCATGTTAAAAATAGAAGTAAAACAATGATCAGCTTTCTTGCAGTCTCTGTAGTATAACGGATAGAGTTTAGGACTCTGATTCAAAAGGTTGTGAGTTCAAATCCCAGTCGAGGAACATTTTTTATTTTTTCTTTCTATTTTTTTTTTTCTTTTTAAAACGTACAAACAATTCATATTCCCACCCCCCCCCCCCCCCCCCCGCACAAAGTTGTTAGGGGATATTGCATTTGTTACACACACACGTACAATTTTACACAGGCTTGCATGAACATACCCATGCATGCATATTACCACACACACATACATGCATGGACCCACAAAAGAATGCATGCACACAGGCACCAACACGCATACTTGCATGCATACATGCACTCACACATGCAAACACAGACTCATGCATGCACATTTGTATCACACATGCATGCATGCTTGCAAGCACACACACATGCATGCACAGACACATGCATGCAATCACACAAGTACGCATCCACACATGCATGCCTGCTTGAATGCACACACATGCATGCATGCACACATGCATGCAAGAACACACACATACATGCATGCATGTATGCACATACACACAATTTCTCACAGGCATGCAAACACATATGTAGTATGCAAACACACACTCACATGCACGCATTCAAACACACACGCACATAGACACCCACACATGCATGTATGCACGTACAAACTCAGGCATGCATGCAAGCACACATATATTCATACATGCATTCACACACTCACTCATGCATGCATGCATACACATGCTGCGTGCATAAACACACACACTCATGCATGCATGCATTTGCACATACCTGCATTCACACACTATCTCATGCATGCCTGCACAAAGACACTCATGTGCATCACACATGCATGCATACAAGCACACACACATGCATGGACACACACATGCAATCACGCATGCATGTATGCACCCGCACTTGCACACACGCATGCATGCATACTTGAATGCACACATATGCATGCATGCGCGCACACACACACGTACAATTTCACACAGGCATGCATGAACATACCCATGCATGCATATTACCACACACAAATACATGCAAGCATGGACCCACAAAAGAATGCATGCACACAGGCACTCACACGCATACTTGCATGCACACATGCACTCACACATGCAAACACAGACTCATGCATGCACATTTGTATCACACATGCATGCATGCTTGCAAGCACACACACACATGCATGCAAAGACACATGCACGCATGCATGCAATCACACATGCACGCTTCCACACATGCATGCATGCATGCATGCTTGAATGCACACACATGCACGTATGCACACATGCATGCAAGCTCGCACACATGCATGCATGCATGTATGCATTCACACACAATTTCTCACAGGCATGCAAACACATGTTGTCTGCATATACACACTCACATGCATGCACACACACGCACAAAGACACGCACACGTGCATGTATGCACGTACACACTCAGGCATGCATGCATGCATACACACATTCATACATGCACACGCGCACTCATGCATGCATGCACTCACACATAAAATGTTCAACTTAGGCCCCTATAGATAAGCTATGTTGCCTTCTGGAACGGGCCTCCGTGGCCTAGTGGGTAAGAGCGCTGGCTCTTAATCATTAGGTCCCTCACCGCTGTGGGTTCGAGCCTGGCTCGGGTCACATGTGAGACGCCAAGTTCTGCAACGGAAGGTCAGGTGGTTTATCTCCGGGTACTCCGGTTTTCGCCCACCTCTGATTAACGATCGGCTCGATATGAGTGAAATAATCTTGAAAGGGCCGTAAAACCAAAAATAAGTAATAACAAATGTTGCCTTCTATCCTTATTCCAGCTTCCGCAAATTGTTGAACCGTCTGGCAACGTCCCTTTCGTATGCGTGACGCTGATTTACAATATACTTGAACGGACAAAAAGCGAAATAAATATAAAGATTAAGATAAAGGAGCTTTATTTAACGAAGCATATCCGAAACAAATAGCATAAGCGTTTATTGCGACAAACAAAGTATCCTTTAGCATATACTTACCTGCCTTCATTTATCTTCCTAGGACTACCCCTGATAATGTGAGCGTCAGCCAAGGGAGCTCCTAGTACTGTTTTTTACGCCTTTGGTATGGCCCAGCCGGGGATCGAACCCGCGACCTCCCATTCCCGAAGCAGACGCTCTACCACTAAGCTATCGGGGCCGGTATATACTAATGAAGATGGCCAGAAAAGGCGACATCACAGAAAACATAATACCAATGGCACCAACAGGAAGGGCAAACCAAAATGTTTGATATACAGTGAGAATGTAACGGAAAGGAAAGTAATCAGCTGCCTCTTCTCCAACGAGAAAAAGGGTGTTTTATCAGCCTTGGGGAATCAATTGCGGAGGCTGAAAGTCACTACAGTTTCTGTGTCAGTATAATCAGTTGTACTGGTATGACGTACCGGCCCCGATAGCTCAGTTGGTAGAGTGTCCGCTCCGGGGAACGGGAGGTCTCGGGTTCGATCCCGGGCCGCGACATACCAAAGTCGTTAAAAATGGTACTAGCTGCTCCTCGTTTGGCACTCAGATTTACGGGGTAGAGCTAGGACTGGTCGATCCAGTGTCAGGATAATGTGACTGGGTGTGGTATCATGTAATGTGTCTGGGACATGATACTTCAGTAAGGCAGCACTATAAACGTGAGCATTGAGCTCCCTGTCGCAACCAGACACCATCGTGATATGACTGAAAAATTGTTGAAAGCGACGTTAAACCCGAATTCACACACACACACACACACACACACTGGTATGACGTTGCATTGACGTTGGTACGGCGTTGCATTGACGTTGGTACGGCGTTGCATAGACGTCATGTGCCCGCTGGGAATAACTAATCTTTCTTATGGGTGGCACGGATCCAATATACATATATATTGTTCCTTGTTAGCGTCGTTCAAACGCGTAACACGACCTACGTTTTATAACAACAATAAGAAAACTAATGCAATCCCTGTAATCCTAACTTCATTGCAGTTACATGTAACATACTGATATCCCGTAACTGAAAACCACTACTCGAA
Source organism: Lucinisca nassula (assembly GCA_963580285.1). Classification (NCBI taxonomy): domain Eukaryota; kingdom Metazoa; phylum Mollusca; class Bivalvia; order Lucinida; family Lucinidae; genus Lucinisca; species Lucinisca nassula. The sequence continues at coordinate 64,870,846 of OY757011.1, read as the reverse complement.
ATGATAGTAACAAGTACTCTGCGCGGACATAAGTTTGATTGCTCAGGCAGGCTAAAGTTGTTGTTAAATGCTCGTATCTAAGTTAATGAGGGCGCCTAGGCATGGTATAAAGTGTTGCACGTACGTGTGCACGTTAGGCCACAGTCACATTTAGAGAACGGCATTTTGTACGGGTCGAGGTCATCGGATGCGGGGATCGAAGAGTGTCCCAGGAACTTGGTGGTTCTACAAGCAGCACTTCTACATTGCCAAGCCGGTAGGAGATGCTGAGGGCTTGTACCAACATCTGGACCATTGCACACTCATCCTGCCTGTTGGTTGGGAATAGGACTTGGAGCTGTTAATTGTATCGATTCCTGATCATTGCCTCCATTTCTGTTTTGCGACAAGTCTTCTTCCTGGACCACTAGCCGTTTGTTTCTGTATGGAAACTTGCGAAAGCATGCTTCATTTGCAGCCTAAGTCCGATGGCCGAAATCACGCGGCTCCAAAAGAGAGCACCGTTGGCCTACTTTCTGCTCTCGAGCACAGTAGAGAAATCGCGATCTGGAAACCGATTTATCGCTGATTACTCTACATTTTTCTCCCAATTTAGACTGGCATTCAAAATTTCTAAAACTTGCAGTGCTTCACTTTACTCGGTAGGGCAAAGGCTGTCCAACGCGATTAACTCTTGTTGGACAGACTACCGCGATTCTCAGCCCAGAAGCACAAAACTTACGTCTCGCTGTGGAGCTATGGAGGTCTGTCCGCTCGACCCTGGTAGACGTAAAATGCCTTAGCTTGAACGAACGAACGTAGCAGTGTCATCATCATCATTATTCTCTGTTCAGCTCTTGAGCAGCTAGTCCAGATCGATATCACAACACATCTGGACTTATGAAAGAGTACTTCCAGAGCCATTTGTGGCTTTCTTGAAGTCATGCCGACTTCATGGGATTCCTGAGGTGACCACAGGCCTTCAGCACCAGAGTGTCACTGTCGTTTGACGTTAGGATCTGCGCAGTCCAGTCCCCAGCCAGAACCAAGAAGGCAGCTCGCAGCACCACCAGCAGTCTCATTCCAGATTTCTGGCCTGGCCGAGGCAACATTTTCAGAAACTGAATGCAGATACATATTGACAAGACCTTACCAGTGAGATTGTCTAATGCTTGATTTCTTTATAAATAGCCTCACCGAGGCAATTTTCCACTTACTTGCACCGCCGTATAAATTTCAAATCGTTAGAGATATTTTATAAAAATTTTCGGCAAACAGATACATATTGATAAGATATAGTCAACAATGATGTTTAATGCCTGATTTTTTTTTATATAAATGGCATTGCCAAGGCAAAATATTCACAAACTGATTGCAGGTATATAAGTTTTATTTTAACAAGATTTGGCAAACAGATGTATATTGACAAGACCGTCTAATATGTTCTTGAAAGGGTTATCATTTGGAAGCAAGGAATACACCACAGAACTGGAAAATATGGAATGTACATTTTTTTCTGTGCCAGACTAGCTAGTTTCGGCCAATAAGGCCACATCAGTGACCAATTAGGCCTCATCATAATGCCTGATTTCTTCACAAGAAGCCTGGCCAAGGCAACGGTAGGATTATTATCACACGTTTTTTCAAAGAAAAAGTGGGGCTTTTGTAATTGTATTCGTTGTCCGTCCGTCTGTACGTCCGTCCGTCCGTCTTAACGGATTACTCCTCCTAGACGGTTATAGATAGAAAATTGAAACTTTGGGAACTGATAGATGTTTGGTCCTGGGAGTGCATGACACTTTCGGAATTTCGAGCACACCCCTAGGGGTGGACCCAGGGGTTGGGGCTCGCGGGGTTCAAAAATCAAAATTTCCAGAACATGGTCGTGTATTTGTTTTGTTTGATTTGAGGTTTAACGTCCCCGTCAGCACTGTAAAGGTCATTTTGGAGACGTTGCTTCCAATTTTGTGGGACTTTTACTCGACATTGAGATGAAATGACATCTCAAGGCCTGTCGCCCAATGAAACCAATAGGATTTACGGTAACATGGTCGGTCCGCCTCGCACCGCGGTTCCTGGACAGGCTTAGATCCTCTAAGCGGTTTACCAGTACTAGTGTGCGGGCCGGATTCAGCTCTACGTGGAAGCATCATGCAGCCCATATATTTCTTCAAGCCCATATGGGCGGGGGCATTACATGGTCGTGTAACATATCATATCAAAGCGAACGGCATGGTGAGTAGATTATGTAGTGGTGTGGGAATATGCGATGGTGTGCCATCGACTGCGCGATTCTAGTATGCCCCCGCCTATTCGAAGAATAGCGGAAGGGCATTAAGTTTTACCCCTGTCCGTCCGTTCGTCCGTCCGTTCATTCGATCGTCCGTCCCGACATCGTGTCCGGGCCATAACTCCTAAACCGCATGGAATATATTCATGAAACTTCACAGGTGCATTCATCATACTGAGACGATGTGTCATGAACAAGGAAGACAACTCTTGCATTTTTGGTTTTTGAATTATCAACTTAGTACCTTATAGTAAACCGTGTCCGGGCCATAACTCCTAAACCGTATGGAATATAACCCTCGGTGGCTCGAACTACCCCAGTCTCGAACAGAGTTTCGAGGTCCCAAAGGTGTTCGAGCCATTGAAGTTCGACTGTAATTATATTGTTTAATGCGATTTTTTATACTGATAGCCTCTCCGGGGTAAAATAATAACAAACTGATTTTAGATATATTATCCGCAAGGTATATTTCAATAATTTTTGCATGAAGATGTATAATGCAATATTTTTTTATATAAAAAGCCTCGCCGGGGCAAATTTTTCACCAGATGATGATGGACATATAATTTTCAAACCGCTAGGAATATTGTGATAATTTCCGCCGGCATGAGAAGAATGTTGAGCTGTATGTAGTTTTCGTACTTTGTCTGTTTTTCTTCCATCTGTTTGTCCTTCTGTTTGTCTTGGCCCAAGAAATGATTGTTAACTGGTTTCTATAGATTCATTGCGATACAGTCACTTGCATTTTTTCCGTCATACACTCTATCAATTTAACGCCCGTTTCATGAGAACAGATAGCTTTTTAAGTGGCTGTCACACAAAAAAGTGACACATAACGATCTGTCCTGTCGACGAAAAGTCACATATTGACTGTCTGGTGACAACGCGTGGACGTCCGCCAACACGTAACTTCAAACTTTTTCTTTAATTCTAATATCTTGCTAATCACTTGTCTAAGATATTTTTATTTGGTATATCGTGTTTCTTTGGCATTGCCTTAAACATGGGTCGGTCGAACTCCTGAGTCAAGTGCCGGGTTTGGCTAGCGCCAGTAATTAGAATATATAGCGATATTGGTAATTTCCAGATTAATTTTTTTCTTTTAACTTTGCAGTGTGAACTTATAATGCCTAATGCTGCTGCTGACAGAAGGTCATGGTCGCATAAATTGAATGGTCATTGTATAGTTTTGGCATTCATCGTGTTGATTGGGGTAAGATATGGTATATTATAATTAACAGCAGATAATGTATAGTTACAGTCACTTGGCTGCTGCTCCAGCTGACAAAGAAGGTAAAGGGAACAGTGACAGAACTTTGCGTAATATTCATGTTACTTGTTTATGTAAAACATATGATCTCTATCTTTTATGTTGTTGGAAGATGACATGTGGTTTTACTTGACAGCTGACAAAGTACAGTAACACTGATTTGACTTCTGCTGCCAAGATCGCACACTTTGAACTTTGATTGAGATAGTCATGTTAAAGTTTTTGTATTGTTGTGGTTTTCAACCTACGATTTGGGTTGATATGTAGACACTTCAATGGGTGCAGAAAAGATACTGCTGTCAGCAGATCAAGGTCAAAAACTTACTATTTAGAAATTTAGATCAAGGTCTTAAACTTAAAAAATTGTGCTCTGCAATACATGGTTGCATCTGCCGATGGTATACATGACCCCGTGGCCACTTTCTCTATTTTTTCCTTGCCTTTTGCTGGCAAGACGTATGGCAGCTATTGGTGTAGTTGCCAATTCTACCACTGATTTTTTTAGGTCTCAGCTAAAACGAAGTTTAAAAACAGGAAATGCAAATTATACAACTTAAGAATTTCTCATCTTAGTTTTAAGTATGAATGCTATTGAAAAATAAAAGCGATTCACCAAATGACAGCGGTATTTGATCATTCTTGATTTTAAGGTTCTAAAGCGAATAGTTAAGGGTTGGTCATGTTCTAAAAGACAAACATTAAGCACGTTGATTATTATTAATTATGTTTATTGGTATTATAATTACTATTGTGAAAATGCTCTGTTATTCTGCTTACTAGACTGCAGCAGACCTTTCCTTTGGATTCTTTTTAAAGAAGCCAACTTGTTCTAATTTATTTTCAAGTAAAGAATAAAAAAAAACAAAAAAAAACGAACAATATTTTACAAATTCTTTTAGCTCACCTGTCACGTAACATTTTGTCCGTCGTCCGTCGTCAGTGCGTCCGTGCGTGCGTCCGTGCGTGCGTAAACAATTTCTTGTCCGCACGATAGCATCTTCATTTATGATTTGATTTTAACCAGACTTGCACACAAGTTGTACCACCATGAGATCTAGGTTCCTTTCTTGAACCAGCCATATCCCATCATACAAAGGTTGTCCTGCGTCCCCGTCCTGTCCAGCGGGGCTTGGAGAAATAGGTTGGGATGCATGAAGCTGCCAATGAAACTGACCAAATTTGAGTACTTGTGGACTGCTTAAGTCTAAGCCTCCTGAACCAAATAATGAATTCCTGCCAAATTTGAATACTGGAAGATTTTGATGACCTGGATCTACTTTTCAAGGTCGCATAAGTCAAAAGAATGTTATTTTTTGCTTATCTTCACCATATCTCCAGTTCCAATTACAGATATGTACTAAGTTAGACCAAATTCATCAATTTTTTCATGAGCTGGGATACAGAAAAAACAATTTTGGGCTGAAAATCAAGTTTTCAGGAGCCAATGACCTTGAAAATTAAGTAAAGATCAGCAAAATCTGATGTAATCAAATTGAAGCTTGACCAAAATATTGGATAGTGTGCAGACAAGCCCTTTTTGGTTCAAAATTGACAGTTTTAGGGGCTTGAAAGTACAGTAAGGTGCATGTAAAGGCCATCAAAATGTAGTGACTGTTTCCCCAGTCCTAGTGATATAACCATGTACATGTAAGTTTGGTCACAATCCATTCATAGGTTCAGAAGATATAGTGCCTCAAACAGGCTATGCCGAGTCGCTGATGGCCGACCTCGGTAGCTCAGTCTGATGCGCGTCTGACTGGTATTCAGGACGAGGGTTTGATACCTGCCAGGTTCGGCAACATTCTTTCAGGGAGGTTGATAATAAAATCTTATCTATTGTCATTCTCTCTGCCGAAAGAATGTGCACGGTACTGGTTAACCGCTTAAAGGAAAAGTGTAGATAGGTAAAATGACTGGCTCAAAAATGACCAAAAATAGTGCTGACTGGGCCGTTAAACTCCAAAACAAACCATTGAGTCGCTGACGCCAATGCAAACAGGATCTGCACCTAAAACATGTCTCTCTCCCCTTGTTTTTTTTAGCTCGCCTGTACGAAGTACATGGAGAGCTATTGTTGTCACCTCGGTTGGCGTTCGCGTGTGCATGTGTGTTTGCAATCCCGTCACACTGCGTTAAAGTTTTTCAAATGCTTATATCTCAACAGTCACTAATCACAGACCACTCATATTTGGAAATTAAGTGCCTGGGATGGTCCTCTGATGTTCAAAGAGAACAGACCCCTGGGTTCATGCCCCGGGGTGGGGCTAGGGGTCAAAATCTAGAACACCTGTGTAATTCTGTGTTAAAGTTTTTGAAATGCTTATATCTCAACAGTCACTCATCACAAAGCATTCATATTTACAACTTGGATACCTGGGGGTGTCTTCTGAGATTCCAAGACAACAGACCCCTGGGTTCATGCCTGGGAGTGGGGATGGGGTGGGGCTAGGGGTCAAAATCCAGGACACCTTTGTAATTTGTTGTATACCTTTCCATTATACTAACAAGTTATAGACACAATTGGTTATACATCAGCCAATCAAGTGACATTGGTTCAAGTGTAAAAGGGTGAAGGTCATGGTGACCTACATTTCACGGTCCAGTGATTTTGCCTTACATCTTGAAGTCTATTTGTTGGATAAATGTCAAACCTGGGATATTAGTTCCATGTGACTCCACGATTGACCTCAAAATATATCTAGGTCACTGTGACCTATATTTCATGGTTCAGCGATTTTGCCTATTATCTCGAATACTATTTGATGGAGAAATGTCATACCTGGGTTATTACATGTAGTTCTATGTGACCCGATAATTGACCGCAAAATATATATAGGTCATGGTGACCTACATTTCACGGACCAGTGATTTTGTCTATTATCTTGAATACTATTTGATAGAGAAATGTTATATCTGGGTTATTAGTTGCATGTGACCCCATTATTGACCTCAAAATATATCTAGGTCAGTATGACCTATATTTCATGGTTCAGTGATTTTGCCTATTATCTTAAATACTATATTTGATAGAGAAATGTCATTCCTGGATTATTAGTTCCATGTGATCCGATAATTGACCGTAAAATATATCCAGGTCAGTGTGACCTATATTTCATGGTTCAGTGATTTTGCCTATTAACTTGAACACTTTTTGATGGAGAAATGTCATACCTGGATTATTTATTCCATGTGACCCCATGATTGAGCTTGAATTATATCTAGGTCAACGTGACCTATATTTCATGGTTCAGTGATTTTGCCTATTATCTTGAACACTATTTGATGGAGAAATGTCATACCTGGATTATTTATTCCATGTGACCCCATGATTGAGCTTGAATTATATCTAGGTCAGCGTGACCTATATTTCATGGTTCAGTGATTTTACCTATTATCTTGAATACTATTTGATGGAGAAATGTCTCACCTGGATTATTAGTTCCATGTGACCCAATGATTGACATAGAAATATATCTAGGTTCTTGTGATCTATTTTCATGGTTCAATAATTTTGCCTTATAATTCAGACACAATTTGATTCTGAAATGTAATATGTTCCATGTGACCTGATTATTGATCTCAAATATATCTAGGTGAGTGTGACCTATATTTCATGGTTCATAAATTTTACCTTATATCTTGAAGTCGTGAAACAGGCGAGCTATTCTGTCATGCGACAGCTCTTGTTTTTGTTTGTTTTGGATTAATGATTATTTCAAGCGAGGTTGGCAAAAACTTGAGCCTTCGCTTGCAGAACTCAGCGTCTCACATGTGACCTGATCCAAGCTTAAACCACAGCCCACAGCTGTGTGAGACCTAATGATTAAGAGCAAGTGCTCCTCCCCACTATGCCCTGGAGTCTATTTGTTGCTGGTGGGGGTGGGGAACAATTCTGGTCAAACTTGGTACAGTTTATCATGGCAACATAACAAAACCTCAATGAAACCAAGCCAAAGGGTTCATGGGTTCCTATTTACAGTTTTCTTGTGAAGACTATATATATTCTTAGAAGCTTTTTTATATGTAGTTGAAAGCCCCTTGGCCAGGCCCTGTATTTGCTCTTCGGCTAGGTGCTTTTTCGTAGCATGCACTTTAATATTCCAGAAGACTTCCCCATTCAGTAAATCACTGGTTGAGTTCCCAATATTACAATTGCAGCATCTGTCTTCTATGTCAGCAGATGTAGTGTGTGCCTCTCACTCTTCAACCTGCTTTGCATAGCAAAACAACCAGTCATGACATTTAAGCCTAAGCTGTTCTTTACCCACAGGTTTGAACATGTAAGTTCTACTGGTGATATGCCTAGAAATATCTTTCTTGCTTCTTACTGATTATGATTTCTAAGTCCACATGAGAAAATATTGCATCCTTCACTTTTCAACAAAGTTCTGCAAGTAGTATAGTATCTCATAAAAGAGGATAATTTTAATAGTGCCAAAGAATATGCTTATAATTGAACAAATATAATAGCCGGCTGTCAGCAGACACTTCCTATCATGAATGCTTTATTAATAGACTGACGGGCACTGCATTCTGTTTGTTCCGAATGAGTTTTCACTGCGTAAATATGTGGAGAGGGCTTTCCCAGTTACGTCATAAGACGTTCAGAAATAAACTGGGGTATCACCAATCCAATCTAAATGGCTTCCAATCGAAATCGGAAGCCAAAAAGGATCAGGTGAGCGATCCAAGCTCATCATGACCCTCTTGTTTTATAGCCGCGTAATTCTTATCACCACGCTCTTTGATTATCAATGACCAAATGAGACTAACACACTTTATTGACCAACAGAACCGAGCGAGTCTTCGCATGTACGAGTAAACATATACGATGACACATGTTCGCTTGTTGCGGCTCATGTAAGATTCTTGAGGGACACTGTCCGGCATCACGAGGCTTGCTAGTGATGCCGGACAGTGGTTTCGAAGGACGGACCATAACTCTGTCATAAGTAATTTGAGAGTTATTTCCCTTTTTAAGTTTTGCTATATTAAGTTTGTCCGGAGCATATCTCTAAACGTTTTAAAGGTAATTTAATGAAACTTGATACACTGACAGGAGATTATAAGAAAAATCGCAAAATGCAAGAACCATAACCCTGACAACAGTATTTACGGAGTTACGTCCCTTCTCAGTGGTTTGTCACATCTAAACCAAAAAATTAACCTCGGTCATCCTACTCTCATGAAACGTCCCACAAATACTAACAATCACAAGACCTACATTCTGAGAAAGGGCCATCACATTATTGCTTTTGTCCGTGTGTTTGTCACGCCTTAACAAAAACTTAACCTCGGTCAGAACTTCAAAAGTAAGCCTCACTTCAAAAGTTCTGCCTCGAGGATGTTTAGAATACGTAATACATTAGCAAACTTTGGGAGGTACAGCTTCACCACTCACGCTAAAAGTGTTCTTCTACAATCATGTACAAGAACACATGAATTTCTCTCTCTCTCTCTCTCTCTCTCTCTCTCTCTCTCTCTCTCTACAAAGGACCATCACATTATTGCTTTTGTCAGTGTGTTTGTCACGCCTTAACAAAAAACTTAACCTCGGTCAGAACTTCAAAAGTAAGCCTCACTTCAAAAGTTCTGCCTCGAGGATATTTAGAATACGTAATACATTAGCAAACTTTCGGAGGTACAGCTTCACCACTCACGCTAAAAGTTTTCTTCTACAATCATGTACAAGAACACATGAATTTCTCTCTCTCTCTCTCTCTGTCTCTCTCTCTCTGTCTCTCTCTCTCTCTCTCTCTCTCTCTCTCTGTCTCTGAGTTCACAGAACGATATGGTTTTATACTGATGCCACTATTTAACCATTATTCGAATACACTGTATACAATACTTGAACCTAGGAAATGACTTTCATATAAGCACTATGCTACTATGCTTACCGTCAGATCCTATGTCATTTTGCGTGTATGTATAGTAGTCGCAGATAAGATTGACTAGGCGGAGCAATTCAGGTGTTGTCAAATTCGCTGAGTCCACCAGAAGATTCAGTAGAGTGCCTTTCGCACGCTTTCTACAAGCGCACGAAATGGTCATATACGCCACAGCTATGCTTGTGTTACAGTTGAATTCACACAATCGGGTGACTTGGTTTACCTTTTTGTCAAATTGAATATTCCTTAGGCAGCTACAAACGATAGCGCCGCCTAACCAATCTTATCTTCGACTACTATATATATGTATGTCTTTGTAATTCATTTGCAAATAAATATTGTTTAAACCAACTTCAAAACTATAATCCTACTCTCATGAAACTTCACATGCATACTAAAAATCACTAGACCTACATTATTCTGACAAAGGGTCATAAATTTATTGCTTTTGTCCGTGTGTTTGTCACGCCTTAACCGAAAAAAAAAAAAAAACACTAAATTTCACAAACATACAAGACCTACATTCTGACGAAGGAGAATAACGATATTGCTTTTGTCTTTGTGTTTGTCACGCCTTAACCAAAAAAATTAACTTCGAAAGTATTTGCCCTACTCTCATGAAACATCACACACATACATACATCAAAAGACCTACATTCTGACAAATTGCTTTTGGGTGTGTGTTCGTCACGCCATAACCAAACAAATTAACCTCGATCAAAATTTTAAAAGTACTTGCCCTACTCTCATGAAATTTCACACACATAAATACCATCACAAAACCTACATTCTGACAAAGGGCCTTCTTTATATTGCTTATTTTCACTGAATATCTCCCCTTAAAAACTGCTGTTATTCCATAACCATTGGTAATAAGGCTGTCATATTTCAGATGTGTATTCCTTGTGACATGCTTCATTGAAACCACTTACGAGGGAACGCAAAACTGAGTTTCTTAGTCTTATGGTTTAAGATTTACAGGCCCTTGCAGGGAAGGGGCCTTACATTTCTTCTTATTTTTTCATACCACACTTCAAAGTGTATAGGACCACCATATTTTACTTTTTCACATACCATAACCCTCCTACTACTTCGCATCTTCGGGGACCATCCTTCAGTTTCACCGAACTTCTTGTTAATACTGCTGTCACTTTGGTTGCCGACGTCCGCCATATTGTGATGAGACTACCGTGATTTTAGTGACGTCACTTAACCTTAACAGCGGTGCATATGAGGTTGTATTCAGCCAGTGCATATCAAGCACGTCGGAATATGCGATTTTACCCCGACCCTAGGAAAGAACACCAGAGTTAAAAACAGGATTTCTATTCCAGGCTAAAACCACGAATTTCCTTATCTGGTGTGCAAGAAAACACTCTTTATTACATGAAACTACCGGCCTCGGTAGCTCAGTCGGATGCGCGTCTGGCCGATGATTAGGAGGATGCGGGATCGATACCTACCGGGGTCGGCAACATCTTTCGTGGAGATTGATCATGAAATCTTTTCTACGGCTATTATCTCCCTTTCGCTGATTCAAGAAGGGCAATTGTCAGTTTCTGGTGAAAGAATGTGCACTGTACTGGTTAACCGCTTACATATAAGCCTGCCCAGGAAAAGTGTGGATAGGTAAACTGACTGGCTCAAATTGACCTAAATAGTGTTGACTGGGCCGTTAAACTCCAAAACAAACAAACAACAAATGTATGAAGTTGGCTTGGAGTTTTGGGTTTTCCGTGGTAGAAAAGTATTCCAAGCCGCGAATCCCACGCCAAGTTCACACATTCGTGATACTATAATAATTTTGGTTCAGTACAAGAGAGAGGGTTCCAAGATGGCGTCTATACGTCAGCTAAGCGTGTGTCACTGCGCCCAGTACCGTTTGCATGGACTGTATGTTAAGAGTGAACTGTACTTAGAACTATATGCAAAATGATCCATCATTTCTATCAAAACGCATGTACATGTAATCTACAGTTTATTGATTTCAGCCTATTTTATATGGGGTGCCGTTTTACTATTTAATCCATATTTATATATGGATATCCATAAATCAGCCGAATAATGGATATCCATAATTCGAATTACAGATATCGATAAATCGAATTATGGGCATCCATAATGACCATAATTCGATTTATGGATATCATTAATTCAGATCGATTTATGGATATCCATAATTCGAAATATGGATATCACTAATTACAATTATGGATATCAATAAATCAAAATATGGATAACCATTATTCCGCTGATTTATGGAAATCCATAATTCGAGTTATGGATATCCATAAATCGAATTATGGATATCTATAAATCGGGCTGCGAATTATGGATATCCATAATTCACCGCAAAAGCCTTTGGTTTAGTCATTTTTCATTGTATTTATTTGCAAAGACGAATAATGGATATCGATAAATCGAATTAGCTATATCCATAAATGGACCGAATAATAGATATCCATCATTCGATTTAATGATATTCATAATTCGAATTATGGATATCCATAAATCGATCTGAGTTAAAGATATCCATAAATCGAATTATGGGCATACATAATTAGATTTATGGACATCCATAATTCGAATTATTGATAACTATAAATCAGCTGAATAATGAATATCCATAATTCGAATTATAGATATCCATAAATCGAATATTGGATATCCATAATTCAGATCGATTTACGGATATCCATAATTCGAATTATGGATATCATTAATTCGAATTATGGATATCCATAAATAATTATTGATATCCATAAATAATTATGGATATCCATCCATAATTCGAATTATGGATATCCATAAATAATTATGGATATCCATAAATAGGAAATAAATAGTAAAACGGAGCCCCATAGTTTTAAGGGATTTACAAACCTCGGGAGAATGCACGCTTTAAAACCTCGGATGGTAGAAGATCCGATAAACTCGTGATAGGGCTTTAATACATGTGTATTCCATGTCACAATACATTATCAGTGGTAGTTTAATACATGTGTATTCCATGTCACAATACATTATCAGTGGTAGTTTAATACATGTGTATTCCATGTCACAATACATTATCAGTGGTAGTTTAATACATGTGTATTCCATGTCACAATACATTATCAGTGGTAGTTTAATACATGTGTATTCCATGTCACAATACATTATCAGTGGTAGTTTAATACATGTGTATTCCATGTCACAATACATTATCAGTGGTAGTTTAATACATGTGTATTCCATGTCACAATACATTATCAGTGGTAGTTTAATACATGTGTATTCCATGTCACAATACATTATCAGTGGTAGTTTAATACATGTGTATTCCATGTCACAATACATTATCAGTGGTAGTTTAATACATGTGTATTCCATGTCACAATACATTTCCAGTGCTAGTTTAATACATGTGTATTCTATGTCACAATACATTATCAGTGCTAGTTTAATACATGTGTATTCCATGTCACAATACATTTCCAGTGCTAGTTTAATACATGTGTATTCCATGTCACAATACATTTCCAGTGCTAGTTTAATACATGTGTATTCCATGTCACAATACATTTCCAGTGCTAGTTTAATACATGTGTATTCCATGTCACAATACATTTCCAGTGGTAGCATCATTTTTGATCTTTGCCTTGACATACTTTTTTAAATTTAACATTGGCCATTACTTTCAGTTGGTAAGTGATATAGTTGATTATTCCCAACCTATTATAAAACAAGAATTCCACTGAAGGCTATGTCGCGCTTGTGGGTGCGCATTGCCAATAAACCATGAAATCTAGGTCAAGGTCAAACATTGATGTTTGCATAAAAAATGTCATGACTTGATGCAACTATGTCCCAAGTATCATTATTGAAGCTCTTACAGTTCTTGAGAAATGAAATTAACCATAAGGGTAAAAGCTAGGGTTGACGCAATAGCTCACTAGGGCAGTGAACCATGAAATGTAGGTCAAGGTAAAGTATGGATGCTTGCATTGTAGTTATCATCCAAGGATGCAAATTTGTACCAATTATCATTTATGAAGCTGTTATAAATCTTGAGAAATGAGCTTAAACATTAAGGCGAAAACTAAGGTTGACGCATTAGTTCACTACTTCAGTGAACCATGAAATGTCGGTCAAGTTGAAATATGGATGCTTCCATTGAAGTTGCAGTCCCTAGATACACGGTTGTTCCAAGTACCATTAATAAAGCTCTTATAGTTCATGAGAAATAAACTTGACCATTTGAGTGAACGCTAGGGTGGTCGGAAATGTTCTCAATGTCAGTGAACCACGAAATATAGGTCAAGGTCAAATAGGAATGCTTGCATTCAAGATACAAGGTTTTACCAAGTGTCATTAACAAAGCTGTTATAGTTCTTGAGAAATAAACTTGGCCATTTTGGGCGAACGCTAGGGTGGTCGCAAATGTTCACAGAGTCAGTAAACCATGAAATGTAGGTCAAGGTCAAATATGGATGCTTGAATTCAAGCTGCTATCCTTGGATACAAGTTTTGTACCAAGTATAATTAATGAACTCTAATAAACTTGACCATTTGGGTGAAAGCTAGGGTGGTCACAAATGTTGACAAAGTCGATGAACCATGAAATGTGGGTCAAGGTCATATATGGATGTTTGCTTTTGAAGTTGACATCCCTTAATGCAAGTTTGTTCCAAGTATCATTAAACAAACTCTTATAGTTCTTGAGTTAGAATAGTATATATAGTATAGTATATAGTTAGTATAGAACTTGACCATTCTGGTAAATGCTAAGGTGGTCGCAAACGTTGACGGTTTGACAAACGGACAAGGACGAACGGACGGAAAATTGGACTCATATCGAGCCATGCTAATAGCTAGTAATAAGCTATTTATGGCTACAACCCGAGTTTGCGACCGGTGATAATGGCCTGGATTTTGGTTTCCTGCTTCGAATGTATATTACCTCCCCTGTGCTTGAGTAATGCAGAGATTATTCCTGATGAAACGGGAACCAGTAATTACTGCCAACAACAACAGCAACAAAACATGGCGCCTGACGTGTATGGCGACGCAGCTCTAAAATCAGACCATGCAGACTCAGATCAGACCGCTTTGTAAGAGCAGTCTGATCGTGGTCTACACTGTTTAAAGCAAACTTAATATCGTTGTTATTTGATTGTTTGTTGTCCAGCTGTTTGGGGATAGTCAAAACTATTGCCTCTCTGCGCCTCCGACGGCCCTACGCAACGCACAATTGCCCGCGCGCCTCGGACGGCCCCACAAACAATAGCCCGCGCGCCACGGACGGCCCCATACACAATCGCCCGCTCGCCTCGGACGGCCCAACGCACAATTGCCCGCGCGCCTAGGACGGCCCCACGCACAATTGCCCGCGCGCCTCGGACGGCCCCACGCACAATATCCCGCGCGCCTCGGACGGCCCCCCACACAATTGCCCGCGCGCCTCGGACGGCCCCACGCACAATGGCCCGCGCGCCTCGGACGGCCCCCACACACAAATGCCCGCGTGCCTCGGACGGCCCCACGCACAATTGCCTGCGTGTCTCGGTCATCCTCGGTTGCCTTTGGACAGTAGCCATGAAGTAATGCAATTTCTAGTACTGAATCATGTGAATGTTTGATAGATTAACCCTTAATTTGTCAGGAAAAACTGCATCTGAAAATATTTTGTTTATGTCGTCTGCTGTTTCTTCTGCACTTTTTCAGTTCGCCTTATGCTATGCCATACCAGCGTCGTCGTCGTCGGCGTCCGCATTCGGTTAAAGTTTACCTGCAAACTCTTATTTGTTATACTTTACATTTATTTTTATATCAACACAAAACAAAACAAAACAAAACAAAAAATAATAATAATAATAATAATAATAAATATATATTCTAATTTTTGGTTTAAATTTGATTTTACTAGAAGTTAATAATTTCATCTGTAATACCTCCCCTCTACTATGTCTGTGGCACAGTGGATAGCGTGTTGGACTCTGAACCAGAAGCTCGTGAATTCAAATAACGGCTGAGGTTTTTTTTATTATGCCCCCGGAATCAAAGAGTCGGGGGGCATATAGTTTTGGGTCTGTCTGTTTGTTCGTCCTCAAAACTTTAACATTGGGCATTACTTTTGAATGGTAACCGAAATGGCTTTCATATTTCACATGTGCATTCCTTGTCACAAGAACTTTCCGGTGGGACCATAATTTTTGATCTTGTGACCTTGACTTTGACTTTTGACCTACTTTTAAAAACTTTAACACTTACCATAACGTTTGACTGGTTAGTGATTTTTGTTTGTTTGATTTGAGGTTTAACGTCCCCGTCAACACTGTAAAGGTTATTTTGGAGACGCTGCTTCCAATTTTGTGGGACTTTTACCCGACACTGAGATGAAATGACATCTCAAGCCCGGTCGCCCAATGAAACCAATAGGGTTTATTAGCATGGACGGTCCGTCTCGCACCGCGGTTCCTGGACAGGCTTAGATCCTCTAAGCGGTTTACCAGTACTAGTGTGCGGGCCGGATTCAGCTCTGCGTGGAAGCATCATGCAGCTCATATATTTCTTCAAGCCCCTATGGGCGGGGTCTATACTGGTAAGTGATAGCGCTTTCATATTTCACATGTGCATTCCATGTCACAAGACCTTTCCAGCAGTAGCATAAACTTTGACCGTATGACCTTGACCTACTTTTTAAAAACAAGAGGACCAAGATGGTCCTATATCTCTCACCTGAGCTAACAGATTCAAAGTTTCAAGAGGTTCCAACCTTTACTGAAGGGTTTATGAGAGGACAAGGTGATGGCACGGGAGGCATTGTCTGCAAATAAAGTAGAATATAACTATGTGATTAGTAGGCTGACCTGACCGGTTTTCAAACTCATTCAAGCTTTAATCCCTGACTTGCTTATATGTAACTTTCAAGAAGATCCAATATAAACAGAAGGGGCTATGGTGATGACAAGGTCAAACAAGTTCAAAAATCTGCATTTCCAGCAATCAAAGGCACATAACACAATGATAAATGAGCCGACCTGGCCGGTATTAGAACTCATCTGAGGTTTAAATCCCAGCAACCTTGCATATAAGTTTCAGAGAGATCTGATCAAAACTGAAGGGGCTACAGTGATGACAAGGTCAAAATGTTGCATTTTTAGCAATCAAAGGGACGTTACTCTATGATAAATGGGTCCACTTGGCCGGTTTTCGAACTCATCCGAGGTTTTATCCCCAGTCACCTTAAATATTAGTTTCAGAAAGATCCGATCAAAACTCATTGGGCTTCGGTGATGTCAAAGTCCAAAATCAACATTTTCAGCAATCAAAGGGACATAACTCTATGATTAAATGGGCCGACTCGGCCGGTATTAGAACTCATTCGAGATTTTATCCACAGCCACCTTACATATAACTTTCAGAAAGATCCTATCAAAACTGAAGGGGCTACAGTGATGACAAGGTCAAAATGTGGCATTTTATTAGCAATCAAAGGGACCTTACTATATGATAAATGGGCCCACTTGGCCGGTTTTCGAACTCATCCGAGGCAAGTTATATTCCCGGCCACCTTAAATATTAGTTTCAGAAAGATCCGATCAAAACTGAAGAGGCTACGGTGATGACAAAGTCCAAAATCGACATTTTCAGCAATCAAAGGGACATAACTATGATAAATGGGCCGACGTGGCCAGTTTTCGAACTCATCTGAGGTTTTATCCCCAGCCACCTTACATATAAGTTGCAGAAAGATCCGATCAAAACTGAAGGCGCTACTTTGATGACAAGGTAAAGAATCTGCATTTGCAGCAATCAAAGGGACATAACTCTATGTTAAATGGGCCGACTTGGCCAGTTTTCGAACTCATCTGAGGTTTTATCCCCAGCCACCTTACATATAAGTTTCAGAAAGATCCGATTAAAACTGAAAGGCTACAGTGATGACAAGTTCAAAAATCGGCATTTTCCGCAATCAAAGGGACGTTACTCTACGATAAATGGCCAACTTGGCTGGTTTTCGAACTCATCCGAGGTTTTATACCCAGCCACCTTACATATAAGTTTCAGAAAGATCCGATAAAAACTGAAAGGGCTACGGTGATGACAAGGTCGAAAATCTGCATTTTCAGCAATCAAAGGGACATTACTCTATTTTAAATGGACCGACTTGGCTTGTTTTCGAACTGATCCGAGGTTTTATCCCCAGCCACCCTAAATATAAGTTTCAGAAAGATCCGATCAAAACTGAAGGGGCTACGGTGATGACAAGGTAGAAAATCAGCATTTTCAACAATCAAGGGGAATTTACTCTATAATAAATGGGCCGACTTGGCCGGATTTCGAACTCATCCGTGTTTTAACCCCAGCCACCTTACATTAAGTTTCAGAAAGATCCGCCTGATCAAAACTGAAGGGGCTACGGTGATGACAAGTTCAAAAATTGGCGTTTTCAGCAATCAAAGAGACGTAACTCTATGATAAATGGGCTGACTTGGCCGGTTTTTGAACTCGTCAGAGTTTTATATCGCAAGCTACCTTTCAGATAAGTGGAGGAAGATCCGATCAAAACTGAAGGGGCTACAGCGATGACAAGATCCAAAATCGGCATTTTCAGCAATCAAAGGGATGCAACTTTATGATAAATGGGCCGACTAGACTGGTTTTCGAACTCATCCGAGGTTTTATCCCAAGCCACCTTACATATAAGTTTCAGAAAGATCCAATCAAAACTGAAGGGGCTACGGTGATACAAGGTCAAAAATCGGCATTTTCAGCAATCAAAGGGACGTAACTCTGTGATAAATGGGCCGACTGAGCCGGTTTTCGAACTCATCCGAGTTTTTATCCCAAGCAACATTTCAGATAAGTGGAGGAAGATCTGATCAAAACTGAAGGGGCTACAGTGATTACAAGGTTCAAAATCGGAATTTTCAGCAATCAAAGGGACGTAACTCTATGATAAAAGGGCCGACTAGGCTGGTTTTCGAACTCATCCGAGGTTTTATCCCCAGCCACCTTACATATAAGTTTCTAGAAGATCCAATCAAAACTGATGGGGCTACGGTGATGACATGGTACAAAATCGACATTTTCAGCAATCAAAAGGGATGTAACTCTATGATAAATAGGCCGAGTTGGCCGATTTTCGAACTCATCCGAGTTTTAATCCCCAACCACCTTACATATAAGTTTCAGAAAGATCCGATCAAAACTGAAGGGGCTACGGTGATTACAAGGTACCGGTGATTACAAGGTCAAATATCTGCATTTTCAGAAATCAAAGGGACGTAACTCTATGATAAATAGGCCGACTTGGCCGGTTTTCGAACTCATCCGATGTTTTATCCCCAGTCACCTTACATAGAAGTTTCAGAAAGATCCGATCAAAACTGAAGGGGCTATTTTGATGACAAGGTCAAAAATCGGCATTTTCAGCAATCAAAGGGACGTTACTCTATGATAAATGGGCCGTCTTGGCCGGTTTTCGAACTCATCCGAATTTTTATCCCCAGCCACCTTATATATAAGTTTCGGAAAGATCCGAATAAAACTGAAGGGGCTACGGTGATAACAAGGTAAAGTATCTGCATTTTCAGAAATCAAAGGGACGTAACTCTATGATAAATAGGCCGACTTGGCCGGTTTTCGAACTCATCCGAGGTTTTATCCCCAGTCACCTTACATCTAAGTTTCTGAAAGATCCGATCAAAACTGAAGGGGCTATTGTGATGACAAGGTCAAAAATCGGCATTTTCAGCAATCAAAGGGAAGTTACTATATGGTTAATGGGCCGAACTGGCCGGTTTTCGAACTCATCCGAAAGATCCGAATAAAACTGAAGGTGCTACCATGATGACAATTATTTTCCAATTGTAAGTCTATGGGAAATTGGGATTTCATTCAATTTTGATAAAAAGCTAAATTCTTCGTTGCCCTACCCAAGGCATGCTACAGATAAGAAATGATTGAGATCAGCCTGTAGAGATATAACTGGTCAAAGGTGGTAACGGACAGACGACGGACGACGGCCGACGGACGACCAGTTATACTATAAGCTCCCCTGGAGCCTTCGGCCCAGGCGAGCTAAATATAACATTGACCATAACTTTCGGTTGGTAAATGATAAGGATTTCATATAACACGTGTGCATCCTTGTTACAAGACCTTCCTGGTAATACCATAATTTTTGACCTTATGACCTTGAACTTGACCTTTGACCGACTTTTTAAAAATTAAGCAATGACCATAATTTTCGATTGGTAATTGATAAGGGTTTCATATTTCTCGTGTGCATACTTTGTAACCAGACCTTTCCAGTGGTGCTATGTTTCACTTTGTGTCCGTGACCTTGACATTTGACCAACTTTTAAAAATTTTAACAATGGCCATAACTTTCGATCGGTAAGAATGTGCATTCCTTGTAGCAAGGCCATTCCATTCGTACCATATCTTTTGACCTTGTGACCTTGACCTTGACGTTTGATCTAGTTTTTAAAAAAACTTTAACATTGGCCACAGCGTTTGACTGGTAAGTGATTGGGCTTTCATATTTCACATGTGCATTCCTTGTCACAGACCTTTCCATTGGTGCCATAATGTTTGACCTTTTGACTCTGATCTTGAACTACTATTTAAATACTTGAATATTGGCCATGCCTTTTGACTGTTTAGTGAAAGGCCCTCACATTTCACTTGCGCTGTCCGGTGACATCAATGTTTCAAAACATCTTAATTTTTTCCAGATGAAAACACGTAAACAGTTATTCTGGACTGCATCATTTAATTATTTTTTTATTTATTTATTATAATTTGTTTTTAATACCGCACACGTTTTGCAACGCTCACTTTTAAAGCAATGCAGACGGCAACTGTTGTGACTGGTTTCTTAAGGGTTAAGTCTTTACTTGCACGGGTACCTTCCTTGTAGTCCCTTCAGTGCCTTCTTTATCATTGGGCATAACTTTTGAATGGTAACTGAGATGGCTTTCTTATTTCACATGTGCATTCCTTGTCACAAGATCTGTCATTGTTGATATCCACATGGTTGGTTGGTTGGTTGATTTGAGGTTTAACGTCCCCGTCAACACTGTAAAGGTCATTTTGGAGACGTTGCTTCCAATTTTGTGGGACTTTTACCCGACATTGAGCCCTGTCGCCCAATGAAACCGATAGGGTTTATTAGCAGGGACGGTCCGCCTCACGCCGCGGTTCCTGGACAGGCTTAGATCCTCTAAGCGGTTTACCAGTACTAGTGTGCGGGCCGGATTCAGCTCTGCATGGAAGCATCATGCAGCCCATATATTTCTTCAAGCCCCTATGGGCGGGGGCCGTATATCCACATGGTAAAGCTAAACGGCGTACAAATTAAAGTTACAAACTGCACTGTTTTCTCTTAACCCTATTCATTTTAGCCACGACCATCTCTGACTTTGAACCAATCAAATTACTTGATGTAATTTATTCCTACAAATTCATAAACTGAATGTCAAACATTGTAGATCCTGATCAGATGGCTTCTTCATCTGATCTGGATCTACACTGTTTGCAAAGATAGGGGTTGTCGTGAACAGCAAGATAAGAGTTAATGCAGGATTTTAAATTTTTAACAAAATACTTTGTATTCAGATTCAGAAACATCTATCCAGCCTACACACAAGGACAATCAAACAACCAGCCCAGCAGGCACACGTCGCGAGGGCAGAGTCAAATCAACGTCGGTGCAACGTCGACGCATATTTGACGTTGCATAAACATAATGACGTTGAACCGACGTTATTATGTCATAATTACGTCATGTGCCTGCTTGGAGTGCATTAAGTGTTTCCATTTATGCAAGTTAGTGCCATACGTAATAAAACATTTTAATCTAAAACCATATATTTCGTAATATATATGTTCTGCGCAAAGTAAGAATCGGTACAATTCTAGAATTGTCCTGCGCAATTCCGGAATTGTCTCTGCGCAAAGTGAGAATCGGGACAAAGTGAGAATTCCTACCTTGCGCAATTACAGTATCGGAATTGCCTCTGCGCAAAGTGGGAATCGGGACAGGGGTATGCACTATTTTTTTTTCTTATTTCTGCTCCAAAACATCGATTGTGGGTACTCATTAAAACCGCCTCACTGAAGCGGTTATAAGGAGTACCCACAATGCATGTTTTAACAAGTGAAAACTAAAAGATCTTACACAAGTGGCCAATTCTTGCATAATTGATCAGGTTACCCTGACCACACAGTTTCTGGGCAGGCTTAGACCTTCTTAGCGGCTAACCGGTACTCAGTGCTCTTTCTCTAGCCCATAGCTGAAACCTGTCCTACTTGAATCAGCGGTGGGGAGAGAACCAGATATCTACGAAAGAAAGTGGCCTAGCCGGGATTCGCTTTCACGACCTCCGGATTAATCAGATAATTGTGAATCTGACCTGCTAGCCAACATACCAGCTACATATATCATTCAGACAGATATATTTAGATCGTAACTTGTAGTGACCTTTTAACTCGTATCCTGCTGAATAAATTAATTAAGCCACACCAATTTCTGACTATCAACCAATCAAATTGGTATATATTTGTTCAATTCACAAACAGTGGCAAACAGAGTAGATCCTGATCAGATGTCTTCTTTAGAAGCCATCTGATCTGGATTTACCCAATTTTTAAAGGTAGGGGTTGTCGTGTTCGACATCACAAGTTTTTTTTCTGTTCTCCACATAGATTTAGGTGCTCGAGTGGTTCCACTCATGAACTATGTTTATCAGCAGATATAGAAATGAATGTGTGTCCAATCGAGGTTCAAAGGCCCACATACCTTGTGGGGCAGGAAACATTGTGGGTAGTTCGAGCCACTGTGGGCAGGTCAGCATATTAACAGGCTTATTCAAATCCAATGTAAATTTTACTACGGAAAAAGAAACGAACATTATCTGATGAAAATTGAAATATTTTTATGATTCCTGCATAAAACGTAGATTGTGGGTACTCGTTAGAACCGCCTCATAACGAATTACTACAATCTACGTTTTTTTTTTTATTTTCAATTTTTTTTTGGTTTGGTTTACGGCCCATTCAAGATTATTACACTCATATCGAGCCGATCGTTAATCAGAGGTAGGCGAAAAGCGGAGTACCCGAAGGAAATTCACCTGGAAATTAACCTAATGCTTAATAGTCAGCGCTCTTATCCACTAGGCCACGGACTGTAGAACGAGCCACCAATGTTTTATTCATCGAAACTTAACTGTATATTGTTAGCACCATATTTGCCTGAATCATCATGTCTAATTAACATTCCTGTAAACCCCACTTAATATGAAGAAATCTGGGGTTTACAGAGGTATATATTATTTTTTTATTACTGCCCTAGGTACAAGTACTCGTTAGAACCGCCTCGATGTGGCGGTTTTAACGAGCGACGAAAACCTAAGATTTGAGTAGAAACAAATTATCACCAGAAAATCATTTTAGCGATCTGAAAGAATGCCGTTTTTCGCACGTTTTTCGCATGGATGTGTTATCGTCATGTAAAATAATGTTTTGTGTGTGTATGTGTGTTTCTTAACCCATAAATGCCTAGCGACCCTTTTTTGGAACATTTGCAAACAGTGCAGACCCAGATGAGACGCCGCAAAACGCCGCGTCTGATCTGGGTCTACAGTGTTTGCTTCATATTTGTAAATTTGCCACTACAAACAAAAACAAACATGACACCCCTATATTGGCTATATTACATATTATTATATGTATTATTATCATTATTTTATGGCAGATGGTACGAAATATTTGCAGATAATTGATATTTATTTCTTAAAAATAAAGGCATGAATTTCCACTTTATTATTTTAAAACTGATAATTTTACAACAAACCAACTAAATTAAATTATCTGATAACGATGAAAATAAAAGTTTCGATTTACCCTTGAAAATTTCTGACCAATCGGATATAAGTTTCTAATGGATAATGAAAACAATTAAAGCGTATGTCATAAGTCCCGCCCATTTAACAGCACGACACAACCAGATATAAGTTTCTAATGGGTTATGAAAAAAAAAAAAAAAACATATGTGTCATAAGTCCCGATACAGATGATAAATGCTATTCCCACAGATGAAAATTCGATTCTCACTTTGTCCCAAATATTCCCACTTTGTCCATACGGATGAAACATTCGATTCTCACTTTGTCCAAAAATTTCCCACTTTGCGCAGAGACATTTACCTGTTTCATATAACATTCGAATCCCTTGCGCAATTCTAGAATTGCGCAACAAAGTGGGAATTCCTACTTTGCGCAAGACAATTCTAGAATTGTACCGAATTCTAGAATTGTACCGATTCTTCTTTGCGCTGAACATATATATTTGATATTTATTACTTGCAATATAGACACAGAATCACCAACGCATTGTCTATGAACCGTTGTCATCAATCTAACAGTCCTCTGTCTTTTCTATAGATGCTGAGTCACAATCACAATACAATAAACTATATGAGTGTTCATGTAGGCCCCTATTATAGATTTTATTCCTTTTCCTCAACGAGAAATTTAACAATACATGAACTCGAATGCAAGATTCTATATTTGTTCACGATTTTTTTTATATAAATGTCAATATTCTGCCATTAGTTAACGCGACGTCGTTAGGGACATTACGGGCGTATCTAACTAATTTGCATATTTAATCCATCAGTGTATTACCGAATTTATTACTTAGAGGTTACTGTATGATCAAGGCGTGCCTCTTGTCCGCTCCGGGGAACGGGAGGTCACGGTTCGATACCGGGCCGCGACATACCAAAGTTGTTAAAAATGGTACTAGCTGCTCCTCGCTTGGCAGTCAGATTTACGGGGTAGAGCTAGGACTGGTCGACCCAATGTCAGGATAATGTGACTGGGTGTGGTATCATGTAATGTGTCTGGGACATGATACTTCAGTGAGGCAGCACTATAAAAATGTGAGCATTGAGCTCCCTGTCGCAACCAGACACCGTTGTGATATGACTGAAAAATTGTTGAAAGCGACGTTAAACCCGAATTCACACACACAAGGTGTGCCTCTAAGTCATATTGGCACCGGCGCGGTGCCTATATGACCTAGAGGCACACATTGACCACATCATAACCTTTTTATTACACAGGCTTACTTATCGTTAATAAAGTTTTTTTTTCATGAATACAATTTCTTGAGTGTCCATTAAGAAAGAAATGCTGAAACCATGACTTCTACTCACACATGGAGTTGTTTTCCTAAGACGCTACCTATCTACACTGACGTTTTTTTTTTTTTTTCGTTATTGAAGCTATTTACAAGCCTCTTCGTGCCTTTTTCAGTTACAAATTATGTAAAGCATCTAGACAATGATCATTGAAACCAATGAACAACCTACACAAAAATAAATAAAGCCCATTTGACAAAACGAGACATCCCTGCTGTGCTTGAACTTCCTTGAAGGCATTTCCCTTATAGTGTTTATAAGCCAGATACCGATGCAGGGTTCCCTGGTCGGCCCCCGCCCATCGGGTTTTGAAGAAATAGATGGGCTGCATGATGCTTCCACGCAGAGCTGAAACCGACCCACACACGGGTACTGGTAAACCGCTTAGAGGATTTAAGCCTTCCCAGGCAAAGCGGTGCGAGTCGGCCCGTCTATGCTTATAAACCCTATTGGTTTCATTGGGCGACAGGGCTTGAGATGTCATTTCATTTCAGTGTCGGGTAAAAGTCCAACAAAATTGGAAGCAACGTCTCCAAAATACAGCGTTGACGGGGACGTTAAACCTCAGATCAAACAAACATACAAAGGGTTACCTGGTAGGCTTCTCATTCTTTTTTTTTTTTTTTTTTTTTTTTGATCAGGAAGAATCGTACTAGGTGAAGGTCCATTTCTTTTGAGAGAATGTTTGCTACTTTTCTCTCCTCTCCAAAACTTTCAAGTCGGAGTGTTTTCACTTGTGTGTTTGGATTTTTCATACTTTCCACGAATGTATAGATTTTTGGAATCACTATTAGGTCTACTCTCCACGGTCCAAAAGCCGGTTCTACAGCGTCAAGTGTTTATACTACGGCCATATTGAAGGTTCTATTTCTATAGTTACAGAATGGAGCGGCGCCAATACTAACAGGAGGTGTCAAAAAGATATTATATAAATCTTTGGCACAGTCACGTGCCTGTGTCATCAAAATAGCGAAATATGAGCCACCATCACTCAATAAAACCGTGTGTGCTATTTTCGTCTTTGCTTCCAAAGGATCTAACGATTAAGAACTTATTTCTATAGAATACATAAGAACATTCAATACTGACTCAGTTTTCGCTAACATGTCTGTAACTAATGTATTTTGTATAGAAAAATAAACGCGCTACATATATACACAGATTCAATGAAAACGTACCACAGTGCAATTTTAATTGATTCACGATACTTCCATGTTTAATGAATTATCACTAACTTATCCACAGACGGATGCAGAGATACGGAGACTCGAAGAAGTCCACACACCCGAAAAATCAACATATCGGGTGTGTCCACCGTTAGCATCAAGTGTTGCTTGACGCCTCATGCTTCGAATTAAACGCTGTATCTGTCTTGTGTGATGAAGTCCCATTCTTCCTGAAGCGCAGTGTCAAGCTGCCGACAGTGATTTGGCGGATGACGTCGGCTGTACACACGTTTTCCGAGCTGGTCTCAAAGGTGCTCAATTGGGTTTAAATCTGGCGAAAATGCAGGCCAAGGAAGAACTTGCACACAATTTTGATTGAAAAAGTCCATGGTTAGCCTCGCGGAATTAGCACGTGCATTGTCCTTTTGGAAAAGCGTAATGTCACCATTATTACGTAAAAAACGGCACCACCTCAGGCTCAAAGACTTTATCGATGTACCGATTAACAACGATGAGTTGGGTTTTGTGGCGCCATGAGATCCCTCCACACACCATTACGCTACCACCACCCCCACGTGACACCTGTTTAACACAACAGTCTTGAAATCGCTCCCCACATCGACGCCATACTTTACGCCGCCCATCAAACATTTCAACAGAAAAACGGGACTCGTCCGTGAACAGTACACCACGCCAACGCTGCTGTGTCCATCGGATACGCTGTCGACACCAATTAAAGCGACTGATTCGACGTTCCGCCGTCAAAACGTCCCCCCTATACGTCTTATGGCTAGAAATACCGCGTTCCTCGAGACGCCGCCGTGCAGTTAAGGCACTTACACGTAGGTTATGGGTTCTCACTGTCTCCGGGGCAGTTTCCACAGACGTCCTGAATCGGTCGCGTAAATGTCTCATAACAGTGTACCGGTCCTGCTGACGTGTAGTAACACGTTCACGTCTAGGGCGTTGTCTACCGTCCACAGACCCCGCAGCATTGTGCCTTTAAGCCAGTCATCGAGCAATCGTAGTGTGCGAACAACCCATACGCTCTGCAACTTTGCGGTATGAAAGCCCTACTTCAAACATACCGAGGGCACGATGACGATCGACGTTACTTAGACGTCCCATAGGTTTGTTCTTATAAATGTTTTGCTGGCTTTTTAACGTAAATAATCCGGGCCTTATAATGACAGTAAAGAAAGTGCCAAAAATATCCTGATTACGAAAATTTTGCAATTTTTGCATTTTGCACGTGCATACGCACATCATGAAAATTATGCAGTATTCGTGTCAAACAAACTCATGCTTCGGTGACAACTTTACAATACCGTATCAATTAAAAAAAGTCAGTTATTTTTACCTGGAACTAAAGCAATCAAAATTCTAAAAGTGTTGCCTTTTTCATTGAATCTGAGTATATTTAATGTTCTCCTGAAGTGAATGAAAAGAAAGGTATCATCAGCACTTACATGCTTATTCGATTGATTGATTTGGGTTTGACGACACGTCAACCCTTGTGAGTCATTTTGTGTCGTTTCCAAGAGAAAGAGAGAAAAGAGATAGAACAGATAGCAGAGGAGATGAAAGTGAGAGACAAAGGAGAAAGAGTAAAATGAATGAAAATGTAGAAAAAAAAAATAACAGTCTCCCCTCTACCCCTACCTGCTGCAACGACAGCAGGCCCTGTCCAACTGGTAGCCAATATCAATTGGGCGCCCCGTGACGTCACTTTTGTCGCCCCCACTCCGCCACCTTCTGTTTATTCGATGTTGATTGTATAATTATAAAAAAGGCCTGAAATTAGGCACCAAATTCATTCTTTCTAAATGAAATTATGACATTCAAAACAACATCGATTACGACTGAAGGCCCATTTATGCCCCTTCCCTTCTGTTTGTGGTCAGATGTAGCAGGTCGGGCCGATAATCTCTTGATGCTAAGTTGATGTACCATAGGAATGAATTTCAGTTTTGTGGATTTTGTCGGTGTATCAATAAAAAACTGCATGATGAAGCCCGAAGGGCTTTATAGTAAGTTTGTGAGTGACTCGCAGGAGTTTACATATCGATTAATAAGTTCTGAAGTTAGATCCTTTGGAAGCAAGGAATACAGCAAATAAACGAAAATAGCAGACTCGGTTTTATTGAGTCCGTTCATGACCAGTACTGAAATGTGCAACACCGGCCACGCCCTCTAGCACCGGCTTAAGCAGAACTCTGTTTTCAAAATGATACTAAATGAACTCAAAGATCCCAAAGGACCAGAAAATATAATCTGCTTTATGATGATGTACGGGTAGACGTTTTACGGCCGCCACACGGCACAACACCAGCTACAGTGAAAATAAATAAGTTCTGAAGTTAGATCATTTGGAAGCAAGGAATACACCAAATAAACGAAAATAGCAGACTCGGTTTAATTGGGTCTGTTCATGACCGGTACTGAAATGTGCAACACCGGTCACGCCCTCTAGCACCGGCTTAAGCAGAACTCTATTTTTAAAATGATACCAAATGAACTCAAAGATCCCAAAGGACCAGAAAATATAATCTGCACTATGATGATGTACGGGGAGACGTTTTACGGCCGCCACACGGCACAACACCAGCTACAGTGAAAATAAAAAAGTTCTGAAGTTAGATCCTTTGGAAGCAAGGAATACATCAAATAAACGAAAATAGCAGACTCGGTTTTATTGAGTCTGTTCATGACCAGTACTGAAATGTGCAACACCGGTCACGCCCTCTAGCACCGGCTTAAGCAGAACTCTATTTTCAAAATGATACCAAATGAACTCAAAGATCCCAAAGGACCAGAAAATATAATCTGCACTATGATGATGTACGGGGAGACGTTTTACGGCCTCCACACGGCACAACACCAGCTACAGTGAAAATAAATGAGTTCTGAAGTTAGATCCTTTGGAAGCAAGGAATACACCAAATAAACGAAAATAGCAGACTCGGTTTTATTGAGTCTGTTCATGACCAGTACTGAAATGTGCAACAAATCTACAAATCCACAAAAAACATAATTCATTCCTTATTTTTCTAACTTTGTCATCGAAATGTTTAAAAATGCAAACAAAATTGTATATTTTAGGAATTCTTTCGAAAGCGCAAGAATGAACTTGCCAACGGCAAAGGCGGAATGATTATTCAATTCGAAGCTGCCACCTTTGAAAGAAATCAAAGTGAAAAAAACTTCAAGTCTTTAAATTCAGTTTATTTGTCTTCTAACGTTAAGTTGAACGTTTTAAATAATTTGTCATCTTTCAATCGAACGCTGTTGATGTCGCTTCATAAAAAATGACGTCACGCACGGGTTCGACGTCACGTTATATTACTATCAAAACAAGCAAATGACAATCAGTTAGTAAAGCTAATTTGGCATCGGAGAAACTGAAATGGCTGTATTATCAAGAAATTTATACTTTATATTCTTGTCGCAGGTCTTTCCTCAAAAATATCAAATGGACGTGAAAATTGAAATCTGATTTCCATGATTGTATCATATTTTCCGCCAAACCTCAACTATCATTGTTACTAACGATGCAGCAATGTCGCCTTGCAGTTGTGACGTCAAAACGTTCGAAATGAAATAATATTTATAGATTATAATTTTCTGAGAAATCTCAACAAATCACAACTGAAAATGTAATATATGTTATTTACTTTGCTTTAAGTATATGGTTAGATTATTTGTGTATCTTTATATATTTACATTCACAGGGCAAAACTTAATGTAAATCTTTAGAAAACAATGTAGTTCATACATCCATGAACGCATCGAGTCACGTGATTTTCAGTGACGTCAAGTAACGTCAGTCTTAACCATGGTTCTCCACGGGCGTTGGTGACGTCAACGCTGTTCCGCTCTTTGTAGAAAAAAAGCGCGTCAATATTTTTCAGCTTTAAAAGTTTACCCTAAGCATGTTTTTCGCCCATTGATGAGGAGCAAAGAATTTAAATATATAAAAATAAATTTAATTTTTCTGCTTTTCATGAATGCATGAACGACAGCGGGTCGCTAACCAAGTTTACACGAACTTCAGGGTTCATTTACTTTGCACGCGAGTTACTGCATCATACTTTCATGAACAGAAGAAATATAAAAATTATTTCGTATTTGTCCAGGCTAGGTAGAAAAATCTTACAGTGTAGTTTAAAATTCTTCCAAGTCTCGGCCCTGAAGGCAGATTTGTCAACCAGCAAAGTTTAAATATTTAAAGAAAGTGTTCTTTTCAGGAAGTACAATGTCCAGAAGGTTGATGTTTTTCACAGAGCTCCTATGGTGTAGAATTCGAAAGCCATCTATCTTCCTTGTGTTTACAGAGAATCTACACAGCACTTCATCAGTACACAGCACTTCATCAGTACACAGCACTTCATCAGTACCGTGCAACCTGGCAGACTATTAGGACTATCAGTACTTTTATTTTCTTTTCTAATGGACTGTTTTGTTGCTAAACCCGGACGTGTTTAGTTAACCTGTGACACAGATGTTCCACTGACAGAACTTTCCGGTGTTTCACACCTTTTCTTTGTAGAACTCCTCACAGTTGTTGTCGATGTTCTCCTTGTTGAACTCCCCTGCCTGTCTACCCCTTTTCGCCAACAAAAATACTTCTTTGTGAACAAAGCTCTAAAACGATTGCTTGAAAGAATGTAGATAACAAAATCATTGGCAGCATTTAAGGCTACGATAAGAATGTTAGTATCTATAATTATAGAATATAAGTAGAATTCCTTTGTAACCAAAGAAAAGTCTGGTCTCAAAGTTGCGAGTATATACGCCGACATGTAGGGCAAAACGCTGAAAATATAGAAGACAGATAATATCATCAATGTAACAAGAATCTTTTTCTCTTCAAACGCTCCCTTGTTTTCCCTTTTCTTACTCGCAGCTGACAAGTTAGGTCGTCGTTTCAAGCATATCAAAATGGAAATATTCATAAACAACACCATGAGAACTGGTAGTAACATGTCGAATATTATTAGAAACCAGAAAAATGCCCGCCGAAGTACGGGATCCTTAGACCATTCTCTATACTCCAGATAGTAGATTGTGGTATTGGTGAGGCAATCTTCGAAGTGTTTAACTTCCGTCCACACTACAGTTGGTGTTCGCAGTATTACTTCTATTGTTAGCAGAATGGCAATCATAGTTTTGGGGTGCTTTTCAAAGAAAAAGTTTTTGATTGTCAGTGGAAATGCAACGGATATGAATCGATCAATGCTTAGAACAGTTATAAGCAACGATGAGAAACTCCTGGCAAAATTGAATGTTCCGAAATTCACAATGAGGTGCACGTAAACGTTGATGAAAGTAGCCATCTCTTTTAGATAGTCCTGCATTACTTTGGAAACAAATTGAACAAGACCAAAGAACAACATTATTGTATCTGATAGTGTCAATGCTTTAAGATATGTAGAGAAAGCATTTATGTCCCGAGACTGAAAGAGAACGACGACGGAGAGTAGGTTACCGACGAAACCAGTACTACAAACAATCGGCATGAATATTTGAAAAATCAGAAACATAGCCGTACTATGTTGTTCCTTTGTAATAATTCCTTCATGATAATCCACAAAACTACTGAAACAGGTATTGTTAGGAAAAGTGTTGTTTTCTGAATAATTGCCCATTTTCGATGGGATGCTAGAATTCGTCAACAATCCGAATATATCAGTAGAAGGTGTGACATCCAACACCTCACTTACATTTGTGAAAAGTCCGAGCCTTTCAGTGGACTGATTGACATGGAACACCTCAGTATCCATAGTAATATTTTCAGATAAAATTTTATGATAGAGAAATACCGTTGTTATATCTTGAGTCTTCTGCAGTACTGGTTATCAACTTGCTTCTTTTCCAATAAGTCAAACATTCATCAGCAAAAATACGTCTTAACTGTTAATGACAGAATTTTTTGTTGCTTTATTTCTCTCTTATATAAGAACAGCTGCAGGTGGTGGAGCAATAGCCGTACAATTTTATTGTCAGGATAAAATCCACAGCTTATGCAACTTATGATCCGATAGAAAACATAAAAGTGTTAATGCCCTACATCTGTCGTGCAAAATAAGCAATTCTGTAAATTAGACTGATAAAACAATTCTGATCCAGATGAAAGGGTTGTAATTCTTCTTTATCAATTAAATTTAAAACCCAAATTTACAATTAAAGATGGCCCGAAATTAAAAGATGTATGAGCCAGGGGTGTAAGGATAAAATGAGCAACCCTCTGATGGACAGATGTATAAATGCAAATAGTGTCGGGCCCCTCGGAGTCTAACTGTTGGTTTTCTTTTTGCTGCAGCAATTCTGTTGTTGTATGCTGTCGAGTCCTCAACCTTGTTTCATCTCTGTAGTTTTTTGATTTGTATGTTCTCGGAGATGTTACACTGATACGTTAGGAAGCCTTCACGCGGACTAAACAAAATTAGTGTATACCGCGACAGAGGTAAGGGCGAGGATTATGGCCATGTAAAATCGATTTAAGCCCCTCCCAGTGGAATTCTTTCCACTGACCGTTCCAAAGCGGTTCTTCTGTGGCGGTTTATTTATGTTGTTGTTTGTTACTTACTGTGTATCATTTGTGTCTTTTTATTTTTGATGACCATTTGGCCATTTTGTGCGAAAGTAACTGTCCTTTTGGCCTTCCTTTGTTTAGGTTTCCATTATGGTCTGGTCGCTTCATGTTTGTGTTTCTTACCCTTTGGTGTCTTTGATGGGTGGAGTAAGTTAATTGTATCGATTCCTGATCTGTGTTTTACTTCTACTTTGATGTAGCTGATACAGCTGTTTGCAGTTTCACTTTTTAAATTCAAACCAAAACCCGGAAGCCGGGGTTGTAAATATTTTTCATGCTGGACTCAGTTGAGCATGAAATCTGTAATGCTCATAAATATTGAAATACAATCAATGGAGGTAATTTTCTTCCTCAAAGCAACTAAGAATGTTATTTGTCCTTTTATTAATATATTAAGTTTAAAATGCCAACAATTTTTGGCATTTTAGACACATTTCATGCTCAAGTGAGTTGAGCATGAAAAAAGTTTTATAACCTTGAGGTCTGGTCAAGAAATGTATGAATTATCACCTTTCTACTTGACAAGATTCATATTAGATTTGGTACTGAGTTATACAGAGTATTTGTGGGAATCCTGATGTTTACGAATTGTTCACCACTTCTGGCTGATTTGTTCTTGTTCTGTTATGGTAGAGACTTCATGATGTTATTCTGAAGAAAAGGAATCTTAAGTGATTTATGCTTTCAGCCGGCAGCTATATATATGGACAATTTATTAAAATCCATTATACCTACTTCGAAGGTATTCAGTTAAATTAACCCTTCCAATATTCAGGTAATAAAATCAAGTTCGTCTAATACCAAAGCCCAAAGACCAATTGTAAATTGTCCTTTTTTGGGCGGGATGTTCCTCATGCGGCAAACTACGGGGTTAATATATCGCAACTAATTCGGTTTCCCAGAGTGTCTAGTCATGTAACTGACTTCAACATTTGAGATTAATTATGGACTGCAAAACGTCTAAATCAGGATTATTGATTTCATTAACTCAGTCAATCGTTTTCTAGGTGTCATTTAGATTTAGTTGCTAAATACCGGCGGGTCGGGCCTCAGATGAGATAATGGCTCCAGCCTAAAACTTACTCAAACATTATTAAGTAATGTCGGTTGGTTCCTGATACTCTGACTCTGGTCGGACCCTCCGGAATCCAACGTTTGGTTTTCTTTTGCTCCAATATTTCTGCTATTTCATTATCGTTGTTTCATCTGTGTACTCGTTTGATTTTAGCTCACCAGAGCCGAAGGCTCCGGGGGAGCTTATAGGATAGATAGTTGTCCGTCGTCGTCGTCTGCGTCGTCGTCGTCTGCGTCGTATGTCCACCGTCAACACTTTCAAACGACTTCTCCTCTGAAGCCACTGGGCCGATTGGGCCCAAATTTTATCTGTAGCATCCTTGGGCGGGGGGATTGAAAGTTTGTGTTTTTTTATGAAAATCAGCTCATTAGTTTGGTTGCTATGGCAACTTAGAGTTCCTATAGACTTATAATGGGGAAAATTGAAAAATGGCATTTACTGCGAAGCCTCTGCAGATATTTTGACAAAACTTTCATAGAAATGTTCCTTAGACAATCTACTCTATGAATTTAGGGCTGCTGCTCATTTGTATTGGTTGCCATGGAAACCAATATGAAAAAAAAGAAGAAAAAATAATACTTAAAAAATCATCTCCTCAGAAACCGTATGCTCTATGAGGCTGAGAGTTTATGGAAATATTCACCATATTTGCCTTTATAGGTTTTGTGTTTTTTATGAAATTCGGCTCTTTAGTTTGGTTGCTATGGCAACTTAGATTTTCCATAGACTTATAATGGGGAAAATGGAAAAATGGCATTTACTACCAAGCCTTTGCAGATATTTTGACAAAATTTTCATTGAAACGTTCCTTGAATGAACTTCTCTCAGCCATATGTTTTTATGTCAACCTGTGGGTCCCGTAGGTTGTGTCAGGGCCATGCCCCGCCCCCTCCACTTCATAAAATGCCTTATATCTCAGAAACCTTACAGATCCCCACCCCTAAACCATATATAATCTTGTTCCTTATGATAAGACACATTAAGTGACACCAACCTGGGGGTTCCCCTGGATGTGCCGGGGACATGCCCCATCCCCTCCACTTCATTAAATACCATTTATCTCAGAAACCATTCAGATCCCCACCCCAAAACCGTATATATTCTTGTTTCTTATGATAAGAGGCACCCAATGACAGCAACCTGGGGGTCCCTCGGGATGTGCCTGGGCCACGCCCCACCCCCTCCATTTCATAAACGGCCCAATATCCCAGAAGCCGTACAGATCCCCACCACTAAACCATATATATTCTCGTTCCTTATGATAATTCACATTCAGTGACATCAACTTGGGGGTCACCCAGGACGTGCCGGGGCCATGCCAAACCCCCTCCACTTCATGAAAAGCCCAAATATTCCAGAAAACTTACAAATCCCCACCCCTGAACCATATATATTCTTGTTCCTTATGATTAGATGCATTAAGTTACACCAACTTGGGGGTTCCCCCAGATGTGCCGGGGTCATGCCCCACCCCCTCCACTTCATAAAATGCCATTTATCACAGAAACCATTCAGATCCCCACCCCTTAACCATATATATTCTTGTTCCTTATGATAAGACGCACTCAGTGACACCAACCTGGGGGTCCCCCGGGATGTGCCGGGGCCATGCCCCATCCCTTCCACTTCATAAAAGGCCAAATATTTCAGAAACATTTCAGATCCCCACCCCTAAACCATATATATTCTTGTTCCTTATGATAAGACACATTCAGTGACACCAACCTAGGAGTCACCCAGGGCATGCCCGGGCCATGCTCCACCCCTCAACTTCACAAAAGACCATATATCTGAGAAACTGTTCAGAGCCCTACCCCTAAACCATAATATATTCTTGTTCCTTATGATAAGACGCAATCAGTGACACCAGCATGGGGGACTCACGGGGTTCCACCGGCCATGTCCCACCCCTTTACTTCATTAAAAGCCATATATCTCAGAAACTGTACAGATCCCCACCCCTTAACCATATATATTCTTCTTCCTTACGATAAGTCCCCACTTATAATAGGCCGTATATCTCAGAAACCATTCAAATCCCCACCCCATAATCACATATATTCTTGTTCATTGTTAGACACATTCAGTCACCCCCATCTTTGGGGTGTGTGTGTGGGGGGGGGGGGGGTCCGCAGGGGCTATTTCTCTCCCATCCACTTCATAAAAGGGCCTCATATCTCAGAAACCGTTCAGCATTCAGTGACAGCAATCTTGGGCTTTTCTTAAAAAGCCTTACATCTCAGGAGCCATACATATCCCCACCGCTAAACCATAATGTCTCTGTTCCTTTTGATATGATGCATTTAGTGACACCAACCAGGGCTCCATTGGGTTCATGCCCCACCCTCTCTACTTTATAAAACACCTAATATTTCAGAAACAGTCCACATGAGTGCTCAGTTTGGTATTGGGTTTGTTTGGGAGACTTTATAATTGGTAGATTAAAATCATATCCTGTTAAAATACAATGTCATGGGCAGTGCCCACCTGAGCTCTGGTTTATGAAATTTGGCTGTTTGGTTTGTTTGCTATGGCAAGTTAAGAATTTCCATTGGCTTATAAATGGGGAAAATTGAAAAATGACATTTATGCCTTTCAAGATATTTTGTCGAACTTACATAGAAATGTTCCTTTAATAATGTTCTTTTAGGCCTATTAGTTGCCACAGATGGGAAATTGTCAATTGTCATCTGTTGTCCTGCAACAACACATTCAAGCGACATCAGACCTCTGAAGCCACTAGGCTGATTGGGTCCAAATTTTATCTGTTGTATCCTTTGGCGCAGGGCTTCCATGGTTAATTAAAATACATTGCTGCCAGTGGGCAGTGCCCCCTGAGCTCTGGTGAGCATAGTGGCCCATGGGCCTCTTGTTATGTTCTCGGAGATGTTAAGCTGATGAGTTAGACATCCCTCAAGAGGACTGAATAAATAATTGTTCTCAACCACGACAGTACCAAATGCGAGGATTGTGCCAACATAAAATCCATTTGAGCACACAGTAAAAAAACTTATTACTGGCCGTTCCAAGGCGGTTCTCCTGTGTGGTCTGGAGATGGCTGATAATGATATGTTACAATGTATCACTTGGCTATCAGATCAGATTGTCTTTTAAGAAATTCTGAATTTGCACGTTGCCTTGATGTCAATGGTTAAGTTTCGGAACAGCTCAAATCGACTTGGATTCAGGAGGAGATGATGTCGGTGCCTATTTGATACCAGAAAAAAAAGGTTGTCGCAATGCTAATCTAAATCCAATCCCAATGCTTTCCAGCAAGTTTCGACTAAATTCGACTTCCCACTGGGGAGCAGGTGTGGTTTGAAAATGGATGCCATCTTGGATATCGGAATGGAAAATACTTGAAATTTTGAATCTCCATGTTGTCCCAGTGCCTCAGTCCGACTTATCGTTTTAGAGCAAATGTTGTTTGAAGATTTGCAAGATTATGGCCATCTTGGATACCGATATAACTTAAGCAATTATGAACCGCCGTGTTGCCCCGGCACCTTCCATAAAGTTTCAGCTCAATCCAACTTTCGGTTCGGGAGTCGATAACGTTTAAAGAATTTCAAGAAGCCAAAATAAGAATATAAAAATACTTAATCAGGGTCGGTCGGGTTAGCGGAAACACAGCTAGTTTTTGGCCTAAATGAACGAAACGATCTCAGCAATCCTAAATCTCCATGCCACACTGATGCACTGATGCCAAGTTTCAGCTCAATCTGTCTTTCGTTGTTTAAAATCAGCTGAGTCCAAGTTTAACAATCCCAAAGGTCAAGGTCTTTTACTGACCTTCGTCCCGGATGGCTCAGATTAAGTATTTTTATCTTCTTCTTCACTTAAACTGCTGGGTTGATATGGCTTATATGCGACAGACCGCGTGTTTGGTTGTCGATCCATTTACAGTGGAAAACATTGCTTCGCTCTTTGGTTGCACGGCGGTGGGCCGGACTCCTGGCTCTTTGATGACGTTCCTACCCTAAATCCTTTAAATTCGGGAAGGATGGAGCCGGAAATTACCTGGGTTCGACCCTCCGTGATGTAACTGGTGGTTTTCTACTGCTCTGATGTCGGATTGTTGTTGAGTCCTCAACCCTGATTCATGATAATATTAATCTATACATAACCATTTTACCATGTGTTTTATCATGACTCACTGTTGCGCTAGAAAGCCTCCATGTGGATCAATTTGTTATAGTTAATTTGTTTTATAATGAACGGAAACTGATGACGAGGGTTGAAATTTCTCAAAACTCCGGCGTTGTAGCTTCCCACCAGTAGTTTTACTATTGACCGTCCCAAGGCGGTCGTTCTTTTGCAGTGTCTTATTTGTTATTTGGCTTTTTGCCGTTGGTTCATGTTTCGTATGTTTTTGTGTGTGCTTCCGTGTCACTTTCTGCAGGTGACTTGAGACGGCTGCGTTCTTGAACTGTGGCCTTTCCTGAGTGATCTTTTCTTACTTGTTTGATTGAAACCAAATTACATGTGGAGCCTCATTGGGGCGCCTTTAAAATTTTCTTCTCAGGAACCGGATGGCTGATGACCTTGAAATTTGGTATACAGCATCGGGGACTTGGGCCCTATCAAGTTTGTTCAAATGATGACCTTTGGTTGACCTTGACCTGTTTTACGGCAAGGTCTAATTTGATCATTTAGACATTTGTGTGTGTGTGTGTGTGTGTGTGTGTGTGTGTGTGTATGTATGTGTGTGTGTGTGTGTGTGTGTGAACGGGTTTAACGTCGCTTTCAACAATTTTTCAGTCATATCACGATGGTGTCTGGTTGCGACAGAGAGCTCAATGCTCACTAAAGTATCATGTCCCAGACACATTACATGATACCACACCCAGTCACATTATCCTGACACTGGGCCGACCAGTCCTAGCTCTACCCCGTAAACCTGAGTGCCAAGCGAGGAGCAGCTAGTACCATTTTTAACGACTTTGGTATGTCGCGGCCCGGGATTGAACCTGTGACCTCCTGTTCCCCGCAGCGGACACTCTACAAACTGAGCTATCGGGGCCGATAGACATTTGTATGAAAAAAAGGCAAAACTTTAAAAGAAAGACCCAGAGCCCCAAAATCACAAGATGCAGCCCACTCTCTAGCTTCTAAGTCAGACGTGTGTCCAGCTGTGCTAAGTAGCCCGGCTTCCCGCACATATGACATAGAACACAGCATTGAATGTTGTGAGAA
This sequence comes from Lucinisca nassula, assembly GCA_963580285.1. Lineage (NCBI taxonomy): Eukaryota > Metazoa > Mollusca > Bivalvia > Lucinida > Lucinidae > Lucinisca > Lucinisca nassula. Next base: position 64,832,188 of record OY757011.1, on the reverse strand, counting down.
ACAAGACAAGACAAAGAGATATACCAAATATCAAAGGCCGGGGCCGTCTGATTTCAGGCAAGAAGACTTTTAAAGGTGTTCCCTAGATAAGTCAAGTGGGTCTCGGAATGGGGTCATTTTTGGCCCTACGGCTCAAATTTGAACTGTCTTGGTAGATGATCACTAGATGAAGCTACATACCAAATATCAAAGACCTGGGCCTTATGGTTTCAGAATTCCGTGTAAAACATGTGGGCACTATGCGGGACCATTTTTGGTCCAAGTGCCAGAGCTATAATTTGAACAACCAGGGCAGAGGACCTCTAGTCGAACCTGTGTAACAAATATCGAAGACCTCGGCCTTCTGGTTTCAAACAAGAAGATTTTTTTAGGTTTTCCCTATATAAAGTAGAAGTAAAACAAAGATCAGGAATCGATACAATTAACTTACTCCACCCATCAAAGACACCAAAGGGAAAGAATCACAAACATTAAGCGACCAGACCATAATGGAAACCTAAACAAAGGAAGGCCATAAGGACAGTTACTTTCCCACAAAATGGCCATATGGCAATCCAAAATAAAAAGACACAAGTGATACACACAGTTAGTAACAAACAACACCATAAATAAACCGCCACAGAAGAACCGCCTTGGAACGGTCAGTGGATTTATTTCCACTGGGGGGGGGGGGGGGGGGGGCTTAAATCGATTTTACGTGGCCACAATCCTCGCCCTTACTTCCGTCGCGATTTAGACAAATAATTTGTTCAGTCCGCATGAAGGCCTCCTAACTCATCAGTGCACCATCTCCGTGAACACAAAAAAATCAAAGAACCACAGAGGTGAGACAACGTTGAGGACTCGACAGCAAGACACCACTGAAATGCTTGAGCAAAAGAAAACCAACAGTTAGACTCCGATGGGCCCGACCAGAGACAGAGCATCTATAAGTCTATATAAAACAAGTGTGCCCCTCGGTGAGGCCATATTTAGAGCACAATTTCAACAAGTTTGGTAGAGGTCCACTAGATGAAGCTACATATCAAATATCTGGGCCTTCGTATTTCAAGCAAGAATATTTTTAAGGTTTTTCCCAATAAGGTCTATGTAAAACATGTGCCGCTATGTCGGGCCATTTTGACCCCAGGAACTTTGGTAATGGTAACGGTTTTCCCTATGTTAGCAAATGCAAAACATGAGGGCCTCTGGGTGGGTCTAATTTGGCCCCCTCCCCATACTTTGAACAACCTTGGCAGAGATCCACTAAAAAGCTCAATACCAAATATCAAAGGCTTGGGCCTTCTGGTTTTAGACAAGAAGCTTATTAAAGGTTTTTCCTATATCAGTCTTACGTAAAACAAGAGGGCCCCAGAATGTGTACAGTTTAGGCCCTATAGCTATAATTTGAACAATCTTGGTAGATGTTCTCTAGATGAATCTTTATACCAAATATCAAAGACCTGGGCTTTCTGGTTTCAGACAAGATGTTTGAGGGTTTTCCCTATAAGGGTCAATGTGTAGCATCTGACCCCTAGGGCGGGGCAAGTTTTGGCCCCATGGCTATTATTTGAACAGCTTTGGTAATGGTCCATTGGGTGAACGAACATGACACATACACTTTGGGTTTCAAACAAGATTTTAAAAGGTTTTCCCTATGTAAGTCTATGTAAAACAAGTGGGCCCCTGAGTGGGACCATTCTCCAGGCTATAATTTGAACAACCTACGTAGAGGTCTACTAGATGAAGCTACATACCAAATACCAAAGTCCTGTTAAACATGTGCGCCTATGGCAGGGCCATTTTGACCCCAGGAACTTTGGTAATGGTAAAGGTTTTCCCTATGTTAGCCAGTGCAAAACATGAGGGCCTCTGGGTGGGGCCACTTTTGCCCTATCCCTACAATTTGAACAACCTTGTCAGAGATCGACTAAAAAGCTCTATACCAAATATCAAAGGCTTACCCCCTTCTGGTTACAGACAAGAAGCTTTTTAAATGTTTTCCCTATATCAGTCTTACGTAAAACAAGAGGGCCCCAAAATGTGGACAGTTTAGGCCCAAAGGCTATAATTTGAAAAATGTTGGTAGATGTTCTCAAGATGAATCTTTATACCAAATATCAAAGACTTGGGCTTTCTGGTTTCAGACAAGATGTTTGAGGGGTTTCCCTATAAGTGTCAATGTCAAGCATCTGACCCCTAGGGCGGGGCAAGTTTTGGCCCCATGGCTATTATTTGAACAACTTTTGTAATGGTCCATTAGGTGAAACTACAAACCAGATATCAAATACCAAAACTTTCTGGTTTTAGAGAAGAAGATTTTTAAAGGTTTTCTTTATACAAGTCCATGTAAAATATGTGGGCCCCAGACGGGGCCATTGTTGGCCCTAGGGCCCTCTTGGCAGAGGTCCACTATTCGAAGCTGTGTACCAAATATCAAGGCATTGGCCTTTGGGTTTCAAACAAGATTTTTAAAGGTTTTCCCTATGTAAATCTATGTAAAACAAGTGGGCCCCTGAGTGGGACCATTCTCCAGGCTATAATTAAAACAACCGACGTAGAGGTCTACTAGATGAAGCTACATATCAAATACCAAAATCATTGGCCTTCTGGTTTCAGTCAAGAAGATTTTTATAGGTGTTCTCTATGTAAGGCCATGTAAAACATGTGGGTCCGTGGGCGCGGCAATTTTTCGGCCAGGGGTACAATCTTGATAATTTGAATAATTTTGGCCCACTAGACGAAGCTGTGTACCAAATATCAAAGTAGAAGTGAAGGCAATGCTCAGGAATCGATACAATTTACTCACAGCTCCCATCAGAGACACCAACGGGAAAGAAGCACAGACATGAAACAACTAGACGGGCCGCCGCCGCTCCCTAATGGAAACATCAATAGTTGAAAGCGAAAAGGACAGTCACTTACCCACAAAATGGCCAATAGGCTATCCAAAACAATATAAATAATATAAGCGATACAGACACTGAAAGACAAACCATAACACAAATAAACCGCGACAGAAGAACCAAAGGCCTGGTACTTCTGGTTTCAGACGACGAAGTCTATGTAAAACATGTGACCCCTGGGGCGGGGCCATTTTTGACCCCAGGCTATAATTTGAACAACTTTGGTAACGGTCCATTAGATGAAGCTACATAGCGAATATCAAAGATCTGAGCCTTCTGGATTCAGACGAGAAGCATATTAAAGGCCTTCCTTATATATAAAGTAGAAGTAAAACAAAGATCAGGAATCGATACAATTAACTTACTCCACCCATCAAAGACACCAAAGGGAAAGAAAAACAAACATTAAGCGACCAGACCATAATGGAAACCTAAACAAAGGAAGGCCATAAGGACAGTTACTTTCCCACAAAATGGCCATATGGCCATCCAAAATAAAAAAGACACAAGTGATACACACAGTAAGTAACAAACAACACCATAAATAAACCGCCACAGAAGAACCGCCTTGGAACGGTCAGTGGAAAGATTTCCACTGGGGGGCTTAAATCGATTTTACGTGGCCACAAGCCTCGCCCTTACTTCCGTCGCGATTTAGACAAGTAATTTGTTCAGTCCGCATGAAGGCCTCCTAACTCATCAGTGCAACATCTCCGTGAACCCAAAAAATCAAAGAACCACAGAGGTGAGACAACGGTGAGGACTCGACAGCAAGAAACCACTGAAATGCTGGAGCAAAAGAAAACCAACAGTTAGACTCCGATGGGCCCGACCAGAGACAGAGCATCAGGCACCAACCAAAATTACCTTGAATTAGATCTCTCTAATTCTCAATAAGCCTTTACGTTGGAGCCGTCATAGAATCTGAGGCCTGACCCACCGGCGTGCAATTAAAGAGGGAAGCAAAGTTGCCAACCGTGATTGGGTTAACTACCATGCATCCAGTCTGTCCTATAACATCCATGTTGTACCCAATCTTTTTATATCGAAGAATGATTTTACGAAATTGGGTGCTGAAGTCATTGCGGTTATATAATTTTCTAAATTTATATACTAAGTCACCATAAAATTCGGGTTCCGATAGACCTTGTTGCAGAAGAGATTTAAGTCCAATATTGAATTTTGAAATTAAATCAGAATGGCGTCTATAAAATTTTGAAAAGACTTTGCGTAGTTTATAGTACCGATAACCCTGATTAAGGAGTTTAGCCGTTAATAATTTATTACGAGTGTTGAAGTCAGTTACATGACTACACACTCTAGCAAATCGAATAAATTGCGCACGAGGAACATCACCATTCGAAAAAAGGAAAATTTACAATCTCAAAATCAAAGTCATCTCGTTTATCATAAATTTTGCACGAAACAAACCCATCTACAATAGATAGATGTAAATCCAAAAAACGGGGCCTTGGTATCAGAAGAATTTGCTTTATTTAACTGAAGTTCTGGGGGGTAAATCTGACTGATCAAACCATCGAAATAGGTATTATCAATATTTAATAAATCATCGAAATATCTAGCAGTGGAGCTAAAAGCTTCAATAATTTCAGATTGGTTATCAATGGAAAGCGACAACATGAAGTCTCTTTCATAACAATACAAGAAAAGATCAGCCACAATAGGTGCGCAATTCGTACCCATCGGAATACCCACAATTTGTCTAAATAACTTAGTACCGAATCTAATATAGATATTGTCAAGTAGAAAGGTGAGGGCATCACACACTTTCTGACATGACCAATGTGTATAATTCTTATGCTCTTTAGAAGTGAAAAATGCATTTCTGACATTACATGCAAGATAGAGAGAATCTTCTCTGTGAAAAGCCTATTCAATTAAATCATTAAGCTTTTCTTTAATAAGATTATGTGGAAGTGTAGTGTAAAGAGTGGAAAAATCGTAAGTAGACAGACTTGAAGCACGAAAATGTCTGGATTTCAATTTATTTAAAACCTCATTCGAATTTTTTATAGACCAAAACAGATTTCTTCCTGATCTTTCAAAGACTTTATCACAATATTTAATCACATGCGTTTTAATAGCAGTAAGACAGGGAGTTAATAATTTAGAAAGGTCAGTGGTAGTGCAAGAGCTAGAATTTGCAATAAATCGTGCTTTGTAAGGTCTTTTATGAAGTTTTGGTAACCAGTATAGCGTAGGAAGCTTGTCTTGGCCTTCCATAACACACACAGCAAACTTGGTGGCTGAATGACAAACATGTTTATCTACTATAGCTCTCTCTTTAGCTAAAGGCTGAAGTTCATAGGCCTTAGTACCACCAAGCTCCTGCTTAAGCGTGTTAACATAGTGGAGCCGTCACACAACGACGACGTTGTTAGCGGCCCTGTCTGCAGCGGCCAAAACAAACTTCTTATGAAATTCTTGAATACCTAGTTTAAGATGACGTAAAGACGTCTTGGGCTTAGGAGGTAATAAGTTAGTATTTTGAGAATAGAAAGAAATGCGTTTATTCACTAGTTTTAAAATGCTAAGTTTCCAGTCCTTAAGGGCTTTATGCTCAACATACTCTCGCTTACACCATCGATTACTGAATTCATTCAAGGAAGCAGCGATTTCATCTCTACATTTACTGAAATCAATTTCAGAAGGAAACCGATATTTCGGTCCTTTAGAAATTATATTCCTTATCCTAGAATCAGGAATATTTTTCAAATTGCCAGTAATTACATGACCAGCAGCAGGATAGCAATACACTGAGTTTTTACAATCACATGAATCAGGAGTATTTGTATCAATATCAAGATCTGAAACAAGTTTATTGAAATTAAAAATGATAGATCTAACAGGTTTGTTATATTTATAGCAAAGTATAAGTGTTTCAGTATTTTGAAAATAAGCAGGAATGGAAGAAAGCACCGATCTCTCACGGAAAATACTGGGCAAATCTATAAAATCCATACCCTTATTAATGAAGGATATTTTGAAGAAATGGCGTTTATGATTAATTTCAGAATCAATGTAAGGATGGAGAGTATGCTGAGTATAGCCTCTAGTTAAGAGAGCCGCATCATATAACTGGTGAGAACTATCGTAGAATTTATTCGCCTCGGTGTCCAGAAGACGTAAAACAGAAACGGGTAATGAACTTAAAAATGAAAGCATAGAGTGGCGTCCATGATTTAATAATATAATTGACAGTCACTTCAGTCTAGTATTGTTTCGTTTAAACGCACATGATTTACGTTTAAAGTTACCATTTTTCCTGGTGCCGTGAGATCTTGTTCTGCGTTTTCGACATTCCAGGAGCGAGAAAATATCAAAGTCCGGCATTCTGGAAATATTATCCTCATGATTAATGTTGTCATTTAATCCCAGTGGAAAAGGGGCCTGTAAAAATTTAATCCATTTCAGTTCAGCCTCATGTCTTTTGATTACTTTGAATCTAGATGTAGACTTTGCATCGTAATAAAGTTTTTCCACTGGTTGTATAACAATTTTATTTACAGAATGACCTGTACGTCGAAAGTGACGGTACAAGAAAGTGTCAGTTTTCTTAGGCTTACTCATTCTACGATAATGCTCGTTCAATCTAGTTTTAAGCATGCCGTTAGTTTGACCGACGTACTGCATATTACAGTTTGCAGCACGTCATGTAATTAGATGAATTAAATCTGTAGACTGTCATGTCAAATCAGACATGTTAACTACAGAAAAGCGTCTACCGTTTACAGATGAAGTAACGGTAGACACAGTGCTTAAATGCGCACAACATCTGCACCTCTTGGCATTGCACTTAGAAATACAGTGCTTAAATGCGCACAACATCTGCACCTCTTGGCATTGCACTTAGAAATACTAGGATACATTCCACTTCTTTTCCACGGATTAATATATTTTCGAAGGATGGGCGATTTGAGAGGAGATAGTTTTATACGAAGACTACTCCCAAAAAACATTGGTATTGCCTGCTCCATTGAGATCAACTGAAGTTACAGAAGACAAATTTAAGGGTCTAACCAATACCGAAGGCAACATAGTATTAAAGTTCTTAATAGAATTGGGAATCCGTACAGAAGAAGCAGAGTGTAACCTAAGGATTGATGTTGATATTGTAAATGTATTTGTGATACTCATGTGGGTTTAGAAGGTTTTGATACCGTCAAAACTAAAGCGATCTTCATTCCGGTCATTATGTAAAACAGCATATAAAATTACTGAAGATAATTCCTTCGAATAGAAGGAAGGTACAACAAAAGCCCACAAAACATCTAAGTCTACTTTAAGTCCAGGGATATCAAACAAGCAGTTGTTATACAACGAGGAACGAACATCGGTTTAATAATGACCTTCAACAGGTATCTAAAGGATGTTAATTGATGGAACAGTGAAAAGCAATTGCATAAGCAATCCTTGAGGATCGGAAAAATAAGAGCATTAAATGTATGTACGGGGAGACCTTTTACAGCCGCCACACGGCACAAACAAAACAGCCCTGATATGCAAAGTAGAAGTAAAACAAAGATCAGGAATCGATACAATTAACTTACTCCACCCATCAAAGACACCAAAGGGAAAGAAACACAAACATTAAGCGACCAGACCATAATGGAAACCTAAACAAAGGAAGGCCATAAGGACAAAATGGACTTTCCGACAAAATGGTCATATGGCCATCCAAAATAAAAAAGACACAAGTGATACACACAGTAAGTAACAAACAACACCATAAATAACTTGACCGGTCAGTGGAAAGATTTCCACTTGGGAGGGGGGGGGGGCTTAAATCGATTTTACGTGGCCACAATCCTCGCCCTTACTTCCGTCGCGATTTAGACAAATAATTTGTTCAGTCCGCATGAAGGCCTCCTAACTCATCAGTGCAACATCTCCGTGAACACAAAAAAATCAAAGAACCACAGAGGTGAGACAACGGTGAGGACTCGACAGCAAAAAACCACGGAAATGCTGGAGCAAAAGAAAACCAACAGTTAGACTCCGATGGGCCCGACCAGAGACAGAGCATCAGGCACCAACCAATAGTCAATGTAAATAAGTTGGACCCAGGGCTATAATTTGAACAATCTTGGTAGAGGAAATCGAGATAAAGCTACATACCAAATATCAAATATCTGGGCCTTTTGGTTTTAGAGAAGAAGATTGTAAGGTTTTTCCCTCCCTATAAAGGTCTATGATAAACATATGTCCCCTAGGGCAGGGACATTTTTGACCCAAGGGCTATAATTTGTACAACTTTGTTAATGATCCATTAGGTAAAGCTTCATACCAAATATTAAAGACCTAGGTCTTCTGGTTTCATAGAAGATTTTTAAAGTTTTTTTTTCTTCTAATTTTCTCCTATTTTTTGCCATGGCAACCAGAGTTGAACCGACTGCCTATTCGAAATTCGCAAAATTGCAGTATGTTTCCTCTGGCTTTCTTTGCCGGATCATTACAGGGTCACTGATGAGGCTTTATTAGCCGAAACTACGTAGTATGACCCATCTTCTTTCTGATGAATGTTTTCATTGCTCTTAAAGGAACTCATTTTTGATTTTTATTTGCCTTCACTGCAGCTGGTGTTGTGCCGTGTGGCGGCCGTAAAACGTCTCCCCGTACATCAACCATAGTGCAGTTTATATTTTACTTTTGGTCCTTTGAGATCAGCGTGAATATTCTGAGAAATCAGAAATAAATTATTGGTTTAGATTCATATTCTATACAGGTTTTTAATTATTTGGACCCCATTTTGATTTATATCAGTCTTTGAACCGACTGCCTATTCGAAATTCGCAAAATTGCAGTATGTTTCCTCTGGCTTTCTTTGCCGGATCATTACAGGGTCACTGATGAGGCTTTATTAGCCGAAACTACGTAGTATGACCCATCTTCTTTCTGATGAATGTTTTCATTGCTCTTAAAGGAACTCATTTTTGATTTTTATTCTTATTAGATTCCGAATTTTGGAACAACTTACAGTAAGTTCCTCCCAAAAATAATTCGGTGATGTTTGATCTAAATTGGCCCAGTGGTTTAGGAGGAGATGTCAATTGTTGACAGACGACGGATCGTTTTATATTGGAGAACGGTTTTACGAAATTGTGTACTCAAATCATTTCAAGCATATATAGCAATTAAGGCGTAACTATACCTAATTTAGTGACACAGAGGCCTTTCTGATATTTAATCTTCATCAGTGTGTCTCAACCCAAAGTTCTGAAACCGAAACGGATGATGAACAAGACCCGGCAAACACAGCACATCCCCCTCCGAGCACTCACCGACCGACGTAGCTCGTGAGACAAGTCAACTGGAGGCATCAGGCAAGAGACGCCCACCCGCGGACTTATAGGCGTCCCCCACCGAGCCAACATCAGCAAACATGGCCCACGCTCCACGGAAGTCACGGGCATCAAGCAGGAGATGTCCAAATTAGCGAGACTTGCAAAATGTAAAATATAACAAAAAGTGGCAACCAAATCCATTAAGATACATGTCTCACCTGACAAAGCAGTCTTAGTTTTAGAAAAACTAGAATTTTATACTGCAAAAATTAAAGATATATTATAGTTATTTAAATCAGTAGCTGAGTACTGACGTCAACACTGCAGTATCAACCTCGGCACTCAGGAACTGATACTGAGCTGATGATACCCTCAGGGACCAACGAATCATCCACCAGCAGAGATATCGACCAAGTGATTGCAATTAAGGCGTAACTACCTAATTAAGCAATCTGAATTTACACTTAGTCACCATTAAAATTCGGTTCCGAAGACCGTTCTTCATTTTAAATAGAAGCTCTATTAATCTATTAATTAGACTGGGAACTTCAGAAATTGAAACGACTGTAGGAGGTGAAATCATGTTTATTTTATATCACAACAATCCACAATGACGTATTGCACGCTGGTTAAATACATTGGTATTTAAAGGTGTCATTATTTTACAGTAATTTTCTGTTTTAAAAGAGGAACAAACTGAAATGTGACAGAAGGCAGGCAATTCCAAGCTCCCTATTTATTTATTTATTTATTTATTTCTCTAAGTGTCATTTTAAAGCGATAAAAATCATGCCCATAAATAACACTTGGACGTTAAGCGTCAAGTATCTTTGTTCGAATGGAGATGAAGGGTTTTTCAGATTTAAATAGTTTTAAATGGACACTAAAATAAGCACTGAAATAGGGCCTATGGGCATACTCGCTCTGTGCACGTCTTCAAATTTCTAAGCCAAATAATATCGGTCATTATCCAGGCAGATCGCCAACCTAATGTGCAATTTTTACCTCTCAATTTTCGTGAGCATAACTAAATTGGAAAGAAGCTCTTCATCAAAACTCCCAAAGAAATAAACCTGAGACAGTCAGGCATATAGGTGTAACACAAGAATAATATTCTAAACATGCTTCCTCATCATGTTCTAAACATACTTTCTCATGGAAATGAAGACCGCACTGAACTGAATGGAATGGCGAACCTCATCATACGAGTATTTCACGTTCAGTATATGTGCGTATAAAATTTGCTAAAAGGCAAATAGTCGAAATTTCAAAAAAGAGTAAATGTTTGACCTACAACCACTTGTCTCCCGCTTTGGTTAATTTATTTTTGATGAAGCATAGCGTTTGGGACAGCTTTAAACTTGACACGACTTCGGAACATGTTTTCTTTAATAATCATACAGTAAACCACAAATTACAGGAAGCACACCAAGGTAAAGTGATTTCAAATGGAAAATATCAAACATGGAAAGATACCTCATACATGTAATATACAGTCAAATTTCAATGGTTCAAACACCGATGATTAGTCTAGAAGGACTGATTGGAACTATTTCTTAGTCCCTAAAGAATTCTTCCTATAGGCCCAGATAACAAATATATAGCGATAATTATTAGGAAGATGTTTCTTATTTTATCTTGAAAATGTATGTTGTGCATTCTCAAAAGAATCTCCTCGATGAGGCGCTTCTAATGAGTACACACAACAATAATATGTTTCAAAGCAGACAGGAAAGATATTCATGAACACCCCCGTTGAAACTCTTAGCCTAGGAGTATGCCTCGAACAAAATTTCATTGTTTCCAACTTGTTCAATTCATAGAAGTTTAACTGTTAATACATTTCGTGAGAACAGTACAAGGTGGTGATAGAATAATATCGCATGCTACGAGTCCACATCGTTTTGTTATCCAATTGCAAAAATGATCATTTGCGCCAGAAAGAAGTGACTGACGTTCTCTATTTTGAATTTGAGCTTGTCGAAACTGAACACTTTAGTTACTTCATTTTGGTGCAAAATGTCATTTGCCTTTCTAAAAACTGGAGGCGTTAGTAACTGCATTCTGAACTAGACTGTCAGCATTTTCTTAGCTTTTTACTTGTCCCAAAATGTGTTTCTCCTTCTATTGCAATTGAGATATACGTTATTCCTTAAACACATCACCGTGCGATAGTGTCTATTTGTGTTCAATGGCAGTATAAATCGAATAGATGCTGTTTTCTTTCTGACACATAAACTGTCAGGCTGCAGAGTGAATCCCGATGCGAATAAATAAAACAGAAGGCATGCCGTGTTTTACACCTAAAATGGCAAACCGTCCTCCTTGTTCGTTTGGATTATGCATCTCAGCAAAAATGTTTCTTTATTTATCATGTCGATATTGTAACATATTAAAATGGCGGACATTGCTATTTGTAGATCAAAGCATTGGTCTCTGGAATAAGAACTGGGATGCTTTACATTCAATAAATCCGTTGTGTTACATCGAACAGCTTTCACAATGAAAAGTACTGCCGTCATATTAAGGGAAAAATCTAAAGATAATTTTGAACAAATATACAAACATATTTTATATATTAGTCTTTCAGTTTAAGCTGGGCAGCTTATGTATGGACATTGAAAGGGCTTCCTGGGATATCTTCGTCCCCATATTTAACCGATAGCACGTGTTCTCCTTGTTCTTTACACGTGTACGTTACTGTATAAGCTGTATTGGAAGTTTTCTTCATGCTAAGTTCTGCTTCGCCATGTCCGCTTGGGGAAATCATACCAACTGATAAGATGGCTTGGCCTAAAACGATACAAAACAAATTCAATCATGCTTGGGTATTTTTTTCTTTACATTTAGTCTACTCAAGCATGAAATGAATGTTTAATTATTAAGCATAAAAATTGAAAGCAATTATATATGCAAAACAGAACATCTTGATCATTTGCGTGATGACAATAAACAAAAAAAAAAAAAAAAAAACTACTCAACCAGAGGATCAATGGTCCTAACTGCTCACCTGAGTGCTGACTGTATATTGAAATTTTGAAGACACATCTGTCAAAATTAAAATATCCCTAATTTTTCAGTATTTACTCAATAAGTTGACTTTATCTGCTACATACCAAATAACTAGCTATTAATAAGGTTTGATTTCAAATGGCACCTGTTCAATTTTAGGTCTAGATGAACTTAGCCATGATCAGAGAATCATCTTGACATTTGATATACCTGTAGGTTTCCTTATTTAATACTGGAAGCCAACAACAACATTCGCATTTGAGACAATTTATCCATTTGACAACATTTAAATATAGATGACCCCATGTACCAATTTTGAGAACCCAGGATACCATATTTCCTGAACATTTGACGTTTCATTTTTTTCACATACCGAAGAATAAGCACCAAAATTTATCCTTAGCATAAAATAGGTCAAGGTCAACCCATTGTCATCATTTGAATAATTTATGACAGGTCAGAGATACTAAGAGTCATGTCTGCTGACACACTGGTTTGTATATATATATATATATATATATATATATATATATATATATATATATATATATATATATATATATATATATATATATGGTCAGCTTGGTCATGCGGCCAAACTCCTTTGAATATATGTTCAATTCCCAGTTCAAGGGAAAACTGGCTTAAAATAGCCTATAATGGTCATGACAAAGTTCTGAAGCTCTCATCTTTCTACTTGACACTAGTTATGGTAGATTTGATTGTGTTTGTTTGTTTGGTTTGAGGTTTAACGTCCCCGTCAACACTGTATAGGTAATTTTGGAGACATTGCTTCCACTTTTGTGGGACTTTTACCCGACATTGAGACGAAATGACATTTAAAGCCCTGTCGCCCAATGAAACCGACTCGCACCGCTTTGACTGGGTAGGCTTAGATCCTCTAAGCGGTTTACCAGCACTCGTGAGCGGTCGGTTTCAGCGTGGAAGCATCATGCAGCCCAATCTATTTCTTCAAGCCCCGATAGGCAGAGCCAGCTAGATTTAATACTAAGTAATTTTGTCGAATGATGGAATTCCGATGGGTGCGAACTGCACCTCCATTGTGGCTGATTAATTTTTGTTCTGTTATGAAAGAGACATCATCGTGCCCCTTTCTGAAGAAACGCAATCCGAAGTTATTGAAGCTTTCAGCTCGACGTCTAGATATTTGGATGATTTACTAAACACTGGTAATACCTACTTCGATGGATCGATCAGTCAAATAACCCTTCTATAGAATAAATCAATTTCTTCTGATCCCAAAATAGAAGAGAAGGAAATGATCAGGAATCGATACAATTAGCCCACAGCTCCCATCGGAGACAACAAAGGGAAAGAGACAAATGGGCTTGACCTTATGGTACGAGGGTTCCCTTACAATACAACAAGTCATACCCAACATACGAGGGTCGTTCAATATTTAACTGACCTTTCCTAGTTACTAAGCCATGGCGATTTCACGGCCTTATACATGGATACACAAAATTTTATCAGTCGGTCTAGTATTTGGTGTCCGTTCGAGGTAAAATAACATGGCAGGGGTCAGTGTTGTCGAATTTTCTCCAAAAATTGAGTACAGAGCAGTGATACAAGTCACAAGATACACGTTTTTGAAAAAGAAGACGAACCTGAAAATTTATGAGGAATTGTTAGAAGTTTACGGAAAGACTGCTCCTGCACATTCAACTGTTAAAATTGGGTGATTGATTTTAAACGTGGTCGGGTAACGTTGGAAGACAAGACCTATGAATGTTACTAGTGACGTCACTGATGAAATTCTAAGGGTAACTAATAAAGCAGGACGGGCGAATGAAAGTTTCAGAAATGGCTAGAATATTCCGAGTCACATGTGGAAAGATACGATTCTTATCCGGAACACTTTCTTGAAAGAATTGTTAGCGGGGACGAAACTTGGATCCATCTCCATGACACTGAGACTAAACAGTACAGTAAAATTGAAGCGAAGGAAATGATAAGGATTCGATACAATTAACCCACAACTTCCATCAGAGACACCAAAGGAAAGAAATTCAAGACTCAGCCTACAGTTGGCAAGTTCATGGCAACTGTGTTTTGGGATAGCAAGGGGATTCTGTTGGTGGGCTATTTACCTCATGGCCAGACTATTAATGGGGACTATTATGCTAATATTTGGACCAATTACCTGAGCTATAGTACAGAAAAGGCGTGCAAAAATTACAAAAGATGTGCTGTTGCAAAATGACAATGCTAGAGTCCATGCTTGCAAAGTTTTTGTGCATGCAATGAAGCAGAGCGGTTTCATACCCTTATCCCATCCACCGTATTATCCTGATCCTTGCACCCAGTGGTTACTTTTTGTTTCCGAACTTGAAGAAAGCAATCGGAGGGTGGATTGACTCCAAAGACCCGTATTGCTGCGGGTCACTATGTGGAAAAAGAAGGACACTAGTTTTTGTTTGATTTGAGGTTTAACGTCCCTGTCAACACTGTAAAGGTCATTTTGGAGACGTTGCTTCCAATTTTGTGGGACTTTTACCCGACATTGAGATGAAATGACATATCAAGCCCTGTCGCCCAATGAAACCAATAGGGTTTATTTGCATGGACGGTCCGCCTCGCACTGCAGTTCCTGGACAGGTTTAGATCCTCTAAGCGGTTTACCACTACTAGTGTGCGGGCCGGATTCAGCTCTGCGTGGAAGCATCGTGCAGCCCATATATTTCTTCAAGCCCCTATGGGCGGGGGCCGAAAGGACACTAGTAGGACACTAAGTAGGTAAGCCCGGATACATATTGAACGTATTTGTAAAATAGAAGTGAAGGCAATGATCAAGCTAATTTCGCTGACTGCTCACAGGCTACAACAGAATCAGAGAAGCTATTGTTTCGCTTTTTTATGCTGCATACCTAGTTTTATGGTAATCTGTCGTTCGCTTTCTGAGAAGATTTTTGTCGATTTTTTATAATATATGGTAATGGCAGCCATTTATCCTGTGGCCTGGATCATTTGAACAGATTTTCGTTCCCAATCTCATTAAGGCTTCATATGAAATTTTGCTTCAATTCGCCTTGTTATACCCCCGGCATACGAAGTATGCTATGGGGTATATAGTTTTCGTCCTGCCGTTCGTCCGTCCGTGTGTCCGTGTGTCCGTCTGTTTACATTTTGGTTTAAGTTTTACGTAAAAGTTTCTAAGAGATTGTATCTTCTGAACCCTTTGATAGATTTAGTTGATACTTACACTGAAGTTACATACTGGTCCAAAGATTTCATTGATGCATGTCCCACCCCCACAGTGACCTTGGGGTCAAGGTCACAGACATAGAAATTTTATGTTTGGTTAACATTTTACGTCAAAGTTGCTAAGAGATTGTATCTTCTGAAACCTTTGATAGATTTAGTGGATACTTACACTGAAGTTACATACTGGTCTCAAGATTTCATTGATGCATGTCCAACCCCCACAGTGACCTTGAGGTCAAGGTCACAGACTTAGAAATTTTACATTTGGTTAAAGTTTAATGACTTTATAGATCCCTCTATGTCCTAAACTCAAAGACAAATCCAATTGATACTTGCATCGATCTTGCATACCAGTCCAAATATTTCATTGATGCATACCCCACCCTGCTGCTTCAGTAACATTGATGCCCCATCACTTCAGTAACTTTGATGCCCTCAATCCTTTGGTTCATATAGAAACTTTATCTTTGGTTTAGCTTTTACAAGCACATTTATAGATTCTTATATTTATAGCTTCCATATTACATACAATTAAGCTCTCACGATATATTAGAGGGTGGCGCTGGCCGGGGGTATACGTGACCCACTGGTCGCTTTCTCTAGTTTTTTTTAATATTTCAATAAAAAGTTTTAATTTTTACACAAGTGGCCTTTGTCCAAGGTCAATGAGTGCAGCTTCATTGACTCGTTTAGTTGATTGACCTTAACAAATTAAAGATCACCGACAATAGTTACTATTTTTTGAAGAAAAAAAAAAACAACAACATAATTTCAACAAATTTTGATGGGCCCGGAGTCCTAGATTACATAATAAGTTTCAAGGCAATCGGCTAAACGGTTCCAGAAAAAGGAATATTGTCGAAGGATTACCATGTATGGTCATGGCGGCCAGCTTCATCATGTGACCTGAACTATCCGTTACCCCATCCCGTGGAGGCTCCACATGAAGTGTGACATCAATCAGCCTAGTGGTTTCAGTTAAGATATTTGTATGTGTCGACAGGCGCAAGACGACAGATATAAGACGAAAGATGATGACAACGGAGCCTACTCATACTGTAAGCTCACCAGTGAGCAGCAGGCTCAGGGGAGGTAATAAGCATGTTGAACTGGTATTTCTTATATACAGTCAATTATAACCGTTATGTGCTTTAAAACTATTACACAGAATTATAATTTGCGTAAACTTCTTAATCTAATAAACAACGTCACGGTCCTTTCTTCACATAGTCATTAAAATAACATATGAATTAGCGCTTTAATTTATTAGTAAAGTGTCGTGTTCAACTTTGATGGATGTAGGTCGATTGTGTGGAATTGTCAGGCTATAGCACATTTTTGTCGAATTCCACAAGTGTGATACGTGTGTACGCCTGCGTTACCTTTGACAGTGTTGAATTAAGCATGGACATAGGCTCAGAATATCATGCACTGCTATTCAAACAAATATTACTCACCTGCGTCCTTTGTATCTATAGTGAAATTTTGTGCTCTATTCATGAAAGCTTTCTTGATTCCTGGGCCCCTAACAGTGACCTTTGATGCGTCACCATGGAATTTCTTAGTAACCTTTGATCCCGGCTTCTTTTCCACTGTTTCTACTACCATTGATGACTGTTCTAAGACTGGAGATGGTTTTCGACCAGATCCTTGAAAAATTGAAAAAAGATGCACTGAAGCATTAGAAATGTGTTGCAAAAGCTGAACGGTTGTCTGCCTCCCTACCAGTAAACTGATCCATGGGATACTATGCGATATTCTCCAGTTTGAAGTATTATATTCCGATATTTACCCCGTGACAATATCAACTCTTTATACCATACTGTACCGCACAGATCTGTTGTAAAACAGAAGTGATGGCAATGATCAGGAATCGATACAATTACCTCTCACCTCCCATTCTGTTTCAAAAAACATACTGCAAGACGAATGTCACAAGCATCACGACATTTTGATTCAAGGTATTAGAACCTGGTTTAATCTTCAAAAGATACCAACACCAAATACAGTTCTTAAGTTCTGATGATTGAGACATCTCTGAAAGCTTGACCCTGTCTGTCAAGAGTTTTAAGCTATATTATGATGAACGTATTTCGTTGAGAGTCTGCGGCGTCATTTCACATATACCAGTGACTGCCGTATCTCCCGTTTCATCTTTGTTGGAAGGTAAGCATGATTCTTAATTGTCTGGCACATTAATTGGCTTAATTTCCATGGTAACGTATCTGATTTGGAGACAAACTTTTAAATGCATTCATCCTTCTCGCGTTTTTCAGAAACGGGCGTTGTTTTGTATAGCTGAACCGCTGCTGGATTCTCAGAGAACATTTAAAATGCCATTTTCAAACTTCCATATAAAAGCAGAATATATGTGCTACATCTTTACTATTGAAAATCATGTCCATAACAAATATAAGTGCAGTGCTGCGACATTGTAAGGCGATTACATTCAAAAAGCGCCATCAAATGAACACCACCGAAACTGGAGAATTTTGAGTTTAGATGGTTATACATTACTTTTTGATTCCGGTCCGAAGACGTGAACCATGGGGGTGATTTCCAGGTGCCTCACTGAACAGCCTACCACCTACCCTGCGGTGCAAATTATAATATTCTGAAATTTACATCTGACACGTCATGAAACTCACCTAGACGGATGCTTGCATATCATTATGCAGCATTCAATTATGATCGAATCAGGGAAGAATACAGGCATGCTCCACAGAAGAGTACATGCAATTATATTAAATATGTAATTTTCCCATTAAAATATTCTTTTTACCTGCAACAATCGCTTGATAAGGGCTTCCAGCAATGTCAATATTGCCGTATTTCACGGTAATCAGGTATTTGCCAGGAGCCAGTGGTACATATGAGAACTCGTATCCTTCATCCACTTCCTTGCAGCTTAATGCTGTTTTCGAAGGACCATCAATAAAAACTGCTAGAAATCCAGAGCCAGCACCTGCTGTCCGAACTGTGAACTTTGATTTGGAATCTGTGAAAACAATAATACATGTAAAAACAACAAACTATAGTAATAGAATAGCATCTAAAATGTAAAACATATCAGTGCTATCATAAGTTTCCTCGTAAACAAAATAAAGAATACTCTTAACACATTGTCGAAAATATTAATATGGTAAATAGTGGTCAATTGTCTGCAGCTTAAATTGTTCTCTTTTTGAAATCATTATAAGATTGTTTGTTTAAAACATATTTCCTTCATGTTGTTTCTGCAAAATGTTCTTCATTTATCAGCTTTGTAGAGAGTAATACTGATAATGCATATATGAAATTCAAAATTCTCCATTCACACAAAGGAGATAATGCAGATATAATTATATGCTATAATATGACAGAAACTAAGTAGCCTCTCTCATGATGTTAGAAGGAAACTATTTATTACAAACATGTTCGCTTAGGTTAGTGTTTCTTTAGTACATCTTGAATTCATTTTGTACAGCATGTATGGTGTATTGATAACATGTTTGCAAGGGAGGCAACATTTTTAATTTTCCGTTGGCATTCATGTAAACTGAGCCCTTCAAAAAATGACCTCTACTGATAAGGAAGAAAATATTTCCGAAAATGGTTGCATATGTTGACCTGTATCCATTCATCAGAATTGCAAATTTAGGCGAAAACTGGATGTAAGATTACGTACTGCAGATGCCAGTCTCTAGTCCAGGTCCATGGGCATGAACCATAGCAGGATCCGCCGCAGTAGAACCAATCATGACCGCAAACGGACTGTCCGGGACGTGATGGTCATTCAATTTAACATCAACGAAGTGTACGCCATTTTCTTTGGGTATGAACCTAAAGAAAAACAAATTATATTCATTAGAAATAAATTTCCTACAAACCAGAAATCCAGAGCTTAACCATTGACTTGTAATTCTTATCTTATCCAAGGATTATTACTAAGATTCAGGATAAAAATCGAGAATTTTCACGTGTTTGAATTGTTGATTAGGTCGTCACGTATGCCGTCGTAAAGTTTACATCGCTGCACGTACAGTGACGACCAAATCATCAAAATACGGCGAACTCGGCAATCGTAGTGACTGCATTATAAAAATAATTCCAGACCCCGAAATAACCAATATCCAAGAAAGAGAATCTTACATGGGTGTGAGGGAAAATTACAAAAATCCGTCCCTCGGGATCGGCAAGCCTCGTGATGCCGGGCAGTGACCCTTGGGACGGAATTTTCTACTCACCCCTCACACCCATGTAAGATTCTAGTAGTCGCAGAAAAGATGGACTGGGCGGAGCTATCGTTTGTACCTGCCTTAGGAATATTCCATTAACAAAAAGGTAAGCCAAGTCACTCGATTGTGTGAATTCAACTGTAACACAAGCATATACCATTTCGTCCGCTTGAAGAAAGCGTGTGAAAGGCACTCTACTGAATCTTCTGGTGGACTCGGCGAATTTGACATATATTGACAACACCTGAATAGCTCCGCCGAGTCAAACTTATCTGCGACTACTATATATTTACTTTCTATCGTTCTATTTATATTTTGCTGGTCTTCTTTTTTGGTTTGATTTGAGGTTTAACGTCCTCGTAAACACTGTTTATGTCATTTTGGAGACGTTGCTTCCAATTTTGTGGGACTATTACCCGACATTGTGATGAAATGACATCTCAAGCCCTGTCGCCCAATGAAACCAATAGGGTTTATAAGCGTGAACGGTCCGACACCCATGGAAAACCCCTGTTGGACAGAGACAGAAAAAATGGAATAAGAAAAACCGATCGAAGAAAGTTACACTTCTCTTATATAGTAGAACTAGTCATCTAAGATTTAGTCTTCTTGCCTGCATGATTCCCAAGAAATCTTAGACGGAAGCTTGATTTGTTTCTTATCAGCGTCTGAAAATATTGTAACAGGCACACATAATTCTGATTTAACAATATTGCCAGATACCCTCAAAGTGTATACTAGATAAGAATAAAATAACTTAAGGCGTTACTAAGATTCAGCCTGTTTGTTTGCTCTTCATCTAAGAACTAAGGAAAGAAAATAGGATAAATTGTGGGCTTAACATAAAGCAAGAAAACTAATGGCTTTTCCCACAATATAACAAACCACAAGCAACGTGCGAACCAATTTTCCGATCTCTGAGGAATCTTTTATGTAAATTTGAAATTAAGCCTCTAAGAAGAGATGAAGAAAAAAGAATAAAAGGAATAAAAAAACAAACAAAAAAAAACAACAAATAAGACAAGAAATGTCAGGGTCTCTCACACACTAGCAAGAGTCTGGCTTGTACCGTATGCTTCAGTTTCATGATACTGGTTTGCATGGTTCTCGATAAAATCTTGACAGAATTATTGAAATTACTGCTTATTTTGGCCCCTGAAAAATGACAGAAGGAAACGTGAAACGCTATGACAGACAAAACTAATGTAGATTCTTGCAAGTTTTCTAATCAGCCTCTTGAAGATGCAATATATAAATGAAAAACTTCCAGTCATAATCAAGTTTTTTCACTTGGTCAGCCTTATCTGAATCTCTAAATTAAGGAAAGAAAGAAGGACAATAAAGAAAAAAAGAAAAGCTACAAAGGTGAATCCCTTTCCCACAATACAACACGTCAAACCCGACATTTGTATTAATTGTCACCGCTATAACTGCACTAGTTCCTGGGGAATCTTCAAGAGAGACAGTGCCGTTAGTCTCTGTAGAGAGAAAAAAAACAAGAGGGCAATAATGGCCCTGGATCGCTCACCTCATCCTACAGATAAAGCGGTAGATAACGTAAGGTGGAGTGGATGGTTATGACAAGAAGATTTTTGAAGATTTTCCCTTTGTAAGTCTATGTTAAACCACGGGGGCATTTTTGTCCCAGGGCTATAATTTGAACAGACTTGATAGGGGTCCTCTAGAAGCTTCAAACCAAATATCAAAGGCCTGGGCCTTGCAGTTTCAGATGAGAAGATTTTTTAAAGATTTTTCCTGTATAAGTCAAAATAAAACCAAAGGGTCCCGGAGTTGGGGCATTTTTGGCACAAGGGCTATAATTTGAACAATCTTGGTAGAGGTCAACTAGATGAAACTACACGAGAAATATCAAAGACCTGGCCTTGCAGTTTCAGATGAGAATATTTTTTGAGATATTTCCTATATAAGTCAATGTAAAACCAAAGGGCCCCGGAGCGGGGAAATTTTTGGCCCCACGGCTATAATTTGAACAATCATGGTAGAGGTGCAATAGATGAAGCTACACACCAAATATCAAAGACCTAGACCTTGGGGTTTCTGAGGAGAAGATTTTTTAAGATTTTCTATATAAATCATTGTTAAACCAAAGGACCCCTGGGCGGGAGCATTTTTGGCCCCATGGCTATAATTTGAACAATCTTGATAGAGCTCCACAAGACAAAGCTTCATACCAAATATCAAACACCTGAGCCTTCTGGTTTCAGACAAGAAGATTTTTAAAGGCTTTTCCTATATAAGTCATTGTAAAACCAAAGGGCCCAGGACGGGGACATTTTTTGGCCCAAGGGCTCTAATTTGAACAATCTTGGTAGAGGTACACTAGTGAAGCTTCAAACCAAATATCAAAGATCAGGGCCTTGTGGTTTCAGAGAAGAAGTTTTTTAAAAAGTTTTCCTATATAAGTCAATGTAAAACCAAAGGGCCCTGGCGTGGGAGCATATTTGGCGCAATGGCTACTATTTGAACAATATTGGTAGAAGTCCACTAGATGAAACTCAACACCAACTATCAAAGACCTGGGACTTGCGGTTTCAAAGTAGAAGTGCATTTTTGGTCCCCGGACTATAATTTGAATAGTCTTGAAAAAGGTCCATAAGACGAAACTTCATACCAAATATTAAATACCTGAGCCTTCTGGTTTCAGACAAGAAGATTTTTAAAGGGAAGTCTATGTAAAACCATTGGGCCCCGGATCGGGGCATTTTTGGCCCCAGGGCAATAATTTGAACAATCTTGGTAAAGGTCCACTAGATGAAGCTACACACCAAATATTGAAGTCCTGGGCCTTGCGGTTTCAGAGATGAATATTTTTAAAGGTCTATGTAAAACAAAAGGGCCCGGAGCGGGGGCATTTTTGGCCCCAGGGCTATAATTTGAACACTCTGGGTAGAGGTACGCTAGATGAAGCTACACACCAAATATTGAAGACCTAGGCCTTGCGGTTTCAGAGGAGAAGATTGTTCAAGTTTTCATAAAAACCCATAATTTTGGCTCCTTTGACCTTGATGTGCAGCAGTCCGGAACCATTTGATTAATTTTGAAAAGGGACCACCTAAGGATCATTCCAGTGAAGTTTGGTCAAAATCCGATTAGTGGTTTAGGAGGAGATGTCGTTTAAAGCAGTTGTTTATGCACGGACGCACGGACGACGGCCAACGGACAAAATGTGATCCCAAAAGAATAAGAAACACCAAACAAAATAAGCCCAGACCGATCACTGTCTGTTATACAGTATTAGGAGTCATGCTTGAATCCAAAACTAATTTAAGTTTCAGGCTGATGGCTTGTATGGATTCAAAAAAAATCTTCGCGAGAAAATTGAAATTACTTTTCATCTGGGCCTCTAAAAAGAATGAAAGAAGGAAACAAAGAAACGCGGCAGAAGGCAAAACATATCTGAGTGCAACAGTTCGAATAGTTTCCTCTAAAAATATCTTAGTGTGAAAGAAAAATATTAAAAAATATCCAGTTTTTTTTCTTTCACTTAGTTTTTTTTCACCTCCGAAATCAATTTGTTTGTATTGGGGTTTAACGGCCCAGTCAACACTATTCAGGTCATTTTTGAGCCGGTCAGTTTACTTACCCACACTTTTCCTGGGCAGGCTTATACCTAAGCGGTTAACCAGTACAGTACACATTCTTTCGACAGAAATTGACAACTACCTTTCTTGAATCAGCGAAAGGGAGGGAATGACCGTAGAAAACACCTCCGAAATTAAGGAAAGAAAAACAGACAAATAAAGGGAAGAAAGAAAATGAAACCCTAAAATGCTAAGTCTTCCCTACTCCATCACAATATAACAAGTCATACCCAATATACGACGGTCGTTCAATATTTAACTGCCCTTACCCAGTTACTGACCCGTGGCAAATGCACGCTTTTCATATGTTATACAGCAATGCCATCGTTACACAAAATTTTATCGGTTAGTCTAGTATTTGTAGTCCGTGCGAGGTAAAATAACATGGAGGGTTCAGTGTTGCCGAATGTGTTTCACAATCTGAGTACAGAGCAGTGATTCGGTGTAGAACGGCAGGCAATGATCAGGAATCGCTACATTTAAGCCACAGCTCCCATCAGAGACCCCAAAGGGAAAGAAACACACACATGAAACAACAGACCCTATTCGAAATACCAATAGCGGAAAGCCAAAAGGGCAGTTACTTTCCCACAAAATGGCCAATAGGCTATCAAAAATAAAATGACACAAGCGACACAAACACACAAAGACAAACCATAACAAAATATAAACCGCGACAGTAGAACCGCCTTGGAACGGTCACCGGAAACGAATTCCACTAGGGGCTTAAATCGAATTTACGTGGCCACAGTCCTCGCCCTTAATTCCGTCGCGATTAAGACAAATAATTTATTCAGTCCGTATGAAGGCCTCGTAACTCATCAGTGCAACATCTCCGTGAACACAAAACTCAAACAACCACAGACATGAAACAACGGCGAGGACTCGACAGCAAGAAACCACTGAAATGCTGGAGAAAAAGAAAACCAACAGCATAGACTCCGATGGGCCCGACCAGCGAGAGAGCATCAGGTACCAACCAACATAAGCCTTTTAGTTGGGACCGTCATAGAATCTGAGGCCTGACCCACCGGCGTGCAATTAAAGAGGGAAGCAAAGTTGTCAACCGTGATGCGGTTAACCACCATGCATGCAGTCTGTCGTATAACATTTGTGTTGTACCCAATCTTTTTATATCGAATAATGATTTTACGAAATTTGTTGCTGAAGTCATTGCGGTTATATATTTTTCTGTATTTATATACTAAGTAGAAGTAAAACAAAGATCAGGAATCGATACAATTAACTTACTCCACCCATCAAAGACACCAAAGGGGAAGAAACACAATTAAAAATCAAAAATGAGTTCCTTTAAGAGCAATGAAAACATTCATAAGAAAGAAGATGGGTCATACTACGTAGTTTCGGCTAATAAAGCCTCACCAGCGACCCTGTACTGATCCGGCAAAGAAAGCCAGAGGAAACACACTGCAATTTTGCAAACCTCAAACAGGCAGCCGACCCAAAGACCGGTGTAAATCAAAATGGGGTCCAAACAACCAAAAAACCCGCCCAGAATGAGTCCAAACCAACAATCCACCTCCGATTTCTCAGAATATTCACAATGATCTCAAAGGACCAAAAGTAAAATACAAACTACACTATGGAAAGCGACACAAACATGAAGCGACCAGACCATAATGGAAACCTAAACAAAGGAAGGCCATAAGGACAGTTACTTTCCCACAAAATGGCCAAATGGCCATCCAAAATAAAAAGACACAACTGATACACACAGTAAGTAACAAACAACAACATAAATAAACCGCCACAGAAGAACCGCCTTGGAACGGTCAGTGGAAAGAATTCCACTGGGGGGGGGGGGGGGGGGGGTCTTAAATCGATTTTACGTGGCCACAATCCTCGCCCTTACCTCTGTCGCGGTATACACTAATTTTGTTTACTCCGCATGAAGGCTTCCTAACTCATCAGTGTCACATCTCCGAGAACATGCAAATCAAAAAACTACAGAGATGAAACAAGGTTGAGGACTCGATAGCATACAAAAACAGAATTGCTGGAGCACAAGAAAACCAACAATTACATTCCGAGGGGCCCGACCAAAGACGGAGCATCAGACGCCAACCAACATAAAGAATGCTAAAATAAAATAAAATTCCATTTATGTTTTTACGCTGGAACCGTCATATAATCTTAAGCCCGACCCACCGGTGTGCAATCAAAGAGGGAAGCAAAGTTGCCAGCCGTGATTGGGTTAACCATCATGCATGCAGTCTGTTTTATAACATATATGTTGTACCCAATCTTTATAAAGCGACGAACGATTTACGAAATTGGGTACTAAAGTCATTACAGGCATGTATTTTTCTATCTCTTCTCTGTGAAAAGCCTATTCAATTAAATCATTAAGCTTTTCTTTTATAAGATTATGAGGAAGGGAAGTGTAAAAAGTGGAAAAATCGTAAGTAGACGGACTTGAAGCACGAAAACGTCTGGATTTCAATTTATTTAAAACCTCATTCGAATTTTTTATATACCAAAACAGTTTTCTTCCTGATCTTTCGAAGACCATATCACACTAATTAATCACATGCGTTTTAATAGCAGCAAGACAGGAAGTTAATAATTTAGAAAGTTCAGTGGTAGTGCAATAGCTAGAATTTGCAATAAACCGTGCTTGATATTATACGACAAACTGCATGCATGGTAGTTAACCCAATCACGGTTGGCAACTTTGCTTCCCTCTTTAATTGCACGCCGGTGGGTCAGGCCTCAGATTCTATGACGGCTCCCACGTAAAGGCTTATTCAGAATTAAAGAGATAATGTTGGTTGGTGCCTGATGCTCTGTCTCTGGTCGGGCTCATCAGAGTCTAACTGTTGGTTTACTTTTGCTCCAGCATTTCAGTGGTTTCTTGCTGTCGAGTCCTCACCGTTGTCTCACCTCTGTGGTTCTTTGATTTTTGTGTTCACGGAGATGTTGCACTGATGAGTTAGGAGGCCTTCATGCGGACTGAACAAATTATTTGTCTAAATCGCGACGGAAGTAAGGGCGAGGATTGTGGCCACGTAAAATCGATTTAAGCCCCCCCCCCAGTGGAAATCTTCCACTGACCGTTCCAAGGCGGCTCTTCTGTGGCGATTTATTTATGTTTTTGTTTGTTACTTACTGTGTGTATCACTTGTGTCTTTTAATTTTGGATGGCCATATGGCCATTTTGTGGGAAAGCAACTGTCCTTATGGCCTTCATTTGTTTAGGTTTCCATTATGGTCTGGTCGCTTAATGTTTGTATTTCTTTCCCTTTGGTGTCTTTTATGGGTGGAGTAAGTTAATTGTATCAATTCCTGATCTTTGTTTTACTTCTACTTTGTAAGGTCTTTTATGAAGTTTTGGTAACCAGTATAGCGCAGGAAGCTTGTCTTGGCTTTCTGTTACACACACAGCAAACTTTGTGGCTGAATGACAAATATGTTCATCTACTATAGCTCTCTCTGCAGCTAAAGGCTGAAGTTCATAGGCCTTAGTACCACAAAGCTCCTGCTTAAGCGTGTTAACACAGTGGAGCCGTCACACAACGACGACGTTGTTAGCGGCCTTATGAAATTCTTGAATACCTAGTTTAAGATGACGTAAATACGTCTTAGGCTTAGGAGGTAATAAGTTAGTATTTTGAGAATAGAAAGAAATGCGTTTATTCACTAGTTTTAAAATGCTAAGTTTCCAGTCCTTAAGGGCTTTATGCTCAACATACTCTTGCTTAAACCACCGATTACCGAATTCATTCAAGGCAGCAGCGATTTCATCTCTACATTTACTGAAATGAATTTTAGAAGGAAACCGATATTTCGGTCCTTTAGAAATGATAACAATGTTATTTACAGAATGACCTGTACGTCGAAAGTGACGGTACAAGAAAGTGTCAGTTTTCTTAGTCTTACTCATTCTACGATTATGCTCGTTCAATCTAGTTTTAAGCATGCGATTAGTTTGACCGAGGTACTGCATATTACAGTTTGCAGCACGTCATGTAATTAGATACAATAAATCTGTCGACTGTCATGTCAAATCAGACATGTTAACTACAGAGAAGCGTCTACCGTTTACAGATGAAGTAACGGTAGACACAGTACTTAAATGCGAACAACATCTGCACCTCTTGGGATTGCACTTAGAAATACTAGGATACATTCCCTTCTTTTCCACGGATTAGTATATTTTTGAAGGATGTGTGACTTGAGAATATTTTTAAACATATTGGTATTGCCTGCTCCATTGAGATTAACTGAAGTTACAGAAGACAAATTTAAGGGTCTGACCAATACCGAAGGCAACATAGTATTAAAGTTCTTAATAGAATGGGGAATCCGTACAGAAGAAGCAGAGTGTAACCTAAGGGGTCATATTGATAGTTTAAATGAATTTGTGATACTCATGTAGGTTTATAAGGTTTACACTTTGGTCATGTCAGAAAGTGTGTGATGCCCTCACCTTTCTACTTGACAATATTTATATTAGATTCGGTGCTAAGTTATTTAGACAAATTGTGGGTATTCCGATGGGTACGAATTGCGCACCTCTTGTCGCTGATCTGTTCTTGTATTGTTATGAAAGAGACTTCATGTTGTCGCTTTCCATTGATAACCAATCTGAAATTATTGAAGCTTTTAGCTCCACTTCTAGATATTTAGATGATTTATTAAATATTGATAATACTTATTTCGATGGTTTGATCAGTCAGATTTACCCCCAGAACTTCAGTTAAATAAAGCAAATTCTTCTGATACCGAGGCCCAGTTTTTGGATTTACATCTATCTATTGTAGATGGGTTTGTTTCGTGCAAAATTTATGATAAACGAGATGACTTTGATTTTGAGATTGTAAATTTTCCTTTTTTCGGATGGTGATGTTCCTCGTGCGCCATCCTATGGCGTTTATATTTCGCAATTAATTCGATTTGCTAGAGTGCGTAGTCATGTATCTGACTTCAACACACGTAATAAATTATTAACGGCTAAACTTCTTAATCAGGGTTATCGGTACCATAAACAACGCAAAGCATTTTCAAAATTTTAAAGACGCCATTCTGATTTAATGTCAAAATTCAATATTGGACTTAAATCTCTTCTGCAACAAGGTCTATCGGAACCCGAATTTTACGGTCACTTAGTATATAAATTCAGAAAAATATAAAACCGCAATAACTTCAGCACCCAATTTCGTAAAATCATTCTTCGATATATAAAGATTGGGTACAACATGGATGTTAAACGACAGACTGCACACATGGTAGTTAACCCAATCACGGTTGGCAGCTTTGCTTCCCTCTTTAATTGCACGCCGGTGGGTCAGGCCTCAGATTCTATGACGGTTCCAACGTAAAGGCTTATTGAGAATTAGAGAGATCTAATTCAAGGTAATGTTTGTTGGTGCCTGATGCTCTGTCTCTGGTCGGGCCCATCGGAGTCTAACTGTTGGTTTTCTTTTCCTCCAGCATTTCAGTGGTTTTTTGCTGTCAAGTCCTCACCGTTGTCTCACCTCTGTGGTTCTTTGATTATTTGTGTTCACGGAGATGTTGCACTGATGAGTTAGGAGGCCTTCATGCGGACTGAACAAATTATTTGTCTAAATCGCGACGGAAGGAAGGGCGAGGATTGTGGCCACGTAAAATCGATTTAAGCCCCCCCCCCACCCCCACCAGTGGAAATCTTTCCACTGACCGTTCCAAGGCGGTTCTTCTGTGGCGGTTTATTAATGTTATTGTTTGTTACTTACTGTGTGTATCACTTGTGTCTTTTTATTTTGGATTGCCATTTGGCCATTTTGTGGGAAAGTAACTGTCCTTATGGCCTTCCTTTGTTTAGGTTTCCATTATGATCTGGTCGTTAATGTTTGTGTTTCTTTCCCTTTGGTGTCTTTGATGGGTGGAGTAAGTTAATTGTATCGATTCCTGATCTTTGTTTTACTTCTAGTTGGAACATCGAAGGAGGAAGTGCTTTTTGCTGAAGGATGGAAAAAAGAAGATAAGCGTGACTCTAAGTAGGAAAGGACAAATACTCATTGAACGACACTCGTATGAATTGATTTGATGGAAAATTTAGCATTAGCCTCTGTAGAGAAAGAAAGTGTAATAACAAACGAACGATTAGGTTTTGGAAGTGCATTGTCTCTTATACAACAACTAGTCACGATTGTATTTTATATTAGGACAGAAAAATATATTGAATCTGTAACATAATTTCCTATCTGGGCCTCTGAAAAATAAACAGAAAAAGAAATGAACTACTGATATTATACGACCGTACCATAGGCAATAAATATCACTAACCACCCTCTAGCTTATAAAATAGCAACAACCTATTTCTTGATTGGCAGCTAATAATTTTCAAAAATAGTTTTTATTATTTCGAACCCTGAAAAGACAGACAAATGGAAAATAAAGGGATGTATTCGGGTGAGAGAGCTGCATATCTTTCCAACAATACATCGCACCCGAGCAGTATAGTACAGTCAGTAATATTTCCTAAACGATTAATTTTCTGTTGAAAGTTTGCGATTGTTTGTTTGTTTGATTTGCGGTTTAACGTCCCCGTCAACACTGTAAAGGTCATTTTGGAGACGTTGCTTCCAATTTTGTGGGACTTTTACCCGACATTGAGATGAAATGACATCTCAAGCCCTGTCGCCCAATGAAACCAATAGGGTTTATTAGCATGGACGGCCCGCCTCGCACCGCGGTTCCTGAAAGTTTGTGATATGAGTCTTATTCATACTCAAAACATTGGTTCTGGTTGCTCGTCAAAACCGCCTCATCATCACCTCCTGAGTACCCGTAAACCAAGTCTTGGAGCACTTATAAGGTTAACAATGTATACCCATGTAAATCACATTTTTGTCTCTATAAAGTTGATTTTAAGGGGCTTTCCGTTACCTGGTCTTGAAAACGTGATGGAAATTTCTGAACTCAAGAAGAAATCTTTGACGACAAAAATATCACACACACACGCACGCACGCACGAACAAGACGAAAACTACATACTACCATTGCATACTATGTACAAATAGATTGGGATGCATGGTGCTTCCACGCAGAGCTGAAACCGGTCGAACATTCGAGTACTGGTAAACCGCTTTAAGAGTCTAAGACCGCTCATGCAAAGTGGTCCGAGTCGGACCGTCCCTGCTTATAAACCATATGGGTTTCTTCAGCAGTAGTTCTTGAGATGTCATTTCATCTCAATGTTGGTTAAAACTCCCATAAAATCGGGAGCAACGTGTCAAAATGACCTAAATAATGTTGACGTTGACTTATAATCACAACGCAACACAACAACTCTGATATACTGACGAGGCCTAATTGGTCGAAACTAGCCGGCTGGCACAGAAAGCTTGTGCACACCACAGTTTTCATTCTGCAGTGCGTTCCTTGCTACCATATGATTTTTTATAGAACAGAATAACATAGAGTTAGCTGAAATATGTATTTGCTTACATCATACAACACCATTTCAACTTGCATTTCCTTTTAACGGATTCCATTTAAGTATATCCCATCAAACTGCATTTGAATTTACAGTTTTCCTACGTGACAAATGTTTGGGATTCCCTTAACAAACATTACCTAACTGCGTATAATCCGGTGTCCATTTCTTGTACAAAGCAATCTTGATGTCCTCCAGAGGGCGTGCGAAGGCACGAGTGAAGCTCACCAGCAGCTCCATTAAACGATACAGTAAAAGTCGCTGGCTTATCTATCTGTATGTAAAAGAAACAAAATTATACTGCCGTTAATGAACAGCGTACATGACATTTACAGTTATACGGAATAAATTGTTTTATTTTGGCCGCTGAGCAACGCAAAATATTTGAAATGTTATTCCTCCAATGCCAGTCCGAGATTATTTTTGGTGATGATGACATATTCTTTAATTTTATGACCATTAATTTCATTATACGATGTCATCGGCGTGGATTCGTTTGTTTGTATTGGAGTTTAACGGCCCAGTCAACACTATTTTAGGTCATTTTTGAGCCGGTCAGTCTACCTACATGTATCTACATATTCCTGGATAGGCTTATATGTGAGCGGTTAACCAGTACAGTGTACATTCTTTCGCCAGGAACTGACAACTGCCCTTCTTGAATCAGCGGGAGGGAGAGAATGAAAGTAGAAATGATTTCAAGATAAATCTCCACGAAAGATTGTTGCCGACCCCTGCACGTATCGAACGCGCGTCCTCCTGATCACCAGTCAGATGCGCATCCGACTGAGCTACCGTGGCCGGTCGTCATCGGCGTGGAGCTCATGAAATGCTCACCAAAATGGAAATCGATCGAAGCTGAAAGGAATCCTTTCGAATCGCGGCCGAATGCTTAGCCGTTGGGCGTGTGATTTCATGTCATCAGCTATTCTTGCGGTAGCTTGAGGTGGTTGCGGTCTTTGATAGTCCTTTCTTGTTTTAGTTTATATACTTCGCTACTGCTGCTCCTAAATATTGCACAGATATTGTTTTACAGGCCATGGTGGAATTCGAATTCTCAAGTATATTGATAGACATATAAACGAAATTGAAACAACTTCACATGCTCAAGAGTTTTCTTTAATATATACATGAATGATACCATTACAGATTTACAACAAACACATACGAATAAATGTACATAATACATATACATGTTGTATACACAATGAAAGACGTTTACAGAACTAAATTAATATATATATATATATATAATAACAAACAAAAGAAGGAAACTAAAGAGAATATGATGAACATATTTTGCATATTTTGTTTTATGAATATGTGAATGGTTACAGTCAATGGCATGCACGGTATTTCTTTTGACCGGCTTGAGAACGCACTTTCTCAAAACTTTATTTTTCTGAACTGAGAACGTCACTTTTTGTCACAAACCTTAAGTCCCAAGAAATTAAGCAGCATATTCTGGATTCAATAATTTATCCATAGTGTTTAATATCGACAAGGTTTAAACTAGGTTGAAAGAGAAGTGAGCTTTCAAATACTCTTGCAGTTGCAAAGTTAATTTAATATTGCCATGTTCTCATAGGAGAAGGAAGAATACATAAGTCAAAGAATGCATATTTACATGTAATTTGTTTGAAACATGCGCGCGAATCTAGAGCTATTATGAATTTATATTCAATTAAACAATGTATTACGACATTCCTACCGACAAAAATGCCACCTGAGAGCATTTAAATTTCAGTTGCCACTTATAGATATTCGACTCTAGAAATTATAACCTTATCTTCAACTGGTTTGCTGATTATCGAATAATCTGCAATGCATCCGGTAACTAAGATATATTATTAACATTGATGATTATTTTAAAGAAAGATGCTACTCTCGGGTTTCAACACTAAATACATATATACTGCATTTGTTTTCAGTACATGTGTTGCTTGTCTGAAAGTATATAGTGACAATCTATATACAATCTTGCGTTTTGCATTATTTTTTGTTTTGGAGAGTTGCAGATCATGTAAACGATGAACACCTTCTCATCCATAATTTTTCATAGCTTACCCGGGATGTGGAAACGGCTTAGAATACTTATAATACACATGCTCAGATAATTGTATCAGTTCCTGATCATTGCCCTTACGATTATATTTCCCTTAACTATGCATTATTGTTGCCGATAGGCAACGAAGCACGGACACCGGAATTCGAGTTAATTCTCTCTCCGAACCAGGTGAAAACAGTCAGAAACGATTGTTCGTATTTTAATGCTTAGCAAAACGCCAGGAGAAAAGCTGATAATAAAAGGCACTCCATCCCGTAATTCCTAAAAGAACAAAACTGTTATTATGATTATGTGGTTAAATTTGGTAGAAGGTGAACAGTGCAGCACTTTATAACTCGTGTAAATACAGCTAATGGAATCTTGAACAATGGGTCTATCTTCACACAGAAGTTACGCATTAAGTGAAAAGGAAGGGTAATTCCATATATTTGGTTTTAAAATGAACGTATTGGGAAAGTCACTGCTAGGTAAAAAAAAAAAAACTGAAATGCACTGAACAAAATTAGGCATTAAGATCTTTAAGCGAAAGCAGAATGAATTTGTCACGCACACAGTATTACCAGTTTTCCAGGACAAAGGCAAATTTTAAACACAATGAGGGATTTTAAATTCTGATGACTTCAATAGTTTTATTGCTTGCATCTTTTCGCCATGTGGGTCAGAGAAATTTTCATCTGCGCCAAAATGTCGCATTCAATTACTATTCTAAATAAGTCGACAGGTCGTTTGGCAATCCATTAACGTAAATAAGGCAAAATTAGGATTACTAAATTAAGACATGAGTCTCCAGTTATGAACTGAAAGATCGTGTCGGGAAAACAGTACTCGTGGACAGGAGATGAGTTGACGATATTGCTGGTGTTGCTATAGCGACAAGCAGAACTTCACAGAACTATCTGATCATCAGACAAAACCACCAATATGTACAAAATGGGTCAGAAAGAAAGTAATATCACCTAATGTCGGTGACTAGTACCAAGTTAGAAACTAAAGAGATTAAAATAGCTAGGCATATTTCTGCCACGAGATAGCTTGACATCTGTCGCGATAATGTAGGAAAGAACCGCGACAATTTTTAGTTACCTTCCAGATAACTGAAAATTATTTAAAGATAACATTATTAACTCGCTTTTTCGTGATAGTGCTCAGAACTGCCACTAGGTAGCTAGATAATTATAGTGATTATATCAAAACTTATCGCGAAAACTCTCGCGTTTCCTGAAAATATAATAGCGATACTATGGTGGCGTATTTCTGCCACGAGATAGCTAGGTAGCCATCACGATAATTTGAAACATTATCGCGATAATTTTAAATTTTTCTGAAAAATTGATATAGATATTTCAAGTTTTCTGAAAATAGATTTGCGAAAATTTAAAACCATTATCACGCTTTATTTTTGCACTCAGTGTCAAGGGCTGCCACTAGGATGTTAGGTAACTATCACGATTATATCAAAACCGATCGCGAAAACTTGTGATTTTCCTAAAAATATTATCTAGATAGTCTGAAATTTCTTGAAAATATTTTTGCGATAACTGGACTTGTTAATATAAACTCTTACCTTCAAAAGTCGCCGCTGGTAAATATCCCTGGTGTAAAATATGTTCTAGAAAGACGTCTATTTACATATATCAGAATATAAATGGCTGATAATTAGATAATAACTAATCGCGATAATATTTTCAAGATACGTCAGAGTTTTCGGGATAATTTTTTAAACTATTGCGCTAGTTACCTAGCTACCTGATGGCAGCTCGGGGCACTATCGCAATAAAGCGAGTTAAAAAATTTGAATATTTAGCCAGTTAGATAAAATGTTCATGGAATTCAAAATTATCGCGATTATTTTTTTAATTATCGAGATAGCTATCTCGTCGCAGAAATATGTCACCATACGATACTGAGAATTGTAATCACGATATTTTTGCCATTTATATTCTAATATCTATAAATAGAAACTAAATTACTAAATGGCGGTATCCTTTCCCTCCGACCGTTCCTACGAAGTACCCAAACCCTAGTTGTTTCGGGTAGTGCAGGGACCACAACTTAGCGCTTCCAATCTGTAGTTAATCTCGATCCGATCCCTGTCTGGTGTAATTTAACGCATACTTGTGTACAGTATCAACAAAGGTATTCCAAAATTCAGACTATTTATAGATATGGGGAAAATATAAAGAAAATAGTTTATAATTATCGCGAGAATATTTCCAGGTAAATCCAAAATGTCTACATAATCTTTTCAGTTTTCGCGATATTCTTTTATATTATCGCGATAGTTATCTAGCTACCTCGTGACAGCTCCGGGCACTGTAACAAAAAAAAAAACTGTGATAATGTTGAGTTATCGCGATAAAATATCAGTTATTTGGCAGGATACTCTAAATTATCACGACACTTTCTT
The DNA here is from genome assembly GCA_963580285.1 of Lucinisca nassula. Lineage (NCBI taxonomy): Eukaryota > Metazoa > Mollusca > Bivalvia > Lucinida > Lucinidae > Lucinisca > Lucinisca nassula. The sequence goes on along the minus strand of OY757011.1, from coordinate 64,797,026 downwards.
TTATACTTTCGCGATAGCTATCTAGCTATCTTGTAGCAGAAATATACCAGCATAGATCCGACCTATTAGACAAAGACTAAATCAGAGATTCTCAAGAATTACTCAAACAACTACAACACAAGGACAACTGAAGCCAATATCCAAAGATTTGAGCACCAGTCTTGCCTCAAAAATATGATTGTTGGGGCATCTCGCCACACCCACCTTCCTGTACACATTTAAGGTATAATCGGTCTCGGCAAAATTCAAGAAAAGACCTGACCTGACATCTTAGAAACGAGATGCCATCGTAAACCGCTAAAATCTCGTCTTTGAAACAAACCATGACAGTCTTTACCTCATGGTCACGAAACGAATACACAAGTGGTTTTGGCAAATCTCGAGATCCTCTAGCATGGCAAAGGCGATAAAAAGAGACAGGCAGAAGAAGAATTAGAGGCCCGGGTGGGCCAGAAATCACTCACTCACATGAGGCTGATCATGATATATTTCACAGTGCCATGGTGGCAATCTAGCCTATCAGATCAGATTGTTCTGAATCAGCATGTTGCCTTGATGTTGAGCACTGTGGTGCAGTGGCAAAGCATCGGTTTTGAGAACGAGAGGTAGCCGGATCGATCCTTGAGCAAGAAACTTTATCCACATTGCTTAGTACTGGTTCCTTCCCAGAAAAAGAGGGCCATATGGAAGATTAGTACTAGTACTAAATGTGTTACCCTCTATAAATAAGGTCGATTATTATTATTATCATTATTATTGACGGACATATCTTAGAATTATGGGTGTAGATGCCGTTGAAGAATTTCAAAATGGCAGCCATCTTGAATAGCGGACTATAATATGGAGATTTTAACAATTCTTAATCTTCATGTCACCAAGGTGTCTCTCATCAAGTTCTGACGCAATCCAACTGTCCGTTCAGGAGCTAATGTGGTTGGAAGATTTTCAAGATGAAAACCATGGCGGCAATCTTGGATATCGGAACGGATTATTACTAACAAAACAGAAGCGAAGGCAATGATCAGGAATCAAGTCTGAATCTCCATGTCGCTAAAACGTCCCACAAAGTTTCGGCTCAATTCAACTTAGGTGCAGATATGGTTTAAAGATTTTCAAGAAGGCCACAATGGAGGCCATCTTGGATATTGTGACTCATCGATGTTAGCAGTTCTAATTCTCCATGTCGCCCAGCCTCCCAAGACGTTTTGGCTCAATCCGACTGCTGGTGTTGTGCCGTGTGGCGGCCGTAAAACGTCTCCCCGTACATCAACCACAGTGCAGTTTATATTTTCCTTTTGGTCCTTTTGGATCAGCGTGAATATTCTGAGAAATCGGAAATAAATTATTTGTTAGGCTCATATTCTAGACAGGTTTTAATTATTTGGACCCCATTTTGATTTATATCAGTCTTTTAATCGACTGCCTATTCGAAATTCGCAAAATTGCAGTATGTTTCCTCTGGCTTTCGTTGTCGGATCATTACAGGGTCACTGATGAGACCGTTGTCTCACCTCTGTGGTTCTTTGATTTCTGTGTTCACGGAGATGTTGCACTGATGAGTTAGGAGGCCTTCATGCGGACTGAACAAATTATTTGTCTAAATCGCGACGGAAGTAAGGGCGAGGATTGTGGCCACGTAAAATCGATTTAAGCCCCCCAGTGGAAATCTTCCACTGGCCGTTCTTCTGTGGCGATTTATTTATGTTGTTGTTTGTTACTTACTGTGTGTATCACTTGTGTCTTTTAATTTTGGATGGCCATATGGCCATTTTGTGGGAAAGTAACTGTCCATATGGCCTTCCTTTGTTTAGGTTTCCATTATGGTCTGGTCGCTAAATGTTTGTATTTCTTTCCCTTTGGTGCCTTTTATGGATGGAGTAAGTTAATTGTATCAATTCCTGATCTTTGTTTTACTTCTACTTTTTATTAGCCGAAACTACGTAGTATGACCCATCTCCTTTCTTATGAATGTTTTCATTGCTCTTAAAGGAACACATTTTTGATTTTTATTTACCACTTAGATGATCGCATGGCGGCAATCTTGCATATCGGAACAGAAATTTTCAGCGATTCTGAATCGCCAAATGTCTCCCCAATCTGACTTATAGTTTCACATATGTCTTTTAGAAACTTTTTAGATAGCCACCATAGCAGTCATCCTGTGTATCGGATAGAACCATTTTATTGGTCATGCGACCTAGTCCTAACGAACAAACTTTCGTTCCCTCCTTCCCATAGAGGCTCTAGAGGTAATTTGGATTCCATCAACACAGCAGCTTAAGTGAAGAAGAAGATAAAAATACTGAATCTGAGCAATCCAGGACAAAAGTCAGTAAACAACCTTGACCTTTGGAATTGATAAACTTCAATTTAGCTGATTGCAAATAGCTTTTCTGAAGCCACAAGCTACCATACAATCAGAAAAATCCACGGTTTAGGCTTTTTTTTCCATACACATGTCTAAGTGACCAAATTTGACCTTGTCATAAAAAGTTCAAGGTCAACCAAATGTCATCATTTGAACAATCTTGGTAGGGCCCGAGACCCCGATGCTGCGTACCAAGTTTCAAGGTATCGGCTATTCGATTCCTTAGAAGAAGATTTTTAAAATATCATTTCTGATGCCACAGGCTGCCAGGCAATCAGAAATATCCACTGTTTTGCCTTTTTCCATACAAATGTCTAAGTAACCAAATTTGACCTTGACATAAAAAGGTTAAGGTCAACCAAAGGTCATCATTTGAACAATCGTGGTAGGGCCCAGGTCCCCGGTGCTGCATACCAAGTTTCATGGTCATCGGCCGTTCGTTTCCTGAGAAGAAGATTTTTAAAGGTAAATGCTATATGACAGACCACATGCATGGTAGTTAACCCAATCACGGTTGACAACTTTGCTTCCCTCTTTAATTGTACGCCGGTGGATCAGGCCTCACATTCTATGACGGTTCAAGCGTTAAGGCTTACTGAATATTAGAGAGGAAGGCTTCAAAATAGTACACTTCATATTTCTAGTTCTGTGGTGTTTGCCTTGCTTTCAAAGGATAACGCTTTTATGGAACATATTTACTGAGAATTAGAATAGAATTATTTTTATGTAATTTTGAGTGGCGCCTCATGCTCAGTCTCTGGTCGGGCCGATCGGATTCTAATTGCTTGTTTTCTTTTGCTCCAGCAGTTCAGTGGTTTCTTGCGGTCGAGTCCTCGCCGTTGTTTCATCTCTGTGGTTGTTTCATTTTTGTGTTCTCGGAGATGTTGCACTGATGAGTTAGGGGGCGTTCATGCGGACTGAACAAATTATTAGTCTAAATCACGACGGAAGTATGGGCGAGGATTGTGGCCGCGTAAAATCGATTTAAGTGGAATTAACACAGTGGAATTCGTGTCTCTGTCCGTTCCAAGGCGATTCTTCTGTCGCGGTTTATTTTTTTTTTGTAATTGTATGTCTTTGAATGTGGGTATTGCTTAGAGTGTGGGAAAGTAACTGTCATTTTGGCTTTCTGTTATTAATGTTTCACTTAGGGTCTAGTTATAACATGTTTGTGTTTCTTTCCCTTTAGTGTCTCTGATTGGAGCCGTGGGTTAACTGTATCGATTCCGGATCATTGCCGCAACTTCTATTTTACCATATATGGTAAAAACCTTTAAAAACCTTCTTCTCAAGAACCAAATACCCGATGACCTTGAAACTTGGTATGCGGCATCGAGGACTCTGGCCCTACCAAGTGTCTTTAAATGATGCCCTTTGGTTGACCTTGCTCGTCAAGGTCAAATTTAATTACCTAAACATTTGTATAAAAAAGGTAAAGCAGTGAATATTTCTGATTGCCTGGCAGCCTGTGGCATCAGAAATGATATTTGCAGTCAGCTGAATGGAAGTTTATCTATTCCAAAAGTCAAGGTCATTTACTGACCTTTGTCCTGGATGCCTCAGATTCAGATGTTTTTTATCTTCTTCTCCACTTAAATGGTTGATTGATTGAAACCAGATTACATGTGGAGCCTCTATGGGTAGGGCGAATAAAATGTGTTCTTTAGGACACCGTCACATGACCAATATGTTCGCCATGCTAATATATGGTAAACATTTAAAAAAAAATTCTTCTCAGGAACGAAATGGCCAATGACCTTGTAATTAGGTACGTAGTATCGGGAACTCGGGCTCTACAAAATTTGTTCAAATGATGACCTTAGTACCCATGGGCTTCTTGTTTTAAAGATAAGATGGGAACTATTACGTATTCAGTCTGTCTGTAACACTGAGAAAATAAACATCTCTGGACCCAACCTGACTGGTGCACACGAAGGTAGCTGGCTGGATACCAGCATATTTGATGTGGTAGTGGTAATATAATCAAATATTATCTGTAACCGGATCAGTAATCCTCCGCCTATTAAATTAAATATATCATTAAAAATATCGGGATAAATTGTATTTTGCCCCTTCGATGAACGCCTCATCAAAATCGGAACCGTTTACCCGTTTTTCACAATGCTCGAAACCAGAACCCCGGGTTAAAAAAACTCTGTCGTTAAGCAGTCCACAAAAATGTTTTACCACTTCATCAAACAGTTTATACATATTTCATTATGACAACAACTAGCATTCCAAGCAAATGTCGCTGTTTAAAGTTTTCTCTCACATTTCACCGTGTATGTTTGCACCAACATTACAGTTTACACTATCTTATAGACAACCATGTTATATAAAAAAATCAAAAGTTATGCAATTAACCTACTCTTTACAGTTCTGAAACTGTATTATATGTACTGTCTTTATCAATAAATCAGTGAGTAGAGCTAAACTTCGCAGTACCCACATGGCGAAAAGTATATACGCGCTGATGCATGATACAAATTGGTAAATTAAGTTAGGCACTGTATTAGGTAATGTAAGCGAACTGAATAAAACTGGAATTGTGTACCTGAGGTTGACAAAACCTTCCAGATCTTTAACCTTAATTTTTATGGAACAAAAATGTTGGAATAATTTAAGTAAAGACAGTCTCTTCCGGTTAACTGATAACTAATTTAATATTCAATATCAATGGAATGGATTAAGTAATGCCATCAGTTAGTTACTAAAATAACTGTATACTTCGTTGAAAAGTAACACACTTGCAATGAATGACCTGGAAGATTTTCTCATTTTTCACACCTTGTAACCGCCGCCCTGAAAATGAGGATGAATATAAAAGGAGGTTATATTAGTAATACATAGTCATTTACTGCCGACCTCTGTCAGGATATAGAGGGGAAAATATGAGATTGTAAAGATTGCAAAGTTACGCAGAATGATATAAAGATAATTACAAATGCTGCAAGTTGGTGTATCTAAATACTTATTGGCATAAGGTATTTTATGCGTTACTGGCTAAATAAAAATGCATCTATTGCCAAAAGAGCTAAAATGATTCGTCAGAAAATATTATCAACTGAGCGCTCATTAGAGACCGACGACAGGTGAAGCCAGCTATTTTGCCAGTGTACATATTCTTTGGTTTCTTTGTCCTTTCAATGACACATTACTTTTTTTTCTTGTTTCACTGAATGCAGATAGAAGATACGTAAATTCCACCTTTAATAACACAATGACATCAGACCGATCATTTTCGGAGATGAAACCCTTGTCACCGACAAAAACACTTTCGTTCGCAACAGGTTTTTTCATTGACGCGATAATGGAAAATTTTACTCATGAGCTTATAGCACTAGGCGACTGACCTGAATAAAATCCTTTTGGAAAGTATGCTTGTATAAGAAGCTCTAATAAAATGGTATAAAAGGTTATAAATCATTCTTCGATATAAAAAGATTGGGTACAACATGGATATTATACGACAGACTGCATGCATGGTAGTTAACCCAATCACGGTTGGCAACTTTGCTTCCCTCTTTAATTGCACGCCGGTGGGTCAGGCCTCAGATTCTATGACGGCTCCAACGTAAAGGCTTATTGAAAATTAGAGAGATAATGTTGGTTGGTGCCTGATGCTCTGTCTCTGGTTGGGCTCATCGGAGTCTAACTGTTGGTTTTCTTTTGCTCCAGCATTTCAGTGGTTTCTTGCTGTCGAATCCTCACCGTTGTCTCACCTCTGTGATTCTTTGATTTTTGTGTTCACGGAGATGTTGCACTGATGAGTTAGGAGGCCTTCATGCGGACTGAACAAATTATTTGTCAATCGCGACGGAAGTAAGGGCGAGGATTGTGGCCACGTAAAATCGATTTAAGCCCCCCAGTGGAAATCTTCCACTGACCGTTCCAAGGCGGCTCTTCTGTGGCGATTTATTTATGTTGTTGTTTGTTACTTACTGTGTGTATCACTTGTGTCTTTTGGTTTTTGGATGGCCATATGGCCATTTTGTGGGAAAGTAACTGTCTTTATTGCCTTCCTTTGTTTAGGTTTCCATTATGGTCTGGTCGCTTAATGTTTGTATCTCTTTCCCTTTGGTGTCTTTTATGGGTGGAGTAAGTTAATTGTATCAATTCCTGATCTTTGTTTTACTTCTACTTTTTATAAATTAACGTAACATTAAGGGATTAAACCAGGCTAAAAGCCGAGATGCATTAGACAGAGTGATACATCCGTTTATAGGTTAACCAGGCGGGTAATGTTTTTTTTTTCAAATATGATTTGTTGTTGAATGAACAAGTTGATTAGTATAGGAAATACGCAAGGAATTTTCGCAGAATATTAAGGAAACTCACATAACATATTTATATATATATATATATATATAGTTTTGAAATTCTAAAAACGGATATCAAGATATACGGGGATTAAAGATGTATGAAACAAATGCCATGCATTTCTTCGCAAGTGAAAGCAAATACTGCAAAAAATGCGAATTTATAAATATTTTGTTGGTTTAATTGTAGTTTACCGCAATGCGAAGCGTTAAATACATTAAAGACTATCTTGCTATTTGATCATCAATGATTATAAACATCAAAATAAAAAGGCAAAAAAATACTACCATCTGACATCAATTTTTCTTGCGTCCACTATATTTACGTACAATTTGTAATTATCATTGTCTTTTTTTGATTCTACTGTTCCAAGAACACGTTAAGAATTACTAACGGTTCGGAGGATGTCGTTCCTTTCCATTTTACGATAGATTGTCGGTATACTTCTGATGGTTCACACATTGTTCCGACAACGATTGTGAGCTAGGTCTGCATGTTGAAATTTGTTCGTATCAGAATATTCTGAGACTTACGCCGCGTGACCTTTATTTATTTTTATGTGGGAGTTTTAACGTGATATAGGAGACTCTTCTGAATCATTTCAACAATACTCAGAATTAGTATGTTCTGGCAAACCAAATAAGGAAACCCTGGACTTAACCCTTGGATAGAAATTCTTATAATACCCAAGTAATCACACGCAGGGGTAGTATAAAAATCATTTTCACAACCACGATGTGCTTTAGTTGACTAGGAGATCACGAACGCCTCGATAAGTTTGACGTCACACTACATATGGTGACCATTGACGTCAAAAAACGCCGCATTATTGGCATCAGAAAAGGGCGGACGTCGACAATAGAAATGACTACATTATATAAAAAAATCCACTCTCAGAAATGAAGGTCATGCAAGGAAAAGAATCCAACATAGGTGTGAGGTTAGATAGAAAACATATGTCCCTCGTGATGCTGCAAAGTGATCCTCGGGACAGATTTTTCTATCCACCCCTCACACCCATGTAAGACGCTTATATTCTACCATTTAGAAGAGAAAAAAAGTTTACCCAAACCGAAGAGCCACAGTAAAGAATGATTTATGAATACGAAAATTATGAGTGTATAAACAGAAATGTCAGAAAGTATGGTGATAGCTTTGTACTGTAAACATTGTTCAGATAACACTTTATATAACGTATAATGTGTCAACTTCTTTTGAGTCTCCGCGTAACATGTATTCACTTTAATTCGGGAGTAAAAGCGTGATTCAGGCGACTCTTCTTCAGTCATTCCCACAGCCGTTTAAATGAGTGCATTCTATCAATTTAGGAGACAAATACTGTTCAAACCCAGTCGGAAAGCCATATCGACACTATCTCATCGAATGATATGAAAATACGGCAATCATTTACGTATGCACAAAGATTTCAGATTTTGTACTGAAATAAAAAACTCTTCCAATTTTTCAGAAAACAATACACATTTACAAAAACATGACAACAATATTATGATATTTTGTTCGCGTATCATTTATTCAATTTGAACTTAACGTGAAGAAGAACAGTAAAAAAACATGTTCACCTCATGTCGAAAATCCACCGCATATTTAGACAACGGTATATGTAACAACTACCGCGACATAAACGACCTCGATCCTGACCCTGGAAACATATTCTGACACAAGTGTAGGTCATATTTTTGGTGTAAATGACAAGACACGAGGCATTTGTCCGTCGTCGTCTGGCGTCGTATGTCGTCTGTCGTATTTCGTCTGGCGTCAACACTTTCAAGCGACATCTCTTCTGATGCCACTAGGCCAATTGGGCCCAAATTTCATCTGTACCATTTTTGGGCTGAGGGGTTGAAAGTTTGTGTTCTTTTTATGAAACTCGGCTCTTATTTTAGTTGCTATGGCAACTTCGACTTTCTATAGACTTATATTGGGAAACGATCAGGAACTGATACAATCAGATCCACAATTCTGCCAAATTCTGACACTTGCTGCCAAGCCGTTGTAGATACTTTGAGAAAATTCACATAGAAATGTTTCTGCCATGTGATTTTAAGCCACTTGCTCGTATTTATTGTTTGCTGCCAAAGAAAAAAAACAGACAAAACTGTTGGTTTTCTTTTGCTCAAGTATCTCAGTGGTTTCTTACCGTTGTTTCATATCTGTGGTTGTTTTATTTTTGTATTCTCGGAGATGTTGCACTGATGAGTTAGGGAGCCTTCATCCGGACTGAACAAATTATTTGTCTAAATCGCGACGGAAGTAAGGGCGAGGATTGCGGCCGCGTAAAATCGATTTAAGCCCCCCCCCCCCCCCCACACACACACAGGGGAATTCGTTTCACTGATCGTTCCAATGCGGTTCCTCTGTCACGGTTTATTTTTGTTATGGTTTGTCTTTGAGTGTGTGTATCGCTTGTAATTTTTTATTTGGATAGCCAATTAGCCATTTTGTGGGAAAGTAACTGACCTTTCCGCTATTGAAGTATTGAAGTTTCCAGTTAGGTGTTTTTTTCCCTTTGATGTCTCTGATGGGAGCTGTGGGTTAATTGCATCGATTCCTGATCATTGGCTTCACTGCTATTTTAACCCGTTGTAAGCGGAGAAACTCTTAAAGGGATACCTTGGCAAACAGTGTAGTCCCAGATCAGATGCCGCAGAACGTGTCCTCTGATCAGGGCCTGCACTATTTGCTAAAAGAATTTTCCATCAAAATAGAATGAAAATGAAAAAATATGCCTGACACCCCTTATATGATAAATGGATTTGTCCAACATATAGCAATGGAAGAATCCACTAGCATACAATAGGTTAAAAAACCATCTCCCCAGAAACCATATGCTCTTTGAGGCATATTCACCACATCATCCTTTACATGTTTAGTGTGTTTAACGAAATCCGGATTTTTTTATTAACGAGCAGGTACAGGGGCAACACCCACATAAGTGTGCCCGCTCCCAGGAAACTGGATTGCTGCACGCATGGCAGATCTCAGACCAGATCTCATGAAGGTCGATAATCGAGAGCTTCCACTCTCTGCAATCCCTCTCTGTCAGCTGCTTCCCTGTCATCTTGGGCCTCATAGGCCCACGCCTTAGGCCCACACCTTCCATCAACCTGTATGTAGCAGGATGTTCTGACTGCACAGTTAGAGTGTTCCATGTGTTCAAACCTGCGGAGCCTTCAATGCTAAGCCGCGCAGTTAGCACAGTTGACCTGATGGTGACAGTGTCCTGCTTTGTCCTTCTGTGATGTCACAGTTGACTTTAAATTCTTTGAACTTCTTCACAATCAATATATCTGTTTTTTTATAATCATCAGAAATTACTTAGCCACCTGATAATATTAATGAACTTTGCCTTAGTCAAAACTCAAAAACAATTTCTTCTCATTTCAAACCTAAGATCTATAAATTCAAATTCAAATACTATATTTAAATAATTTAAATTTTCAAATTACATGTTTGTATGTAGATTAAATAAAACACAGTGGTAGGTTATGTGTTAAGAAGACATTCCAAAAGCATTTTTTACATAAATGTTTTAATTCAGAAATGAAATTTTAAATTTATATCCAGTTGTATTAATTAGATGCATAGCCATCAGTGGAGATAAGAAAAATGTATAATTAAATCATAAAAACTGAACATATGTCAGTTTTAAAGTTACGAGTAATTCATAAAGTTAAAATTCACTATGATGTCTCGAAATATTGCACAATGCGTCTAAATCAACCAAAATTCAAGGGAGGATACCCTAAGTGGAAAATAGGTACGTATCAGATATAAATGAGCATACCTTTGAAGCGAATGGGATTTTTTTCATACAGTTTTCGGTACAATGATCATCTTTATGCAATCTTTCAGTACACTTAATACTAGAAATATGTATATGACATTTAAACAAAGATTGCATGGAACTAACCATTGGATAAAAAGTATGTTTTGCTATCTGTAATCTCAACTTTAAGTTATCTCTTTGTTTCTCCCCTTTATATTCAAAACGTTAGAAAGCGCTACCAAAATGACACCCATCCAGTTTATCTATCACTACGTTGACTGAAAGGTAAACATGGGGTGTAAAGAGTCAACTGTACCGAAATGCATTCAAATGTCCCTACAAGCCCATCAAAATGCAAGTAATACAAATTATTGATTTCCCTACAGGAATGCGGCCTATATCATTTCAGATATAAAACAAGTCTCCTTAATTATAAATTTAGCATATGTGTTTGTGTTGAGGTCGAAAGTCCCCATCAACACAATTCATGTCATTTTGGAGATGTCGGTCCGATTTTTGGGACTTTTACCCGACATTATGATGTAAAACACTTTGCCCAACCATACCCTTGCCCCTAAATGCCGAAATTTTCAAAGGGCCATAACTGTAGAAAATAATTCAGAATTTTTTCAAAAGACAATCTGATCGTCTACTCATTATCCGCTATCAGACTGTCAGATTTCAAGGCAATGGCTTAATCAGTTCTCGAGATATCTTGCTTACAAGATTAAAATGCAAAATGCAGGTTGTTCAAAAGTTCAGATTTTGTTTTCAAAGTTAACAAGGCGATTTACTCATCATTCCTTATCAACCTTTCGTTTCAAGGTTTAAAGCAGGTTTTGAGATATCTTACGCATAGGTTGAAATGCCAAAATTTTGAGAGGGACATAATTTATAAAAATAAAAAAACTCAGATTTTTTTTACAAAGATAACCAGGTCATCTACTCATCATTCCCTATCAGCCTTTCAAAATAGAAGTGAAGGCAATGATCAGGAATTGATACAATCAATCCACAGCTCCCATTAGAGACACCAGAGGGAAAGAAATACAATCATGAAACAACAGACCTAATGGAAACATCAATAGCGGAAAGCCAAAATGACAGTTACTTTCCCACCAAATGGCCAATAGGCTATCCAAAATAATATAAGCGACACAAACACCCAAAGACAAACCATAACAAAAATAAGTTTCAAAGCAATATCTTAAATAGTTTTCCAGTTATCATGCTTACAATGTTATGACACAAAGTTAATCAGATCACCTACTTGTCATCACCTAGTAGCAGCACTTTTAACTTTCAAGACCATAGTCTGGATAGTTTCAAAGATATTTTGCTTACAAAGTTAAAATGGCTTATTTTCAAAGGGCTATAACTCCAGACAAAATTTCAGATCTTTTCTCAAAAATTGATCAGCTCATCTTCATGTACTTAATATTCCCTGTCAGTCTGTAAAGTGTCAAGTCAATAACTTAAACAGGTTTGAGATATCCTGCTTACAAGACGACAATGCCGAAATCTTCAAAAGGCCATAACTCAAGAAAACATTTTCAGACTTTTATTAAAGATTAATCAGGTCATCTACTCATTTTTTTCATCAGCTTGTCAAGTTCAAGGCAATATCTCATACAGTTTTTGAGATGTCTTGCTTACAAGGTTAAACTAACGAATTTTTCAAAGGGTCATACCTCAAAAAGACTATTTCAGACTCTTTTCAATCGTTATTCATGTCATCTACTCATCATCCCCTATCCGCCTTTCAAGTTTCAAGACAATAGCTTAAATAGTTTTAGAGATATTTTGCTTGCAAACTTAAAATGCACAAATTTTCAAAGGGCCGTAATTCAAGAAAAAAAACGTGATTTAGTCAAAAGTTGATCAGGTCATCTATCCATCATCCCCAATCAATCTGTAAAGTTTCAAGGCATAGCTCAAACGGTTTTGGAAATATCTTTCTTTCAAACTGGAAAAGCCCAATTTTTTTCAAAGGGCCATATTTAAGAAATTATTATTATTTTTTTTTTTTCAAAAGTTAATCAGTTCATCATCTTTTAGCAGATTACGTCTCAATATAATAGCTCAAATAGTTTTTGAGATATCTTGCTTACAAGATTCCATTGCAATAGTTTGCAAAGGGACATAACTCAAGAAAGGCCCATAACCCTTATGAGAAAACAAAACCTGGGTCAAGTATTTTTCACAAGGGATCCATATACGAAATTTCAAAAACCTAGCATGTTCAAAAATTATGCCATGCAAAAAAAGCGTGATGGACAGACGGAAAGATGGAAGGATTTTTCCCCACAGCTTCTTGGAAGTTTGGGGCATAATGACATTGCAAGCCCTACCACCCAAAGATATCGCTAGGGTTTAAGGGTGGTCCAACTCACACCACTACTTTTTTACATTTTAGTCCTTTGGGATCACTGATTCCACTGCCGAATGTTTAAAATATTTAGTTTAAACAATATTTTATTTACTTCTTTTCAATTACAGTTATATAACAAGAATTTAACATTAGAAAGATCAACAGGATTTGAAAACAAGCAAAGTTGCTTATACTATCATCTCATGCAATAAATGGGCATTATATACCGCTTCTGAAATTCTAAATACAGTAAAATGCAAAAGTCTAGTTGAATTGTTGAGAATGTAAACATCAGAGAGAGAGAGAGAGAGAGAGAGAGAGAGAGAGAGAGAGAGAGAGAGAGAGAGAGAGATTAACTGAAATGAAGACATGTAAGTGGTCAATGATCTATCAAAATGAGACTATCTCTTGAAACGCTTCTTCTTACGGATAAAAGTTTGAACAGCCTTAAAATTTTCTTCATTAACACGTGCTGGGAGATTTGCATTTCCGAACAGTAAAATATCAACTGATATATGAGAGTGTCTCATTATTATGTTTGACATTTCATCCCTGGCATTACGATACCGTGTGCACTCAATGAGAGAGTGGTTATTATTTTCTATCAATCCACACGTGCAATTCGGACTATCTATTAAATTGCGCCTATACAAATAATTCAGTGAACTGCATTCCGTACGAAGTCTTGTATGTAGTATTTGTTCCATGCGATCGCCACAAAAGTAATATCGTGGGACTTTAACAGAGTTTTCTGTTAGGTATAGTTTAAAGGCATCCTGTGATTCGGCATTTCCTGTTGTCATTTGAAAGTGTTTTCCATTCACGTATTGCTGAAGGTAAAAATGAGCTACCATAAAGTGCAGTGGATAAGGCTGTAATTATCTGCGTTACGAAGTGGGTATATCTGAGGGTCACTGATGAGGCCTGAATGACAGAAACTAGCTAGTCTGGTCCAGAAAGACTTCTACACTCGAGTTTTCAGTTATACCCTTCTGCAGAACACTAGACCTTCCAAGCGGTTTATCAGTAATCAAAATATCGGTCGGTTTAAGCTCTATGCGGAAGCACCATCCAACCAAATGTACGAGCCTCGTAATTCTCAATGCCCTGATGGCACGTCGTTAAATGCAGTTTATATGTATATTGTTCTGAAAATGCTCTTACTATATACTTTATAGGACCTTGTAAAACGCGACAACGAAACATAGCTGTGTCTAGGTTTGTGATTGCGTTCAGTGATGCTTTGTTCATGATGTTTCTATGACTGACGACTGCAAACATAGTGTTATGAATAACTTACAGAAAGACCTCTGTCCTTGAAGGCGTGGATGGTAACTTGCCTGGCACTACCCCCATCAGGAGCAACTGTGATTCTAAAGGGTGAGTTGGGGATGTGCTCGTCATTCCATTTAATATGGGCACCATATTGCCCTGCAAAACAATAAAAATGCTGTTGTGAAAAATACCATTTTTATATGCAGTAAATATTCCGAAAACCCTGCAAGAAATTTTGATAAAATTATTTACCCCATTTTAAACTTGACTTAATTTGACGAACATGAACTGATAGGAAAATCGCGATTCGTCATGTGGAAAACACAACCGTATAAGATTGAGTTATTTTTCAATTTTCATGTCTCTGAAAATAACACTTTATCTTAAAATGATTTGTGCCCCCAATGAATATTAGTGATGCCCATAAGAATATTCGTAGGGCAGCGTGAGTATCCTCACTTTCAACATATTATCAGAAATAAAAATTAAGCTATATCCTAGTAAACTCGACTTTATTCAAATTTAAAATATACTCATTTAAATATAATCATGAATCGTCTAAAAATATCTCTGCATACATTAAAGCAAACCTTAAAAAGGATCACAAAAATATGTATATTTAGACAATTTCCTAGACAAAGAATTAATCTTATCATGCAGGCCTTATATATATTTGTAAGCATATATACAGTTAAACAAAGGTACATAGTTTTAATAGTTTAGTTTACGAATGAGCCTTAGAAGAAGAAACAATGTTAGTATTGTTCTTTTGACTGTTAATACTCAAATGTGTCTTTAATATCCATAATAAGTCTTCATTGGCTCCACTTCTATTTTGCAGATATGAACTTTCACAATAATCTTTGCAAACGACGCAATATTTTTTTACGTGACATCCTTACTTTAAGGTCAAATTCCTTGTTTAACATTGTTCATTCGCGGAAACATCATAACAAAGATGCCCAAGGTCAGAAAAAGGGCGTGCAAATACCACAACTGGTGTACGCTTCAGCTGTGTGTTACCTATACACCAAATAGCGAATTAATCAGGTTAAAAACAATCAACGCATTGCAGCGCGTTGAACAGTTAATAACACTGATCCAAAGGGAAGTGTAACTCGGATGATAGACAACCTAGGATGGAGAACTTAAGGGGCCGTGAGGTCAGCGTCAAACGTCTCCCTTCAGTATTACTTTATGGAGTATTAACAGTCAACAAAGATCTCGTTGCGTAAAGTAAGCCATTTTAGTGAACTGTACACATTTCAACCAGTTTTGGCGTGTGAGAACCTGACTTACTTTTAATAATTGGAAGGTTGTTACATTTTACAAGTCAGATCCTTTTTTTTTTGCAAAGTATTGTGACATTTTGCTCTACTCATTTTATCAAAATAGATTTCTGTCCAACACTGCTTTTTGTAACTGAAAGTATCAAAATTATCTTTTTTGTTTTTATTTTACTTTCTGTGTACTAGCTTTGATTTATTGGTGAGGGTAGTTTGGCATATTTAACACATAGAATAATATATCTAGGGAACCTTTGAAATTTAAAAGTTTAAATTCATTTTCATGGAAGCTTCACAACTGTTATTTTAATCAAAATTGAGAACATTATAGTTAGTACTTCTCATAGTTCTTACATCACCTGTATCCTTACCCCAAACATGATTCAAAATGAAATTTACCACTTCGGGCTTTACTTTTGAACTTTATTTACAATTAACCAAAAGTCTTCATTTGAGTGGTACAATTTGTTTACTGAAAACCATTTAGCTTTACACACAGGAGGCTTCTTCAACAAAAACATAATTTCTATATAGTTAACTTAGATGCTAATATTTTCTTTTTTGCAATTTTTAACCCGTATATTTAATCATGAAATCCAATATCCGAAAAATAAATGTCAGCAAATCAGATTTATATCTTCATAACTGCATCACGTGAACAAGTCTGTGAAATGAGCACCCCACCAAACCCCTATAGAGAAAACTAAGGTTTATGGGGATGGTCCTTAATTTTATTATTTCTGCTCCAAAGCATAGGTTGTGGGTACTCGTAAGAACCGCCTTAGGCGGTTCTAACGAGCACCCACAACCTATGCTTGAGGTGTAAATAAGAAAATTATCACAGATTTTCATCAGAAATGTAGCCATTCTGGAGATGTACAAATGCAATATGTCGCACGGATGTGTTATCGTAATGACTGTTAAATGGCTTGGAATTTCATAATGTGTTTTTGGTTGTTAACTCATGCGAAATTGTTGAACGATTCTAATTGTCGTTTTCTTCTTTGATATCTCATTTAATACAAAGAAATAACATTAGTTATGGCTTAAACAATATTGACAAAATTTATATACAAATAAAGTATCTATCAATGTTTCAAGAACCATCCGATATACACACGAATAACAGTATTTGTTGAAACTTCGAAAAAATAAATGATATTCACTGTGGTTTATTTATGGTCTTAAAATAGTTTTAAGGGGTTGATTCTATTCATTTCCTTTATCTTTGCCTCAACATAATTACACATACCAAATATGGTTGAAATATGCCAAAAATATTTCATCGCCATTGTTATAAGACGTCAATTTATAGATATGGATTATCTTAATTACAAATGCCGTCTGAACATTCACACGTTTGTTTGTTTGTTTTGGAGTTTAACGACCCAGTTAACACTATTTAGGTCATTTTTGAGCCGGTCAGTTTACCTTTCCACACTTTTCCCTGGGCAGGCTTATACGTTAGTGGGTAACCAGTATAATGCTCATTCCTTCGCCAGAAACTAACAACTGCCCTTCTTGAATTAGCGGAAGGGAGAGAATGACCGTAGAAAAGATTTCATGATCAACCTCCACCAAAGAATGTTGCCGACCCCGGCAGATATCGAACCCGCGTCCTTCTGATTATCAGTAAGACGCGCATCCGACTGAGCTACCGAGGTCGGCAACATTCAAAAGTAGCAGAAACTTTAAAAGTAGCAGAATAATTTTGCCTGGTTATTTTGTTTTAACGTGTAACAAATTGCAATATTACCAGCATGCAGACTCACAAGTTATTTGGTCGTATGCTGGAAATAATACGAAATAATTAAGCCTGACAGTTACAATTTGAAACCAACTGAGAAATAAAAATGTAACTGCTGAGACGAATTGATGGTCGTCATGGCATACGTTCATATTTTTACACACTATTCTGTAAACTCATCAATTAAGACACTAAGTAGCCCCCAACCGTAGTCATTTGTTTACTGCCGACTGTTCTATAACAGACCTTCTTTTGCGGTTTCTTACCTCTCTCTCTCTCTCTTTCTCGTTCTTTTATTTCAGTGGCTTGAAACAGGTGTGTTCTTTAATGAGAGCTTTCCTGATTAAAGTCTTACTATGTTGTCAATGACTGTCAACATGCACCTGTTGGTGCACGCATAGTTTTCGGTTTGTTAGAGTCTCCTTAGCGCAATCTTTAACCTATTTTGGCAGCTTAAGGACTCTGTGATCTTTGACTTTGGCTTTTCCCGTGTAAACTTTTGTCACTGGGTGTAATCGTTTTTGATATTATTACTCTCCAGTAGATTAAACATATTTTATTGCCTTTTAGATATAGCAACGGGGTTGGGCTACAAGTTCTCGCAACATTAGTTACAGCCCTTCCCCCTTCCCCTACTCTCTAGTATTTCGCGAGCAGTTGTACATATCTTATAAAGAGAACTGTTTGGGAAAAATATTTAATGAAGCAAGTAACACATTCAAAATAAACACGGAAAACGTTTCATTTAAATAAACAAATGAAAGCTGACATCACTTAGTACCAAACCTGGTTGAATTGTGACATATAAAAGAAAGCATATGGTCTGGCAATAGATGGCGCAACAGAATAACAGATTTTGTTAAATGCAGCAAGATGTCTGCTAGTCTTTGCAGCATAACTATCAGAAAACAAGACTTTTGCATGACTACTTTAAGGGATCTTAGAGCATCACTGCTTGACAAGAGGTGTTATGCAGTTTGATATTCACAATACTTTGTATATAGACAGGCAGTTCATTACGGTACCACACCACACACGTCTTTTTTGTAAATAAAAATGAGTGCTACAATGACAACAGATAGGACAGTCTGGTATACCCTAGTTTTCAATAAATAAAATGGTATTTCTAGTATAAACTATAAACTAGCGAAGTTAAGATAAATACCTGGTTTCTCGACCTTGTAAGAAACTCCAAGGAAACCATGTGGTCTTTCTTCAAGCTTCATCACTGCTTTACTTGGACCTTCCAATGCGACTGACAGATTACCAGCGCCCGCCTCCCGGGTGTAAATATTAAAATGGTCTATAAAATAATAAAAACGAACATACGAACAGACAATGTTTAAAACATATCATTACAACGCATAATAAGATTTCGTGAGTCTGACTTGTTTGAGACTGACTCATTCTGTAAGTAAGTCCTATGCAAACATCTCCAACGGTATCAGATCATTGTAAACTACACAGAATATAAATATTAGCCCGATAACTTATTGAGAGTAGCACAAGATTGGCAGAGTGGGACAGATCAGATGTTGAGAATATATGTCAAATTCCCCGACTCCACGTGAAAATTTGGCAGGGGGTCTTTTCTGGTGTAAGCAAAAACAAAATAATATAATTATTTGTCTAAATCGAGACGGAAGTAAGGGCGAGGATTGTGGCCACGTAAAATCGATTTAAGCCCCCCAGTGGAAATCTTCCACTGACCGTTCCAAGGCGGCTCTTCTGTGGCGATTTATTTATGTTGTTGTTTGTTACTTACTGCGTGTATCACTTGTGTCTTTTGGTTTTGGATGACCATATGGCCATTTTGTGGGAAAGTAACTGTCCTTATGGCCTTCCTTTGTTTAGGTTTCCATTATGGTCTGGTCGCTTAATGTTTGTATTTCTTTCCCTTTGGTGTCTTTTATGGGTGGAGTAAGTTAATTGTATCAATTCCTGATCTTTGTTTTACTTCTACTTTTCACATGCTTTTTGTTTGCAGATCAAATGACTATATGAACAATAGCTTTATGTTACAGCTGAATTCAATGGCTATATACACAATAGCTTAGTGTTTCAGCTGAATTCACATAAAAGAGCGACTTTGTTTACCTTTCTCTTAATAGAATATGCCAAAGCAGATGCAAACGATAGCCCTTCCATCTTACCCCAAATTAACATTTTGAGCAGGTGTAACAAATCTTTTAACTCTAAACCTGGTGTTCAATGCTTGTTTTGGTTTATGTGTTCTTCTGAAAACAGGGTACACTTTACTCGAGCTAAGGGCGAGGATTGTGGCGAGGATCATCGATTTAAGGCCCCGGTAAAGTTTTACTGACCGTTCCTAGGTGGTGATTCTTTGTGTGTTTGTTGTTAGTGTCATTATATGTCTTTGTAATATTTAGGGGAAAACTGTATTCCAAATTGACAATTGAGTGGTGGGGAATCAGCAGTTTTACGGTCGAAAATTTCGTTTTAAGGCGATGCGTCAGCGGAGCCGTAAAACGGACAATTTCAAATACAGTTATCTCTATTCTAATGCATTGATTGGGTTGTTTTGTTATAAACTGTGCTATTCTGCATAAAACGACAAACACTGTGAGATGCGTAAAACCAAATGCCAATGAAAAGTGAAGTTACGTGATGCGTCTGGTATCCGATAGAATACGCAACGGCGTATGTAACGCAACGTCTGATTGGATCACGTCAAAAATTTGCGACAGCCTATTCTGCGATATACTGCCGGAAACCCGACGCCATTGCGTAACGTCGCTTTTCATTGGCTGGCATTTGGTTTTACGCAGTTCACAGCGGTGGCCGTATTGTGCAAAATAGTGCAATTTTTAACAAAACAACCGTATAAGTGCATTTGAATGGGGATACTATATTGCAAACTTGTGATTTGGGCAGGTAAATCGTCGGTTTTACGGTCGCAAATTACGTTTTTACGGCTTCGCTATGTAATTTTGGATGGTGCTTGATGCTCCGTCTCTGGTTGGGCCCATCGAAGTCTTACGGTTGGTTTTCTTTTGTTCCAGCATTTCAGTGGTTTCTTGCTGTCGAGTCCTCACCGTTGTTTCATCTCTGTGGTTGGTTGAGTTTTGTGTTCACAGAGATGTTGCACTGATGAGTTAGGAGGCCTTCATACGAACTGAACAAATTATTTGTCTAAATCGCGAGGGAAGTAAGAGCGAGGATTGTGGCCACGATATATCGAGTTAAGCTCCCCCCCCCCCCCAGTGGAATTCGTTTCACTGCCGTTGTTTATTTTTGTTATGGCTTGTCTTTGAGTGTGTGTATCGCTTATATTATTTTGCTTTGGATAGCCAATTGGCCATTTGGGTGAAAGTGACTGTCCTTTTGGCTTTCCGTTTGTGATGTTTCCATTGGGGTCTGGTTGTTTCATGTTTGTGTTTCTTTCCCGTGGTGTCTCTGATTGGAGCTGTGGGTTAATTGTATCGATTCCTGATCATTGCCTTCACTTCCATTTCGCTGACGCGTCGCCGTAAAACGAAATTACCTTCCCAAATCACAATTTTGAATACAGTTATCCCCTAAATATACTGTCGCATATTCTTGACGTTATCCGATCAGACATTGCATTACATACGGAAATGTTGGCTTGTGGTGTTTTGATTTCGATGCTGTTGCTTTATATACTTCATTCTTTCATTTTGTTTGTCTTGCGCTGAAGCAGTAAGGTAATTTGTATCGATTCATACTAACTGTTCCCCTTTCGTTTTGAAAACAGTAGACCAACACGTGAATTGCAAAAACCGGTTAACACTTTAATCTTGAACAGATACCTGTTTACATGCCCAGATATATCTGCCAAGTATTTCACGGCATATTGACAAGCATCAACTGACTTAAACTTGTACCATCTGTCACAAATATGACACATATAATACATTCTAGATGTTTCAGAATGGTGTTTTTCCAAGAGATTAACATTAACTTCTACTTAATATGAAAATAGTTTGTATCTAAATATTTCCATTTAAACTCCGTTTCTTACATATCCGAAATCGGCCCCGCCCATCGGGGCTTGAAGAAATAAATGGGCGGCATGATGGTTTCAAGCAGAGCTGAGTCCGACCGCACACGAGTACTGGTAAACCGTTTAAAGGATCTAAGCCTACCCAGGCAAAGCGGTGCGAGTCGGACCGTCCATGCTTATAAACCGTTTCATTGGGCGACATGGCTTGAGATGTCATTTCATCTCAATGTCGGGTAAAAGTCCCACATAGTTGGAAGCCATGCCTCCAAAATGACTTATATATTGTTGACAAACAAACAGATACATATCCGAAATAAATGCCCCCGTAACACACTGCTACTGAAGAAGTTGTCTTTTACAACTGGGCACCCGTCGTAATGTACGAAATTTGAAACAATTTGTATAATCAATAAATACGTCATCTGGCCGAATGTCGAGCTTCGATATATTGCGAGTGAGGTATTTTTCCACTGACTTCTCGCTCGTGCATAAGAACAATATAAAATTCTTATGAAAATAAAGTGAACCGATTTCTTCTTAAAATATACACATGATATTAAATTTTGTTAAAATCGCTTACTTTAGACATTTGCAGTTAAGAATTTGTCAAAAGTTGTTTTATCTACAAACTATAGGGGTTAGCCCTGAATTGAATCTGTTAAGCTTTCTCGTTTAGCGTTGTTAGGTTTACTTACTGTCCATGTTAACCTCTCCTCTATCTAAACCAGGACCGCCAACCTGTACTTTGTGTGCACCTCCAGTGCTCAGCTGTCCCACTGTATACTGGAAAGGGCTACCTGTAACACGCATGTATATATGAATTGGAATGAACGTATTTCCTTT
This sequence comes from Lucinisca nassula, assembly GCA_963580285.1. Lineage (NCBI taxonomy): Eukaryota > Metazoa > Mollusca > Bivalvia > Lucinida > Lucinidae > Lucinisca > Lucinisca nassula. Next base: position 64,775,044 of record OY757011.1, on the reverse strand, counting down.
ATTGTGTTCATCACAAAATTCTCATATCTTTAACCAATTACTTTAAAAGTCATGTCACCTTTTGCAGATTACCCTCAAAACTTTTTGGACAGGAAAGGTGTGTTACGAACAGAATTTCTTTTAACATTTGGTTGGTTGAGCAGAGTAACTATTTCTACAGTTCAAATTTTTATTCTTAGAAATTTATTATTCGAAGTTAAAGCTATCTTTCGAACCCTATTGCAACGGTCATACTAAAAAGAAAGTGGCATTTTCATTAGCAAAACTCATATAAATCAATTCACTTGTACTTTTCTCATTCGCACATGAACTGTTTGAAGTGACAACTTTGTTGCTTAAATATGTATTCAAAGAGTAATAACTGTTATAGTTTTCTCTAGCTGGTATAACCAATCGAAGAACAAACCGCCACATGCTGGTAGTGCTGAGAAGTATCATTAAAGCCCTTATGTACATGTATGTCAGAAATGTGTGTCAGAAAGTGCTATCTAGATAAGGGGTCATTTTCATAAAATTTTATTGGTAATACGATACACTGGACTGAATTCATGTGGTGACAAGAGATCAAGCCCTTTAATGTTCATGATTTGTTTGTTTGATTTGAGGGTTAACGTCCCCGTCAACACTGTAAAGGTCATTTTGGAGACGTTGCTTCCAATTTTGTGGGACTTTTACCCGACATTTCGATGAAATGACATTTCAAGCCCTGTCGCCCAATGAAACCAATAGGGTTTATAAGCATGGACGGTCCGACTCAAACCACTATGCCTGGGAAGGTTTGTATCCTCTAAGCGGTTTACCAGTACTCGTGTGCGGTCGGATTCAGCTCTGCGTGGAAGCATCCTGCAGTCCTTTTATTTCTTCAAGCCCCGCTGGGCGGGGCTGTTAATGTTCATTAACGGATGGATGTTCATGAACGGATGGATGTAAATATTAGAAATATATTTCTACTAGTTTAAATCGTATCGTCTCTGACTTCCAGCATATTTCA